>CM074784.1:26575563-27255459 GCA_037355745.1 Pseudo-nitzschia multiseries | reverse complement strand
GCAAATATTGTTGCAGAAAGTCTGTATAGTTCTGTTGATGATGACGGACGCATGTTCACCCTACTGGATGAACTCATTGACCATGAAAAAGACAACACCGCTTTAAGTGATGAGGAAGCAACAACTATAGCAAAAAATGGCAGGAAAACCCATAAGCCGACAACTAGGGGTTAGAGGATTCTCGCCAGTTGGAAAGATGGCACTGAATCATGGTGTAAGCTAAGTGATGTGAAAGAGTCGTTTCCAGTGCAATTAGCTGAATATGCTGTCAACAATAATCTTGAAAAATCACCAGCGTTCAGATGGTGGGTGCACAAAATTTTGAGAAGGAAGGAACGAATCCATAAGGCAGCCAAAACAGCCAAGTATTGGTTGAAGACTCACAAATATGGAGTTGAATTGCCACATTCAATCAAACAAACGCTGGCTATCGATAAGAAAACGGGGACTGACCACTGGGAAAGAGCAATTCATAAGGAAATGACAAATAATATGGCAGCGTTTGAATTTTCTGATGATGATGTTATTCCAGTTGGCCATAAGCAGATAACAACCCACATGATATTTGACATCAAGCTTGGATCCCTAACAAGGAAGGCTAGGTTGGTAGGGGACGGTCACAAAGTCCCTGCAGTGGCAAAAGAGAATACATATTCATCTGTTCCCAGCTGCGACTCAGTAAGAATATTCTTCCTGCTGGCAGCGCTGAATGATTTGAAGGTTCTCTCAGCTGATATTCAAAATGCATATTTGACAGCCCCGATTAAAGAGAAATACTTTCTAAAAGCGAGAGCTGAAGATGGTTTTCCACCTCATCTTGCAGGAAGACCTTGCAAGATTGTCCGCGCATTGTATGGACTGCCGGTTGCAGGTGCATCTTTCCGGTCATACCTCACCCAGCATTTGAGAGATCTTGGATATTCACCTTGCAAAGCAGATCCGGATGTGCACTTAAGAATTGAAACCAGGAAAGATGGATCCAGATACTGGGCAATTCTCATTGCCTATGTAGACAACATCTTATGTTCTGGTGAAGATCCAAAGTTCCAGCTTGAAAATATTGAGCGCAAGTTCAAACTGAAGGATGATACTATTGAAGAGCCAACCCTATATCTGGGAGCAGATATTGGAAAATTCTACTTTGAAGGTGATTCAAAGCCAAGATGGTCATTATCAAGCACTAAGTATACGGCGAAAGCTGTTGCAGCAGTTGAACAAGAGTTAGGAACTGAAAAATATGGCTACAAGTATCTACCAAAGTCAGCTTCCAGTCCACTGTCACATGATTATCGACCAGAAATTGATATATCAGAGGAATTGAACCCTGAATTGCAAAATTACTACCAAGGTTTAATTGGAGTTCTCAGGTGGATTTGTGAATTAGGAAGGCTGGACATTGTAATGCCAGTCTCGCTGATGTCAAGGTATTTGGCACAGGCAAGGATCGGGCATTTGAATCAGTTGTTTCATATATTCGCATATTTGAAAAAGTACAACAGGTCAAAATTGGTTTTTGATGATACTGTACCAAATGTTGACGAGAGTAAATTTCAAAAATGTGACTGGTCTGAATTTTATCCTGGTGCCGCTGAGGTCATACCAGCAGATATGCCTGAAGCTTTGGGAAAACATGTAACGATGAGTTGTTTTGTTGATGCTGACCATGCTGGATGCAAGGCAACAAGGAGATCTCATACTGGCGTTATTATCTTCATTAATAATGCACCGATCATTTGGTTTTCTAAAAGACAAACAACAGTTGAGACATCAACTTTTGGATCTGAAATCATTGCTTTGAAAATTGCAATAGAATTGGTTGAAGGTCTAAGGTACAAGTTGAGAATGATGGGTGTTCCAATTGATGGGAGCACAAATGTGTATTGTGATAATGATTCTGTTGTCACGAATGTTACACGACCTGAAAGCCCATGTAAGAAAAAGCACAACAGCATTGCATACCACAAAGCCCGAGAATCTATTGCAGCAGGGATTATCCGAGTTGCAAAGGAACCAGGTTCGACAAATATTGCTGATTTGTTTACAAAGCTAATGAGTGGTGCTGTTTTCAGAGAACATTGTTCTCGTTGCATGTGGTAAGAAAAAATAAAATCAATCGTTCGATGGAATGTTCGATCGATCATTCGATTGAAGTAACAAGTTGATTTGTTCGATCATGGAATAAATCGATCTGCAATGAGCATTTCGAAAATGGATAATTTGATCCATGAATACAATATATCAAACTGGCAAGGATCAGGGCAAAATGCCATGATGCGAGCCAGAATGAATGGCAAAATGCCTTCCCCATTTTCTTTTGATAGGGCCTCTGATGGTAGACTGGATACAGTTTGGTATTCAACACGACAACGACTCACGATGAATAGGTTAAGTCATAGAATCCAGCCGCTTAACGGTTGGAGGATTTACGACTGAAGGAGACTGAAAAGAATTCACCGCGTAAAGGCATATTCGTACGTACGAAGAGTCACGAAGGCAAATAACCTTCGAGCCGCACCACCAGGGAAGACACACGCCAACCAAACTGACAAGAGTGGAAACAATACAAGTATTATTGCCACTCATGTGGGGTGAATCTTACCCACGACGGTCGGAGTTGCTACCGTAGGAGCAACAGGGCCGGACACCAGGAAGGGGCCACATACGACAACCAAATGGGTGGAGCCACCAGGATGAAAAGAATTCACCGCGTAAAGGCATATTCGTACGTACGAAGAGTCACGAAGGCAAATAACCTTATTCGTAAGGTTATTTAACCTAAGTGAATAATCGTCGGTGATTATCCATGTGGATTGCCTCTTAGGGAAATTCTTCCCGTCAGCTCACTCTTCGAAGAATTAACAACTCTAAAACACTAGCATGCCCTAAAATCTATGTACAACCTAGTACTAATTCTACGTAATAAGGTACAAATACTGTGATATTCCAATGAGAATATCACGGTGAATTACACGGTAATACGATACAAAGAAAGACCGATCGAAGATGATTTGCGTGTGTTTTGTGTCTTAAGAATTACATGTGTTTTGTATGCTTGAAATTACACGATACGACGAGTAATTAACCTGTCGATTCGATCGGCAAAGATGATTGAACTGTAACAAACTGATTGTTCTACTCACTAAATTAATCGATCGTAAGACCTATTTCGTTTGCCGACGCACTTTCTTTAAGGAACAATGATCGCTGGCTGCAGTGGAATGGACCCGACCCCCACAAGGGCGGCCGGACTGTGATAGTCGACACTCCCCTACGCTCTTGACGGCGTGGGGGCGACCACAAAAGTAGCATACTTAACCAACCTAGTAATCATGATTCACAGTTACTCAGTATCCTATGTGATCCCTCGAGTGAGACCCTTCCTCGACCACCGAGACCAGTTACATTCACGCCAGACGTCGCGTTCAATGCCAGGACCTGTCCGGGGTATGGAGCTCTAGATTCAGCGGCGATTGACCACTTCGTCCCTACAACATACCAAGGGGGAGCACACCACGACACACCGGGGGCGCTGACCGTAGGATGTGCAAATGGGAGCAAGATGCTATCGACGGCAACGGACCTATTAGACCTACCCCGGCTCCCCCTCGAGGCCCGAGGATGCCACAAGTTTGACGAAGTGGAACTCCCGTTGGTCTCGGTACCAAAACTGTGCCGTACCGGATGCCACGTAGAGTTCTCCAAGGATGACGTGACGGTTATCGGTCCTACCCAACAAGTCATACTCACAGGTCAACGCGACCCCCTAAGGAATCTATACATGGTTCCCCTACATCAACCCGACCTCCCAAAGGGGACAGCTGAATCTCCAAGGGTGACGGGCCCCCCGCAAAACAAAAACGACCTAAACGGATCAGGCCCCCCAAAACACGAAAACGAACGAAACACCAAATATCCGATACACAGAGGAGCAGGAGCATACCAGATTCAAGCCATCCCCAAACTAATACAGTTCTACCACGCCGCAGCGGGGTATCCCACGAAAGAAACCTGGGTCCGCGCCATCGAGCGCGGATCCTATGCCACGTGGCCGGGCCTCACAGCACAACGTGTCAACCGACACCTCCCACTCTCAGAAGAAACTACTATGGGACACCTACAAATGGTACGACAAGGCATTCAAAGCACACACAAACCGAAGAAGGCGAAGAACGGACCGACAGCCGATACAGAACCACCCCAAGTCGGCCGGAAGAAGATACATAAGGTCTGCGTGGACATAGTTTCCGCGAACGACATGCAACCAACCAACCACACAGGGCCACGAACCAGAGACGGACCGAAGGAGCTCATTGCGTGGGACCTACCGGGGAGATACCCAGTCACGTCACGTCGTGGACACCAGTACGTATTCCTCATGTACGACTACGATTCCAATCATATTGACGTGGAGCCCATCCAGTCACGCAAGAGCGAAGACCTCCTACATGGATTTACAGCATGCTACGCGCGCATGAAAGAGGACAACGTAAGCGCAAAAATAGTGCGAATGGACAACGAGACCTCCAAGCAACTGATTGCATACATCACAAGGAACAACCTCGATTACCAACTAGCGTCGCCTGGGGACCACAGCCTCAATCACGCCGAAAGGGCAATTCAGACCTTCAAGAACCACTTTATAGCGGGATTGAATGGCGTGGATGACAAATTCCCGATAGAAGATTGGGACCTACTGATCCCACAGGCCCTCATTACCCTCAACTTGTTACGCGCATCCCGTTCCCAACCCAAACTATCCGCATATGAGCTCAGACGCGGGATCTATGACTATAACAAACACCCCCTCGCCCCTATGGGGTGTCGTGTGATTATCCATGACAGGGCCCAGGAACGCGGCGCATGGCAGGACCATGGAACAAGGGGCTACTACATCGGACCGGCCTTGAAACACTACAGGAATTACACATGTGTCGGGGAGGCCAGCCGCGCTACCAGAATCAGCAACACCGTCGCATTCTTCCCCAAAACTGAGATGCCACGTACCTCATCTACCGACCGGCTGCTCATGACACTCCAGGACCTAAAAGAAATTGCTAGTAAACCCCATCCACCAATCCCGTATATGGAACAGGGAACTCAACTAAACGAGGCCCTGAGGAGTTTGCAAGAACTATTGCACATAAATACGCGACAGAGGCAAAATACGCCCAAAGGTGCCCAACTGCGTGATACGGGCCCAACACGAAATCCAATGCGCGCGAACCTCCAAGGGTGGCACCGACACAACAACGCAGCGCCCGCTGGGGACACCCCTGGGCGGTGGGCACGATCATTAGAAAGAAGTTCAACTCAGGGTGGTATGAAGGTGAAGTCATAAGTTATGACCAAACCAATCAATACTACAAAGTACGTTTCACGGATGGGGACATTGCGGACTACACACACGGTGAAGTCTCCAGGTACTACAAGTCCGACCAATATTACTCAAAACCCAAGCTTAAGCCCAAGGCCCTAATGGGAGCTTACCCGCGCGAACCGGCCCAGTTTCCCGTACCAAAACAGGCTCCACGAACGAACGATTTATCGTATGTACCCCAACTAGCTTGTGGGGGGTCCATATGGGACGAGGACTTGAACAAATGGGCAGCGTACCGTGATCTCATCAGGCACCCCAAAGCACAAGTACAAGAATTATGGCTCAAATCAGGCGAGGGCGAGTTTGGCCGATTATTCCAGGGCTTTCAACAGAATAACATAGAAGGGATGGACGTATTGGACTGGATCAGGAGAACGGACGTACCCATACACAAGAGGGTCACGTACCCACGATATACAGTAGCCATACGCCCCGAGAAGGCCGACCCCTACCGGACGAGAATCACCGCCGGTGGAGACCGACTGGAGTACCATGGTAACGTGTCCACCCGGACAGCAAGCATGGAAACCATCAAAACCCACTGGAACAGCGTGGTGTCCTCCCCAGGGGCCAAATACTGTACTGGTGACATTTCTAACAGGTACTTATGCTCCACGCTGGATGAACCCGAATATGTAAAATTCCGGTGGGACATGATTCCCCCCCGAATCCGAATAGCATACAAGCTGATAGGGCTCAAGCAGGGAGAATACGTATATGCCCGAATCAAGAAGGCATGGTATGGGTTAAAACAGAGTGGCAAGATAGCCCACGACGACCTTGTTGACCACCTACAAAAGTACGGATACAGGAAGGCACCCCACACAGAGGGACTGTTCCTACACAATGAAAGGGACATTACCTTTGCCCTCGTGGTGGATGACTTCGGGATCAAGTACACCCAACAGGAAGACGTAGATCACCTAGTTTCGGCAGTAGGTGCCAAATATACATTCAAAGTGGACTGGTCGGGGAAACAGTACGTTGGAGTTCATCTGCGGTGGGACTACGACAAACGTGAAGTACAATTGTCTATGGACGGGTACGTGGAACAAGCGTTGAAAGAATTCGAACACGTGAGGCCGACACGCACGTTCGCGGGCCCTTCACGTGCGGATGTCCCTACCTACGGCGAAAAAACACAATACGCAATGCTCGAGGAGGTGACCACACTATCGGATGAAGATATAAAGTTCATCCAACAAGTCACAGGAAAATTCCTGTTTTATGCCCGAGCCGTCGATAACACAATGTTACATGCACTCAACAATATAGCCTCTGCCAAGAATAACAAAACGACCTTAGCGGCTACGAAATACTTTCTCAACTATGCTGCGTGTAATCCCGACGCGACCATAATCTACAGGGCAAGTGACATGATACACCGGGTAGATAGCGATGCAGCCTACCTGGTATGCCCCGAGGCCAAGAGCCGAGCCGGGGGGTATCATTACCTGGGGGACACATCCAATCACACATTCAACGGCGCGATCCTGGTGTTGGCAAAGATAATCAAGAATGTTATGGCGTCAGCGGCCGAGGCCGAAGTTGCATCGTTATTCTTGAATGCACGGGAAGCATTACCCATCCGACAATGTCTGATTGAACTCGGCCACCCTCAACCGGCCACTCCACTGAAAACTGACAATAATACAGCGGAGGGCATACTCAACGGCACGATCAAACAAAAACGGTCCAAGGCCATTGATATGCGATTCTATTGGTTAAAAGACAGGGCGCAACAAGGGCAATTCAATATTTTCTGGGAGCCGGGAAAACATAATCTAGCTGACTACCCCACCAAACACCATCCAGGGAGCCACCATAAGAAGGTACGTCCGATATATCTGTATGAACCCGATAGTCCAAGGACCATCCAAGGGTGTGTTGAATTACTGAAAATACGTAATACGTAAAACGTACAATTTACGTATACGTAAAACAAAATACGTAAAACGTAATACGTAAACGTAAAACGTAATACGTAAACGTAATACGTAAAACGTAATACGTAAACGTAATACGTAAAACAGTAATACGTAAACGTAATACGTAAAACATAATACGTAAAAGTACGATTTACGTATACAAAGGTATTCCCGCAAGTAAACGCAATTCCAAGAATACGTACAATTCCAAAGTGTTCTAGATCCTTTATCACGAGGAGAGCACATTAAGTAAAATATACATTGTTGTTACTCTAAAAATCGACCGGATAGGTATAACGAATTGTTTAAATTTAAAGAGAAGTGAGCTCAGAGAGACGCTCTTATTTTACTGTGTTGGGGCTCTCTGTATTTTACATGGTAGAGATCTTCCCCGGTTAGTATTTGTTACTGCCTTCTTTACCGTCGTACCGATTCTTCTGTTGCTGTTGCTGTATTAGCGTCGTGTCGGTCTTACTGTATCGGTCATTCGATGGTATCAGTCATTTACGAGGTTAAGTGTTTTATCCGATGGGGCGTATGCTTGTTCGTTGTATTTAAGGTAGATGAGGAGGCCCATTCGGAATCGGTACTGATTTTCTTGATTGCAATAAGTAATTTCCTCACGGGATATCAAGTGTGTTCTTTTGAATATACTTATGGATTCCAAGTGTTCACTTATTGGTCAGGTCTTTGGATATGTCTTGTTTCTAACCGATTACTGTCTTTTGTTTGTAGTCCTAAGTGGTATTGTTTTACCACTTAGGGATTTCGAAGTAGTGGAGGTGCGTTTGATTCTAAGCTTCGGCCTTTGGCATATTCGTATCTCGTATCGCACCTCGGTGGTCGTTTCGTCGGCTTTTTCGATCGAATTTGATGCCGACAAAGTCCGTATTTTTCGCCGACAACATACATAAGCTCACGTGAGTATCAAGAGATACTTAAAGCACTGAGTATCGAACGCTGAGTAGCGAAATCCCAATACGAGTATCTGTGAGTAACGAACTCTCGATACACGTATTCCCACACAAAAGAAAGACAATTCAGTAAATGAAAGAACAATATGGTCCAGAAACAATCCGATCATAATCTTATCAATAACTCTGTCCAACACCGTAAAAGAGTAAAATAACGTAAATACTAAAAGAAGTCAAATTAACCAACATTGCCGTACAGCTTTGGTCTATCGAATTGTAACAAAGACCTTACTCACTAAATCAATCGTTCATAAGACCGATTGCGATTTGTTTGTTTGTTACGACACACTTTTTCTAGTTTATCAGACCCAGCATCCTACAATGCTGAGGACCGAATGGCGTTTCCACCGAGAAACGCAGTTGAGCTCGAAGACAACGAAACCAATCCAAATAGCCTGATCAGCTACCGGCATCAACCCTCAAGGATGTAAAAGAGGCAGTTGCTTGTGGAGCCCTGGATGAGACCAACACCAGGGCGGCCTCCCTTGAAAGAAGAGGCCGAAGACTCGAACCAAGGTGGTGGCTCCACCGGGTTACGAGATCCAGCAAAACAAGCAAGGGAAAAGGGCTGGACGATTCAGAGAAAGAGTCGCCCAGGTTGGCATCAGTTGAAAGGAATCAATATCCAATTCGAGAACACTGATCTTTCACTGAAAACAAGAATGACGTGAGCCAGAAGATTGAGTCTCAAGTATTCTGCGGTAGGAACAGATTGCGAAAGAACAACTGCTCGCGAAAGATCATCGAGAACACCAAATCTCGAAGATCAAAGAGCGAAAAGGTCCAAAAGGAAAAAGGTCCAGAAAAAAAGAGAACACTAAAATTCTCAGGAAAACAATCTTTCACCACAGAAATATAGAATGAGCAAATCCCGAGAAAGGATAGGAAAGCTCACAATCTTAAATTGCAACAAAAGCAAAAGCTCACACAAATACAGACAAACCGGAACGAAAACTCGATCCGAATAAAGTATAAACAAACCAGAACGAAAATTCGATCCGGATATACAAATAAATAAGCAAATCACACTTAACATCTACCAACCATCTCACATCCAATCCTCGATTTGATTAAACTCTCTTTCCACACATACCACCTTCGATTGAAGATTCGATCGCACCATCCAAACGAATCGAACGACCATATTTAAAATAAAACGATCATTTGAAAACACATCCTTCATCATGGCTCCAACAAGAAGAACAAGAGCTAACCCAAAAGATGATGAGGACTATGACTACAATGAGGAAACAAAAATGGAGGTGGATCAAGACCCAAAAGATCCTGATAGTGAAGACGAGGATGCGGAAAAATATCCAGATAGTGAAGAAGAGTTCGATGGAAGGATTATGAGAGTAATGGAAAAGGCTATGACTGATCCAGAAATGAACTCAACTTGGAAAAGAGTCATCGACAAGGAAGTAAAGAGAAGGATCAGAGCCATACAAGATGCAGTGAAGCAACACAGAAATCCAGATGATGTAAACCGAGGTGAGAGCAGTGAAGAAGATGAAGGTCAACTAGATGTTGACCTAAGGGCTGAACGGTACAAAAGGAGGTCATCCCAACCAAAAATAAAAATCAGCGGATTCACCAACGGAAGATTTCTGAATCCAGAACAGCTTGCCTTCAGAAACAGCTTGATGGATTTTGGTATCAACTATGAATCAGCTGAAGAAATTATGAGGGGAGGGATGTCTAATATACCAGAAATTACAGACCTCAACAAGGAAAGCATCAAATTGTTCATGCATGGATTGAAATCTATCAGTCCAGAATGTCCTAATCCAAAAAGTATCCACTATGGTAACAGGCTATCATCGAGGCTTCTCACGTGGGCAAGTTGGGCTCGATATCAACCATTGATTGAAGTCAAGCCAAGGGCTATCGACTGGAACGCAAACCCAAACAATATGGAATTGCAGCAATTCAGAATCAAGATGATGGAATCAAGTGTTAAATCATAGGAAAAAGCAACCCCACCTGAGTTAAAGGACCTTACAAAATTCAGAGAATGGGAGGAAGGCTTCCGACAAAATTTGAGATACAGGTTCAACTCTGAAGGTTTCCCAATCTTATATGTCATAAAACCCCAAGAGAAGGAAGATGTTACTGATGAAGCCAGGGCTGGAACAGTTGGGCAAAGCCCATCAGATACCTATCCAACTTGGAGTGACTACAATGAAAGGTGTGGCGTCTTGTTAGGTCACCAGTATAATGAAGATAACAACATCGTCTGGAGGGTGTTATGTGATGCAACGAGAAAAGGTCCTGGTTGGGAATATGTGGCACATTTCCAAAACACTGAACTGAACTCAGGAAATGCAAGAAATGCTTTCATTTCATTGATGCAGCATGCTTACACTGATACCAATATCACCATGGTTCTGAGCAAGACCTATCAGGAAATGAAAGATTCACATTACACTGGCGATGCTAAGAATTATGATTGGAACAAACACAAGAGAAACTGGACTGCTTTCCATGGAACAATCCTGAGATTTGAGAAGAACCACAACGAAAGAAGATTTGTTTGGGACTTTATCAATTCAATCAGTGATGAGAAACTTGATGCTGCCAAGGCCGATGCAATTGATGAAAGCAAAGACTATCCTGACAACTTTAATGAATGTTTGATTCTATTCACCAATCGACTTGGATTGAAGAAGCTTGCAAATGGGAAGCATAAACGAGGTTCCAGAAGTGTGTATTCTGTGGGCACATCAAGCAACAAAAAGCAGAAAACAACTGGAACATTTACAGGAAAAGTTGAATGCAAGCCCTATCCAACAAGTGTTTATAAGACAATGTCAAAAGAACAGCGTCAGAAGCTTTACCAGATGAGACAGGCAAAGAAGAAAAGAAATCTAAAAGCCGCTGAGACCAAAAAGGCAGAAGAAGCTGAAAATGAAGGCGCAGGTGATAGCTTTGGCTCAAAATCTAAGAAATGACATAATAACCGGACACTATCACTAGAACACAAATTGTTAGCAATGGTGAGCCGGTCATTATACAAGATGAATGTTCCTGTAGATTTTGATGATGGTGAAAATGAAGAAGGATACTGTGAGCTAGATTCACATGCTGATACCACTGCCGCAGGAAGTAATATGATATTACTAAACCCTGATCAGATCACAACACATGTTGATGTTGCACCTTTTTCTGAAGAGTACAAGCCCATCAAGAAGATCCCGATTGGAAGCTGTGCTACGGCATGGACAAATCCAACATCAGGTCAAGTATACATCATAGTGTTCCATCAAGCGCTGTACTTTGGGAACAAATTGAAGAACAGCTTGATATGCCCAAATCAAGTGAGGGACTGCATGTAACACACTAGGGGTAGAATTTGAGTAGGAGTGATAATAATGAATGGATTAATACTTTACGAAAATGGATGGAAACTTAACAGATAAAATAATGAGCGATCGGGCCATGCTGGCTTCGATCGTGCCCTGCTGGCTTCGATCCCTCGTGGATATTCATATAGAGTGTTGTGCTATGAATTGTGCGCCTGCCGGGTATCGGTATACCATTGTATACAGATAATGGCTCGCTTCTTAATGATTCTTAGAGTGGTCCCAAGTCTCATTAGTTCGATCGCACGTATCCTTCGAATGGTATCTTGGACTTGTACGGTAGATTGCAGTACGTACTCGTAGTAGGTACTAAGGTACGTTACCTTGGTAGGTACGACCGCAGTACGTTACAGAGTCCCCCAATGAGTGACTTGAGGATCACTGTTTCGTTGCTAGACTTCTTCCATGTCTAGATCATTGTTCGCCGGTTCATCTTGTGCTGGATGTTCTTTGTATGGGGTCAGCTTTCAAATGTTGACTGTTTCCGTGACATTTGGAGACAGCCTCAGTTTCACTGTGCCATTGGTATGTACTTGCACAATTTGATATGGGCCTTTCTTCTGAGGTTGTAATTTGTCTGGATCTGGTTCTTTCATCCATACCTTATCATCAACCTTGAAAACATGCTTGATGCGCTTGGCATTCTGTCGTAGGAGATTCATGTTGATGCCCTGTTGTCGAATTTGTTGTAGCGCAATGAGATTGGATGTGAGTGGTATGTCCAATAGCATGTCCCTGTTGAACACCAGGGCTCCTGGAGATGAGCCCATAGATGCGTTGATTGCGCATCTGGTGGCGTGCATACAAGTAGCTAATGCATTGTCCATGAGCTGTGTGGCCTGTGTGTTGGTTTGAGGTGGATTCACATGTACCAATATGCGCAGAGTGTCTGCAATGGTATGATGGGCCCTTTCGCAGACAGCGTTGCTCTGAGGATTTTTTACTGTGGTAGCCACACCTTCAATTCCATAGGATGCCAGTGTATTTTGGAATTCATGGCCTAGGAACTCTCCACCATTGTCATAGACACACTTGACTGGTCTTGGATATCAGGCTAGCCAGCAGTTGGTGAATTGGTTGGAGACATGTTGACTTGACTTGTCTCTGATGCGAATGATTTCCAGCAGGTTGGTAACCGGGTCGATGCAAGTGAGAGCCTTGAAGTTGTAGACTTTTCCTTGGGCTGTTACCTTCCATGGTCCAATCAGATCCACATGCACTTCACTGAATGGTGCCAATGGCGCTTGCTTGGGCGCCAGCAACCCGTAACTAGCATTTCTGCTCTTGTACTTGATGCAATCATCCCGGCATACGTATTCTTGGCACAGCTTGGTAAGACGTTCCACGTGGAACCTGGAGGCTATTGTTTGGTTGAGCCTGGTGGATCCACAGTGCCCTAATAGTAGATGGTACCACTTGAGTAGTTGTGGAGCAAGGGAGGTTGGAATGTAGATTTTCCATTCTTCTCTGGTTTCTGCTTTGGAGTAGCATGCAATTTCCTGATTACCAAGTTGTTGTTTGAAGAAGGTTGGTAATTGTAGCTTGGCTGGTAGCGTCTCATCGTTTTGTTGATGTTGAGCGATATTGGTGTAATTCACTGGGCATTCCATCTCCTGGAGTGTTGGCAGGTTGACCAGACACTCATTGTTCAGTAGACATGAATATAATTCATCGTCTGCGTCATGGCATAGGTTTGGGAATACCTCTGGGAATTCTTGTAGAAAAAGCTCTTCATCTGCTTGTTCAGGGACGTCTAACTTGAGAAAGTCGATTAACGTTCCTTTGCCTTGCTTCTGTTTCTCCCCCACTGTAGGTGGATCCATCCTGGGTAATCTTGAGAATGCATCCGCGAGTACATTCTTGGGTCCTTCCACATAATTCCACTTGAGGTTGTATTCTTGGAGAAAGAGATTCCATCGGAGCACTCGCTGTGGAGAGAGGGTTTTGAAGGTGAGATTCTTGTGGTCTGTGTAAATGTTGAGTTCACAGCCTAAAAGTAGTTTCCTGTATTCCTTGCAACACAAGACTATTGCAAGTAGTTCCTTTTCTGTCGTAGTATAATTCTTCTGAGCTGCATTCAGCTTCTTGGACCAATAAGCAATTGGTTTTCCCTTTTGTAGGATCGCTGCGCCAAGTTGTAGATCTGATGCATTGGTGTAGATATCGAATGGTAGATTCAGATCTGGGTATGTGTTCAGCGCGTCACTTGCTATCATGGCTTTCATTTCTTCAAAGGCTTTTTCCTGAGCCAGCCCCCATGTGAAGGCCGACTTTGTTGTTGTTTTAGGCTGCCCATTGGCAGTCTTCTTGGGGGTTCCCGTGAGTTCAAACAAAGGAGAGAGGACATGTGATCTTCTCGGCCACATATCCCGGTAGTAACCAACAGCACCTAGAAAGGACTTGACTTGAGTGATTGTTTTGGGTCTGTCCATTCGCAGAATAGCTTCAATCTTTTTCTTCCAAGGTTTCACGGCTTCGGGAGTCATCCAAAATCCGAGAAAGTCGGTTTCCTGTACAGCCCAGTCACATTTGAGGGGGTTGCACTTGAGACCATTTTCATTCAGGCGTTGCAGAATTGTGTCCACTGTTTGCATGTGGTGGTTGAAGGTGCCATTTGTCCAGATTCCAATGTCATCAATATAGAGGTTGCAGTCGGTACCTTGCAAAATGTCCTCCATCAGTTGTTGCGCGGCATCCGGAGAGATTTTCACGCCCATTGGCAGTCTTTGGTATTCATAGCAGCCATATGGTGTGACAATCGTGCATAGTTTCTTGCTTGGTTCATCCAATTCAAAACAGTAGTATTGCATAGACAAGTCAATTTTGGTGAAATGGGTGTATTTGCCGCGTCGATGCATGATGTCCTGAATTCTTGGTATTGGATATGGTCTTCTGACTAGCAGTTCATTGAGTTCTCGAAAATCTGATACCCAACGGACCCTGTTATCCTTCTTTGGAATGATAAAAGTAGGAAATGCCCATTCAGCTGGGCCATCACATCTTTTGAGGACTCCATCATCTACCAGATTCTGGAGCTCCCTTTTGAATAGTTCTTCTCTTTTGTATGCGACTGCATATGGCTTCTTGTGGACTGGCTTGGCATCGGGCTTCAGTTTGAGTGAGATTTTCTTGTGCGGGTATTTTCCTAGTTCGCCATTGAAAACGTTTGGATATTTGGATAGGACAGCTTGGAATTGTTGTTTTTCTAACGCTGTCATATGCGCTTGCTGTTCTGCAACTAATGTTGGATCCATAGCTTCATAGGCTCTGTCAAGGATGATGGGCGACGAAGATACTGCATCATGCACAAATAGCTCAGAATCAATGGATTCTTCCAGTAATGCTTGAAAATATGCTTCTTGCAGATCTGGAGTATTATCAAAACTGGCTGTTTCGCGCATTGGAATTTGTCGGTTGTTCCATTGAATCATGCTGGATTCAAATAACAAGTTGATATTGGTGCTGCATAGAAAGTCTCGACCGAAGATAATATCATATCTGCATGATTTGGATTCAAATAATCTGGCCTCACAACGCTCGATTGTTGTGTTCCCAAATTCTTGTAGCTTGAGATTCTTCATTACAACAAACAACGAGGTGTCGAATGATCCATTGGCTGTGGTTGTGATGGTTCTTGTTTTGGATTGAATTGGTAGAACTCCCAAGGGAAGTGCCCTTTTGTTGATGAGGGTTGTTGTGCTGCCGCTGTCGAGTAGGGCAAGCATTGTTTTTGTTGTTTTTACAGGAATGCCTTGAATGTATTGGATGGTTGTTAAAACAATAGGAGCCACATCGCTCTTCTTTGTTTTTGTAGCTACGGGATATTCCGTCTTTGGTTGTAGGGTTGTGCTTTTTGCTAGACGAGAAGTCCAGCTTGTTGTCATCAATCGTGTTGATGTTGCTGCCCCATTCATTTGGTCGTTTGTACCCGTAACCGCGTTGCGATTATTGTTGATCGAACCATTATTTCGGTCGTTCGTACCCGTGCCAATAGAATCGTCATTCATTTTTGCTGTATTTTTGGCTTCTGTACCCTTATTTTTCTTTTTACCGACGCGTTCATCCTGTTCAAATTGGACTCGTCGTGAGCTTTTGTCAACATCAGATATATGTTCTGTAGGTTTCTCCCCTTCTGTGGAGAGAGTTCCTCCTGCGAGCCCAATTGGCTGTGCCAAATTGGCATCCAGGTCCTGTGGAGCTGGAGGCAGGGTGACTGCTCTTGTTTGGCCTCAAGGAAGCCAAATTTGCTCACCGCTCTGTACGCTGTGTTCTGCTTTGCCGCCATGTTGTTGGAGGAAAGCTTCCTTTGCGCGCTGCATGTGTGCTTGGAATGATTCATTGCTGGCTGTGGTAGTTTTTCCGGCTGAGTCATTATTGTTTTTCTTGTCGGCACGCTGCTTTTTCTTCTGTTTGGAGTACCTGTTCTTGGGACATTCGGACCAATCATGGTGGTGTCCGGGAATGCGACAGGGATTAGAAGATTTTTGTCCTTGGTTTTTGTTGTTGGTTTTGCGATTGGATTGGTTGTTGGCATTGTTTCCAGGACGTCTCCCTTGTTTTTTGCCTCCTCCATTCCTTAGCTTGGACTCGCGTTCTCGACTGGACATATATTCCACAATTTTCTGGATGGACGTTTCTGCAGTGATGCCACCATGAATTTGGCCATATTGCTCAACCCAGAGGTTGGGGAAGGTGTGGAGCAGCATTGTTGTTTTGTTGATTTTGTTGAGGTTTTGGCCATGACCTTGCAGCTTCTCCGAGTACCGAATGAGCCTGTTGATTCGCACTGCATGGTCCTTGGATGTGGTATCATGAGGTTTCTTGCATGCGTCGCTGCGAATGTAGGTTTGCATGATGTCTTTTGCATCCCCTGCATCGAAGTAGTGTTCTTGAATGTAGTCCTTGAATGCTTCTTCATAGCCTTCCATGTTGTCTGGATAGTTCAAGTCATCATTGTCGTCCCGGGTTGTCTCATCCCACTTTCTTTGTGCTTCCGGGCACAGTATCTTGGTGAACAGTTCAATGTACCGATGTTCCGGTAGTGGTAGTCGCTTTGCGCCAATGATGAAGGCTTCTTGGCAATACAATAGTTCTTCAAGGCCCCCTTCTTCTGAAAAGATTGGTAGTTTCCATTCCTCCTTGGAATTATTGTTGGCGTCATACACTTTCAAAGTGGCAAGTTTGTTCTTAGTCCGATCAAAGCTGGAATCATAGGTGATTGGTGGTTCTCGATGCAATCCGGTCGACATGGTTGATACTTGCCTGGTTTGGTATTTGATTTGTTTGTTTTATCGATGATGTCGAATTGTCTTTGTTTTATTGATTAACAATCGAGACCGCGGTTGATTTGTTAGCGAGAGACTTCGTTCGAAAATTAGCGTTCGTAAAATCGTTAACGTTCGAAGATTCGTTATCGAAAAAAAATTCAATTCGTTAGCGTTCGAATTTCCGGTAGGTTATTTGTTATCGAAGAAAGAGCCGTTGTTCGAAATTTCTTCGAAAAATTCGTTATTCTACAGTAGCTGTAAGAGTAATTACTGTGTAACACACTAGGGGTAGAATTTGAGTAGGAGTGATAATAATGAATGGATTAATACTTTACGAAAATGGATGGAAACTTAACAGATAAAATAATGAGCGATCGGGCCATGCTGGCTTCGATCCCTCGTGGATATTCATATAGAGTGTTGTGCTATGAATCGTGCGCCTGCCGGGTATCGGCATACCATTGTATACAGATAATGGCTCGCTTCTTAATGATTCTTAGAGTGGTCCCAAGTCTCATTAGTTCGATCGCACGTATCCTTCGAATGGTATCTTGGACTTGTACGGTAGATTGCAGTACGTACTCGTAGTAGGTACTAAGGTACGTTACCTTGGTAGGTACGACCGCAGTACGTTACACTGCAATTTCAATTCTGTTGAAGAAACACCGCGTCAATTTGACCCAAGATCCAAGCATGGAATTACAATCCAAACGCCAATGGAAGATGATGATCCGAAGAAAGTTTTTATCAAACTGAGTATGAGAAATGTGATTTCATATTTTCCCACAAGGAAGCCAACAAGAATGGAGCTTGATGAATGTCAACATTTGATTGCAACAAATGATACCCCTTGGGATCCACATTCACTGAAGTTCAGGATGGCCGAGTTAGCCATTAACAATGGAGATCCAATTTCAGGGGACTAGTTTAGCCTTCAAGCTATGTCGACCGAAGAGGATCAAGCCATGGATACAAGTCTGAGGCTTGATGCTGCAAAAGCAGATGCGATTGATGAGAGCAAAGACTACCGGGACAACTTCAATGAATGTTTGATTCTATTCACCAATCGACTTGGATTGAAGAAGCTTGCAAATGGGAAGCATAAATGAGGTTCCAGAAGTGTGTATTCTGTGGGCACATCAAGCAACAAAAAGCAGAAAACAACTGGAACATTCACAGGAAAAGTTGAATGCAAGCCCTATCCAACAAGTGTTTATAAAACAATCTCAAAAGAACAGCGACAGGAGCTTTACCAGATGCGACAAGCAAAGAAGAAAAGAAATCTCAAGGCTGCTGAGACCAAAAAGGCAAAAGAAGCTGAGAATGAAGGCGCAGGTGATAGCTTTGGCTCAAAATCTAAGAAATGACATAATAACCGGACACTATCACTAGAACACAAATTGTTAGCAATGGTGAGCCGGTCATTATACAAGATGAATGTTCCTGTAGATTTTGATGATGGTGAAAATGAAGAAGGATACTGCAAGCTAGATTCACATGCTGATACCACTGCGGCTGGAAGCAACATGATACTGCTAAATCCTGATCAGATCACAACACATGTTGATGTTGCGCCCTTTTCTGAAGAGAACAAGCCCATCAAGAAGATCCCGATTGGAAGCTGTGCTACTGCATGGACAAATCCAACATCAGGTCAAGTATACATCATAGTGTTCCATCAAGCGCTGTACTTTGGGAACAAATTGAAGAACAGCTTGATACGCCCAAATCAAGTGAGGGACTGCAATTTCAATTCTGTTGAAGAAACTCCTCGTCAATTTGACCCAAGATCCAAGCATGGAATCACAATTCAAACACCAATGGAGGATGATAATCCGAGGAAAGTTTTTATAAAATTGAGTATGAGAAATGTGATTTCATATTTTCCCACAAGGAAGCCAACAAGAATGGAGCTTGATGAATGCCAACATTTGATAGCAACAAATGACACCCCATGGGATCCTCACTCCCTGAAGTTCAGGATAGCTGAGTTAGCAATCAACAATGGAGATCCAATTTCAGGGGACGCGTTTAGTGTCCAAGCAATGTCGACTGAAGATGCAAACTCAATTGTAACAGAACCTACAAGTAATGTTACAGGTATGCTCCCCAAGACCAGCTTAGAGAACAGGCATCCAAGTATCATGCAGCAATGCGAACTGATGAGAGTGCATCAGGTATCAACAAGAAGAATGCTAACTGAATGCCAAATTGCAACAGATGGCAATATTGCTCATCGGATTTCTTCTGTAACAAATATTTCAAGCGCGCGAAGGGTAGACCAGTTCTTGTTTGATGATACAGAATTTGACTTCATGGAAGCTCCTGAAGAAGAATCAAAACAAGCCCCTAGCTTGCAAGAAATTGACAACCCACTTGAAAGGAGATCTCTCGATAGAAGAAATCAATGGGGGCCATCAGTGATAACTATTGAAGGTCCAAACAAAGTTGACTGTGAACGCCTAGCCAGAACTTGGAACATTTGTTTCAAGAAGGCTGAACAGACATTGAAAGTCACAACTCAGAAGGCACTGAGGAATTTGCAACTACCATTGATGAAGAGGCTGCCTACACAGCGCTTCAGAAACAAGAGAATTGCACAAGGAACCTGGTACACTGATACGTGGCACGCTAGGACTACCAGTATTATGAGACAGGGAAAATGCGCGCAGATCTTTACAAATGGAAATGGATTTAAAGTATTTATACCAATACAGGACAAATCGCAAGCACATCAAGGGTTGAAAATATTCATTCATGAAATTGGAATCCCAGAGCATTAATAAGACCAAAGCTGTAAGACGGCGTTGGGTTAGTTTAGTTACTTTTAGTATTTACGTTATGTTAATCTTTTTACGTTGTTGGAAAGAGTTATCGATAAGATTATGATCGGATTGTTTCTGGACCATATTGTTCTCACATTCACTAATTTGTCTTTCTTGTGCGGGAATACGCGTATCGAGAGTTCGTTACTCATAGATACTCGTATCAAAAGTTCGATACTCAGTGCTTTAAGTATCTCTGGATATTCACGAGCGCTTATGTATAATTTACTTATTGCGCTCTCCTTGTGATAAAAGATCTAGAACACTTTGGAATCGTACGTCTTGTTTTGTATCACGTAATACGTATTACGTATACGTAAATCGTAATACATAATACGTAACTCGTACGGTAGGCGTATTCGTTGCGTATTACATTACGTATTACGTATATCTTGTACCGTACGTACCGCTTACGATTCACGCTTGATTTAGTATTCCAATACACCCTTGGATGGTCCTCGGACTATCTGGCTCATAGGAATATATCGGTCTTACCTTTTTATGGTGGCTTCCCGGATGGTGCTTGGTGGGATAGTCAGCCAGATTATGTTTTCCCGGTTCCCAGAAAATGTCGAATTGGCCTTGTTGCGCCCTGTCTTTTAACCAATAGAACCGCATATCAATGCCCGGTTTGATCGTACCGTTGAGTATGCCCTCTGCTTTATTATTGTCGGTTTTCAGTGGTGTGGCCGGTTGTGGGTGGCCTAATTCAATCAGACATTGTCGGATGGGCAGCGCTTCTCGAGCATTCAGGAATAATGATGCAACTTCGGCTTCGGCCGCTGACGCCATCGCATTTTTGATGACCTTGGCTAATACTAGGATCGGTCCATTGAAGGCGTCGGCCTTGGCGTCGCCAAGAAAATGGTACCCGCCTGCCCGGCTCTTGGCGCCAGGGCACACTAGGTAGGCCGCATCACTGTCTACACGGAGAATCATATCGCTGGCCCGGTAAATGATGGTGGCCTCTGGGTTACATGCTGCGTAGTTGAGGAAGTACTTGGTGGCGGTTAACGCGGTTTGGTTGTTCTTGGCTGACGCTATATCGTTGAGTGCATGTAACATTGTGCTGTCGATTGCTCGTGCGTAGAATAGGAATTTTCCGGTAACTTGTTGTATGAATTTGATTTTTTCGTCGGATAGTGTAGTCGTGTCCTCTATTTTCGCGTATTGTATCTTCATGCCGTACGCAGGCACGTCAGCGCGTGATGGTCCCGCGTATGTGCGTGAGGGCCGCACGTGTTTGAATTCCTTCAATGCTTGTTCCACGTAACCCTCCATGGACAGTTGGACCTCGCGTTTGTCGTAGTCCCAACGTAGGTGGATCCCCACGTATTGCTTTCCTGTCCAGTCAACCTTAAAGGTGTATTTGGCCCCGACTGCTTCGATTAGATGATCCACGTCATCCTGATTGACGTATTTGATCCCAAAGTCATCCACGACTAGGGTGAAGCTTATGTCTCTCTCGTCATGGAGGAAGAGTCCCTCGGTGTGGGGTGCCTTTCGGTATCCATATGACCGTAGGTGCGCCACTAAGTCATCATGCGCAATTTTCCCGCTTTGTTTGAGCCCGTACCATGCCTTTTTGATTCTGGCATAAACGTATTCGCCTCTCTTGAGTCCATCTAGGCTGTAGGTCGTTCTGATACGGGGGGGAATCATGTCCCATCGAAATTTGACGTATTCGGGTTCATCGAGCGAGGAGCATAAGTACATGTTAGAAATGTCGCCGGTACAATACCTGGCCCCTGGGGTGGATACTACACTGTTCCAATGGGTTTTAATGGTTTCCATGCTTGCGGTTCTGGTGGACACGTCACTGTGGTACTCCAGTTGGTCACCTCCTGCTGTGATTCGCGTTCTGTACGGATCGGATTTCTCGGGGCGTATGGCTACTGTGTAACGTGGATAAGTGACCTTCTTATGTACTGGCACAGCGTGTCTATCGATCCAATCCAATACATCCATCCCCTCCACTCCGTTGGGTTGGAACCCTTTGAAAAGGCGGCCAAGCTCGTCTTCGCCTGATTTGAGCCATAATTCTTGTACCTGTGCTTTGGGGTGTTTGATTAGATTGCGGTATGCTGCCCACTTGTTCAAGTCATCATCCCATATGGAACCCCCACATGCTAAATGGGGCATATGTGTTATGTGGTCGATTTGTAGGGCCTGTTTCGGTACGGGGAGAGGAACCAGGTCGCGTGGGTAAATTCCCATTAGTGCCTTGGGTTTAACCTTGGGTTTGGAGTAGTATTGGTCGGATTTATAGTATCGGGACACTTCACCATGCGTGTAGTCAGCCGTGTCCCCATCAGTGAATCGTACCCTGTAGTATTGGTTGGTTTGATCATAGTTTATGACCTCACCTTCATACCACCCCGAGTTGAACTTCTTCCTAATGATGGTGCCCACAGCCCAGGGGTGTCCCCGGCGGGCGCTGCGTTGTTATGTAGGTGGCACCCTTGGAGGTTCGCGCGCATTCGCCGGCTCATTGCTTGAAGTTGTGTTGGGCCTGTTGGACACCCTTGGAGGTTCGCGCGATTCTATGGCGGGTTCTCTACGTGCAGCTCCGGGCCCGTTTTGCTTTTGTCGTGTACCCATATGTAACAGATCCCGTATACTCCGTAGGGCCTCATTTACTTGGGTCCCCTGTTCCATATAAGGGATTGGTGGATGGGGCTTACTGGTAACTTCCTTTAGGTCTTGGAGGATCATGAGCAGCCGGTCCGTAGATGAGGTATGGGGCATATCGGTCTTGGGAAAAAACGCCACTGTGTTGCTGATTCGGTTAGCGCGGCTGGCCTCCCTGATGCACGTGTAATTCCTGTAGTGCTTCAAGGCCGGTCCAATGTAGAAACCCCTTGTCCCATGATCCTGCCATGCACCGCGTTCTTGTGCTCTGTCGTGAATGATTACCCGACAGCCCATAGGGGCGAGGGGGTGTTTGTTGTAGTCATAGACCCCGCGTCTGAGCTCATACGCTGATAGCTTCGGCTGGGTGCGTGAAGCCCGCAGTAGGTTGAGGGTAATGAGGGCCTGTGGAATCAGTAGGTCCCAGTCGTCCACCGGGAACTGGTCATCCACCCCATTCAATCCCGCTATGAAATGGTTCTTGAATGTCTGTATTGCCCTTTCTGCATGATTGAGCCGGTGGTCCCCGGGTGACGCTAGTTGGTAATCGAGGTTGTTCTTTGTGATGTACGCAATTAGTTTCGTGGAGGTTTCGTTGTCCATTTGTACTATTTTTGCATTCACGTTGTCTTCTTTCATCCTTGTGTAGCACGCCGTGAATCCCTGTAGGAGGTCCTCACTCTTGCGTGACTGGATGGGCTCCACGTCAATGTAATTGGAATCATAGTCGTAAATGAGGAATTACGTACTGGTGCCCACGGCGTGACGTGACGGGGTATCTCCCCGGTAGGTCCCACGCTATGAGTTCCTTGGGTTCGTCTTTGGCGCGTGGCCCCGCGTGGTTGGTTGGTTGCATCTCATTTGTGGATACTATGTTGACGCTGACGTTGTGTATCTTCTTTCGGTCGACGCGGGGCGGCTCTTTATCGTTCGTTGGTTTGTTCTTCGGTTTGCGTGTACTTTGGATACCTTGTCGAACCATTTGTAGGTGTCCCATTGTCGTCTCTTCCGTGAGCGGGAGGTAACGGTTGACACGTTGTACTGTGAGACCCGGCCACGTGGCAAATGAGCCGCGCTCAATGGCGCAGACCCATGTCTCTTTAGTGGGGTATCCTGCTGCTGCGTGGTAGAATTGGATCAGCTTGGGGATAGCTTGAATCTGGTATGCTCCTGCCCCCGTGTGTATTGAATATTCGTTTTTGGTATCGTTTTGGACGGCGCTGGTTGCGCTGCTGTCGGTTTCGGTTTTTTCGGTTTGCGGGGGGGGGTCGGTCACCCTTGGAGATTTAGCCGTCCCCCTTGGAGGGTCGGGCTGATGGAGGGGAACCATGTATAGATTCCTTAGGGGGTCACGTTGACCGGTGAGTATGACTTGTTGGGTGGGGCCAAGTACCGTCGCGTTGTCCTTAGAGAACTCGACGCCGCACCCGGTACTGCATAGTTTAGGCACTGAGACTAACGGCATTTCCACCTCATCGAATTTGTAACACCCGCGGGCCTCGAGGGGGAGCTGGGGTAGGTCTAACAGGTCAGTTGCTGTAGAGAGCATCTTGCTCCCATTTGCGCAACCTACCGTCAGTGCTCCTGGCGTGTCTTGATGTGCCCCCCCTTGATAAGTAGATGGGACAAAATGGTCGGTTGCCGCCGAGTCCAGGGCCCCATACCCAGGCGGGGCACTGATATGGAAAGCAACGTCGGGTGCAAAGGTAACTGCACGCTGCAGTGGCCGGGGTAGGACATCACGCGAGGGATCACGTAGGATACTGAGTAATTGAGAATCGTGATTACTATATTTATGTATGCTACTACTGTGGTCCCCCCCACGCCGTCAAGATCTCGGGGGAACATCAACAATCATGGTCCGGCCGTTGCCGTTAGGATTGGGACCATTCCACTTCAACCACCGGTCTGTGTTCCTGGTGGCCCCACCCAACTGATTGTCATAGGTGGCGCTTTCCTGGTGGTCAGCCTTGTTACGGCGGTTGTAGCAACTCCGGCCGTCGTGGGTGAGATTTACGCCACACGAGTGGCAGTAGTATTTGTACTGCTTCCACGCTTGAAGCGCGGGCTGGCGTGTGGCTGACCCATTGGTGCGACTTGTGTCAGCTGACTTGAGGCGATTACATTTGCTTGGAGTGCGGCCATCGCTGTCTCCCATTGGTTTGTCATGGTCATGGTCGACGTCGCTGTTGCTGTTTCAGTGACCTGGGAGTATATTTCTTGGCATACTTGGGCCAGTTCACGTTGTTGTTTTTCGAGCTCGGTTACGCGTTGTGCTGCCTGAATGTCTGCTAGGTTTGCTGTATTTGTTGTGGTGTGATAGCTGCTGTACAGTTCCTTTAAGCGTTGTCCCCAGAACTTTTTGTATTGGGTGAATCCACTCGTAACCAATGTATCCCTGTGCTTCTTCCAATCCTCGTCTACTTGGTGCAGTGTGGTTGGGTCGTGTTTGCTGCGTGCGAACGCCTCTCGTGAGTAATCGATCATCGACGCGTCGGTCACATTCGCCGTCTCTGGGAGCAAGTTGATTTGATGTTGGTACTAAGTGAGTTGTCGGAAGTACTCCTTGGGCCCGATTGGGTTTGGTGTATAGGCCAACGTATTCATTTTCTTGGTGAGCTCGCGAGTGAGCTGATGCTGAGCGTCGGTAGTACAAAGGTCCTCTTCCATGGCTTGGAAGGCTGTGAGCACAGTGGTTCCCCGGGGGAAGGCTTCCGACCCCGGGTCCTTCAGATCCCCAAGCATGTTGGGGAACTTTCTGTCTGTGATTAGTAGGGCCTCTCTGTCCTATTTGTTCCATTCTACATATAAGGCCCGGCTCCGTTTCCACAACTTGTATGCGTCTGATGTGAGCTTGATTGTGCTATCGAGTTCTTGTGGTTCTGTCGGCGCCTTGGGGAATGGCGCTTGGGGGTCCCTCGCGCGGTATTGTGCTTCGGTTTCCAGTAGGAAGGCGTAACCCCCTCCCTGAATGTACTTGATGGAGGGTACTTTGGCTAATGCATTTGCTAGTGCCTTCTTGAACTCGTATACGTCTATGCTTGTCGGTACGGTTACCGGCTTCATTTGAGTCTCATCCAAGAAGTGGTCCTTGAGAGTCGCGTAGTCCTTCTTCTTGGTCATCTCGTCGTCGGTATCACTATCCTCACTGTCCTCGGTATAGTCGTATAGTAGCCTGTTCTGACTCTGTAACTGTGAGTTCTGCTCTTCAGTGTACCCAAGTATATCCCGGCTGTACTGTTCAAGCTCTACCAGTTGGTCTCTCAGATCACGAATTTCGGTTGAGCCTATGTTCCTGGAATCGTCGATGCTGGTGCCGGGGGCAAAACTCTTGTTGGGGGACAATGTATTCCTTCGGTTTGTGTTCCTTCTGGCATTGGGCGGGCTAATCTTATCGATAACTAATAAGACCAAAGCTGTAAGACGGCGTTGGGTTAGTTTAGTTACTTTTAGTATTTACGTTATGTTGCTCTTTTTACGTTGTTGGAAAGAGTTATCGATAAGATTATGATCGGATTGTTTCTGGACCATATTGTTCTCACATTCACTAATTTGTCTTTCTTGTGTGGGAATACGCGTATCGAGAGTTCGATACTCATAGATGCTCGTATCGAAAGTTCGATACTCAGTGCTTTAAGTATCTCTGGATATTCACGAGCGCTTATGTATAATTTACTTATTGCGCTCTCCTTGTGATAAAAGATCTAGAACACTTTGGAATCGTACGTCTTGTTTTGTATCACGTAATACGTATTACGTATACGTAAATCGTAATACGTAATACGTAATACGTAACTCGTACGGTAGGCGTATTCGTTGCGTATTACGTTACGTATTACGTATATCTTGTACTGTACGTACCGCTTACGATTCACGCTTGATTTAGTATTCCAATAAGCATTTGATTTCTGATGGTGCTCCAGAACAAGGATCTCCAAGGACCTACAAGACCCACTGGAATTCAATTGTTAAGCGGAACCATATTCACCAGACATTCATACAACCTCATTGCCCATTTCAAAATCGAGCAGAACAAGCGATTGGACATCTTGGGAGTGCAATCACAATCAAGTCAGCAAAGAAGAAATCACCGCAGAGATTATGGTCATTTTGTGGTGAACTATGTGCAAATATCAGGCAGAGAACGGCATCAAGCAACCCTTCTTCAATGGGGAGAACTTCATTTGAATTGGTTCATGGCTATAGGCCCAATATTACACTATACACTTCATCAGAATGGTATGATTTTGTGTTTTACTTTGATGAAAATGATTCTTCCACTCGAGGCGTTGAAAGGTTGGGTCGATGGCTTGGACCTTGCGGTAATAAGATAGGTGGAGGTGACTGTTTTTGGCTCCTGACTGAATCAGCAATACCAATATCTACGAATTCAATAAGGCCTGTCAAAGAATTTGAATGGAGGGATAGAGATATCCTCAGAAGAATGGAAGCAATCGACAAATCAATTGAGTCCAAGATTGGTGATGAAGTGAAAGACAGCGCGTCCTTCTTCCAGGAAAACTACCCAGAGCCTCAGATAGAGCTATTTGAGGAACAACAACCAGAAAAATCATCTGATCTGAAACTTGAAATGGCTGAGCCAGAAGCGTCAGTGGAAGATATAGATGAGCCAGATGAGTATCTGGGGAATGAAGTAATCATTGAAAGAGATGATGAAAGGCTCAGGTGCATCGTCAAGGATAGAGTGCGAGATTTGCAAAACAGACCAATTGGAGTAAGGAATGAGAATCCCATACTAGACACGAGGTTGTACAATCTGCAACTACCTGATGGCACCATTGAGGAATACACGGCAAATATTGTTGCAGAGAGTCTGTACAGTTCTGTTGATGATGATGGCCGAATGTTCACTCTACTAGATGAACTAATTGTTGTCGGCGAAAAAAATACGGACTGTTGTCGGCATCAAATTCGATCGAAAAAGCCGACAAAACGAACGAAACGACCGAGGTGCGGAATACGAGAACGATCAAGCGTTAGAATCAAACGCACCTCCACTACTTGGAAATCCCTAAGTGTTATTTTCCTTTTGAAACTGGCTGTTGAGCTGATTCAATCCAAGGGCAAAGAAGAGCAACAGGAGCTTTAGCTGCAGGCCGGTTGGGGTGCCGGTCTGTTGTGGTCTAATATTTCTCTGATATCCACTACGACTGGATGCGGATCCAATCAGATCTATTCTGACTATCGACCAATCGACGCAATCAGTTAGATCTTAGGCTTGTAGTTCTACAAAAGGGGCGCAAAGGAGGCGTCCGGTGCAAGGTTTAAGGTTGAATAATCAAATAATCTAAAAGAATAAGCGGGTTGGCTTGCTGGAGAGCAAGTTACCACTTTAAAGTGTGCTGCCGCTAATACAGCACAGTATTACGAATATACGGCAAAATACCGTGTTACGGGGAATATCGCGTTGCCGCTAATACAACGCGTATTCTCGTGTAGCAAGAGTTCGTGAGCACGCTCCGAACCTCTGCTGTCTTTTCTTGAACCAGAACACTTAACAAAATATAGCATATGCTAATATCTGGTATGTATTCTTTCTCGGATCACTAAGTATCGAACTTGAGTGACGATCGATGCTTCTTCTTCAGTTAAGTATCGATTCTCGATCGTAAGAATGAGCTATCGGTTCTTTTTCTTATAGTTAAGTATCGTTCTCAATCGTAAGAATGAGCCCGGTAATTTTCGAGGTCTCATTATTTTCGATCTCGTACCTCTACCAACTTAGACACGAAAGGAATTTAATACTCCCCATGTGTCCACATGAAAGCATCCTCTAGTATCTGGTGCAGTCATCCTGCAATAGATCACCAGTGTTTCCACAGTAGTAAAAGATGGGCTTGAGTAAAGGATACACCACCGAGTGTCCCCAATGCTTTGTGAGGATATCAGCACAATTATCTTTGCCCGCAAGGTGTTGCATGAGGATGAAGCCTCTAGCTATCATGCTTCTGACATAATGATATGATAGAATGTGATGCCTCTTGTGGAGCCTCGCATATGGGAATGTAGAGGTTTGGATCATCTTTTCATTGTCTCCCCATGTGTAGGATGTGTCGTGTACCCTAGTACCTAGATATCTGAATGACTGTCGGATGTCAACAATCTGCTCAATACATGTTCTAGCAGACACAAATTCGGCGCCAAAGGTAGCTGTTTCAGAGGTTGCTTGCTTCTTGGAGAACCACATGATAGGGGTCTTGTTTGCAAAATGTAGGATGCCAGTGACAGCCTTGCCACTTAGGATGTCATGCATTAGGTTTGCATCATAAAAATGAGACAACACAACTACCTTACCCATGGGTTTAGGAGCATCACTAGGGAGGTCCTCGGAGTGCTCCCCATACACTGTATTGGACCAGTCTGTGCTGGTACCTTCAGTGAGTACAAAATCTGGTATGCCCACTCTGAATCGGATTTTGAAGTGTCGAAACTTAGAGATGTAACCATAGATTCTTTTGGCTCTGTTGAGATGGCCTTCCCTAGGTTGTACTCGGAAGCTTGACAATGTCATAACAGCAGTCTGCACATCAAAACGTCCAATAGCTATGACCCATTGAAGTGAACCAATCATGCTTTGATACTTTTGGATATCAGGATCACTTAGGAAGGATGTTGAGTCTAGCTCTGGGTGGTCGTTCTCAGCAAGTGGTGAATGGAATCTGGTGGTAGGTTTGCAGCCAAACATTTGTACATACGAGGCCTCCATTTTCTCGATGAACTTGATGGGGTTCATGCAGAGCACACCATGTTCATCTCTTTCGAATCCACATCCCAAATGAAAGTTCATTGGCCCAGAACCCTTTAATTTGAAATTATAAGGTTCAGACTGTAGGATTACCAGAAAGGTTTCAGGATTGGCCATACATAAGCAAAGGTCATCAACATATGTGCATATGAGCTCATATACTGGCTCCCCATGTTTGTTGTTGCCAGGCTTGATAAAGATTTCGGGCTCTGCCTTGGATCTTTCAAAACCTAGTTCAACGAGGCAGGCAGCAAGTAGATCACCAAAGCACTTGCCAGATGATCGAAGTCCATATAGGGCCTTGTAAATCAATAGGAGGTGGCCTTCTAGTGATCCAAATTCAGCGCCAGCCTTGATGCATACTTTTTCACAGGTAACAGCTTCGAGGTATGCGTTACCAATGTCAGTTCCCCATGCTTCTAAGCTATTCAGCTCAGCAAGGAATAGGCACATGCGCAAGCCCCGAAGAGATACAACGCCTGCATATACACTGTGGACAGGAGTTTCAGTGAGATTGCCATTTGCAACTAGCCGGGCTTTGTGTCGACCATCATGCTTGACCGCATAAATCATGTGGACCTTGATCTGTTGGAAACCAATGGGTATGTTGCTAGCCTTGTAGATACCTTTGTCAATAAAGGTGTCATATTCTTGAAGCTGTGACATTTCCAGCGCTATGGCATCCTGCCATTTGGTATTGCCATTGGCTGTGTCAAACTGGATGGCTTCGTCATGATTGCGAGGTACCTTGAATCCATACTGATACTGTGGGGCAGTGCGAAAGGAGCGAAGTTTGGCTTGATGGATTAGCCTGTCTAGCTTCTTGGTTCTTCTGGCAAGGGAAACAATGCGTTTGAGATGTTTCCACCCAGGTTGATCAAGCATGTTGTTGTCCTTTGCATATTTGGCTACAGTAACAGGGTCGTCTGCAGCTACATTGGAGAGAGGTTCATAGGTGCGCTCCATGTTTTCCCATTCAATCCATAGGTTGTATTTGGAACCTTTGTATTGAGGATGCTTGTTGTCAAGGGGACCTTGATGACCAAGTATGCGTCGGAAAGACCAAAGTTTGCCATCTTCTTGAGTTACATCCCTGTGGATGTAATTCATGACGTCATTGTAGGCTATGATATCTGTAAGTTCATCATCTGTATGCTTGCATTTGAACTTGATGAAGTCTTTGTTTTTCTCAAGACTGTTTTCAATGTCAACAACTGTCATTCTTTTCTGTGTGCCATCAGGGAGGGCCATGAGAAAAGACCGACCTTGCAGTTCAGTAGCAGGGATAGCAGGGATGGTGATGGGTGTGCCATCATCGTCAAATTGGGCATTGCCTTCTTCATCAGTAACAACTACTTCAGATGTGCCAACAGATGGGGTAGCAGGATTGATGGGTGAAGGTGTGGCTTCACTAACATCAAAATATGCTAGCTCAGGGGGACCAAAATCATCTTCAGTAACAGGTACGCCGTTAGGGGTTTTGCTGAAGATGTGAGGGGTTGGAGGGCCATCAAGAATCTCCCCATAGTTGTTAGGGAGTGGAGAAGGTACAAAGCTTCGTGTATTAGGAACCTTGGAATAAAGGAATGTAGGCAAGGATGGCTTTGTGAGGAGCAGAGGAGGTGATGCTGGGACGGGATGGGGTGGTGTATGATGTTGGAAGGAGGGACTATCACCGGAAGACTTAGGAGTGAGGGAAGCATCCTTAGCCTTGCGCCAAGCAAGAAAGCCATCATCAGTGAACAAGCCAGCGCGCTTGTTGCGATGCTCAGGAGTTAAAGCAGTGCGTACACCAGAGCGATCAAGGAGTTTATTGGTGATGGGATCCCAGATGGTGAAACATAGGCTGTTACCAACGTGCGCAGCAATGCCAACAAAGTGACCAAGACATTCAGTGGTCTGGGAGCCAAACTGGTTATCAGGAGTCTTGTAGTAGACAGGCTCAAACCAGAAGAAACTGAGGTAGGGACTGATGTCACCAATGATACCAGTAGCAATAAAGAAAGGTTGTTTGTCAGAGAGAGTGGGATCAGACAAATGATTCATGAGACGGCCAACATATTGCATACAAAGAAGCCAGAGGTGTGGTGGAGTGCCCGTGCGATCCATGATTCTATTGACAATGCGTTTGAAGGTTTGGTATCGCCGTTCAAAGAGATTTTGGTGTTGATGGTATGGTTCACTGTGCCATAAGCCAATCCACATCATTTTTAGGTAGTCAAGAACAGATTTGCTGGACTGGTAAGAGCCATGATCACAGAGCAATCTGAGTGGTCTACCCCATTGCCGAACAAAGTTTTGGAGACAAGGGAGAAAATCAGCGGTAGTCCTCATTTCTTCAACATGGATGATATGAGATTTGCGACCAAAGAAAACTTGAGCAATCTTGGAACCACCATTGATAGCAGGGGTGTCTGAATAGATGACGTCAGAGAGGACATCATCATTAAGAGGCCGGACATTCATGGCAGGCTGTGGTGATTGGAACCTTTTGAAGATGTTACCATCGGGACTAAGTGACATGGAGCCATACTGTGTGGAATTGTTGAAGGTGGCCTTGATACGGTCAAGGGAGATCCATCCAAAGAAGGGTTTCAGGGACAGGTAATCGATATCAGTGGGCGATTGAACATGGGCTGCAGCAGTGATAAAGGTGGAAGGAGATTGATTGGAGCACCTACTAAGGATGTCTTGATGAATGTAATCAGTGGGGCTAAGCCAAAATGAAGTATCAGAAACATCCAAGGCCTGTAGGGAGGAGGTAGTGCTGTTGGACAAGAATGAGGTGACCGTGGAGGAGGTGCCAATGTTGATATCCCTAAGCGCGCCAAACTCATCATAATCTTGATATGGAAGTGATGTGGAAACAGGTGGGTATTTCTGAATGAAGGTATCATCCTGGGGGGTATATGCGTGATCCAGTACAGATGGGTTCCAATGCTGATCACTTGTCATTATGACATGGGGAAGATTAGCAAATTCTGCACTGGTATACTTGCGCATAGCAAGGTAAGGTAAGCCATGGCATATACTGAGTGGAAAGACATGACCATCAGTAGTGGTGATGACTTGGGAGCCGCCTGTCTTGATAGAGGAATCATCCACGGTTGAGTGGTATGCTTCCATCTGGGGGGAAGACAAGATAGATGGTTGTTGTCCGGTGTATGCACTCTCATGAAAAATGATAATGACAGGACCTCTGTTGGAGACAGAGTAGGCGCCGCATGTTGCAATAGGGATATTCTGGATTTGGTGGTTGTTTATACCAGTTACATTGACATATCGTGGGGGAATATCTTTAGAGATGAGACATGCGTCATTTCCGATGATACACCCATTGGCACCTCTGTCAACCATAGCAGAACCAGGTGTGGATACTGCAGTTTTGCTGGAGTGATACGTAGTGATGGGGTTTGCTGATGAAACAGGAGATTCACATTCCAGCGGTGCCCAATAGTGAAAGTTCACTGATCGAGAGGTTTGTTCAACAGGGATATAGATATTGCCTTCTTTCTTGTAAAGTATATCAGGGTTGTCTGCAAGGAATCGGGCTGGGTGTGCAGGAGAAACAGAAGACTTGAGGGGCCTGTTGTCTGATTGGGAAGATGATTTGTATACACCAAGTGATGCATGGAATGCAGATCTGGCTGAGCTCTCGTCAGCAGGCGAGAGAACTTGCTCGGTATCGGGGGAGGGGATCTGCTCATCAGTATGGTGCTCATAGGCCCGGCGCGTGATTGGCTTGCTGGAATTGGGGTCCGGTGGTAACGCAGCATCAAGGAGCTCAGGCCGGAGGCAGGCAACTAGTCGTTTCTTGTCATCAGCTGTGAAGCCAAGCCAATGCTTCATGCCTTGCTTAGAGAGAGTTGTCCAAACTGCAGATGGTAGCCTTGTGGTCGGGTCTGGGGTTCTTCCAGCCTTGTAAACAGCGTAGTCTTGATAAGTCACCATTAAAATCAATAGGGGGTAAATATGATGCCGAGTCGTCAGTGATAGCAGAATATGTGGACTGTGTCATAGAAGACAAATCATGAGTATTGGCTTTGACAGACATCCGACTTCGAGGTTGGGACAGGGAGGCTTGGGAATCTAGTCTGGTGGCTTCAAGGAGGAGGGTATTTTTCAATTCACTGATAGCAACGGCTTCATGCTGCCTAAACTTAATCAAATCCTGTGCTGCAGGAGGATCATCAACCTTATAGAACTGTTCACTGAGCTGGAAGCTGCTACTACAAGCCTTGCAAAGGTGCGTTTTGACAGTATCAAAATCAAGTGGCCTTTGCGGATCGCGTAGTGTGTTGAGATATTCCAACTGAGCAAACCACTGGGTGATGAATTTGACCTTGGTATCCTTCCACGTTCTCAAATCAATGTCCAATAGTTGTTGCATCACGATGGAGGTATCATATACTTTGGATTTGGATCTGTCGTGCAATGACACAAAGTCAAAGAAGGCTTGTCTACCATCTCTTGAGGAGGTATGGCTGAGCACGCAGGAGTAGGAGAGATCACTTTGGAGGGCATGTAGGACAAGGGTCCAGAAGAAAGCACATTGCTTGTCATGGAGAGCTTTTTCATACCCGACTAGCGGTGTATCAGGCCAGCTTGGGTCAAGGAATGTGCGAGTATCTATGTCAGACGTTTCCAGCTTTGCCTTGAATTTTACAAGCCAGCGTTCAAACCTTGCATCATTCTGCAGGATGGGAAAGGTGGATTCATCCCTTGATTTCTTGGTCCAGGATTCATATCTAAGCTGTTCAATGGGCTTGGAGGATCTTTCCTGTTGTCGTCGAGGCGTGCCGGCGCTAGTGATTGTAATGTTTGTTCCAGATGCTCTTCTGGCTTTGACAGCACTAATACAGTAGCTGCGAAAGTTGTCTTTGGTATACTGGGTTCTATCCTCTGAGTCGAGTCCTTGTGCTGTGAGATGCTCGCCGTAGTCAATGACTTGCTGTATGGACGTCTGTACATGTCGATAAATTGGGGTTCTTACTCCGCCTTCGAGGAAAACTAAGTCTCCAATGTTCTCGATGTACAAGAAGGCTAGCCATGTCTTGATCCTTGCAGCAATGAGGGCCTCACACAGGGCGTCATTTTGTTCCCTTGGTACGTCAAAGATTTCATGCAAGAATGTGGCTAGTGGTTGGTCAAATGATGGGAAGAGGTGTTCGATAGGTGTGCTTTCTTCCTCATCATCCTGCCGGGTTGGACTGTCCTGTGGGTCAACCATGTCGGTCGCAGGCAGTAGGGATGTGGTTGCAGCGCTCCCAGGTTGGAGTGTTTGGAACCCGGTGGACCTGCTTCGGCCTGTCGACCTGCTTCGCGTTCTGCCGGCGACAGGGATGTTGGGCATAAGAGAATGGACCCAGTAAGCGTTGGGTCTTGATTGACTGGATTGCTACTAGCGTGTCCAATGTATCGTCTTTGTCGTGTAATCGGATCAGAGAACTATCGATCGTTGTCCGTAGTCGAGTCGATCGATGATCTGTGTCGGATTGTTGTCTTCTTCTTTTGCAAGCTTCAACAAGCTTGCGACTGTTAATCTGTTATTTTCCTTTTGAAACTGGCTGTTGAGCTGATTCAATCCAAGGGCAAAGAAGAGCAACAGGAGCTTTAGCTGCAGGCCGGTTGGGGTGCCGGTCTGTTGTGGTCTAATATTTCTCTGATATCCACTACGACTGGATGCGGATCCAATCAGATCTATTCTGACTATCGACCAATCGACGCAATCAGTTAGATCTTAGGCTTGTAGTTCTACAAAAGGGGCGCAAAGGAGGCGTCCGGTGCAAGGTTTAAGGTTGAATAATCAAATAATCTAAAAGAATAAGCGGGTTGGCTTGCTGGAGAGCAAGTTACCACTTTAAAGTGTGCTGCCGCTAATACAGCACAGTATTACGAATATACGGCAAAATACCGTGTTACGGGGAATATCGCGTTGCCGCTAATACAACGCGTATTCTCGTGTAGCAAGAGTTCGTGAGCACGCTCCGAACCTCTGCTGTCTTTTCTTGAACCAGAACACTTAACAAAATATAGCATATGCTAATATCTGGTATGTATTCTTTCTCGGATCACTAAGTATCGAACTTGAGTGACGATCGATGCTTCTTCTTCAGTTAAGTATCGATTCTCGATCGTAAGAATGAGCTATCGGTTCTTTTTCTTATAGTTAAGTATCGTTCTCAATCGTAAGAATGAGCCCGGTAATTTTCGAGGTCTCATTATTTTCGATCTCGTACCTCTACCAACTTAGACACGAAAGGAATTTAATACTAAGTGGTAAAAATGATATCACTTAGGACTACAAACAAAAGGGGATATTCGGTTAGAAACAAGAAATATCCAAAGACCTGAACAGTAAGTGAACACTTGGAACCCATAAGTATATTCAAAAGAATATACTTGATATCCCGTGAGGAAACTACTTATTGCAATCAAGAAAATCAATACCGGATCCAGATGGGCCTACTCATATCCAGCACATATACCACGAATAAGCATACGCCCCATCGAACAGAATACTTAACCCCACAATGACCGATACCATCGAATGACCGATACAGTAAGACCGACACGACGCTAATACAGCAACAGCAACAGAAGAATTGGTACGATGGTAAAGAAGACAGTAACAAATAACCGGGCAAGATCTCTACCATGTAAAATACAGAGAGCCCCGATACAGTGAAATACACAGTAAAAATAAGAGCGTCTCTCTGAGCTCACACCTCTTTAAATTTCAATTATCCTATACCTTTCGGTCGATTTTTAGAGTGACAACAGGTTATAGAGCCCTTATAACTCGCGCTGTTGAGCGTATACCTTAAGAGCCTATCTCCGCCCGATCAGCACCTCCACTGACCGGTCACAGCCAGAGGACATTGCTGTTGAGCGATAGGCCTTCCCCCCAGCGCAGAGATTGTTACGCGAGCCTGCTGTTGAGCGACTCCCTTCCAATCTCCCTCTTACAACGTATTATTTCTCCAACGAACGTTCCTTTGGTCCTTTCTTCGGTTAATTCTCCGGTCATCGCCGCTCCTACCGCCGACACCGGTTATTTCTTTTCGTTTTTTCCGATCATCGATCCCTCGATCGTTGGTCTTCTTCCTGCTTCTACCGACGACCGGCTTTCCTTCTTCCTTCTTGGCTTCGATCGTTCCTTCGACGCTCGCTTCGATCGTTCCTTCGACGCTTGCTTTGATTGTTCTCTCGCCTCTACCGGTTTTTTTTTCGGATTTTGTGGTCATCGGCCCCCGTCTCCAGTTAATTCTCTGTCGTTCTTTTGGTCATCGGACGACACCGCTCCCGCATTACTTCTTCGCCGCCGTCGTTCTTTCGGTCATCGCCGCTTTTTCCGACGACACCGTTTCTTTTTTCTTTCTTCCCCTCCTGCTTGTGAATCAGGGGGTGTATCCACTGTTTCTACACACAGTTCTTTGATAATCCACAAGCAAGCATGGTTGACCCCTTTGATTGGAATGCCATGGAAGGCATCCAACTCCGTTTCAAGGTCAATAGCCCCTATGACGAGAAATTGAATGCTGTCTACTCCCAGATCATGGACGACACCGACATGGAAGATTTATTTGTGGAGAGCGCAGACGCAAAGGTGCTAGCCCCCTCCATGATGTCCAACCTCCGCGGCAGCGTTGTCAATGCAATCACCTCCTATCTACCCAGCTCCACAGAGCTCGAGAAAGGACACATCACCCAACTCCTCTGAGGATGCACCATATCCTATGTGAATCACGTCGGTGCTGAAAAGAAAGTTCGCGGACCCGTCGACTTGGAAAAGGCTGCAAAGGAAGCACTCACACACCACACAGACAATTCCACCAAAACATTCATCATCATTGAACTACTCATCACCGAATGGCAATTCAAACCCACCTGGCGACCCCAACGCTTTGACAAGATCTATGAAGGTGCCACACAGGCCGACTCAGATGATGAAAATGCCGCAGCTCCAAACCCAGCGCCCACCGCAACGGGCACCAACATGCAAGAATTGACCACCCTACTACAACAATTGGTCAACAACAACAACACCAACAACAACAACGCTGGCGCCAACAATCAAGCGACACTTGACCTTCCATGGAATCCAGCCACATTACCACCACCAGTGAAGGATCGGTACTACAGACGTGAAGAATTTCTCACCAGAGATGACATGAAAGACTTCCCAATCACCTACACCGACTCATCGGGAAATGAAACCATTGTCAGGCAAAACTATTACCTACACAACCTAGGCAGTGGGAGAAATGACCAGCGCCTGATCACCAGAAGTGGTGACTGTTTTGATCTAACCAGAGCTTCTGACAAGTCCAAGGAAGCAGCTAGAGACAAACTATTCCTCTGGGGATTCCCTCAGCTAAAGGATGACAGCCACCCTCAGGTCAGAAAGTAGTACAGAGAGATCACTGCACATGCACAGCAGCATCATATTTACATTCATCCTTACTATCTCTACAGACGCGAAGCTGACCATCTTAGAGGATTTACCATTGGTGATGAACTACCACACGACCTACCTGCAAGATATGAATTGGCAATTCACGAATGGGGTAACCTCATCTACACTGCACTCAGAACTGATAAGATCATCCCTGACTCATGTGTTAGAATGAAGTCCACAATTCAAAGCTTAGAAGGAGGACAAGGTTACGAAGCTCTGTACACCGTAATTGCTTAGACACATCCCAACTCAAAGAGAGAATCCAATGCAGCCAGAATGGTCAGGAATCCTTGTTAATTTCCTTCTGAAACTGGCTGTTGAGCTGATTCATCCAAAGGCAAAGAAGAGCAACAGGAGCTGTAGTTGCAGGCCGGTTGAGGTGCCGGTCTGTTGTTTCTAATATTTCTCTGATATCCACTACGACTAGATGCGAATCCAATCAGATCTATTCTGACTATCGACCAATTGACGCAATCAGTTAGATCTTAGGCTTGTAGCTCTACAAATGGGACGCAAGGAGGCGTCCGGTGCAAGGTTTAAGGTTGAATAATCAAATAATCTAAAAGGTATGCGCTTCAGCTTGCTGGAGAGCAAGGTAGCACTTTAAAGCGTGCTGCCGCTAATACAGCACGATGAAATTACGAGTATTACGGTAAAATACCGTGTTACGAAGAATATCGTGTTGCCGCTAATACAACACATACGATATTCTGTACAGCAGACAAACAGGTTCGTGAGCACAAAGATCGAACCTCTGCTGTCTTTTCTTGAAAACAAAACACTTAACGAGATGACTAGCATATGCTAGTTTCTGCCGTGCGTTCTCTCTTTTGATACCTTAAGTATCGATAATTCGATCGTACGAGTGACGATCACTTGGCTCGCAAGATTGAGCCATTTGGTCAATAATGAGACACCTGGCTTACACGATCAAGCCATTTGGTCAGAAAATGAGATATCTACCTCACAGATTGAGCCATTTGGTCCTTAACGTTAAACGTCATGATTCGCGGGCAAGTAAGCTGAACTTGTGTGAGTAAAGAATGAGATACCACTGTACCACTGTTACATACGCTATACCGGACATGAAAGGAATTTAATACTCCCCATGTGTCCATGGGAAAGCATTGATTAAGATCCGATGCAATCGTCCTGCAACAGATCACCTGTGTTTCCACAGTAGTGAAAGATGGGCTTGAGCAATGGATACACCACTGAATGTCCCCAATGTTTTATGAGGATATCAGCGCAATTATCTTTGCCCGCAAGATGTTGCATGAGGATGAAGCCTCTAGCTATCATGCTTCTGACATAGTGATATGAGAGAATGTGATGCCTCTTGTGGAGCCTCGCGTATGGGAATGTGGAGTTTTGGATCATCTTTTCTTTGTCTCCCCATGCGTAGGATGTGTCGTGTACTCTAGTACCAAGATACCTGAATGACTGTCGAATGTCAACAATTTGCTCGATGCAGGTTCTAGCAGATACAAACTCAGCCCCAAAGGTGGCTGTTTCAGATGTTGCTTGCTTCTTGGAGAACCACATGATGGGGGTCTTGTTTGCAAAATGCAGGATGCCAGTGACAGCGTTGCCACTTAGGATGTCATGCATTAGGTTTGCGTCATAAAAATGAGACAACACAACCACCTTACCCAGGGATTTAGGAGCATCACTAGGGAGGTCCTCGGAGTGCTCCCCATACACTGTATTGGACCAGTCTGTGCTGGTACCTTCAGTGAGCACAAAATCTGGTATGCCCACTCTGAATCGGATTTTGAAGTGTCGAAACTTAGAGATGTAACCATAGATTCTTTTGGCTCGATTGAGGTGGCCTTCCCTAGGTTGGACTCGGAAGCTTGAAAATGTCATAACTGCAGTCTGCACGTCAAAACGTCCAATAGCTATGACCCATTGAAGTGATCCGATCATGCTTTGATACTTTTGGATATCAGTATCACTTAGGAAGGATGTTGAGTCTAGCTCTGGGTGGTTGTTCTCAGCAAGTGGTGAATGGAACCTGGTGGTAGGTTTGCAGCCAAACATTTGTACATACGAGGCTTCCATTTTCTCGATGAACTTGATGGGGTTCATGCAGAGCACACCATGTTCATCTCTTTCGAATCCACATCCCAAATGAAAGTTCATTGGCCCAGAACCCTTTAATTTGAAATTATAAGGTTCAGACTGTAGGATTATCAGAAAGGCTTCAGGATTGGCCATACATAAACAGAGGTCATCAACATATGTGCATATGAGCTCATATACGGGCTCCCCATGTTTGTTGTTGCCAGGCTTGATAAAGATTTCGGGCTCTGCTTTGGATCTTTCAAAACCTAGTTCTACGAGGCAGGCAGCAAGTAGATCACCAAAACACTTGCCAGATGATCGGAGTCCATAGAGGGCCTTGTAAATCAATAGGAGGTGGCCTTCTAGTGATCCAAATTCAGCGCCAGCCTTGATGCATACTTTTTCGCAGGTAACAGCTTCAAGGTATGCATTACCAATGTCAGTTCCCCATGCTTCTAAGCTATTCAGCTCAGCAAGGAATAGGCACATGCACAAGCCACGAAGGGAAACAACTCCCGCATACACACTGTGAATGGGAGCTTCAGTGAGATTGCCATTTGCAACTAGCCGGGCTTTGTGTCGTCCATCGTGCTTGACTGCATAGATCATGTGGACCTTGATCTGTTGGAAGCCAATGGGTATATTGCTAGCCTTGTAAATACCTTTGTCAATAAAGGTGTCATATTCTTGAAGCTGTGACATTTCCAGCGCTATGGCATCCTGCCATTTGGTGTTGCCATTTGCTGTATCAAACTGGATGGCCTCGTCATGATTTCGAGGTACTTTGAATCCATACTGATACTGTGGAGCAGTTCGAAAGGAGCGGAGCTTGGCTTGGTGGATTAGCCGGTCTAGTTTCTTGGTTCTTCGGGCAAGGGAAACAATGCGTTTGAGATGTTTCCAGCCAGGTTGATCAAGCATGTTGTGATCCTTTGCATATTTGGCTACAGTGACAGGATCGTCTGCAGCGACATTGGAGAGAGGTTCATAGGTACGCTCCATGTTTTCCCACTCAATCCATAGGTTGTATTTGGAACCTTTGTATTGTGGGTGCTTGTTGTCAAGGGGACCTTGATGACCAAGTATGCGTCGAAAGGACCAAAGTTTGCCATCTTCTTGAGTTACATCCCTGTGGATGTAATTCATGACATCATTGTAGGCGATGATATCTTCAAGTTCATCATCCTTATGTTTGCACTTGAACTTGATGAAGTTGTTGTTTTGCTCAATGCTGTTTTCAACATCAACAACTGTCATTCTTTTCTGTGTGCCGTCAGGGAGAGCCATTAGAAAAGATCGACCTTGCAAGTCAGCAGCAGGGATGGCAGGGATGGTGATGGGTTTGCCATCATCGTGGAATTGGGCATTGCCTTCTTCATCAGTAACAACTACCTCAGATGGGTCTACAGAAGGGGTAGCGGGATTGATGAGTGCAGGTGTGACTTCACTAACATCAAAATATGCTAGCTCAGGGGGGCCAAAATCCTCTTCAGTAACAGGGACGCCGTCAGGAGTTTTGCTGAAGATATGAGGGGTTGGAGGACCATCAAGAATCTCCCCATAGTTGTGAGGGATTGGAGAAGGGGCATAGCTTCTTGTATTAGGAACCTTGGAATAAAGAAAAGTAGGCAGGGATGGTTGGGAGATGCGTGGAGGAGGTGCGTTGACGGAGCTGGGAGGTGTAGAGGAGGGACTATCACCAGAAGACTTAGGTGTGACGGAAGCATCTTTGGCTTTGCGCCATGCAAGAAAGCCATCATCAGTGAACAAGCCAGCACGCTTGTTCCGATGCTCAGGAGTCAAGGCAGTGCGAACACCAGAGCGATCAAGTAGTTTATTGGTAATGGGATCCCAGATGGTGAAACATAAGCTATTGCCAACATGTTCAGCAATGCCAACAAAGTGGCCAAGACATTCAGTGGTCTGTGAACCAAACTGTGTATCTGGAGTCTTGTAGTAGACGGGCTCAAACCAGAAGAAACTAAGGTAGGGACTGATGTCACCAATGATACCAGTAGCAATGAAGGAAGGCTGTTTGTCAGAGAGAGTGGGATCAGACAAGTGATTCATGAGGCGGCCAACATATTGCATACAAAGAAGCCAGAGGTGTGGTGGAGTGCCCGTGCGATCCATGATTCTATTGACAATGCGTTTGAAGGTCTGGTACCGCCGTTCAAATAGATTTTGGTGTTGATGGTATGGTTCACTTTGCCATAAGCCAATCCACATCATCTTGAGGTAGTCAAGAACGGATTTGCTGGACTGGTAAGATCCATGATCACAGAGCAATCTGAGTGGTCTACCCCATTGCCGGACAAAATTTTGGAGACAAGGTAGAAAATCAGCAGTAGTCCGCATTTCTTCAACATGGATGATATGAGATTTGCGACCAAAGAAAACTTGAGCAATCTTGGAACCACCATTGATAGCAGGGGTGTCTGAATAGATGACATCAGAGAGGACATCATCATTGAGAGGCCGGACATTCATGGCAGGCTGTGGTGATTGAAACCTTTTGAAGATGTTACCATCGGGACTAAGTGACAGTGAGCCATACTGAGTGGAATTGTTGAAGGTGGCCTTGATACGGTCAAGGGAGATCCATCCAAAGAAAGGCTTCAGTGACAAGTAATCGATATCAGTGGGCGATTGGACATGGGCTGCGGCAGTAATGAAGGTGGAAGGAGTCTGATTAGAGCACCGACTGAGGATTGCTTGGTGAATATAATCAGCTGGGCTGAGCCAAAAAGAGGGATCAGAAGCATCTAATGCCTGGATGGGTGGAGTGGCGCTGTTGGACAAGAATGAAGTGACCGTAGGAGATGTGCCAATGTTGATATCCCTGAGGGAACCAAATTCATCATAGTCTTTATATGGAAGTGAGGTGACAAGAGGCGGGTATTTCTGGATGAAGGTATCATCCTGGGGGGTATATGCGCGATCTAGTGTAGATGGGTCCCAGTGTTGATCACTGGTCATGACAACATGAGGAAGATGAGCAAATTCCTCACTGGTATACTTTCGCATGGCAAGATAAGGCAACCCATGGGATATACTGAGTGGAAAGACATAACCATCGGTGGTGGTGATGACTTGGGTGCCGCCTGTCTTGATGGAGGTGTCATCTACCATCGAGAAGTATGCTTCCATCTGAGGAGAAGACAAGATGGATGGGTGCTGTCCAGTATAGGCACACTCATGAAAGATGATGATGACAGGGCCTCTGTTGGAAACAGAGTACGCGCCACATGTGGCAATGGGGATGTTCTGGATTTGATGATTGTTGATACCAGTTACATTGACATATCGCGGCGGAATATCCTTGGAGATGAGACATGCATCATGCCCTATGATACACCCATTTGCGCCTCTGTCAACCATAGCATAACTGGGTGTGGAGACGTTGGTTTTGCTAGAATGATATGTGGCAATGGGGTGTGACGGTGAAACATGAGAGTCACAATCAAGTGATGCCCAATGGTGGAATTTCACGGACATGGAAAACTGACCGACAGGGACATACACATTGCCTTGTTTCTTGTAAAGGATATCAGGATTATCTGCCAGGAAGCGAGCTGGATGTGCAGGAGAAACAGAAGACTTGAGGGGCCTGGTATCCTCTTGAGAAGATGTCTTGTAGACACCTAGGGATGCATGGAACGCAGATCTGGCTGAGCTTTCCTCATCAGGTGAGAGGACTGGCTCCTTGTCATGTGGTGAGGGGATCTGCTCATCAGTAAGGTGTTCATAAGCTCGTCGCGTGATTGGCTAGCTGGAATTGGGGTCCGGTGGCATTGCAGCATCAAGGAGCTCAGGTCGAAGGCAAGCAACTAGGCGCTTCTTGTCATCAGCTGTGAAGCCAAGCCAATGTTGTTGTCGGCAAAAAAATACGGACTTTGTCGGCATCAAATTCGATTGGAAAAGCCGACGCCAATGTTTCATACCTTGCTTGGATAGAGTTTTCCATACAACAGAAGGTAACCTTGTGGTTGGGTCGGGGATTCTTCCAGCCTTGTAAACAGCATAGTCTTGATAGTCACCATCAAAATCAATAGGAGGCAAATATGATGCGGAGTCATCGGTTATTCCAGAATATGTGGATGGTGTCACAGAGGAGAAATCATGGGAGTTGACCTTAACAGCTGTTCGACTGCGAGGCTGGGTCAGTGCTGCTTGGGAATCCAGCCTGGTTGCTTCAAGGAGGAGGGTATTCTTCAATTCACTGATAGCAACAGCTTCATGCTGTCGAAACTTAATCAAGTCCTGTGCTACAGGGGGATCATCGACCTTGTAGAACTGTTCACTGAGCTGGAAGCTGCTACTACAGGCCTTGCAGAGGTGCGTTTTGACAGTATCAAAATCAAGTGGCCTCTGTGGGTCGCGAAGTGTGTTGAGATGTTCCAACTGTGCAAACCACTGGGTGATGAACTTGACCTTGGTATCCTTCCATGTCCTCAAATCAATGTCCAATAGTTGCTGCATCACGATGGATGTGTCATATACTTTGGATTTGGATTTGTCGTGCAATGATACAAAGTCAAAGAAGGCTTGTCTACCATCCCTTGAGGAGGTATGGCTGAGCACGCAGGAATAGGAGAGATCACTCTGAAGGGCATGTAAGACAAGGGTCCAGAAGAAGGCACATTGCTTGTCATGGAGGGCCTTTTCATACCCGACGAGTGGTGTGTCAGGCCAGTTTGGATCGAGAAATGTATGGGTATCTATATCAGATGTTTCCAGCTTCGCCTTGAATTTGACAAGCCAGCGTTCAAACCTTGCATCATTTTGCAGAGCTGGAAAGGTGGTTTCATCCCTTGATTTCTTGGTCCAGGATTCATATCTAAGCTGTTCGATGGGCTTGGAGGATCTTTCCTGTTGTCGTCGTGGTGTGCCTGTGCTGTTGAGTGTGGTAGTAATTCCCATATCCGTGCCAGATGCTCTTCTGGCTCTGACAGCACTAAAACAGTAGTTCTGAAAGGCATCTTTGGTATACTGGGCTCTGTCCTCTGAGTCTAGTCCTTGTGCTGTGAGGTGTTGGCCGAAGTCGATGACTTGCTGTATGGACATCTGTACATGTCGATAAATTGGTGTTCTTGCGCCCCCTTCAAGGAAAGCTAGGTCTCCAATGTTCTCGATGTACAAGAAGGCTAGCCATGTCTTGATCCTTCCGGCAATTAGAGCCTCACACAAGGCGTCATTTCGTTCCCTTGGTATATCAAATATTTCATGCAAGAAGGTGGCTAGCGGCCGGTCAAACGATGGGAAGAGGTCCGGGATAGACGTGTCCTCTTCCTCCTCTTGGCTTGGGTTACTCTGTTGATCGGGTGCCACGTCTGCTGCGGGTAGCCGAGGTGTGGTTGCTGCGCTGCCAGGTTGGAGTGTTTGGAATCGTCCTGTTGATCTGCTTCGTCCAGTCGACCTGCTTCTTGTTCTCCCAGCAACCGGAATATTAGGCATTGTTGCCGTGTAAGTGTAGGTCGGTGCCGAGGGATTTCTTTTTGTGTTGTTGTTTCGTTTTCGCAATGACGGTCCGAATTAATTGACTTTTTCCTTGTTAACAGTCAATATTTCCAAGAGGTTGATGTGGATATGACAAGTGTCGTGTCGGAGCAGAGAAATATCAATCGTCGTACGTAGTCGATCGTTCGATGATCTGCTGTCGGATTGTTTCTTGTATCGGCGTGTTGTCGATTGTTGTCTTCTTCTGCAAGCTTCAACAAGCTTGCGACTGTTAATCTGTTAATTTCCTTCTGAAACTGGCTGTTGAGCTGATTCATCCAAAGGCAAAGAAGAGCAACAGGAGCTGTAGTTGCAGGCCGGTTGAGGTGCCGGTCTGTTGTTTCTAATATTTCTCTGATATCCACTACGACTAGATGCGAATCCAATCAGATCTATTCTGACTATCGACCAATCGACGCAATCAGTTAGATCTTAGGCTTGTAGCTCTACAAATGGGACGCAAGGAGGCGTCCGGTGCAAGGTTTAAGGTTGAATAATCAAATAATCTAAAAGGTATGCGCTTCAGCTTGCTGGAGAGCAAGGTAGCACTTTAAAGCGTGCTGCCGCTAATACAGCACGATGAAATTACGAGTATTACGGTAAAATACCGTGTTACGAAGAATATCGTGTTGCCGCTAATACAACACATACGATATTCTGTACAGCAGACAAACAGGTTCGTGAGCACAAAGATCGAACCTCTGCTGTCTTTTCTTGAAAACAAAACACTTAACGAGATGACTAGCATATGCTAGTTTCTGCCGTGCGTTCTCTCTTTTGATACCTTAAGTATCGATAATTCGATCGTACGAGTGACGATCACTTGGCTCGCAAGATTGAGCCATTTGGTCAATAATGAGACACCTGGCTTACACGATCAAGCCATTTGGTCAGAAAATGAGATATCTAGCTCACAGATTGAGCCATTTGGTCCTTAACGTTAAACGTCATGATTCGCGGGCAAGTAAGCTGAACTTGTGTGAGTAAAGAATGAGATACCACTGTACCACTGTTACATACGCTATACCGGACATGAAAGGAATTTAATAATCCTCCCAACCAAGATTCAAATGAATCCCTTGAAGAATACTACTTCAGATACAAGGATTACTTGCGACTCAGAGTGTTCCTCCAAAACCAACCTGGCACCTTGAGTTTGACAGAAGAAGTCAGTAATTTGATTGCAGGGACCACTCTCAGTCACGAACTATTTGAGAAAACTGATGATGAAAGCAACTCAGATGACCAATTCAAACGGGACAAGTATAAAGCAGGTAGGCTTCTACAAACCCTGCAAACATATGAGCAAGAGATCAAGGCTGAACAAAAGTACAAGAGGAACACCTCCAAACCGATCCAGTCGACAGGTTTCCAAAGCGCGCTAGCAACAGTACTGTTAGAACACCCTCTACTTTGACCTCTCACTCAATCAGCCTGATTGAATCACTTGGATACCCGGAGATGGATGAAGAATCTGACGATCCCTTCCTCCACCAAGCATATTGCAATGCTATCACTGCATTCGATAAGCAACCTAGTCTCTTTGACACATCCAGAAAATGCATTGTTTGCCACATGTCCGGTCATAATTTTGATAATTGTCCTGCATTGCAGGATGTTGAGTCTCTGAAGAAACATAGGATTGCTGCAGCTGTTTTTCTGAATAAATCCAATAAACAGACCCAACAACTCTTAGATTCCACCCAACAAATCTCTCAGATCAACATTGGCAATGAAGATCACGATGAGGTTTCACCTGATGATGCAGTAGAAGAACAAAATTTTTGCAATGGCCAAGAATAGAAAGTCTTTCTTGCAGCCATTCTATGACATCACCTCAAGATGATCCTCAAGGATTTGACAACGTCACAGCGACCCAAGTGAACAGCTTATGCCCCTCCTTGGACTCCAGCAGTGTCAGCTCCTACAAATCTGTCAAAATTGGTGCCGTCAATCTCCTTCCTAAGGACAGCCTCCAGTCCTCAATCCCAATTGATGTCTACTGTGATATGGAATCACTTCAGGCTACAACCCCTACATTGGAATCACACCTGAAAACCAATGAGGATCTCAATTTCGATAGGGACAACCCTACATCAGTTGATACCAATACTGTGCAATCCCTAGTCCCACCAGATCCGATTGCAGCTACAGCTTACTTCCAACATGGTGTCAGAGCTCAGATTGACACCGGTGCGAAAGTTTCCTGCACCAATCTCAAACACATCCTGCACGATTACAAACCTTACACCAGGATGAGAAAATGTCCTGTCAGGCTAACGGCAGCAATAGGAGAAAAAGCAGCTACCTGCATCCCTGAAGGCTCGGGATATTTGCACATCCCAGCACCCAATCGCATAGGGTATCTTAAAGTCTTCTTCTATTATTCTCCCTCCCTGTCAACGACATTACTGAGTGAGAATGATCTCTGTGGAATGACATCTCGCTAATAAGACCAAAGTCGTAAGCGTTGTTCGGTTAGTTGTTCGTTTAGTTAGTTAGTTAGTTAGTTATTTCTGTTTTACTTTACGGTGTTGGAAAGAGTTATCGATAAGATTATGATCGGATTGTTTCTGGACCATATTGTTCTCTCAATTACTAATTTGTCTTTGCCTTGTGTGGGGGGCGTGTGGATACTCATATCGTGTGTTTGTATTCAGTGCTCTAAGTATCCCTCAACTCTCACTTGCGCTTATGTATAATTTACTTATTGCGCTCCTCCAGTGATAGTTCTTGGAATCATACGTCACGTATTTCCTCACGTATACGTATTTACGTATACGTAAATACGTATCGCGTATACGTAAATCCCTTTCACGTATACATAGATTCTACGTTTTATGTACTTATTGTTCGTTCACGTATCACGTATCTTTTAGTAATTCAACACACCCTTGGATGGTCCTCGGGCTATCCTGTTCATAGAGATATATTGGACGTACCTTTTACTGGTGGCTGCCTGGATGGTGCTTAGTGGGGTAGTCAGCCAAATTATGCTTTCCCGGTTCCCAAAAAATATCGAATTGGCCTTGTTGTGCCCTATCTTTTAACCAATAGAATCGCATATCAATGGCCTTGGACCGCTTCTGTTTGATTGTGCCGTTGAGAATACCTTCTGCTGTATTATTGTCGGTTTTCATTGGAGTGGCCTGGCGGATGGGCAAAGCTTCCCGTGCATTCAGGAACAACGATGCCACCTCGGCTTCGGCTGCTGATGCCATCACATTTTTGATGATCTTGGCTAACACTAGGACCGGTCCATTGAACGTGTTTCCCTCGGTGTCTCCAAGGAAATGGTACCCGCCTGCCCGGCTCTTGGCCCCCGGACAAACTAAGTAGGCCGCGTCACTGTCGACACGGAGAATCATATCACTGGCACGGTAAATGACGGTGGCGTCGGGGTTACATGCTGCGTAGTTGAGGAAGTACTTCGTGGCAGCTAATGCGGTTTGGTTGTTCTTGGCTGACGCTATATCGTTGAGTGCATGTAACATTGTGCTGTCGATTGCCCGTGCGTAGAATAGGAATTTTCCGGTAACTTGTTGTATGAATTTGATCTCTTCGTCTGATAAATTAGTCGTGTCCTCCATTTTCGCGTATTGTATTTTTGTGCCGTACGCCGGTACGTCAGCGCGCGATGGCCCTGCGTATGTGCGTGAGGGCCGTATGTGTTCGAATTCCTTCAATGCTTGTTCCATGTAACCCTCCATGGACAATTTGACTTCACGTCTGTCGTAGTTCCAACGTAGGTGGACCCCCACGTATTGCTTTCCTGACCAGTCAACCTTGAAGGTGTATTTGGCCCCGACTGCGTTGACTAGATGATCCACGTCGGCTTGGTTGATGTATTTGATCCCAAAGTCATCCACGACTAGGGTGAAACTTATGTCCCTCTCGTCGTGTAGGAAGAGTCCCTCGGTGTGGGGTGCCTTTCTGTACCCATGTGTACGTAGGTGCGCCACTAAGTCATCATGTGCAATTTTCCCGCTTTGTTTGAGCCCGTACCATGCCTTTTTGATTCTGGCATAAACATACTCGCCCCTCTTGAGGCCATCTAGGCTGTAGGCTTTTCTAATGCGTGGGGGAATCATGTCCCATCGAAATTTGACGTATTCGGGCTCGTCTAGTGTGGAGCATAAGTACATGTTAGAAATGTCGCCGGTACAATACCTGGCCCCTGGGGTAGACACGACACTGTTCCAATGGGTTTTAATGGTTTCCATGCTTGCGGTTCTGGTAGATACGTCACCTAGGTACTCCAGCTGATCGCCCCATGCCGTGATGCGTGTCCTGTATGGATCGGCTTTCTCGGGGCGTATGGCTACGGTGTATCGTGGGTACGTGACCTTCTTATGTATGGGTACTGCGAGTCTGTCTATCCACTCCAACACATCCATCCCCTCCACTCCGTTGGGTTGGAATCCTTGGAATAGTCGACCGAACTCATCTTCACCCGATCTGAGCCATAATTCCTGTACCTGTGTCTTGGGGTGTTTGATTAGGTCGCGGTATGCCGCCCACTTGTTCAACTCATCATCCCATATGGAACCCCCGCATGCAAATTGGGGAAGGTGCGTTAACTGGGTAGTCGATAGGGCCTGTTTCGGTACGGGAAAACAAATTGGGTCACGCGGGTAAATCCCCATTAGTCCTTTGGGCTTAATCTTGGGTTTGGAGTAGTATTGGTCGGATTTGTAATATCGCGACACTTCACCATGCGTGTAGTCAGCAGTGTCCCCATCTGTGAATCTTACTCGGTAGTATTGGTTGGTCTGATCATAGCTTACAATTTCGCCTTCATACCACCCTGAGTTGAACTTCTTTCTAATGATTGTGCCCGTGGCCCAGGGGTGTCCCCGTCGCGCGCTGCGTTGTTGTGTGGGCTGCACCCTTGGAGGTTCGCGTGCTTTCCCTGTTTCGTTAAGTGGTTTTGCTTTGGGCCTGTGTGCCACCCTTGGAGGTACGCGCGCTTCTTTAGTTGCATTATTACGCGTGGCGTTGGGCCCATCGCGTTTTTGTCGTGTACTTATATGCAAAAGATCCTGTATACTCCGAAGGGCCTCGTTCACTTGGGTTCCCTGTTCTATATAAGGGATCGGTGGATGGGGTTTGCTAGTAGCCTCTTTTAGGTCTTGGAGGATCATGAGGAGCCGGTCAGTAGAAGAGGTTCGCGGCATCTCGGCCTTGGGGAAAAAAGCCACTGTGTTGCTTATTCTGTTTGCGCGGCTGTCAGCACCGACGCAGGTGTAATTCCTGTAGTGTTTCAAGGCCGGGCCAATGTAATAACCCCTTGTCCCATGGTCCTGCCACGCGCCTCGTTCCTGTGCGCGGTCATGAATGATCACCCGGCAGCCCATCGGGGCGAGGGGGTGTTTGTTATAGTCATAGATCCCGCGTCTGATTTCATACGCTGAGAGATTGGGCTGGGTGCGCGCAGCACGTAACAAGTTGAGCGTAATGATGGCTTGAGGGATCAGTAGGTCCCAATCGTCCACCAGGAATTTGTCATCCACCCCATTCAACCCAGCTATAAAGTGGTTCTTAAACGTCTGTATTGCCCGCTCTGCATGGTTGAGTCGATGGTCCCCGGGTGAAGCTAGTTGGTAATCGAGGTTGTTCTTTGTGATGTACGCTATTAGTTTCTTGGAGGTTTCATTGTCCATTTGGACTATTTTTGCCTTCACGTTGTCCTCTTTCATCCTTGCGTAGCACGCTGTGAACCCACGTAGGAGGTCTTCGCTCTTACGTGACTGGATGGGCTCCACGTCAATATAGTTGGAATCATAGTCGTACATGAGGAAAACGTACTGGTGTCCACGACGAGACGTGACTGGGTATCTCCCTGGTAGGTCCCACGCTATGAGTTCCCGTGGTTCGTCTCCTGCCCGTGGCCCTGCGTGATGGGTAGGTTCCATCTAATTCGTGGATACTATGTCTACGCAGACGTTATGTATCTTCTTTCGCTCAACGCGGGGTGGCTCAATATCTCCGGTCGGTCTGTTCTCTTGGCTAACGTGGGGTGGTCCTTCGTCAGCGGCCGGTAGGTGCTTTGCTCTCTTTGGCTTTCGTGTGCTTTGTATACATACCTTGTCGGACCATTTGTAGGTGTCCCATTGTAGTTTCTTCTGTGAGTGGGAGGTGTCGGTTGACACGTTGTACAGTGAGACCCGGCCACGTGGCGAATGACCCACGTTTGATGGCGCGGACCCATGTTTCTTTCGTGGGATACCCTGCTGCTGCGTGGTAGAATCTTATTAGCTTGGGGATGGCTTGAATCTGGTATGCCCCTGCCCCCGTGTGTATTGGATATTCGTTTGGGTTGTTATTTGGGTTGGCGCTGGTTGCGCCGCTTTCGTTTTTGTTTTCGTATTTCGGGATGGCGCTGGTTGCGTCGTTTTCGTTTTCATCTTCGTTTTCGTTTTCGTTTTGCGGGGGGGGGGGGGGGGGACTTTCACCCTTGGAGATTTAAGCGTCTCTGGCTCGGTGGGCTGATGTAGTGGAACCATATATAGATTCCTAAGGGGGTCACGACGGCCGGTGAGTATGATTTGTTTGGTGGGGCCAAAAACAGCCACGTGGTTCTTAGAGAACTCCACTTCGCAACCGTTATTGCATAGTTTGGGCATGGAGACCAATGGCAGTTCCACTTCTTCAAACTTGTGACAACCGCGTGCCTCGAGGGGGAGTCGGGGTAAATCTAACAGGTCGGTCACAGTGGATAGCATTGTGCTCCCATTAGCACAACCTACGGTTAGCGCTCCCGGTGTGTCTTGATGCGCCCCCCCTTGGTACGCCGCTGGGACAAAATGGTCTGTTGCTGCTGAATCCAGGGCCCCATATCCGGGTGGGGCACCGACATGGGACGCAACGTCTTGTGCGAAGGTCACGGAACGCGGTGGCCGGGGTAGTTTGTCACGCGAGGGGTCACGTAGGATACTGAGTAATTGTGAATCGTGATTACTAGATTTATGTATACGTCCGACGTACTACTACTGTGGTCCCTCCCACACCGTCAGGACCGGAGGGGGGCCTCATATACCCCTCGTCCGTTGCCGTTGGGATTGGGTCCATTCCACTTCATCCACCTGTCGTTGTTCCTGGTGGATCCTCCCATTTGGTTGTCGTATGTGGCTCCTTCCTGGTGGTTGGACTTGTTCCTACGGTGGAAGCAATCTCGCCCGCTATGTGACAGGTTGACACCGCAGGAGTGGCAGTAATATTCGTACTGTTTCCACATGTGGGCTAGTGGCCGACCTGTATCGGCCTGCCTGTGGCGACTGGTGTCGGCTGCCTTGAGTTGATTGACGTCAGCCTGTAGCGAGGCCATGGCCGTTTCCCATTGGTGCGACATTGTCATCGTAGACGCCGCTGTCGCGGTTGACGCCGTGGTTTCGGATACGCGCGAGTAGATCTCACGGCATGCGTTGGCTAGTTCAAGTTGTGGGGCTTCGAGGTCTGTGAACCGCCGGTCGTTATGAATGTCCACCATGTTGGCCTTTGCGGACTTACTATGGTATGCGCTGTACAACTCCTTCAGTTGTTGTCCCCAGAACTTTTTGTAGTGTATGAACTCATCCTTCGGGGCTATCGACGTCCTGTGCTGTTTCCGGTCCTCATTGACTCTGTGGAGGGTAATTGGGTCATGGCCGCTGCGCATGAATGCGTCCCGAGCATAATCGATCATTTGAGCTGAGGATACTCCTGCCGTTTCCGGAAGTAGGTTGATCTGCCATTGATACTTGGTCAGTTGCCTAAAGTACTCCTTGGGCCCGATTGGGCTCGGTGAATACGATAGGGCATTCATTTTCTTTGAGAGCTCGCGAGTGAGTTGGTGTTGGGCATCCGTCGTACAGAGGTCAGCTTCCATGGCTTGGAACGCGGCCAGTACCGTGGTTCCTCTGGGGAATGCCTCTGAGCCCGGGTCTTTTAGATCATCCAGCATGGTGGGAAACTTTTTGTCGGTAATGAGCAGGGCTTCTCTATCATATTTGTTCCACTCCACGTACAGGGCGCGTCGGCGTTTCCATAATTTGTACGCGTCTGAGGTGAGCTCTACTGAGCTATCGAGTTCTTGGGGCTCAGTCGGTGCTGTGGGATATTCGGTTCCGGCGTCTCTTGCGTTGTATTGTTCCTTACTTTCCAATAGGAATGCGTACCCACTCCCTTGTAGGAATTTGATGGATACTACTTCGGCCAATGCGTTGGCTAGGGTCTTCTTGAACTCGTATACGTCCACACTCGTCGGGACCGCTATGGGTTTCAGTTGGACCTCGTCCAGGTGGTCTTTAACCCCAGTGTAATCCTTCTTTTTGACAATCTCGTCGTCGGTGTCACTATCTTCACTGTCTTCGGTATAGTCGTATAGCAACCTGTTCTGTGTTTCTAACTGTGTGTTTTGTTCTTCTGTGTATTCAAGTATATCCCTGTTGTAATGTTTGAGCTCTACCAGTTGGTCTCTCAGATCCCGAATGCGGGTGGAGCCTACGTTTCTGGAATCGTCGATGCTGGTGTCTGGGGTAACTCCTCTCGTTGTAGGGCCGGGGATTCCTTCGGTTTGTGTTCCCTCTGGCATTGGGGGTGTGTAATCTTATCGATAACTAATAAGACCAAAGTCGTAAGCGTTGTTCGGTTAGTTGTTCGGTTAGTTAGTTAGTTAGTTAGTTATTTCTGTTTTACTTTACGGTGTTGGAAAGAGTTATCGATAAGATTATGATCGGATTGTTTCTGGACCATATTGTTCTCTCAATTACTAATTTGTCTTTGCCTTGTGTGGGGGGCGTGTGGATACTCATATCGTGTGTTTGTATTCAGTGCTCTAAGTATCCCTCGACTCTCACTTGCGCTTATGTATAATTTACTTATTGCGCTCCTCCAGTGATAGTTCTTGGAATCATATGTCACGTATTTCCTCACGTATACGTATTTACGTATACGTAAATACGTATCACGTATACGTAAATACATATCGCGTATACGTAAATCCCTTTCACGTATACATAGATTCTACGTTTTACGTACTTATTGTTCGTTCACGTATCACGTATCTTTTAGTAATTCAACACTCGCATGCGATGTCAGTTCAGTGGGCAGTCAATCCATAAATCATTCATTGACAACTATGACTCACCTGCTCCACAAAACGGCAACCTCACAATCATTTGTCATCACAAGCAGAACACTGCCAGCAGCATTGTCCTCCATGGAAGCATCATTGATGGTCAATGCTATACACACCCAGTACTGATCCCCGACGTTGATATTGCGTCTCCATATGCTAATTGTGCAACATCGTCAGCCTATGCTTTGGCGACTGACATGCAGTTCAAGGAAGCTTGTGAACTGGCCTCCAAAGAAGCCATTAACAACTACAGGTATGATATATACACGAATCTTGTCAATCTGCAAAAATGCACTGAAGCAGCGAAAGCTCAGTCTGATACCAGTGACATGCCAAGATTTGATGCAAAACTGCTCTTCACCAAGATTGTGGACAAAAGTATCCCAATCCAAGCCATCAAAACCAAAACATCGAAACTTCTGTGGCACCAAAGGTTGGGACACCCATGCGATGATTTTCTGTATCAAGCTCATAAGCACATCATTGGAGTCCCAAAGTTCAAGCGCCAAACAAGTATTCTTGATCAATGCCCAACTTGCATACAATGTAAGCAAACTAAAACACCTGCTGGCTCACATTCCACACGAAAGGCTACGCAACGGTTTCAAGGTTTATCAATTGATTTTGCATTCTCAGGTGCCAGATCCTCCAACAGCAAACGAAAGTCAGATTATGAAGGGATACATGGCGAGACAGCTTGGATTCTCATCACAGATCACTATACTGGTATGAAATATGGTGATACCAGAATCTCCAAGGGAGCGCCTCTACATTGGCTGGAACATTTCTTCTCACAGCACAACCCAACTTGTGCCAACAAGTATATCAGCGTTGATCAAGGTGGTGAACTCTACCACAACCCTGACATCCGAAACCTCTTCTCTGCCTATGGGTACTCAATTTTCCCCACTGGTGCTGATGCTTCACACCAGAATGGTACAGTTGAACGAGCTCACCGGACTCTCGCTAACTCCATGAGGACCATGCTCAGTGGTGCAAATTTGCCCATAAAATCTGGCCGTTTGCCTTCTATCATGCCCTAAGATTGTCAAACGCCTTGCCAGAAGGCAATCAACAACATTCACCCTTAGAATTGGCAACTGGCCATAAGGAAAACCTTGCTGACTTCCGCACATTTGGGTGCAGAGTTTGGGTGCGACCTCCAGGGAAGAAATCAATCAAGCTTCAACCCAATGCGAGAAAAGGCATATTTCTTGGTTTTGTCCCATACACTACCAGAAACATTCTTTGGTACGACACTGAAACGCATAGAGTCAAGATCGCCACTCATGTCAGGTTTGATGAAGGGATGAATGATTTACCCCTTGCAGATCTCCCAACAAATGTCAAGCACCTGCTAAGGACTGATGATAACATTCCTCTTCCGGCCGAACCACACGAGGTGTCCTCCAGTGATTTTCAATTCTCCATCTCCCCCTTTGCAAATCTCACCAATCTCAGGCTCACTGTCTCCCGTACTTGTGATGATCAAGCCTTTGGTCTTCGCTATGCCAATGATTCACTACTTGGCAGAGCATACGTCACAGATATCCTTCCCAACAGCCCTGCCTCCAAACTTTTCTCATCACATAAGAGATCTCTCTCCAAGCTCAGAGGTGCTTATATTGTATCTATCAATCACAACCGTGTGTTCACTGCTGCTGATGTCACCACCGCATTGCACCAATCACACGCTCGAGGGGTGAGGAATTCAATAGATACCGATACTCCTATCACTTTTGCACTTGAAGAGAAATTGTCTATGAAAGAAGTCAGGACACATTCGAACGAATATGGACTATTTGCTCCAAATACGTCTTGGAAAGAACCCACTGATGAAGAAGATCCACCTTTCTTGGACCGGATTTCATCCATCAAGGCTATCAAGAACATCGGCACTAAATACAAGAATATCATCCAATCCAGAATCAACCAAGTTGACCACACTGAAGCCCTCCAGGCCTCCATCCAAAAACACTTGGCCCCAATCGAAGATGACATGGAGGTTGTCATTCCCACGATTGACATTGCATCGCTCAGAGCTATCACCAAGCTTCATAAACCAGGAAATCATGCATTACCACTAGATGCAGCTTCACTACCAACTGAAGAAATTGAACTCTTAATCAAGGCCATCAATTCAAAAGCAACTACACCTGAAGAACAAGCACTAGGGCACTTCACTCGAAGGAATCTCAAGCCTTTATCTACATGGCCTGAATGGCAAGCTGGGGAGCGAAAACAGCTTGATCAGTTTGAAGATTTGGAAATGTTTGGTTCACCAATTCAATACCCTAAGGACCCAGACGCTATCATTCTCAGGCCTCACTGGCAATACAGTGTAAAAAGAAATGGTGTCAGAAGAGCCAGGCAATGTTGCAATGGAAGCAAATATGCAGCCCCAACCCTGCACGCCATTGCCATGTCATACTCATCGTGTGTTGAACACCCCATCCAAAGATTGTTCTTTGCCATTGCAGCAAGCCTCAATCTCAAAATCTATGGCGGTGATGCGGCTGACGCCTATGCCCATTCTCCAGGGCCCAACATCCCTACATACATGACTATTGATGATGCATACGCAGAATGGTACCGACACAAGCATGGCAAAGACATAGACAGAAGATTGGTGCTCCCTGTCCTTCGAGCACTTCAAGGCCATCCAGAATCTGGAAGACTTTGGGAAACCCACATCAACAAGATCTTGAAAGGCTCCGATCTTAACTTCAAGACCACCACACATGACAGAACGATCTACACAACAGTTTTTGAAGGTGAAACAGTCTACATGCTGAGACAAGTTGATGACTTCGCGCTAGCCTGCACATCTGAATCCATATCTGACAAGATCTACGACATAATTGGCGCAAAACTGAAGCTTCCTAGAGAAGATGTTGTCCCCTTTACAAAAATGGGATTGCTTGAAGACTTCAATGGCATTGATGTCAAACAGACAGCTGATTACATTGAACTGTCATGTGCCAATTACATTGACAGAATCATGAGATCTCATGGATGGGAAACCGATTCTAAGATGAAACCTCATTCCAAGCCATCCGCGCCATTATCAACTGAAGTACTGAGCCAACTACAATCACATACTGATGGACCATTAGAAGGCACCAAGGAACATGCTGAATTACAATCCACATCCGGTTTCTCCTACAGGACGCTCTTAGGTGAAATGATGTTTGCATATGTGAGTTGCCGGCCGGACATAGGCTATGCAGTGACTCTCATGTCAAAATACAGTTCCAATCCCACTGCATTCCACTATTCCAGTCTGAAGAATATAGCCCGCTATCTCAGAACAACCAGATCTTGGGGTATTAGATTCTACAGACCTAATGCGGAGCCATCTTTACCATCAGGAGAACCATACACCGACGTAGTCCAAGATGCATCACTCCCGACATTCCCTGAAGATATCAAACAAGCCAAACTGATGTGTTTTGTTGATGCCGCGTATGGCAATGATCCAAAACATCGCAGGTCCACCACAGGATATGTTTTCACTTATGCTGGTGGAGCAATTGTTTTCCGATCCAAAGCTCAGTCACTTACTGCACAGAGTTCTACGGAAGCTGAGTTCATTGCTGCTGTTACAGCAGCCAAAACAGCCAGATATCTCAGTTCTATACTCAAGGAATTAGGATTCGCCCAAGTTGGTCCAACTCCAATCTATGAGAACAATGCATCAGCAATTGAAATCATCAATGCCCAGAAGCCAACTGAAAGGACCAGACATATTGAAATCAGGTTCTTTGCCATCCAAGCATGGAAAGAAAATGGTGAAATCAAGATGATCCATATTCCTGGAGTTATCAATCCGGCTGATGACCTAACCAAACCATTGGGATGGATCTTGCACGCCCGACACGCAAGATACATCATGGGACACTACCCAGGTTAAATCAGGCACATTAGAATCGATTTGATCCAAACGTCCGATCGATCAATCACCCAACCGATTCAATTTAAACGTCCGATCGATCAATCGATAGGACGACGAGTCGATTCGATCTGATCCGAATGTTTGATCTATCAATCGAATAAAACGTCGCTACAATTCCTGGCTGCGACTCTAATATACTCCGACAGTAATCCAACAATGAATGAAAACAAATGTTGGATCAAGGGGTGTGTTGTCGGCGAAAAATACGTACTGTTGTCGGCATCAAATTCGATCGAAAAAGCCGACGAAACGAACGAAACGACGACCGAGGTGCGGAATACGAGAACAATCAAGCGTTATAATCAAACGCACCTCCACTACTTGGAATCCTTAAGTGGTAAAAACAATATCACCTAAGGCTACAAACAAAAGGGGATATTCGGTTAGAAACAAGAAATATCCAAAGACCTGAACAGTAAGTGAACACTTGGAACCCATAAGTATATTCAAAAGAATATACTTGATATCCCGTGAGGAAACTACTTATTGCAATCAAGAAAATCAATACCGGATCCAGATGGGCCTACTCATATCCAGCACATATACCACGAATAAGCATACGCCCCATCGAACAGAATACTTAACCCCACAATGACCGATACCATCGAATGACCGATACAGTAAGACCGACACGACGCTAATACAGCAACAGCAACAGAAGAATTGGTACGATGGTAAAGAAGACAGTAACAAATAACCGGGCAAGATCTCTACCATGTAAAATACAGAGAGCCCCGATACAGTGAAATACACAGTAAAAATAAGAGCGTCTCTCTGAGCTCACACCTCTTTAAATTTCAATTATCCTATACCTTTCGGTCGATTTTTAGAGTGACAACACTAATTGATCATGAATGCGACAACACTGCTCTAACTGAAGAGGAAGCCACGACTATAGCCAAAAATGGCAGGAAAACCCATAAACCAACAACTAGGGGTTGGAGGATTCTCGCCAGTTGGAAGGACGGGTCAGAATCTTGGTGTAAGCTAAGCGATGTCAAAGAATCATTTCCAGTGCAACTTAGCTGAATATGCTGTCAACAATAATCTTGAAAAATCACCAGCATTCAGATGGTGGGTGCACAAAATTTTGAGAAGAAAGGAACGCATCCTTAAGGCAGCCAAAACAGCAAAGTATTGGTTGAAGACTCACAAGTATGGCATTGAATTGCCACATTCAATCACACAAGTGCTGGCAATTGATAAGAAAACAGGGACTGACCACTGGGAACGAGCAATTCATAAGGAAATGACAAATAACATGGCAGCTTTCGAATTTTCTGATGATGATGTTATCCCAGTTGGTCATAAGCAAATAACTACCCACATGATATTTGATATCAAACTTGGATCCCTAACAAAGAAAAGCTAGGTTGGTAGGGGACGGTCATAAAGTTCCTGCCATAGCAAAAGAGAATACATATTCATCTGTTCCCAGTCGTGATTCAGTAAGAATATTCTTTTTGCTAGCAGCACTGAATGATTTGAAAGTTCTTTCAGCAGATATTCAAAATGCATATTTGACGGCCCCAATAAAAGAGAAATACTTTCTAAGGGCGAGAGCTAAAGATGGTTTTGCACCACATCTTGCAGGGAGACCGTGCAAGATAGTTCGTGCATTGTATGGATTGCCGGTAGCAGGTGCATCTTTTAGATCATACCTCACACAGCATTTAAGGGATCTTGGATATTCCCCATGCAAAGCAGATCCGGATGTGCACTTACGAATTGAAACCAGGAAAGATGGATCCAGATACTGGGCAATGTTGATTGCTTATGTTGATGATATCTTATGTTCTGGTGAAAATCCAAAGTTCCAGCTTGAAAACATTGAACGCAAGTTCAAATTGAAGGACGATACTGTTGAAGAGCCAACCCTGTATTTAGGAGCTGATATTGGAAAGTTCTACTTTGAAGGTGATTCAAAACCAAGATGGTCATTATCAAGCACCAAATATACGGCGAAAGCTGTTGCAGCTGTTGAACAACAGCTAGGAACTGAAAAATATGGCTACAAGTATCTACCAAAGTCAGCTTCCAGTCCACTGTCACATGATTATCGACCAGAAATTGATATATCAGAGGAATTGAATCCTGAATTGCAAAATTACTATCAAGGTTTGATTGGAGTCCTCAGGTGGATTTGTGAATTAGGAAGGCTTGACATTGTAATGCCAGTCTCGCTGATGTCAAGGTATTTGGCTCAAGCGAGAAAGGGACATCTGAACCAGTTATTTCATATATTTGCATATTTGAAAAAATACAACAGGTCGAAATTGGTTTTTGACGATACAGTACCAAGCGTCGATGAGAGTAAATTTCAAAAATGTGACTGGTCTGAATTTTACCCTGGTGCTGCTGAGGTCATACCAGCAGATATGCCGGAAGCTTTGGGAAAACATGTGACAATGAGTTGTTTTGTTGATGCCGATCATGCCGGATGCAAGGCAACAAGAAGATCTCATACTGGTGTTATTATCTTCATTAATAATGCACCGATCATTTGGTTTTCCAAAAGGCAAAAAACAGTTGAAACGTCAACTTTTGGATCTGAAATCATTGCATTGAAAATTGCAATCGAATTGGTTGAAGATCTAAGGTACAAGTTGAGAATGATGGGTGTTCCAATTGATGGAAGCACCAATGTGTATTGTGATAATGATTCTGTTGTCACGAATGTTACACAACCTGAAAGCCCATGAAAGAAGAAGCACAACAGCATTGCATACCACAAAGCGCGTGAATCTATTGCAGCAGGAATTATCAGAGTTGCAAAGGAACCAGGTTCAACAAATATTGCTGATTTGTTTACAAAGCTAATGAGTGGCGCTGTTTTCAGGGAACATTGTTCTCGTTGCATGTGGTAAGGGATTTGATAAAAGGAAAAATCAATCGTTCAATGGAATGTTCGATCGATCGTTCGATTGAAGTAACAAGTTGATTTTGTTTGATCATGGAATAAATCGATTTGCAATGAGCATTTCGAAAATGGATAATTTGATCCATGAAACAATATATCAATCGGGCAAGGATCAGGGCAAAACGCCATGATACTAGCCAGAATGAAAGGCAAAACGCCGCCCCAATTGATAGGGCCTCTGATAGTAGACTGGATACAGATTGGTATTCAACACACGATGAAATGTCCCACGATGAATAGGTTAAGTCATAGAATCCAGCCGCTTAACGGTTGAAGGATTTATGACTGAAGGGGACTGAAGAAAATTCACCGTATAACGTGTACTGTACGAAAAGTCATAAGGGCAAATAACCTTATTCGTAAGGTTATTTAACTTTAGTGAATAATCGTCGGCGTTTTCATGTGGATTGACTCTTTACCGGATTTCCCCATCAGCTCACTCTTCGAAGAATTAACAACTCTAAAACACTATCATGCCCTAAAATCTACGTACAACCTAGTACTAATTCTACATGATAAGGTACAATAACATGTGATATTCACCGAGAATATCACGGTGAATTTTACGGTAACGAAAGACCGAACGAAGATGGTTTGCGTGTGTTTTGTGTCTTATTTACGTGTGCTTTGTATGCTTAGAATTACATGGTAATATGCTGTAAACCGACACGACGATACGGCGAGTAATTAACCTGCCGATCGACAAAGACAAAGACGATCGAATTGTAACAAAGACCTTACTCACTAAATCAATCGTTCATAAGACCGATTGCGATTTGTTTGTTTGTTACGACACACTTTTTCTAATTCTCTGCAACGGCGTTGCAGTATACTGGAAAAATGAAAAAAAAGGAAAATCCATTTATGTACAAATATCTGATAATAAACTTGTTCATTGAAGTCATGTGCTGTTTTCACCATCTCGTACTATTGATTGTAAATCCTTCTTTTCCAGTGAAGCCATTGTCTAACGGAAATTAAACAACCATAGCTCACGATTTCCCAGCACAAAATATTGGTCAGGACTACCATGGTTTCTAACAACGGCAGCTTCGGACTCAATGGCGTTGCAGTCGAACAAATACAATTTGTTCCGCAGCTCACCTTGCTTTACCAACGCATGATGGTGTTTTTTCCTTTATCCCTTTTGCTCGGTATGGGGTCTGCAGAAACAAAGCAACGAGCGACGGCATAATAACCATCGTGCACTAATTCGAAACCACTAACGGAGCTACCCACGGGGAAAGGACCTTCGAGGTAAAGCAGGCACAGAATCTGACATGGATAAACTTTCAGTTCATGTCCATCAAGGAGGTCCAGTTGAAAATTAGCCCAATCGTACCATACATTGGACAATTGTCCAGAATCAGACTTAAACGATGGGTGGGCACGAAACAATAATTTCATCTCGCGAGATTTGTCATACCTCTTGTGCTCCGTGGTTCCAAAAACCTTGCTGCTGCCCACAGCCGGTAGGACCACGTCGCAACAAAATTTGAGAACATCCGATGGAAACCAGTGTAAACTTGAGTTTTTCTTTTCATCCCACTTCATGTAAGGGAGACCATTCATCACACCAATCCAAAACGAAGACCCACCTGACCAACCACCCTCCTTAGGATGATTTGGTCCGGTTACGGGTCTATGTTCGAACAAATCAAATTCACGGTCAAGTCGATCAATAGTTCGATACTCCATCACTCGGTTGCAAGTTTGCTTGATAAGTGTGGACTTGTTTCGTTGAGTTCTCTTAGCAGGAGCCTTCACTTCAGTTTTATGATTGCTCTCACTCGCGGCAGAGTCCCACCCAGTTGGAGGACCAAATAATCTCATGTACTGTGATAAATGAAAATACATGTGATTCTTCACCAGATTGTTACCCTCTCCCTTACTTCGTTGAAGATTGTTCTTTATACAGTTGATGAAAAGAATAACCATTTTGTCAACATTCAAAACACCTTTCTTGTCTTGTTTGAAAACCTCGTCAAACGTTCCAGCATACTTTAGGAACTCTTCCATACCCAACAACAACTCAATGGCGTGAATACGTCGGTCAATTTTGTCTTCACACTTTCTGCTTTTGTTCTCAAGATTGGAAGGAGTCTTTCGAGACAACAACAATTGACGCCCTCCAGCAGACAGAAGTGACAGCATCTGAATATAAACCATTCCAATGTACTGGTTACCCTCCTTCTTCGCTGTATGTATTGATTCTGAAAAATTGGTTCGTGGGAAGTCACGATCGGAATTGCCTCTGAACAGCACCACCGTAGTAACTGGCTAACCTTTCCATCTCACCAAGAAGCCGCTGGTTATTGCCTAAAAAGTCCTCGCGGAACGTCTCTGCTGCACGCTTTGCGCAACCAAGTTGGTGCATATGAAGTCTCTCTCCGGGAGACGCTAGATGAATATTATGTGGGTTTTCCCCAAAATCAAGATCATAAAAAGCGTTGCCGTTGTGTACGCCATGGTGAGAAATGTTTTTGAAATAGTGTTCAACATTTACTCCTTCGTCAACCGTTGGAGCAGTAAAATCAGATATATTCCAGAGACGAATGGATTGGTACTCTTCCCCATTTTGGTGCTTAGACACTTGCATGTTACCAGTTTTAACTGAAACAGGAACCTTCAAAACATTCACACGAGCGTTAATACCAAGTGCTCTGGGACAATTGCAATGCCTACAGATCATCTTTGAATTCGACGTTTGATAATGTCCACAAAGTTGGTCGTGCTGGGGAGTATCACCTATGAAATAACAGACCATTTCTTCTTGTTCCACGGCAAATTAGACCATTCAATACCATCTGTTTGGTTGCATGCATCTTTCAAAGATGAAAGAGCCAAACGAAGGCCAGAGTGAAGATTGTTCACATTGTCAATTGATTCGGCACCTTTATCACCTGGACATGTTGGGTGATAATATATAGCCTCCCACGCATCCGGCCGGGAGTTTCGAGTTAGGGTGTTGAATATGCCAAGAGTCATGTTCAGTGGGGTAAGAGTGGTTTGACCACTATTGTCAATTGCAATTCCATTCATGTAGAGAATAATAGGCACCAGAATTTCATTCGATTTGGATTTGCATCTCTTCTCCCAAGTGTTGATCCACCATTCACCGTGATGGAGCTCGTCAATATCAATATTCCTTTCAAGTTCTGGATAACGGACTGGTAAGGTGGGGTCTTCAGCATGGGGGAATGACAGATTATCTTCATTCACCAAAGTCACATTCGTTAATAGGGAATGAAGTGCTTTTTGGAAAGAGCGGAGGTAGATTTGTTTGCAACTGGAAACATCAGCATTCTGTGATTTCTTAGAACACCAGTCAATAAGATGAGGTTCAAACCCATCACCTTTTATTTCAGGCACAGTTGCGGAAATCTCCTTCATAACACTTGCCCTGGTCTTTATGAGATTGCCTTTAGTCCATGAAAATAAATTAAGCCGCTCCGATTCAATAGCCCATTCATACAATTCCTTCTCGGCAACTAATGGTATGCTATGATTCCGCATGATTTTCATTAACTTGATCTTGACCTTCAATTTGTCAGATATGTTCCTCCCTACATTGGGTGTCGTAATTACTAGCGTGTTTGAAGCACAATGGGAATCATCAACATCAATGTTGATGCCTTCTTCATCATTGACAATCGAAGAGTGGGGGGCCTCTATGATCTCACTTCCTTCTTCCTCATCGTCATTGTTAGGAAAGAAAAAATTGTCATCGGAGACAGAATCATTGTCATCGTCTATGTTTGATAATTCCTGACCAATCAAGGCACGCCCAATCGATTCGACAGAAGGGTCATACATAACTTGATTGTCGAGCAACTCTGGTAATGCGCCGTCACTACTCTGTGGACCGTTACGGGTGTTCGTTAGACCTAATTGTTGACTAACATCCTCAAGCTTCTTCCTCTTTTTTCTAATGAAAACGCAAGATGCAAAATCTACTAGCCCCGAAGATCGCTTGAAATAAGAATAGCATGATGCGTCATTCACAATATGGTCCCGAAGACCGGGAGAAACAATTACTCCTGTTTTCTTTCTTCGTCGCGCTGTAAACAAGGGGGGTTTCTTCTTCTTGGTAACCTTCTTCTTTCCCCTACCTATAGTGATCAGAGGAGATTCCCGGTAGCAACGTACACAATAAACCTGATATTTAGGTGCCTTCACCATCATTAGTACGATAGCCAGTAATAACAATAGAAATGAGGAAACGATTGAGATTGAAAAATTGCGACCATGCACTGTTTGTTTCAGGCATAAAATTCAGTAACATGCCACTACTTCGGAAACAGATGCCAGTGGGGTAGGAAAATGCAATGTGCATAAAAATATTATGAGTTCGACATTAATTTCAATAAATAGGGTGAAATTACAAAGGGGGACCAGTATACAGTGGAGTTTGACCCAAATATGCGCGTGATTCCGAAAGAACCCTGAATCTCGTTTGTGTGACGTATCACTACACCGTACGGTCTGTTCTGATACAAGAGGCTACCGATGGGCGTAAAAATCAGCAGAGATGTATCACAACACATCATGACAGAGATGTTACAAGGAATAGATTGTGAGTGCTACATAGACAACGTAGGAATTTGTACTAATCAATCGTTCGATCATCACGTTCAGCTCCTGGATCAAATTCTCGATCGGTTTGCTAAGTGTTGTTACTCTAAAAATCGACCAAAGGTATATGATGTTAAAATTTAAAGAGATGTGAGCTCAAAGAGAGGCTCTTATTTTTACTGGGTATTTTCACTGTATCGGGGCTCTCTGCTGTATTTTCCATGGTAGAGATCTTGCCCGGTTATTTGTTACCATTCTCGTACCAATACTGTCGTTGCTGTTGTTGTACTAGCGTCGTGTCGGTCTTACTGTATTGGTCATTTGGCGGTATCGGTCATTCATGTTGTTAAGTAATCTGTTCGATGGGGCGTATGCTTGTTCGTGGTATATATGCTAGATATGAGGCCCATCTGGAATCGGTATTGATTTTCTTGATTGCAATAAGTAATTTCCTCACGGGATATTAAGTATATTCTTTTGAATGTACTTATGGATTCCAAGTGTTCACTTATTGGTCAGTTCTTTGGATATGTCTTGTTTCTAACCGATTACTGTCTTTTGTTTGTAGTCCTAAGTGATATCATTTTTACCACTTAGGGATTTCCAAGTAGTGGAGGTGCATTTGATTCTAACGCTTGATTGTTCTCGTATTCCGCACCTCGGTCGTCGTTTCGTTCGTTTTGACGGCTTTTTCGATCGAATTTGATGCCGACAAAGTCCGTATTTTTTCGCCGACAACACTAAGAATGGGATGAAGTGCAACCCATTGAAGTGCAGCTGGCTAGTGAAAGAAACAGATTTCCTAGGACATTGGATGACCCCGGAGGGAATCAAACCATGGAAAAGAAAGATCGAGGCTGTGCTCAAGATGGGGCGACCACAAAACATCACCCACGTTTGATCCCTGATAGGCGCAGTAAACTACTACAAATCCTTCTGGCCAAGAAGAGCACATGTGCTGGCACCACTCACCAAAATGACGGGAGCAAAGAAATTCACATGGGACGCAACGAAACAGAAAGCATTTGATGAGATGAAAGCCATATTGGCCGTAGACGCCATGAATGTCTATCCCAACTACACCAAACCATTCCACATCTACACAGACTCATCCAATTATCAACTAGGCGCCGTAATCATCCAGGAGGGTCAGGTCGTGGCGTATTACGGCAGAAAGCTCTCAACGGCACAGAAAAATTATACCACTACAGAAAAAGAACTCCTCGCAATCATCCTCACACTTACAGAGTGCAGAAAAATCCTCCTCGGCGGCATCCTCCATGTCTATACAGACCACAAAAACCTCATATTCAAAACCTTCTCTATCCAACGAGTACTCAGATGGAAGCTTTTCATGTCAGAGTTTGACATCAACCTTACCCACATAGAAGGCAAGAAGAATGTCCTTGCCAATTGTTACTCAAGGCTGCCTCTTTTGGAGCCACCCTCTGTGGGGGATGGACATCAACAAGGATAAAGCAACAAAACACCAACAACGCACCAACGCACAGGCACTCTCGTCAACTTCCACACAATCCAAGTACCAAAGGATGACATCATCATAGAAGATGAAGCTTTCACCAATATCGACAAAGACACCAAATGGTTGGAATGCCTCCTCAATCTGCCACCACTACAGGAAATGCCAAACCCGATCACCATCACCAACATCCAGAACCACCAAAACCAAGATATCCATCTCAGAACAGCCCACCAAGAGGATCCAGAGAAATTCCCCATTGTAGTCGTGAACGGCCAACAGATAATAGCGCGAACGACAGAAGCAAACAACCCAAACTGGAAAATCGTCATCCCGGTTACACTTATCGATCCATTGGTATCACGTGGTATTAGGACACTGCGGGATCCAACGCTTGTACAACACGATATCAGCCAGATTCTACTCACCCAATCTACAGCAACTATGCAAACAATATACATGCCCAGCAAACTGCCAAAGATACAAAGAAGCGGGCAGGGGATACGGGCGGCTCCCACCTAGAGAAGCCGCAGTAGCACGGTGGAACGAGGTATGTGTCGATCTCATAGGACCCTGGAGAATCCAAGCAGGCAACCGACAATACGAGTTCAAGGCACTCACAGCGATAGACCCAGTCACCAACCTAGCAGAGGTAACCAGAATAAACAACAAATCGAGCCAGCATATAGCGGCCCAATTTGCAAACGGTTGGCTAGCCAGATACCCGAGACCCAACCGGTGTATCCATGGCAATGGCGGAGAATTCATAGGCCATGCCTTCCAGACCCTACTAATCCAACATGGAATTAGATCAGTGCCGACAACAGTGAAAAATCCCCAATCAAATGCCATCTGTGAAAGATTACATCGCACCATGGGAGACATTCTAAGAGTTACCATGCGGACAACTCATGCCGACAATGAACAGGAAGCCGAGCAAATAATGGACAATGCCCTAGCAAGCTGCATGCACGCAACCCGATGCGCCGTCAACCACACGATGCAAACCTCACCAGGAGCGATCGCATTTGGCAGGGATATGATGATGGATGTGCCCTTGATAGCCAACTTGGAAGCCATCGGGAACAGGAGACAACCGCTCATCGACCAAAATCTACTGAGAACCAACAAGAGTAGAATAAACCCAACTATCGAATAGGAGATCAGATAATGGTTCGAGTGTATGACCCAGCGAAATTGCAGGAAAGGTTCCACGGGCCATATCCAATCATCCAAGTATTCACCAATGGAACAGTCAAAGTACAGCGGTGGGAAGCAGTCGCGGAAATCTACAACATACGCAAAGTCGTTCCCTACCAAGGACAGCAGCCACAGCAAAAACTACTATTTATCAGACCAATCGGCCAGCCACTGTGGGGGATAGTGTAACAATAATCCTAGTGACTGACCAATCGAGTCAGGAGTCAAGGTTGAAGCGAATCTTAATGACCGGAAGAAAATCATTACTTCCGGAAGAAGAGGAATGATGACTCCTCCACAGATCAGTTTACATTTTACATATCGATTCTTTAATCTTTTATAATTTTTATATCAGTATTCTAAAAACGTATCGGTAGTTGATACACAAGTTTATTCTGTTTTTATTCAGTTAACAAAGTTTTTTCAGTCGGTGCGGTCTTGACTGAAAAAATATATTCAATACTTAATAAATCTATGCACTATGTGAATAGATTTATTAGTTTAGTCGCGAACTTTTAGTATTTTATTCGAGGTGGGAATCGCTCAATAAAAATCTGGCAGTACAGTCGAAGCAGCCTCGACTCCCAATTTGTACTGGTATTCAATACGGAGTAGTTAATAATGGGTGATTCCCGAAATACTTTTATGTACTACATAAACACAAAATTTTCTACTTAACCAGTCTTTTTGTTACAGATCATAGTCAACGTGAGCTCACGTCGACTATGATTTGTAACGTTACACTTTTTTATAACGGAATTCCTGACTGAAATTATTTTCGGTCCCTAATAGGACCCCAACGAACTAATCACACTAAAGAAAGTGTGTCGTAACAAACAAGCAAACGCAATCGGTCTTACGATCGATTGATTTATTGAGTAAGATTGTCGTTACGGTTCGATCATCTTTGCCGATCGACAGGTTAATTACTCGTCGTCATCGTGTAATTTCTAGCATACAAAACACATGTAATCTTAAGACACAAAACACACGCAAAACAATCTTCGATCGGTCTTTCGTGTTACCGTATTACCGTGTAATTCACCGTGATATTCTCATTGACATATCACATGTGATTGTACCCTATCATGTAGAATTAGTACTAGTTTGTACATAGATTTTAGGGCATGATAGTGTTTTAGAGTTGTTAATTCTTCAAAGAGTGAGCTGATGGGGAAATCCGGTAAAGAGACAATCCACATGAATAATCGCCGACGATTATTCACTCAGGTTAAATAACCTTACGAATAAGGTTATTTGCCTTCGTGACTCTTCGTACGTACGAGTACACGTTTACACGGTGAATTTTTTCAGTCCCCTTCAGTCGTAAATCCAATCGTTAAGCGTTTGGATCTTTAGACTTAATCTATTCATCGTGAGTCATGTATGTTGAATACCAAACTGTATCCAGTCTACCATCAGAGGCCCTATCAAAAATGGGGAGGCATTTTGCCATTCATTCTGGCTTGTATCATGGCATTTTGCCCTGATCCTTGCCGGTTTGATATATTGTATTCATGGATCAAATTATCCATTTTCGAAATGCTCATTGCAGATCGATTTATTCCATGATCGAACATAAAATCAACTTGTTACTTCGATCGGACGATCGATCGAACATTCCATCGAATGATTGATTTGTTTCTTATTTACTTACCACATGCACCGAGAACAATGTTCCCGGAAAACAGCGCCACTCATTAGCTTGGTAAACAAATCAGCGATATTTGTTGAACCTGGTTCTTTTGCAACTCTGATAATTCCTGCTGCAATAGATTCACGCGCCTTATGGTATGCAATGCTGTTGTGCTTTTTCTTGCATGGGCTTTCTGGCCGTATAACATTTGTGACAACTGAATCATTATCACAATACACATTTGTGCTCCCATCAATTGGAACACCCATCATTCTCAACTTGTATCTCAGACCTTCAACCAATTCGATTGCAATTTTCAATGCAATGATTTCAGATCCAAAAGTTGACGTTTCGACTGTTGTCTGTCTTTTGGAAAACCAAATAATTGGTGCATTATTAATGAAGATAATAACACCAGTATGGGATCTCCTTGTTGCCTTGCATCCGGCATGATCAGCATCAACAAAACAACTCATCGTCACATGTTTTCCCAAAGCTTCAGGCATATCTGCTGGTATGACTTCAGTGGCGCCAGGATAAAATTCAGACCAATCACATTTTTGAAATTTACTCTCATCAACGCTCGGTACAGTATCGTCAAACACCAATTTCGACCTGTTGTATTTTTTCAAATATGCAAATATATGAAATAACTGGTTCAGATGTCCCTTTCTTGCTTGAGCCAAATACCTTGACATGAGGGAAACCAGCATTACAATGTCAAGCCTTCCTAATTCACAAATCCACCTGAGGACTCCAATCAAACCCTGATAGTAATTTTGCAATTCAGGATTCAATTCCTCTGATATATCAATTTCTGGTCGATAATCATGTGACAGTGGACTGGACGCTGATTTTGGTAGATACTTCTAGCCATATTTTTCAGTTCCTAGCTCTTGTTCGACAGCTGCAACAGCTTTCGCCGTATATTTGGTGCTTGATAGTGACCATCTTGTCTTTGAATCACCTTCAAAGTAAAACTTTCCAATATCAGCTCCCAGATACAGAGTTGGCTCTTCAATAGTATCATCTTTCAATTTAAACTTTCGTTCAATGTTTTCTAGCTGGAACTTTGGATCTTCACCAGAACATAAGATATCGTCTACATAGGCAATGAGCATTGCCCAATATCTGGATCCATCTTTCCTGGTTTCAATTCGTAAGTGCACATCCGGATCAGCTTTGCAAGGTGAATATCCAAGATCTCTCAAATGCTGTGTGAGGTATGACCTGAAAGATGCGTCTGCAACTGGCAATCCATACAATGCGCGAACTATCTTGCAAGGCCTTCCTGCAAGATGTGGCGGGAATCCATCTTCAGCTCTCGCCCTTAGAAAGTATTTCTCTTTTATTGGGGCCGTCAAATATGCATTTTGAATATCTGCTGAGAGAACTTTCAAATCATTCAGTGCTGCTAGCAAGAAGAATATTCTTACTGAGTCGCGACTGGGAACAGATGAATATGTATTCTCTTTTGCTATGGCAGGAACCTTGTGACCATCCCCTACTAACCTAGCTTTCCTTGTAAGGGATCCAAGCTTGATGTCAAAGATCATATGGGTGGTTATTTCCTTGTGACCGACTGGAATAACATCTTCATCAGAAAATTCAAATGCTGCCATATTATTTGTCATTTCTTTATGAATTGCTCTTTCCCAGTGGTCAGTCCCCGTTTTCCTATCAATTGCCAGCGCTTGTGTAATTGAATGTGGTAGCTCAACACCATATTTGTGAGTCTTCAACCAATACTTGGCTGTTTTGGCTGCCTTAAGGATGCGTTCCTTTCTTCTCAAAATTTTGTGTACCCACCATCTGAATGCTGGTGACTTTTCAAGATTATTGTTGACTGCATATTCAGCTACTAGTTGCACTGGAAATGATTCTTTAACATCACTTAGCTTACACCATGATTCGGTTCCATCTTTCCAACTGGCCAGAATACTCCAACCCCTAGTCGTCGGCTTATGGCTTTGACGGCCATTTTTGCCCACAGTTGTGGCTTCCTCATCAGTTAGAGCAGTGTTGTCGCATTCATGGTCAATTAGCTCATCTAACATTGTGAACATTCGTCCATCATCATCAACAGAACTGTAAAGACTTTCTGCAACAATATTTGCTGTGTATTCCTCATGTTCCTCAAATAGCTCTATTTGGGGTTCCGGGTAGTTTTCCTGGAAGAAGGACGCGCTGTCTTTCACTTCATCTCCAATCTTGGATTCAATTGATTTGTCGATTGCTTCCATTCTTCGTAGGGCATCTCTATCCCTCCATTCATATTCCTTGACAGGCCTTATTGAATTTGTAGATATTGGTATTGCTGATTCAGTCAGGAGCCAAAAACAATCACCTCCACCTATCTTTCTGCCACAAGGGCCCAACCATCGACCCAATCTTTCAACTCCACAAGAGGAAGAATCACCTTTATCAAAGTAAAATACAAAGTCATACCATTCTGATGACGTGTATAGTGCAATATCAGGTCTATAGCCATGAACCAATTCAAATGGAGTTCTTCCCATTGAAGAAGGGTTGCTTGATGCCGTTCTCTGCCTGATATTAGCACATAGTTCACCACAAAATGACCATAGTCTCCTCGGTGACTTCTTCTTTGCTGCCTTGTTTGTGATTGCACTACCAAGATGACCTATTGCTTGCTCTGCTCAATTTTGAAACGGGCAATGTGGTTGGATGAATGTTTGATGAATATGGTTGCGCTTTACAATTGAATTCCAGTGTGTTTTGTAGGTTCTTGGGGATCCTTGTTCTGGCGCGCCATCAGAGATCAAATGCTCAGGGATTCCAACTTCATGAATGAATATTTTCAACCCTTGATGCGCCTGTGATTTGTCCTGTATCGGTATAAATACCTCAAAACCATTCCCATTTGTAAAGATTTGTGCACATTTTTCTTGTCTCATAATACTGGTCGTTCTAGCATGCCACGTATCAGTGTACCAGGTTCCTTGTGCAACTCTCTTGTTCCTGAAGCGCTGTGTAGGCAGCCTCTTCATCAATGGTAATTGCAAATTCCTGGGGGCCTTCTGCGTTGTGACTTTCAATGTCTGCTCAGCTTTCTTGAAACTAATATTCCAAGTTTTGGCAGAAGGGATGTGGTTGCAGCACTTCCGGGTTGGAGTGTTTGTAATCCTGTGGACCTGCTACGTGTTCGACCTGCGATGGGGATGTCGGACATGTAGTGCTGTTACAGTTTCTCTTTGTTTCGTTGTTGTCTTTTTGTCGGCGTCTCGCGGATGGATAAAGCAGTTATCGTCGAACGATAATTGCTGTCGGTGGGTTTGAATTGCTTGGCGTTTCCAAAGCAATGGGCTTCTATTAAAGACTGCGGCGTGCCCGTTGATGGTCTTTGTTGTGCTGTAATCGGATCAGAGAACTATCAATCGTCGTGCTGTAATCAGATCAGAGAACTATTAATCGTCGTCCGTAGTCGAGTCAATTGATGATCTGCTGTCGAATTGTTTTCGTCGTCGTCTTCCTTTGCAAGCTTCAACAAGCTTGCGACTGTTAATCTGTTAATTTCCTTTTGAAACTGGCTGTTGAGCTGATTCTTCCAAAGGCAAAGAAGAGCAACGCGATCTGTAGCTGCAGGCCGGTTGAGGTGCCGGTCTGTTGTAATCTAACATTTCTCTGATATCCACTACGATTGAAGGCTCGGCGTTCAATCAGATCTATTCTGACTACCGGTGGGCTCAGTCAGTTAGATCTTAGGCTTGTAGTTCTACAGTAGGACGCAAGAACGTCCGATGCAAGGTTTAAGGTTGAATAATCAAATAATCTAAAAGTATAAGCGTGTCGACTTGCCAGAGAGCAAGTTATCGCTTTAGAGTGTGCTGCCGCTAATACAGCACGATGAAAGTACGGGTATTTTGTACGGTAAATTACCGTATTACGGTGAATATCGTGTTGCCGCTAATACAACACGTATATTCGTGAGCAGAGTTTCGAACCTCTGCTGTCTTTTCTTGAAAATAAGACACTTAACAGAAGGTAGCATATGTTAACATCTGTCATGTGTTCTTTCTTGGATCACTAAGTATCAGACTCGATCGTAAGAATGAGCTCGGTATTGACGATCGATTCTTCTCCTCCAGTTAAGTATCGAACAGTAATTTTTCGAGGTCTCATTATTTTCGATCTCGTACCTCTACCAACTTAGACACGAAAGGAATTTAATAAATAGGATAAGGCATTCATTGAAATTGTCCCGGTAGTCTTTGCTCTCATCAATTTCATCAGCTTTGGCAGCATCAAGTCGCTCATCACTGATTGAATTGATAAAGTCCCAAGCAAATCTCCTTTCATTGTGGTTCTTCTCAAATCTCAGGATTGTTCCATGGAAAGCAGTCCAATTCCTCTTGTGTTTGTTCCAATCATAATTCTTAGCGTCGCCAGTGTAATGTGATTCTTTCATTTCCTGGTAGGTTTTGTTCAGAACCATAGTGATATTGGTATCAGTGTAAGCATGCTGCATCAATGAAATGAATGCATTTCTAGCGTTTCCTGAGTTCAGTTCAGTATTTTGGAAATGTGCCACATACTCCCAACCAGGCCCTTTTCTTGTTGCATCACATAACAACCTCCAGACGACATTGTTATCTTCATCATACTGATGACCTGACAAAACACCACACCTTTCGTTGTAGTCACTCCAAGTTGGATAGGTATCTGATGGACTTTGCCCAACTGTTCCAGAGCTGGCTTCATCAGTAACATCTTCCTTCTCTTGGGGTCTTATGACATACAGGATTGGGAAGCCTTCAGAGTTGAATCTGTATCTCAAGTTTTGGTGAAAACCTTCTTCCCACTCTCTGAATTTTGTAAGATCCTTTAACTCAGGTGGCGTTGCTTTTTCCTGTGATTTAACACTTGACTCCATCATCTTGATTCTGAATTGCTGCAATTCCAGATTATTTGGGTTTGCGTTCCAGTCAATGGCTCTTGGTTTGACTCCAATCAATGGTTGATACCGAGCCCAATTTGCCCATGTGAGGAGCCTCGACGATAGCCTGTTACCATAGTGGATACTTTTTGGGTTAGGGCAGTCTGGACTGATTGATTTCAATCCATGCATGAATGATTTTATGCTTCTTTCCTTGTTGAGGTCTGTAATTTCTTGAATGTTAGACATTCCTCCCCTCATAATTTCTTCAGCTGATTCATAGTTTATTAAATTCCTTTCGTGACCAGAAGTACCAAAGCTATCAGAGGGTAGATTTCCTATTCGTACGAATCAATGAGTCCCGTATCAATCTAAGTAATCGATTCCCATGGCATATCGATTCCCACGGCGCATCGATTCCCATTGCGCATCGACGGTGAGCAATCTCTGTTTTACAATATTGCCATTGTTCTTCGGTGAGCAAACTCTGATTTCATAAAATATCACACGAGCTACGGGAGCAATTCCTGACCTTAATGATAAACATATCATGAAGTCTTCCTAACGGAACAAGAGAAGAAAACCGTTGGCATTTGATTCTCACACAATACATATACATGCATACAGATATATATGGTCAACGACTAATACATGTACGGAAATAATCAGCGAGTAATCTCAGCACTACGCAACAGCAGTTGCAACGTATTCATCTCAATAAAAGAGATATCTTGCATTTCGGCAAGATTTCACTTTATCTCATACTTTTAACATTCAACTGATTTATATCCCAAAATTCACACTAGTTGCTACCAACTACTTGTAATCTACATACTAAGGTCTGTCTCGCTGCAATCTGAATAAGTCACAGCAAGAGGAGATCTGGCGTTTCCCTAGTCTCGCCTGTAGTCCGATTATCCGTTGCCGAAAGTATCCAAACACAATTGTCACGCGTAGAGTACAATTGTTTGTCTACTAACACACTAACGCAGCGTTGCTGTTCTTCAGAAGCCTTTGAATCAGACTCTCAACGAATCGGATTCAGAAGGAAAATAATAGATTAACAGTCGCAAGCTCTAAGGCGGCTTGCACACAAAAAGGAACAGGAACGGAATTGAATACAATCCCTACGCTGGCATATGCACATCACACATCGTACACGAAGCAGTTCCCATTCTCAGTCACCGCGCAATTCTTTCCAAGGCTCGGAACCACCACAGATGCCGAACATACCGATGATGCCCGGCAATGCACTCGGAGGCGAAGAGAAGAATGACGCCGAAGTTGCCACTATCAACCAGTTTTCCCAGCTTCGATACTGATATGAAGAAGATACTCGTATCCCTACTCAACGTATCAAGTGAGACTACTAGCAAGTTGTGTCTAGCTCTCAAGGAAGGTGGATTATGCGAGTGGAAATCATTCCTCGACGCACTTATCGAACCGGATTTTGCACGCGAACTTACCTATACGGAGGGAGGATTGGCAACGCATATCCCTCCATCCATTCAAAGGAGCATAGAAGCACTTGCGGATTTCGCTATCGATCTACAAGAAGTCGATGTCGTTCTAGAAGAAGACGAGAGGAACTGGAAAGATGTAAAATCATATACATACAGAGAATTCCAGGCATTCCGCAAAGAACGTGCCCAACGTTTGCGTAACGAATCTGCTCTGAACCCACCGCCTCCTCCGGCGGGAAGTAACAAAAAGTCACCTCAGCAGGTAAAGTACGAATCATGGTGTCAAAAAGCACGAGATGAAAAGTCCTTTACACCCCTCACGAATGACTCGAGATTCGAACACTGGCTGGTCGGTTTCAAAGCTAAACTCGAGGCATATGACATCAACACAGAGACATTCCTCGATGAAACTTGGCCTCCAGCTACGCTTCTGGGTTATACCCGTGATCTCTTTGTCAAACAGAGTGCCTTCTTCTGGGTATTAATGTTGGAAGTCTTCAAAAGTGACCTTTCTGCATCGTGTGTACACAGTCATTCTACCACTCGTGATGGACGCAAAGCCTACTTCGACTTCGTAAACCTCCATAGCAAATCAAAAGCAAAGGTATATGACAACTCGACTCAGCTACAAGCGTTGCTTAAGTTGAATCTCAACAATTGGAAGGAATCCAAAGTGAAATTCATTACACATTGGTTTGATGAATTAAATCACCTCAATAAGCTCCGTCCTCCCAACAAGCCTCTTGAGTACCATACTGCTAAATCAGCATTGTGTCAGGCATGCTATTCCAGCTTCCAGCTAAGCGAACAGTTTGCCAAGGTCAAGGATCCAGGTGGGACGAATAGCACCGTAACGGATGCGGTCGCCGAGGCTGCTGCTATCCACGATCTTAAAATCACGCTTTTACTCGAAGCAACTCGGCTTGATTCCCAGTCCGCGATGTCTGCTCCTCGGTCGACCGTACGTGCACAAGTTCATGTTTTTCTTCTGAACAGAGCCAAAACCATGATGACTATGCTCTCCCTATCGAATTTGAAGGAGACTATCAAGATTATGCTGTATTTAAGGCTGGACGTACCCCTGACCCTACCACAAGATTGCCTACAAACATATGGAAGGCCTTATCACGTCAGGACATGAAGAGTTGGCTTAGTTTTTCTCCGGAAGGCAAGAAAATCGTGGTTGCCTCATTGCGACACGACTTACTTAACACTAACCAACCTGACCCCAACAGTGTCAAACCCATTACCCGGAAGGCATACCAACATGAACACTCGGTATCATTTCAAGAAGACGATACTTCGACCAAAGATGAGCATGCCAATTTCGCAGCAGACCTTCATCCTGCTGTAGAGAATGATCGTAGAGGTGTTTTCCATGCATCCCTAGGTGTATACAAATCAACAACCTCTCCGTCGAAGGACCAGCGACCTCTCAAGTCTTCCGTATCTCCCGCGCATCCCGCTCGATTCCTTTCTGACAACCCTGACATTCAGTACAAAAAGGACGGTGACACCCAAATACCTGTGGGAACATCATCATATTCCGCCAATTTTCACCAGTGGTATACTCCTGAAGAAGATCTCACCTTTCCTAACGGTAGTCCAGTAACGTCATACACATACCGTATACACAAAACTACGGTCACTAGCCCTGGTTTTGCCATGGTCGGCGCAAATGGCTGCATCATCGGCAATGATGCGTGTCTCATCTCCAAGGATATCCCACCGCGATATGTTAACGTCACCGGCATTAACAATCATCAGGTACAAAACATTCCCATTGCTACATGCGGAGCATATTCCATGTCGAACAGAGGCCCCGTCATCCTCATTTTCAATGAATGTGCCTATACAGGACGACACCCCTCCATATTGTCCTCCAGCCAGATGGAAGCATATTTTTCCACTGTCGACGACACATCCATCAAAGCGGGCGGCGGACAGGTCATCACCACCTCCGATGGCTATGCACTGCCTCTTAGCATACGACACGGCTTACCATACCTTGCTATGCGAAAGTATACGACTGTTGAATTTGACACGCTCCCACATGTTATCATGACATCCGATAAGCATTGGGACCCATCTGTTCTCGATACCACGATCAGTGCAAAAGATGAACAATTTCTCCAGAAATATCCTCCCCAGCCACAGCAACTCCCTTATGCCGATTACGACGAATATGGAAACCCACGTTGCCTTGAAGGATTAGATATCTCTGTTTCCCCCGGGTCCTCCACGGTCACATCCCTCAGTTCGTATTCCAGCCATTCCACTCGATCTCCCTTCCTTCCTATTGATGATCATAGGGCCAACAATTGCTCCTTTTGGCTTACTTCCACCGACTACGTTCATCAAGAACGTCTCGCATGCTGCGCGTTACCCGCAGCCTCTGGAACAGTCACCGCGTTTCCAACAAAATGTACTGCCAGCGACACTACACGTATTGCAGCTACGCCCCGCGAAAGATACCCCAACGAACATGACTACTTATCCCTGAAACCTTTCTTTTGTTGGGTTTCCACCGATCGCATCAAAGCTACGTTTGAAAACTCAACCCAATATGGTTCATTAGCGGTTAGCCCTGATGGAAACATTTTCAAACGTTTTCATTCCCCTCAACCGGCCATGAACGTTCGACCCTTCAATGACAATGTTATGTCCGATGCTGTCTACTCAGATGTCCCAGCAATTGATGGTGGCTCCAAGATTGCTCAGATCTTCTTAGGCCGCAAATCACATATTATACACGTTGAAGAGATGCGTACCACCGGCGATTTCCTATCCTGCTTTCAGAACTTTGTTCGAAAATGGGGCAGGCCCATCCGCCTCCTTTGCGACCACGGTAACTATCAATCCAGTAAGAAAGTCGTCGATTACCTCAAAATGTTATGGATTGGACTCTGGCAAAGTGAACCGTATCACCAACACCAGAATCAATTCGAACGACGATACCAAACGTTCAAGCGCATTGTCAATCGCGTCATGGATCGTACAGGCACACCACCACACCTATGGCTACTGTGCATGACATACGTCGCGGGTCTCCTCAATGTTGTTTCTGATCCTACGCTGTCCGATAAACAGCCGATCTTCATTGCTACCGGTACACTTGGCGACATCAGCGCATACACAAGTTTGTTCTGGTTTGAACCTGTGTATTTCAAAACCAATGACTCTCCTTTCGGTACCCAGTCTACTGAACGCCTAGGTCATTTCGTCGGCATCGCCGAACATGTTGGCAATGGACTCTGCTTCCGAATCTGGGATCCCGTTACCAACAAGTTACTTGACCGGTCCGGTGTCCGATCTGCTCTTACGCCTGAGTCCCGTAACAAACGCGCGGGCCTATTTACTGATGATGGTTTCATCAAATGGCGTAATGCAAAAGATTCCTTACCCCGTATATACGCCACTGGAGAAGCTCCAGCTTTCAAACATGGGGAGCATACCAATCAGAATAAACTCATTGACGAGTCTACTAAACCAAACAGCTCAGTTTCCCCTAACGGTTCACCTGCTGATTCTGACACCGCCGATGACACCGTTCCATCTGCACCAACAGATACCACGCACCACGCATCTGGCACTCAACCAAATCTTCAACCACCCACCCACCCCTCGTTACCGAGCTTTCTTTATAAGAAGGTCGATGACAGCCCAAGCTGGTCACCTTCTCCACTCCCTAACAACTATGGGGAGAGTCTTGATGGTCCTCCTACGACACACATCTTCAGCAAGACATCTGATGGCACTCTCCTTACTGAAGATGATTTTGATCCACCGGAATTAGCATACTTTGATGTTAGTGACGTCACAACTCCACACACCAACCCCGCTACTCCTTCAGTAGACCCATCACAGGTAGTTGTTACCGTCGAAGAAGGTAACGCACAATTTGACGATGATGGTAAACCTATTACCATTCCTACGATCCCGATTGCCGATCTACAAGGACGTTCCTTCCTTGTAACCAATCTCGATGGCACCCGGAAACGTCTCACCATTGTCGATGTAGGATTCCTTGCCCCGTTTATACGCCACTGGAGAAGCTCCAGCATTCAAACATGGGGAGCATACCAATCAGAGTAAACCCATTGACGAGTCTACGAAACCAAACAACTCAGTTTCCCCTAGCGCTTCACCCGCTGATTCTGACACTGCCGATGACACCTTTCCATCTGTACCCAACGAACAACCAGATACTACGCCCCACGCATCTGGCACTCAACCAATTCTTCAACCACCCGCCCACCCCTCGTTACCGAGCTTTCTATATAAGAAGGTCGATGACAGCCCAAGCTGGTCCCCTTCTCCACTCCCTAACAACTATGGGGAGAGTCTTGATGGTCCTCCTACAACACACATCTTCAGCAAAACATCCGACGGCGTTCTCCTTACTGAAGACGATTTTGACCCACCGGAATTAGCATACTTTGATGTTAGTGACGTCACGACTCCACACACCAACCCCGCTACTCCTTCAGTAGACCCATCACAGGTAGTTGTTACGGACGAAGAAGGTAACGCACAATTTGACGATGACGGTAAACCCATTACCATTCCTACGATCCCGATTGCCGATCTACAAGGACGATTCTTCCTTGTAACCAATCCAGATGGCACCCGGAAACGTCTTACCATCGTCGATGTTGAAGACAGTCTTGAACGCAACAACGACTTCATCAAGTTCAAGTGCAAACACTCCGATGACAAACTCAATGATATCATTGCATACAATGATGTCATGAATTACATACATCGTGATTCAACACAAGAAGACGGCAAACTCTGGTCGTTTCGCCGCATCCTAGGACACCAAGGTCCACTGGATAACAAGCATCCTCAATACAAAGGTTCCAAGTATAACCTTTGGATTGAATGGGAAAATATGGAACGCACATATGAACCTCTGGTCAACATTGCGGCTGATGACCCTGTCACCGTTGCAAAATATGGGAAAGACAACAACTTGCTTGACCTCCCGGGATGGAAACGCCTCAAGCCAATCACCAACCTAGCGCGACGAACCAAGAAACTTGATCGACTCGTGCACCAAGCCAAACTACGTTCTTTCCGTACCACTCCACAGTATCAATATGGATTCAAAGTGCCTCGTAACCACGAAGAAGCCCTTCGATTTGATCAAGCCAACGGAAACACCAAATGGGAAGATGCCACCACTCTGGAAATGGCACAACTCAATGAATACAATACATTCATTGATAAAGGCGTGTACAAGACAAGCTCCATTCCCCCGGGATTCCAACAGATCAAGGTACACATGATATACGCTGTCAAGCACGACGGTAGACACAAGGCTCGCCTCGTTGCTAACGGTAATCTCACTGAGGCCCCTATCCATAGTGTTTACGCAGGCGTCGTATCTCTCCGCGGCCTACGTATGTGCCTATTCCTAGCTGAACTTAACGACCTAGAAGCATGGGGTACCGGCATAGGTAACGCCTACTTAGAAGCAGTCACCTGCGAGAAAATATGCATCAAGGCAGGTCCCGAATTCGGATCGCTGGAAGGTCACCTAGAAAAAGTGTGTCGTAACAGTAATAAAGCAAAACGCGATCTTCCTTACGGTCAATCGATTTAGTGAGTAGAATCATTGTTACGGTTCAATCGGCAAAGCCGATTGACAGGTTAATTACTCGTCGTATCGTCGTGTCGATTTACAGCGTATTACCGTGTAATTCTAAGCATACAAAACACACGTAAATAAGACACGAAACACATGCAAACCATCTTCGATCGGTCTTTTTACCGTATAATTCACTGTGATATTCTCATTGGAATATCACATGTGATTGTACCTTATCATGTAGAATTAGTACTAGGTTGTAGGTAGATTTTAGGGCATGATAGTGTTTTAGAGTTGTTAATTCTTCGAAGAGTGAGCTGACGGGAAGAATTTCCCTAAGAGACAATCCACATGGATTAATCACCGACGATTATTCACTCAGGTTAAATAACCTTACGAATAAGGTTATTTGCCTTTGTGACTCTTCGTACGTGCGATACGCGTTACACGCTGAATTCTTTTCAGTCCCCTTCAGTCGTAAATCCTCCAACCGTTAAGCGGCTGGATTCTATGACTTAACCTATTCATCGTGAGTCGTGTTGAATACCAAACTGTATCCAGTCTACCATCAGAGGCCCTATCAAAAGAAAATGGGGCGGCATTTTGCCTTTCATTCTGGCTTGTATCATGGCATTTTGCCCTGACCCTTGCCGGTTTGATATATTGTATTCATGGATCAAATTATCCATTTTCGAAATGCTCATTGCAGAACAATTTGTTCATTTTTCCGTGATTGAACTTAGAAAATCAACTTGTCGCTCCGGTCGAACGATCGATCGAACATTCCACTGAATGATTGATTTTTATCAAATCTCTTACCACATGCAACGAGAACAATGTTCTCTGAAAACAGCGCCACTCATTAGCTTTGTAAACAAATCAGCAATATTTGTCGAACCTGGTTCCTTTGCAACTCGGATAATCCCTGCTGCAATAGATTCTCGGGCTTTGTGGTATGCAATGCTGTTGTGCTTCTTCGTACATGGGCTTTCAGGTCGTGTAACATTCGTGACAACAGAATCATTATCACAATACACATTTGTGCTCCCATCAATTGGAACACCCATCATTCTCAACTTGTACCTTAAACCTTCAACCAATTCGATTGCAATTTTCAAAGCAATGATTTCAGATCCAAAAGTTGATGTCTCAACTGTTGTTTGTCTTTTGGAAAACCAAATGATCGGTGCATTATTAATGAAGATAATAACGCCAGTATGAGATCTCCTTGTTGCCTTGCATCCAGCATGGTCAGCATCGACAAAACAGCTCATCGTCACATGTTTTCCCAAAGCTTCAGGCATATCTGCTGGTATGACTTCAGCAGCACCAGGATAAAATTCAGACCAGTCACATTTTTGAAATTTACTCTCGTCAACATTTGGTACAGTATCGTCAAAAACCAATTTTGACCTGTTGTACTTTTTCAAATATGCAAATATATGAAACAACTGATTCAAATGGCCGATCCTTGCCTGTGCCAAATACCTTGACATCAGCGAGACTGGCATTACAATGTCAAGCCTTCCTAATTCACAAATCCACCTGAGAACTCCAATTAAACCTTGGTAGTAATTTTGCAATTCAGGATTCAGTTCTTCTGATATATCAATTTCCGGTCTGTCTGTAATCATGTGACAGTGGACTGGACGCTGATTTTGGTAGATACTTGTAACCATATTTTTCAGTTCCTAACTCTTGTTCGACTGCTGCAACAGCTTTTGCCGTATACTTAGTGCTTGATAATGACCATCTTGGCTTTGAATCACCTTCAAAGTAGAATTTTCCAATATCTGCTCCCAGATACAGGGTTGGTTCTTCAATAGTATCATCCTTCAATTTGAACTTTCGCTCAATGTTTTCAAGCTGGAACTTTGGATCTTCACCAGAACATAAGATGTCGTCTACATAGGCAATTAGAATTGCCCAGTACCTGGATCCATCTTTCCTGGTTTCAATTCTTAAGTGCACATCCGGATCTGCTTTGCAAGGTGAATATCCAAGATCTCTCAAATGCTGTGTGAGGTATGACCTGAAAGATGCACCTGCAACCGGCAGTCCATACAATGCGCGGACAATCTTGCAAGGCCTTCCTGCAAGATGCGGTGGAAAACCATCTTCAGCTCTCGCTTTTAGAAAGTATTTCTCTTTTATTGGGGCCGTCAAATATGCATTTTGAATATCTGCTGAAAGAACTTTCAAATCATTCAGCGCTGCCAGCAGAAAGAATATTCTTACTGAGTCGCGACTGGGAACCGATGAATAAGTATTCTCTTTTGCTATTAAATTCCTTTCGTGTCTAAGTTGGTAGAGGTACGAGATCGAAAATAATGAGACCTCGAAAATTACCGGGCTCATTCTCACGATCGAGAATCGATACTTAACTGGAGAAGAAGAATCGATCGTCACTCAAGTTCGATACTTAGTGATCCAAGAAAGAGCACATGCCAGATATTAGCATATGCTGTATTTTGTTAAGTGTTCTGTTTTCAAGAAAAGACAGCAGAGGTTCGAAGCGCTGCTCACGAACCTGTTTCTCTGCTGCACAAAATACACGTTGTATTAGCGGCAACGCGATATATTTTCCCGTAACACGGTATTTTGCCGTATATTTGTAATACCGTGCTGTATTAGCGGCAGCACAATCTAAAGCGGTAACTTGCTCTCCAGCAAGCCGACACGCTTATACTTTTAGATTACTTGATTATTCAACCTTAAACCTTGCATCGGACGTTCTTGCGTCCTACTGTAGAACTACAAGCCTAAGATCTAACTGACTGAGCCCACCGGTAGTCAGAATAGATCTGATTGACGCCGAGTCTTCAATCGTAGTGGATATCAGAGAAATATTAGATTACAACAGACCGGCACCTCAACCGGCCTGCAGCTACAGATCGTGTTGCTCTTCTTTGCCTTTGGAAGAATCAGCTCAACAGCCAGTTTCAAAAGGAAATTAACAGATTAACAGTCGCAAGCTTGTTGGAGCTTGCAAAAGAAGACGACAACAACGGAACCAATCCGACAGCAGATTATCGATCGACTCGACTACGGACGACGATTGATTGTTCTCTGATCCGACTACTACGAAAGACAATCCAACAGCAGATCATCAATTGATCTGACTACGGACGACGATTGACAGCACGACGATTGATAGTTCTCTGATCCGATTACAGCAATCCGAGAGACGCCGAAGAAAAGACAACAACGAAACAAAGAGAAACTGTAACAGCACTACATGTCCGACATCCCCATCGCCGGTCGAACACGTAGCAGGTCCACAGGATTCCAAACACTCCAGCCCGGAAGTGCTGCAACCACACCCCTTCTGCCCACAGCAGGCATGGCACCTGATCAACAGAATAATCCAAGCCCAGAGGGTGAAGAGGACACATCTATCACGGACCTCTTTCCTTCATTCGACCAACCATTAGCCACCTTTTTGCATGAATCCTTCGATGTCCCAAAGGAGTCCCACAGCACCTTGTGTGAGGCGCTCGTAGCTGGGCAGTACAAGACATGGCTGGACTTCCTGTACATCGAGAATATAGGTGATCTCGCTTACCTCGAGAGAGGAACAAGAACACCGCTTTACCGGCATGTACAGATGACTCTACAAAGAGTTGTCGATTTTGGACAACATCTCACAGAACAAGGACTGGACTGGGAAGATAGAACCCACTATACCAAGGCCGCCTTTAAGAGCTACTGTCGAGGGATTATCAGAGCCAGAAGAGAATCTGGGACTGACATTGAAACAACGGCGCGCACTATCGGCACATCTCAACGACAACAGGAGAGATCCTCCAAACCAATCGAACAGCTCAGATATGAGTCATGGACCAAGAAATCACGGGATGAAACCACATTCCCAACCCTGAAGAATGATGCAACCTTTGAGCGTTGGCTTGTCAAATTCAAGGCTAAACTGGAAACATCCGACATAGATACGCGCACATTTCTCGATCCAAGCTGGCCTGATATACCACTCATCGGGTACGAGAAGGCCCTTCATGACAAGCAGTGTGCATTCTTCTGGACTCTTGTTCTACATGCCCTCCAGAGTGACCTCTCCTACTCCTGTGTGCTCAGCCATACCACTTCTAGAGACGGCAGACAGGCCTTCTTTGACTTTGTCGCATTGCATGATAGGTCCAAATCCAAAGTGTATGACACCTCCATTGTGATGCAACACCTATTGGACATTGACTTACGAACATGGAAGGACACCAAAGTCAAGTTCATCACCCAATGGTTTGCTCAGCTAGACCATCTCAACACACTACGCGACCCGCAGAGGCCACTTGATTTTGATACCGTTAAAACACACCTTTGCAAGGCCTGCAGTAGCAGCTTCCAACTCAGTGAACAGTTCTGCAAGGTTGATGATCCACCTGCAGCACAGGATTTGACCAAGTTTAGACAGCATGAAGCCGCTGCTATCAGTGAATTGAAAAATACCCTCCTCCTTGAAGCCACCAGACTGGACTCCCAGGCTTCCCTGTCGCAACCTCGAAGTCGGCTGTCTGTCAAAGCCAATACTCATGATTTGTCTTCTATGACACAGTCCACATATTCTGCTATCACTGATGACTCGGCCTCATATTTACCTCCTATTGATTTTGATGGTGACTACCAGGACTACGCTGTTTACAAGGCTGGCAGAACACCAGATCCAACCACAAGACTACCATCTGCAGTTTGGAAAACTCTCTCTAAACAGGGTATGAAGCACTGGCTTGGCTTCTCAGCTGACGACAAGAAGCGACTAGTTGCCTGCCTACGATCTGAGCTCCTTGATGTTGCATTACCACCGGATCCCAATTCTAGCAAACCGATCACACGTCGGATCTATGAACACCACACTGATCAGCAGGTCCCCTCACCTGATATTGAACAGATCCTCTCACCTGCTGAGGAAAGCGCAGCCAGATCTGCATTCCATGCATCCCTTGGTGTATATCAGGCATCTTCTCAATCCGATAACAGACCGCTCAAGTCTTCTGTTTCTCCCGCACATCCAGCTCGTTTCCTTGCAGATAATCCTGATATTCTTTACAAGAAAGAAGGCAATGTCTATGTCCCTGTTGAACAGACTTCACGGTCTGTAAAATTCCACTATTGGGCATCACCGGACTGTGAATCTCTTGTTTCACCAGCAAACCCCGCCGCTACTTACCACTCTAGCAAAACTACTGTATCCACACCCGGTTATGCCATGGTTGACAGGGGTGCAAATGGATGTATCATAGGAAATGATGCATGCCTTATCTCTAAGGACATCCCACCTAGATTTGTCAATGTAACTGGTATCAACAATCACCAAATCCAAAACATCCCTATTGCAACGTGTGGCGCCTACTCTGTTTCCAACAGAGGTCCGGTCATTATCATCTTTCATGAATGTGCCTACACTGGACAACACCCATCTATCTTGTCCTCTCCTCAGATGGAAGCATACCACTCGATTGTGGATGATACCTCTCTCAAGACCGGTGGAACCCAAGTCATTACCACTACTGATGGCCATGTCTTTCCACTCAGTATATGCCATGGCTTACCTTATCTTGCCATGCGCAAGTATACCCGTGCAGAATTTGCTCATCTACCTCACGTTGTCATGATAAGTGAGCTGCATTGGGACCCATCTGTGCTAGATACCGCATATACCCCCCAGGATGATACCTTCATTCAGAAATACCCGCCTGTTTCCACATCACTTCCATATCAAGATTATGATGAATTTGGCGCGCTTAGGGATATCAACATTGGCACCTCCTCTACAGTCACCTCATTCTTGTCCAACAGCACTACTACCTCCTCCCTACAGGCTTTGGATGTTTCTGATACTTCATTTTGGCTTAGCCCCACTGATTACATCCATCAAGACATCCTTAGTAGGTGCTCTAATCAATCTCCTTCCACCTTTCTCACTGCTGCAGCCCATGTTCAATCGCCCACTGATATCGATTACCTGTCCCTGAAACCCTTCTTTGGATGGATCTCCCTTGACCGTATCAAGGCCACCTTCAACAATTCCACACAGTATGGCTCATTGTCACTTAGTCCCGATGGTAACATCTTCAAAAGGTTCCAATCACCACAGCCTGCCATGAATGTCAGGCCTTTCAATGATGATGTCCTCTCTGATGTCATCTATTCAGACACCCCTGCTATCAATGGTGGTTCCAAGATTGCTCAAGTTTTCTTTGGTCGCAAATCTCATATCATCCATGTTGAAGAAATGAGGACTACTGCTGATTTTCTTCCTTGTCTCCAAAATTTTGTTCGACAATGGGGTAGACCACTCAGATTGCTCTGTGATCATGGATCTTATCAGTCCAGCAAATCTGTTCTTGACTACCTCAAGATGATGTGGATTGGCTTATGGCAAAGTGAACCATACCATCAACACCAAAATCTTTTTGAACGGCGATACCAGACCTTCAAACGCATTGTCAATAGAATCATGGATCGCACGGGCACTCCACCACACCTCTGGCTTCTTTGTATGCGATATGTTGGCCGCCTCATGAATCATTTGTCTGATCCCACTCTCTCTGACAAACAGCCTTTCTTTATTGCTACTGGTACCATTGGTGATATCAGTCCCTACCTTAGTTTCTTCTGGTTTGAGCCCGTATACTACAAGACTCCAGATACACAGTTTGGCTCTCAGACCACTGAATGCCTTGGCCACTTTGTTGGCATTGCTGAACATGTTGGCAATAGCTTATGTTTCACCATCTGGGATCCCATCACCAATAAGCTCCTTGACCGCTCTGGTGTACGCACTGCTTTAACTCCCGAGCATCGCAACAAGCGTGCTGGCTTGTTCACTGATGATGGCTTTCTTGCATGGCGCAAGGCCAAAGATGCTTCCATCACTCCTAAATCTTCTGGTGATAGTCCCTCCTTTCGACATCCTTCATCCCCCAGTCCGGTACCAGCATCATCTCCTCTGCGCCTCCCAAAGCCATCCTTGCCTACCTTCCTTTATTCCAAGGTTCCTAATACACGAAGCTATGTACCTTCTCCACTCCCTAACAACTATGGGGAGATTCTTGATGGTCCTCCAACCTCTCACATCTTCAGCAAGACCCCTACCGGCGTACCTGTCACTGAAGATGATTTTGGTCCCCCTGAGCTAGCATATTTTGATGTCAGTGACGCAACACCTCCACCTATCAATCCTGCTACCCCATCTGTTGGCCCATCTAAAGTAGTTGTTACTGATGAAGAAGGCAACGCCCAATTTGACGATGATGGCACACCCATCACCATCCCTGCTATCCCTGTTACTGAATTGCAAGGTCGGTCTTTTCTCATGGTCCTCCCTAATGGCACACAGAAAAGAATGACATTTGTTGACATTGAAAACAGTCTTGAGCAAAACAAGGACTTCATCAAATTCAAGTGCAAGCATACAGATGATGAACTTGAAGATATCATAGCATACAATGACGTCATGAACTACATCCACAGGGATGTAACTCAAGAAGATGGCAAACTTTGGTCTTTTCGACGCATACTTGGTCATCAAGGTCCCCTTGACAACAAGCACCCACAATACAAAGGTTCCAAATATAACCTATGGATTGAATGGGAAAATATGGAGCGCACCTATGAACCTCTCTCCAATGTAGCTGCAGACGACCCTGTTACTGTAAGCAAATATGCCAAGGACAACAACATGCTTGATCAACCTGGTTGGAAACACCTCAAACGCATTGTTTCCCTTGCCCGAAGAACCAAGAAACTAGACCGGTTAATCCATCAAGCCAAGCTCCGCTCCTTTCGAACTGCTCCACAGTACCAGTATGGATTCAAGGTACCCCGCAATCATGACGAAGCCATCCAGTTTGACACAGCCAATGGCAATACCAAATGGCAGGATGCCATAGCGCTGGAAATGTCGCAGCTTCAAGAATATGACACCTTTATTGACAAAGGTATCTACAAGGCTAGCAATATACCCATTGGCTTCCAACAAATCAAGGTCCACATGATTTATGCAGTCAAGCACGATGGCCGACACAAAGCCCGGCTAGTTGCAAATGGTAATCTCACTGAAGCTCCCATTCACAGTGTGTATGCAGGAGTTGTTTCACTTAGAGGCTTGCGCATGTGCCTATTCCTTGCTGAACTGAATAGCTTAGAAGCATGGGGAACCGACATTGGGAATGCATACCTAGAAGCTGTTACCTGTGAGAAAGTATGCATCAAGGCTGGTGCTGAATTTGGATCACTAGAGGGTCACCTACTAGTGATTTACAAGGCTCTATATGGACTTCGATCATCTGGCAAGTGTTTTGGTGATATGCTCGCTGCCTGCCTCATTGAACTAGGTTTTGAAAGATCCAAGGCAGAGCCTGAAATCTTTATCAAACCTGGCAACAACAAACATGGGGAGCCAGTATACGAGCTGATATGCACATATGTTGACGACCTTTGCTTATGTATGGCCAATCCTGAAACCTTTCTGGTCATCCTACAGTCTGAACCTTACAATTTCAAATTAAAGGGCTCTGGTCCAATGAACTTTCATTTGGGATGTGGTTTCGAAAGAGATGAACATGGTGTGCTCTGCATGAACCCCATCAAGTTCATTGAGAAAATGGAGGCCTCCTATGAACAAATGTTTGGCTGCAAACCCACCACTAGGTTCCACTCACCCCTTGCTGAGAATGATCATCCAGAGCTAGATTCATCATCATTCCTAGGTGATACTGATATCCAAAAGTATCAAAGCATGGTGGGCTCACTCCAGTGGGTCATTGCCATTGGACGTTTTGATGTGCAGACTGCTGTCATGACCTTATCAAGCTTTCGTGTGCAACCTAGGGAAGGCCATCTCAACAGAGCCAAACGAATCTATGGATATATTTCCAAGTTTCGTCATTTCAAAATCAGATTCAGAGTGGGCATACCAGATTTTGTACTCACTCAAGGCAACAGTACAGACTGGTCCAATACCGTATATGGGGAGCATTCTGAAGACCTACCAAGCGATGCCCCTAAACCCCTAGGTAAGGTAGTTGTATTGTCTCATTTCTATGATGCAAACTTAATGCATGACATCCTAAGTGGTAAAGCTGTCACTGGTATCCTGCACTTTGCAAACAAGACCCCCATCATGTGGTTCTCCAAGAAGCAAGCAACCTCTGAAACAGCAACCTTTGGCGCCGAATTTGTGTCTGCTAGAACCTGCATTGAGCAAATTGTTGACATTCGACAGTCATTCAGGTATCTAGGTACTAGAGTACACGACACATCCTACACATGGGGAGACAATGAAAAGATGATCCAAACCTCTACATTCCCATATGCGAGGCTACACAAGAGGCATCACATTCTATCATATCACTATGTTAGAAGCATGATCGCAAGAGGTTTCATCCTCATGCAACATCTTGCAGGTAAGGATAACTGCGCTGATATCCTCACCAAGCATTGGGGACACTCAGTAGTGTATCCTTTACTCAAGCCCATCTTTCACTACTGTGGAAACACCGGTGATCTGTTGCAGGATGACTGCACCAGATACTAGAGGATGCTTTCATGTGGACACATGGGGAGTATTAAATTCCTTTCGTGTCTAAGTTGGTAGAGGTACGAGATCGAAAATAATGAGACCTCGAAAATTACCGGGCTCATTCTCACGATCGAGAATCGATACTTAACTGGAGAAGAAGAATCGATCGTCACTCAAGTTCGATACTTAGTGATCCAAGAAAGAGCACATGCCAGATATTAGCATATGCTGTATTTTGTTAAGTGTTCTGTTTTCAAGAAAAGACAGCAGAGGTTCGAAGCGCTGCTCACGAACCTGTTTCTCTGCTGCACAAAATACACGTTGTATTAGCGGCAACGCGATATATTTTCCCGTAACACGGTATTTTGCCGTATATTTGTAATACCGTGCTGTATTAGCGGCAGCACAATCTAAAGCGGTAACTTGCTCTCCAGCAAGCCGACACGCTTATACTTTTAGATTACTTGATTATTCAACCTTAAACCTTGCATCGGACGTTCTTGCGTCCTACTGTAGAACTACAAGCCTAAGATCTAACTGACTGAGCCCACCGGTAGTCAGAATAGATCTGATTGACGCCGAGTCTTCAATCGTAGTGGATATCAGAGAAATATTAGATTACAACAGACCGGCACCTCAACCGGCCTGCAGCTACAGATCGTGTTGCTCTTCTTTGCCTTTGGAAGAATCAGCTCAACAGCCAGTTTCAAAAGGAAATTAACATTTGCCACCGCGGGGACCTTATGACCGTCCCCTACCAACCTAGCCTTCCTTGTTAGGGATCCAAGCTTGATGTCAAAATCATGTGGGTTGTTATCTGTTTATGGCCAACTGGAATAACATCATCATCAGAAAATTCAAATGCTGCCATATTATTTGTCATTTCCTTATGAATTGCTCTTTCCCAGTGGTCGGTCCCCGTTTTCTTATCAATAGCCAGCGCTTGTTTGATTGAATGTGGTAACTTGATGCCATACTTGTGAGTTTTCAACCAATACTTGGCTGTTTTGGCTGCCTTAAGGATTCATTCCTTCCTTCTCAAAATTTTGTGCACCCACCATCTGAACGCTGGTGATTTTTCAAGATTATTGTTGACAGCATATTCAGCTAATTGCACTGGAAATGATTCTTTGACGTCGCTTAGCTTACACCAAGATTCTGTTCCATCTTTCCAACTGGCCAAAATCCGCCAACCCCTACTAGTTGTCGGTTTATGGGTTTTCCTGCCATTTTTTGCTATAGTTGTCGCTTCCTCATCAGTTAGAGCAGTATTGTCGCATTCGTAATCAATGAGTTCATCTAGTAGAGTGAACATCCTTCCATCGTCATCAACAGAACTGTACAAACTCTCTGCAACAATATTTGCCGTGTATTCCTCCATGGTACCATCAGGTAGTTGCAATTTATACAGCCTCGTGTCTAGTATGGGATTCTCATTTCTGAGTCCTATCGGTCTGTTTTGCAAGTCGCGAACCCTGTCCTTGACAACGCACCTGAGTCTCTCATCACCCCTTTCAATGATCACCTCATTCCCCAGATATTCATCTGGTTCATCAATATCTTCTACTGATGCTTCTGGTTCAGCCATTTCAAGTTTCAAATCAGGTGATTCTACTGGTCGATTCTCAAACAGCTCCATTTGGGGCTCCGGGTAGTTTTCCTGGAAGAAGGATGCACTATCCTTCACTTCATCACCAATCTTGGATTCAATCGATTTGTCAATTGCTTCCATTCTTCTGAGGATATCTCTATCTCTCCATTCAAATTCTTTGACAGGCCTTATTGAATTTGTAGATATTGGTATTGCTGATTCAGGCAGGAGCCAAAAACAATCCCCCCCACCTACCTTATTGCCACAGGGACCCAACCATCGTGCCAGCCTTTCAACACCTCGGGTGGAAGAATCACCTTTTTCATAATAAAACACAAAATCATACCATTCTGATGAAGTGTATAATGTAATATCCGGTCTATAGCCATGGACCAATTCGAATGGGGTTCTCCCCATTGAAGAAGGGTTGTTCGAGGCTGTTCGCTGCCTGATATTAGCACATAGTTCACCACAAAATGACCATAATCTTCTCGGTGACTTCTTCTTTGCTGACTTGGTTGTGATTGCACTACCAAGATGACCAATTGCTTGTTCTGCTCGATTTTGGAATGGACAATGTGGTTGGATGAATGTCTGGTGGATATGGTTGCGCTTTACAATTGAATTCCAGTGTGTTTTGTAGGTTCTTGGAGACCCTTGTTCTGGTGCACCATCAGAAATCAAATGTTCTGGGATTCCAATTTCGTGAATGAATGTTTTCAATCCTTGATGCGCTTGTGATTTGTCCTGTATTGGTATAAATACTTCAAACCCATTTCCATTTGTAAAGATCTGTGCACATTTTTCTTGCCTCATAATACTCGTGGTTCTTGCATGCCAGGTATCAGTGTACCAGGTTCCTTGTGCAACTCTCTTGTTCCTGAAGCGCTGAGTAGGCAGCCGCTTCATCAATGGTGATTGCAAATTCCTGAGTACCTTCTGCGTCGTGACTTTCAATGTCTGCTCAGCTTTCTTGAAACTAATATTCCAAGTTTTGGCTAGGCGTTCACAGTCAACTTTGTTTGGACCTTCAATTGTTATCCCTGATGGCCCCCATTGATTTCTTCTGTCAAGAGACCTTCTCTCAAGTGTATTGTCAATTTCTTGCAAGCTAGGGGCCTGTTTTGATTCTTCTTCAGGAGCTTCCATAAAGTCAAATTCTGTATCATTAAACAAAAATTGGTCTACCCTTCGCGCGCTTGAAATATTCCTTACTGAAGAAATCCGATGAGCTATATTTCCATCTGTTGCAATCTGGCATTCAGTTAGCATTCTCCTTGTGGATACTTGATGGACCCTCATCAGTTTGCATTGCTGCATGACACTTGGATGCCGTTCTTCTCCTAAGCTGGTCTTGGGGAGGTTATCTGTAACATTACTAGCAGGTTCGGTTACAACTGAACTTTCGTCCATTTCTTTGTCCTCTTCGGTCGACATAGCTTGAAGGCTGAATTGGTCCCCTGAAATTGGATCTCCATTGTCGATTGCTAACTCAGCCATTCTGAACTTCAGTGAATGTGGATCCCACGGGGTATCATTTGTTGCGATCAAATGTTGGCATTCATCAAGCTCCATTCTTGTTGGCTTTCTTGTGGGAAAATATGAGATCACGTTTCTCATACTCAGTTTGATAAAAACTTTCTTTGGGTCATCATCCTCCAGTGGAGTTTTAATTGTAATTCCATGCTTGGATCGTGCATCAAATTGGCGAGGTGTCTCTTCAACAGAGTTGAAATTGCAGTCCCTCACTTGATTTGGACATATCAAGCTGTTTTTCAATTTGTCCCCGAAGTACAGTGCTTGATGGAACACTATGATATATACTTGGCCTGACGTTGGATTCGTCCATGCAGTAGCACAGCTTCCAATGGGGATTTTCTTGATGGGCTTGTATTCTTCAGAAAAAGGTGCAACATCAACGTGTGTTGTGATCTGATCAGGATTCAGCAATACCATATTGCTTCCTGCTGCAGTAGTGTCTGCATGTGAGTCTAACTCACAATATCCTTCTTCATTTTCCCCATCATCAAAATCTACAGGAACATTCATCTTGTATAATGACCGGCTCACCATTTTTAAACATTTGTTTTCTAGTGTTCGGTTATTATGTCATTTCTTAGATTTTGAGCCAAAACTGTCACCCGCGCCTTCATTTTCAGTTTCTTTCTTTTTAGTCTCAGCAGCCTTGAGATTTCTTTTCTTCTTAGCCTGTCTCATCTGGTAAAGCTCCTGGCGCTGTTCTTTTGACATTGTTTTATAAACGCTTGTCGGATAGGGCTTGCACTCAACTTTTCCTGTAAAAGTTCCAGTTGTCTTTTGCTTTTTGTTGCTTGAAGTGCCCATAGAATACAAACTTCTGGAACCTCTTTTATGCTTCCTGGTTGCAAGCTTTTTCAATCCAAGACGATTGGTGAATAGAATCAAACATTCATTGAAGTTGTCACGATAGTCTTTGCTCTCATCAATTGCATCTGCTTTTGCAGCATCCAGTCGCTCATCGCTGATTGAATTGATAAAGTCCCAGACAAATCTTCCTTTCATTATGATTTTTTTCAAATCTCAGAATGGTACCGTGAAAGGCAGTCCAGTTTCGCTTGTGCTTGTTCCAGTCATAATTCTTAGAATCTCCAGTGTAGTGTGAATCTTTCATTTCTTGGTATGTCTTGTTCAGAACCATAGTGATATTGGTATCAGTGTAAGCATGTTGCATCAGCGAAATGAAAGCATTTCTGGCATTACCAGAATTCAGTGCAGTGTTTTGGAAATGTGCCACATATTCCCAGCCAGGACCTTTCCTTGTTGCCTCACATAACAGCCTCCAGACGACGTTGTTGTCTTCATCATACTGGTGACCTGACAGGACGCCACATCTTTCATTGTAATCACTCCAAGTTGGATAAGTATCTGTCGTACTTTGCCCGACTGTTCCAGCCCTAGCTTCATCAGTAACTTCTTCCTTTTCTTGCGGTCTTATGACATACAAGATTGGGAATCCCTCAGAGTTGAATCTGTACCTCAGGTTTTGTCGGAAGCCTTCCTCCCATTCCCTGAATTTTGTGAGATCCTTCAGCTCGGGTGGGGTTGACTTTTCCTGTGATTTCACGCTCGGCTCCATCATCTTGATTCTGAATTGCTGCAATTCCAGATTGTTTGGGTTTGCGTTCCAGTCAATAGCCCTTGGCTTGACCCCAATCAATGGTTGATACCGGGCCCAATTTGCCCAAGTTAGGAGCCTCGATGATAGCCTGTTACCATAGTGGATACTTTTTGGATTAGGACAGTCCGGACTGATAGATTTCAATCCATGCATGAATGATTTAATGCTTTCCTTGTTGAGGTCTGTAATTTCGCGAATATTAGACATCCCTCCCCTCATAATTTCTTCAGCTGATTCATAGTTGATACCAAAATCCATTAGGCTGCTCCTGAAAGCGAGCTGTTCTGGGTTCAGAAATCTACCATTGTTGAATCCCCTGATTTTTATTCTGGGTTGGGACGACCTTCTACCCCGCCGATCTGCTCTTGCATCCTCGGCATTTTGGTTAGCGTCGTTTCCCTCATCCTCATCATTGTCACTATCCGCGTCACCTGGGTTCTCACCCCTTCTTTCTGCATCTCTCATTGCCCTGACTCTCTTCTTTACTTCTTGGTCGATGATTCTCTTCATGGTTGAGTTTGTTTCTGGGTCCCCAAGGGCCCTTTCCATGACTTCCATGATTTTATCTTCCAAATCTTCCTCTTCTTGCATACCTCTTCCATTGTTTTCATTAGAATCCTGTGGATCGTCCTCGTCCACTTCCATTTTTGTTTCTTCTATGTCGGCGTCTGCTCTAGTTTGTACCATGATGGAGAGTTTCAAACGAAGTTTCGAATTATTTTTGATGAAGTATGGATGGGGAATTCGTAGTGTGATATTCGATGGAAGTTGATATTGAATATTCAATCGGATATTCAATCGAAGGTGGTATGTGGTGGAAGAGTGTAATCGAATCGAGGATTGGATGTGAGAGAGATGGGTATTAATCGTTTGTGACTGCCGAGTGATTTGCTTATCTGTTTTGTATTTATCCGGATCGAATTTTCGTTCCGGTTTGTATACTTTTGTTCGGATCGAGTTTTCGTTCCGTTTGTCTGTATTTGTGTGAGCTTTTGCTTTTGTTGCAAATCAAGATTGTGAGCTTTCCTATCCTTTCTCGGGATTTTGCTCATTCTGTATTTCTGTGGTGAATTTCAAAGATTGTTTCCTGAGAAGTGTTCTCTTTTTCGTATTGGATCTTTCTGTTGTCGGCGAAAAATACGGACTTCGTGTCGGCATCAAATTTGATCGAAAACAAAAAAGCCGACGAAACGAAAGAAACGACGACCGAGGTGCGGAATACAAGAACGATCGAGCGTTAGAATCAAACGCACCTCCACTACCTGGAATCCTTAAGTGGTAAAAATGATATCACCTAAGGCTACAAAAAAAAAAGGAATAACCGGTTAGAAACAAGAAATATCCAAAGACCTGAACAGTAAGTAAACATTTGGAACCCATAAGTACATTCAGAAGAATATACATGATGTCCCGTGAGGAAATTACTTATTGCAATCAAGAAAATCAATACCGATTCCAGATGGGCCAACCTATATCCAGCACATATACCACGAATAAGCATACGCCCCATCGAACAGAATACTTAACCCCACAATGACCAATACCATCGAATGACTGATACAGTAAGACCGACACGACGCTAATACAGCAACAGCAACAGCAATGACAGTATCGGTACGAGAATGGTAACAAATAACCGGGCAAGATCTCTATCACGTAAATTACAGCAGAGAGCCCCAATACAGTACAAAATACACAGTAAAATAAGAGCCTCTCTCTGAGCTCACATCTCTTTAAATTTCAATTATCCTATACCTTTCGGTCGATTTTTAGAGTTACAACAGGTTATAGAGCCCTTATAACTCGCGCTGTTGAGCGTATATCTTAAGAGCCTATCTCCGCCCGATCAGCACCTCCACTGACCGGTCACAGCCAGAGGACATTGCTGTTGAGCGATAGGCCTTCCCCCCAGCGCAGAGATTGTTGTGAGCCCGCTGTTGAGCGACTCCCTTCCAATCTCCCCCTCTTCTCTTTCTTTCTCCGACGAACGTTCCTTCGGCCCTTTTTTCCTCGGTTAATTCTTTCACCCGTCTGTTCCGCCGGTCGATCTTCCTTCGGCTCTTCGAACGTTCCTTTGGTCCTTCCTTCGGTTAAATCGAACGAACGCTCTTCGGTCATTCCTCGAACGCTGTCCCCTCTCGAACGATCCTTCGGCCCTTCCTCGCCCGATCTCTTCTTTCTCCACCACCGTTCCTTCGGTCCTTTCCTCGGTTAATTATCTCGACCCTTTCTCCCGCTCGGCCGTTCTTTCTTTCCCCTCGACCGATCCTCCGGTCATTGTTCATCGCTTCGACGCCGTCGATTTTTTTTTTTCTTCTTCTTCCCCTCCTGCTTGTGAATCAGGGGGTGTACCCACTGTTTCTACACACAGTTCTTTGATAATCCACAAGCAAGCATGGTTGACCCCTTTGATTGGAATGCCATGGAAGGCATCCAATTCCGTTTCAAGGGCAATAGCCCCTATGACGAGAAATTGAATGCTGTCTACTCCCAGATCATGGACGACACCGACATGGAAGATTTATTTGTGGAGAGCGCAGACGCAAAGGTGCTAGCCCCCTCCATGATGTCCAACCTCCGCGGCAGCGTTGTCAATGCAATCACCTCCTATCTACCCAGCTCCACAGAGCTCGAGAAAGGACACATCACCCAACTCCTCTCAGGATGCACCATATCCTACGTGAATCACGTCGGTGCTGAAAAGAAAGTTCGCGGACCCGTCAACTTGGAAAAAGCTGCAAAGGAAGCACTCACACACCACACAGACAATTCCACCAAACCATTCATCATCATTGAACTACTCATCACCGAATGGCAATTCAAAACCACCTGGCGACCCCAACGCTTTGACAAGATCTATGAAGGTGCCACACAGGCCGACTCAGATGATGAAGATGCCGCAGCTCCAAACCCCGCTCCAAACCCAGCGCCCACCGCAACTGGCACCGACATGCAAGAATTGACCACCCTACTACAACAATTGGTCAACAACAACAACGCCAACAACAACAACGCTGGCGCCAACAATCAAGCGACACTTGACCTTCCATGGAATCCAGCAACATTACCACCACCTGTCAAGGACCGATACTACAAGAAAGATGAATTCCTCACCAGAGATGATATGAAGGACTTCTCAATCACCTACACCGACTCATCCGGAAATGAAACGGTCATCAGGCAAAACTACTACCTACACAACCTGGGCAGCGGGAGAAATGACCAACGTCTGATCACTAGAAGTGGTGATTGTTTTGATCTGACCCGAGCCTCTGACAAGTCCAAGGAAGCTGCTAGAGACAAACTGTTCCTCTCAGGATTCCCACAACTAAAGGACGCAACGGACCCCCAGGTTAGAAAATGGTACAGAGAAATCACAGCTCATTCCCAGCAACATCATATTTATGTGCACCCATACTATCTATTCAGACGTGAAGCTGATCACCTCAGAGGATTCACAATTGGTGATGACCTTCCGCACGACCTACCTTCAAGATATGAATTGGCTATCAATGAATGGGGAAATCTCATTTACACAGCACTGAGAACTGATAAAATCATCCCTGATTCATGTGCAAGTATGAAGGCCACTATTCAGAGCTTTGAAGGCGGACAGGGATATGAAGCGCTCTACACGATTATTGCTCAAACACATCCCAACTCAAAAAGGCCATCCAATGCCAGCAGAATGGTCAGAAACCCTCCCAACCAAGATGCAAATGAATCTCTTGAAGAATACTACTTCCGGTACAAGGATTATCTGAGACTTAGAGTGTTCCTCCAAAACCAACCCAGCACTATCAGTTCAACAGAAGAAGTCAGCAATCTTATTGCAGGAACCACCCTCTCAGAAGAGCTCTTCAAAAAGACAGAAGATGAACGCGACTCTGATGATCAATACAAAAGAGACAAATACAAGGCAGGTAGGCTTCTACAAACCCTCCAAACCTATGAACAAGAGATCAAGGCTGAACAAAAGTACAAGAGGAACACCTCCAGATCGATCCAGCCCAAGCAATTGCCTGTCTCAGGTACCAGACCGGGTCACCAGCGCAATGATAGATTTCAAAAACGCGCTAGCAACAGCACTGTTAGGACACCTTCTACCTTGACCTCTCACTCAATCAGCCTGATTGAATCACTTGGCTACCCGGAGATGGACGAAGAATCTGACGATCCCTTCCTCCACCAAGCATACTGCAATGCCATCACGGCATTCGATAAGCAACCTAGTCTTTTTGACACATCCAGAAAATGTATCGTTTGCCACATGTCCGGTCACAATTTTGATAATTGTCCTGCATTGCAAGATATTGAGTCCCTGAAGAAACATAGGATTGCTGCGGCTGTTTTTCTGAACAAATCCAATAAGCAGACCCAACAACTCTTGGATTCCACCCAGCAAATCTCACAGATCAACATTGGTAATGAAGATCAAGATGAGGTTTCACCTGATGCTGCAGTAGAAGGACAAAATTTTTGCAATGGCCAAGAATAGAAAGTCTTTCTTGGAGCCATACTATGACATCACCTCAAGATGATCCTCAAGGATTTGACAACGCCACAGCGCCTCAAGTGAGCAGCTTATGCCCCTCCTTGGACTACAGCAGTGCCAGCTCCTACGAATCTGTCATAATTGGTGCCGTCAACCTCCTTCCCAAGGACAGCTTCCAGCCATCAATCCCCATTGATGTCTACTGTGACATGGAATCACTCAGGGCTACATCCCCTACATTGGAATCACACCTGAAGACCAATGAGGATCCCAATTTCGATAGGGACAACCCTACGCCAGTTGATACATACAATGTGCAATCCCTCGTCCCACCGGACCCTATTGCAGCTACAGCCTACTTCCAACAGGGTGTCCGGGCTCAGATTGACACCGGTGCAAAGGTTTCCTGCACAAACCTCAAACACATCCTGCACGGTTACAAACCTTACACCAAGATAAGAAAATGTCCTGTCAGGCTTACAGCAGCAATAGGAGGCACAGCAGCTACCTGCATCCCTGAAGGCTCAGGATATTTGCATATCCCAGCACCGAATCACATTGGATATATCAAAGTTTTCTTCTACTACTCTCCCTCCCTGTCAACAACATTACTGAGTGAGAACAATCTCTGTGGAATGACATCCCATATGCGATGTCAGTTCAGTGGACAGTCCATCCATAAATCATTCACTGAGAACCTTGACTCATCTGCTTCACAAAATGGCAACCTCACCATTATTTGTCATCACAAGCAGAACACTGCCTGCAGCATTGTCCTCCATGGGAGCATCATTGATGGTCAATGCTATACACACCCAGTACTGATCCCAGATGTTGATATTGCCTCTCCATATGCAAATTGTGCAACATCGTCCGCCTATGCCTTAGCGACTGACATGCAGTTCAAGGAAGCTTGTGAACTGGCCTCCAAAGAAGCAATTAGCAACTACAGGTATGATATGTACACAAACCTTGTCAATCTGCAGACATGCACTGAAGCAGCGAAAGCTCAGTCTGATACCAGTGTCATACCAAGGTTTGATGCCAAACTGTTTTTCACCAAAATTGTGGACAAAAATATCCCAATCCAAGCCATCAAAACCAAGACATCGAAACTCCTGTGGCACCAAAGGTTGGGACACCCATGCGATGATTTTCTGTATCAAGCTCATAAGCACATCATTGGAGTCCCAAAGTTCAAACGGCAAACCAGTATTCTTGACCAATGTCCAACTTGCATACAATGTAAGCAAGCCAAAACACCTGCTGGCTCACATTCCACACGCAAGGCCACGCAACCGTTTCAGGGTTTATCTATTGATTTTGCATTCTCAGGTACCAAATCCTCCAACAGCAAACGCAAGCGCGATTATGAAGGCATTCATGGAGAAACTGCTTGGATTCTCATCACAGATCACTATACTGGTATGAAATATGGAGACACGCGAATCTCTAAAGCAGCGCCTCTACACTGGTTAGAGCATTTCTTCGCCCAGCACAACCCAACTTGTGCTGACAAGTATGTTTCAGTTGATCAAGGTGGAGAACTCTATCACAATCCTGACATCAGAAACCTATTCTCTGCGTTTGGATATTCTATTTTCCCCACTGGCGCGGACGCTTCACACCAGAATGGTACAGTTGAAAGAGCACACCGAACTCTTGCTAACTCCATGAGGACAATGCTGTCTGGTGCTAATTTGCCCATCAAGTTCTGGCCCTTTGCTTTCTACCATGCACTCCGGTTATCCAATGCATTCCCTGAAGGCACCCAACTACATTCGCCATTGGAATTGGCAACTGGCCGTAAGGAAAACCTTGCTGATTTCCGAACCTTTGGTTGCAGAGTTTGGGTTAGACCTCCAGGCAAGAGATCAATCAAGCTCAAACCCAATGCAAGAAAAGGCATATTTCTAGGTTTTGTACCCTACACTACCAGAAACATTCTGTGGTATGATACTGAGACACACAGAGTCAAGATAGCCACGCATGTCAGGTTTGATGAAGGCATGAATGATCTCCCACTTGCAGACCTCCCCACTAATGTCAAACACCTGCTCAGGACAGATGACAACATTCCACTTCCTGCGGAACCCACTGAGGTGTCATCCAGTGATTTTCAATTCTCTATCTCCCCCTTTGCCGATCTCACAAATCTCAGGCTCACTGTCTCCCCATCTTGTACTGATCAAACATTTGGCCTCCGGTATGCCAATGATTCACTGCTTGGCAGAGCTTACATCACAGCTATCCTCCCAAATAGCCCTGCCTCAAAACTTTTCTCCTCACACAAGAAATCTCTCTCCAAGCTACGAGGTGCTTATATTGTATCTATCAATCACAATCGTGTCTTTACTGCTGCTGATGTTACTACAGCTTTACAGACCTGCCACGATCGCGGGGTGAGGGATTCTTCAATAGATACACCAATTACCTTTGCACTTGAAGAGAAATTGTCTATGAAGGAAGTCAGGAAACACTCAAATGAATATGGTTTATTTGCTCCCAATACCTCCTGGAAGGAACCCACTGCTGAAGAAGATCCACCATTCTTGGACCGGATTTCCTCCATCAACGCTATCCAGCGCATTGGTACAAAATACAAGCAGCTGATACAATCAAGAATCAACCAGGTCGATAGCAATGAAGCACTCCATGCCTCCATCCAAAAACACTTGGCACCAACTGAAGACGACATGGATGTTGTCATTCCTACTATTGATATTGCATCCCTCCGAGCTATCACCAAGCTTCATAAACCAGGAAATCAAGCATTACCACTAGATGCAGATTCACTACCAACTGAAGAAATTGAACTCTTAATCAAGGCCATCAATTCCAAGGCAACTACACCTGAAGAACAAGCACTAGGGCACTTCACTCGAAGGAATCTCAAGCCTTTATCTACATGGCCTGAATGGCAAGCTGGGGAGCGAAAACAGCTTGATCAGTTTGAAGATTTGGAAATGTTTGGATCACCAATTCAATACCCTAAGGACCCAGACGCGATTATTCTCAGACCCCATTGGCAATACAGTGTCAAAAGGAATGGTGTCAGAAGAGCCAGACAATGTTGCAATGGAAGCAAGTATGCAGCTCCAACTCTGCATGCCATAGCCATGTCATACTCATCATGTGTTGAACACCCCATCCAAAGACTGTTCTTTGCCATTGCAGCAAGTCTCAATCTCAAAGTCTATGGGGGTGATGCTGCAGACGCCTACGCCCATTCTCCAGGGCCCAACATCCCTACATACATGACTATTGACGATGCTTATGCAGAATGGTACAGACACAAGCATGACAAGGACATAGACAGACGATTGGTGCTTCCAGTCCTTCGAGCACTTCAAGGCCACCCAGAATCTGGAAGACTCTGGGAAACCCACATCAACAAAATATTGAAAGGCCCTGATCTCAACTTCAAAACCACCACACATGACAGGACGATCTACACGACAGTTTTTGAAGGAGAAACGGTTTACATGCTGAGACAAGTTGACGATTTTGCACTGGCTTGCACATCGGAATCCATATCTGACAAGATCTATGACATTATAGGTGCAAGGCTGAAGCTCCCTAGAGAAGATGCTGTCCCCTTCACCAAAATGGGTTTGCTTGAAGACTTCAATGGAATTGATGTCAAACAGACAGCTGACTACATTGAACTGTCCTGCGCCAATTACATTGACCGGATCATGACATCCCACGGTTGGGAGACTGATTCTAAGATGAAACCCCACTCCAAACCATCAGCGCCGTTATCAACTGAAGTACTGAGCCAACTGCAATCACATACGAATGGACCATTGGAAGGCACCAAGGAACACGCTGCATTACAATCCACATCAGGGTTCTCCTACAGAACACTCTTGGGTGAAATGATGTTTGCATATGTGAGCTGCCGGCCAGACATTGGCTATGCAGTGACCCTGATGTCAAAATACAGCTCCAATCCCACTGCATTCCACTATTCCAGTCTGAAGAACATCGCTCGATATCTCAGAACAACCCGATCCTGGGGTATTAGATTCTATAGACCGAATGCAGAACCATCTCTTCCATCAGGAGAACCATATAATGATGTAGTCCAAGATGGATCACTCCCAGAATACCCTGCAGATATCAAGCATAGCAAGTTGATGTGTTTTGTTGATGCAGCATATGGAAATGATCCAAAACATCGCAGGTCCACCACAGGATATGTGTTCACTTATGCGGGTGGAGCAATTGTTTACAGATCCAAAGCGCAATCACTCACTGCACAGAGTTCTACAGAAGCAGAATTCATTGCTGCAGTCACAGCGGCCAAAACAGCCAGATACCTCAGATTCGTACTCAAAGAATTAGGATTTGCCCAAGCTGGTCCAACCCCTATCTATGAAGACAATGCATCGGCAATTGAGATCATCAATGCTCAGAAGCCAACTGAAAGAACCAGGCATATTGAAATCAGGTTTTTTGCCATCCAATCATGGAAGGAAAACGGTGAGATCAAGATGATTCATATTCCTGGCGTTATCAACCCGGCTGATGATCTAACCAAACCATTGGGATGGATCTTACACGCCCGACATGCAAGATACATTATGGGACACCACGCAGGGTAAACCAGTCAACAGTACGCGCTTCGACGATTGCTACGATTGATTCGATCTGATTCCGATCTGATCCGAATCAGCAAAATTGATCCAAGGTTAAATATACCCCGACAGTAATCCAATACAACACGGGTAGAGTATTGGATCAAGGGGTGTGTTGTCGGCGAAAAATACGGACTTCGTGTCGGCATCAAATTTGATCGAAAACAAAAAAGCCGACGAAACGAAAGAAACGACGACCGAGGTGCGGAATACAAGAACGATCGAGCGTTAGAATCAAACGCACCTCCACTACCTGGAATCCTTAAGTGGTAAAAATGATATCACCTAAGGCTACAAAAAAAAAAGGAATAACCGGTTAGAAACAAGAAATATCCAAAGACCTGAACAGTAAGTAAACATTTGGAACCCATAAGTACATTCAGAAGAATATACATGATGTCCCGTGAGGAAATTACTTATTGCAATCAAGAAAATCAATACCGATTCCAGATGGGCCAACCTATATCCAGCACATATACCACGAATAAGCATACGCCCCATCGAACAGAATACTTAACCCCACAATGACCAATACCATCGAATGACTGATACAGTAAGACCGACACGACGCTAATACAGCAACAGCAACAGCAATGACAGTATCGGTACGAGAATGGTAACAAATAACCGGGCAAGATCTCTATCACGTAAATTACAGCAGAGAGCCCCAATACAGTACAAAATACACAGTAAAATAAGAGCCTCTCTCTGAGCTCACATCTCTTTAAATTTCAATTATCCTATACCTTTCGGTCGATTTTTAGAGTTACAACACTTTCGATCTTTCGCGATTTGGACTTTCGCGATTTGGTGTTCTCATATCTTTTTGATTTTCGTTCTCGTGCGGGCAGATGCTCCTTGCAATCTGTTCCTTCCGGGCAGATGCTCTTTGCAATCTGTTCCTTCCAATCTGTCTCACCACAGAATACTTCTGGCTCAATCTTTTCGCTCGCGTCATTCTTGTTTTCAGTGAAAGATCAGTGTTCTTGGATTGGATATTGATTCCTTTCAACTGATGCCAACCTGGGGGGCCCTTTCGACTGAGCCGTCCAGCTTCTTTTCCCTTGCTTGTTTTGCTGGATCCCGAAACCCGGTGGAGCCACCACCTTGGTTCGGTTCTTTGGTCTCTTCTTTCAGGGAGACCGCCCTGGTGTTGGTCTATTCCAGGGCTCCACAGGCAACTGCCTCTTTTACATCCTTGAGGGTTGATGCCGGTAGCTGATCAGGCTAGTCCAGATTAGTCTTCGAGCTCAAACTGCGTTTCGGGAAACGCGGTCCTCCACAGCTTGTAGAGTGCTGTGGGTCTGATAAACTAGAAAAAGTGTGTCGTAACAGTAATAAAGCAAAACGCGATCTTCCTTACGGTCGATCGATTTAGTGAGTAGAATCATTGTTACGGTTCAATCGGCAAAGCCGATTGACAGGTTAATTACTCGTCGTATCGTCGTGTCGATTTACAGCGTATTACCGTGTAATTCTAAGCATACAAAACACACGTAAATAAGACACGAAACACATGCAAACCATCTTCGATCGGTCTTTTTACCGTATAATTCACTGTGATATTCTCATTGGAATATCACATGTTATTGTACCTTATCATGTAGAATTAGTACTAGGTTGTAGGTAGATTTTAGGGCATGATAGTGTTTTAGAGTTGTTAATTCTTCGAAGAGTGAGCTGACGGGAAGAATTTCCCTAAGAGACAATCCACATGGATTAATCACCGACGATTATTCACTCAGGTTAAATAACCTTACGAATAAGGTTATTTGCCTTTGTGACTCTTCGTACGTGCGATACGCGTTACACGGTGAATTCTTTTCACACCTGTTGATCATTTACAAAGCCCTATACGGTCTCAGGTCTTCAGGCAAGTGTTTTGGAGACTTACTCGCGGCTTGTCTCATCGAACTCGGCTTCGAAAGATCCCGCGCAGAACCCGAAATATTCCTCAAACCCGGCACGAACAAGCATGGTGAACGTGTATATGAGCTTATATGCACATATGTCGATGACCTATGTCTCTGCATGGCAGATCCCAATTCCTTCTTGAAGATATTGCAGTCGTCACCATATAACTTCAAACTGAAGGGATCCAGACCTATGAACTTTCATCTAGGTTGTGGATTTGAGCGCGACAAACATGGTGTTCTATGCATGAATCCCATAAAGTTCATCGAAAAGATGGAAGCGTCTTACGAACAAATGTTCGGATGCAAACCTAGCACTAGGTTCCAATCACCCATTGCAGAGAACGACCATCCCAAATTGGACTCCTCAGCCTTCCTCAAAGAAACCGGTATACAGAAATACCAAAGTATGATCGGTTCACTCCAATGGATCATCGCTATTGGCCGTTTCGATGTACAAACAGCCGTGATGACGCTCTCGAGTTTCAGAGCTCAGCCACGAGATGGGCATCTCAAACGTGCAAAACGTATCTATGGATATATCTCCAAGTTTAGACATTTTAAAATCAGATTCCGCGTGGAACCACCCGATTTTATATTGACTAAATCCGACACCATCGATTGGTCCAACACCGTCTATGGGGAGCATTCTGAAGAGCTACCCGACGACGCTCCTGCACCGCTTGGAAAGACAGTAGTGTTGACACATTTCTATGATGCCAACCTCATGCATGATATTCTCAGTGGTAAGGCTGTAACCGGCATTCTTCATTTCGCGAACAAGACTCCCATGATGTGGTTCTCGAAGAAGCAGTCCACTACGGAAACAGCCACCTTTGGAGCTGAATTTGTTGCAGGAAGGACTTGCATCGAACAGATCGTCGACTTACGCCACTCATTCCGATACCTAGGAACACGAGTCCATGATGTCTCATATTCCTGGGGTGACAACGAAAAGATGATCCAAACGTCAACCTTCCCTTACGCAAGGTTGCATAAGCGTCATAATATTCTGTCGTTTCACTACGTACGAAGCATGATAGCGAGAGGTTTCATTTTAATGATGCACATCCCAGGTAAGGATAACTGTGCAGACATTCTCACCAAGCATTGGAGTCACTCAGTTGTGTATCCACTGCTCAGGCCCATCTTCCACTTCTGTGGTAATACCAGCGACCTTCTTCAGGATGATGGAAGCATCATGTAGAGCGTGATGACCCTTCACAAGGAGACATGGGGAGTATTAAATTCCTTTCGTGACCAGAAGTACCAAAGCTATCAGAGGGTAGATTTCCTATTCGTACGAATCAATGAGTCCCGTATCAATCTAAGTAATCGATTCCCATGGCAATATCGATTCCCACGGCGCATCGATTCCCATCGCGCATCGACGGTGAGCAATCTCTGTTTTACAATATTGAAAAGAATTCACCGTGTAACGCGTACTGTACGAAAAGTCATAAGGGCAAATAACCTTATTCGTAAGGTTATTTAACTTGAGTGAATAATCGTCGGCGTTTCCATGTGGTTTGTCTCTTTACCAAATTTCCCCATCAGCTCACTCTTCGAAGAATTAACAACTCTAAAACACTATCATGCCCTAAAACCTATGTACAACCTAGTACTAATTCTACGTAATAAGGTACAAATACGGTGATATTCCAATGAGAACATCACGGTGAATTATACGGTAACAAAAGACCGATCGAAGATGGTTTTACATGTGTTTTGTGTCTCTTTACGTGTGCCTTGTATGCTAAGAATTACACGGTAATATGCCGTAAATCGACACGACGATACGATGGGTAATTAACCTGTCGACAACGACAAGGCCGAATGAACTGTAACAATGATCTTACTCACTAAATCAATCGATCGTAAGATCGTTTGCGTTTGTTTGTTACGACACACTTTCTTTAGTTTATCAGACCCACAGCACTCTCTACGAGCTGTGGCCAGCATCCTACAATGCTGAGGACCGCGTTTCCCACCGAGAAACGCAGTTGAGCTCGAAGACCAGACTAATCCGGATTAGCCTGATCAGCTACCGGCATCAACCCTCAAGGATGTAAAAGGGGCAGTTGCTTGTGGAGCCCTGGAATAGACCAACGCCAGGGCGGTCTCCCTGAAAGAAGAGACCAAAGAACCGAACCAAGGTGGTGGCTCCACCGGGTTTCGAGATCCAGCAAAACAAGCAAGGGAAAAGAAACTGGACGATTCAGCTGAACGAGTCGCCCAGGTTGGCATCAGTTGAAAGGAATCAATATCCGAGAACACTGATCTTTCACTGAAAACAATAATGACGCGAGCTAGAAGATTGAGCCAGAAGTATTCTGCGGTGAAACGGATTGAGAAGAACATCTGCTTGCAAGAAGGAACAGATCGCAAAGAGCATCTGCCCGCATGAAAACAGAAAACGAAAAATCCAAAGATATGAGAACACCAAATCCCGAAGATCGAAAGATCCAATACGAAAAAGAGAACACTAAATTCTCAGGAAACAATCTTTCAACCTTTCACCACAGAAATGCAGAATGAGCAAAATCCCAAGAAAGGGTAGGAAAGCTCACAATCTTGATTTGCGACAAAAGCAAAAGCTCACACAAAGACAGAGAACGGAACGAAAACTCGATCCGAATAGTCAGAAAGTATACAAACCGGAACGAAATTCGATCCGGATAAATACAAAACAGATAAGCAAATCACACTCAACAGTCATCAACGATTAATACCCATCTCTCACATCCAATCCCTCGATTCGACTACATTCTCTCTCCACATACCACTTCTGATCCACATCGAATACCATTCCCCGAATATTTCGAATCGAAACTCTCTTCAGAGCAATACTCCCGCGAAACTCCACAATGGTACAAACCAGAGCGCACGAAAATATTGATATAGAAGAAACAAAAATGGAGGTGGATCAAGATCTGAATGGTTCTGATGGAGATGAGGACGAGGATTCCGACAAGTATCCAGATAGTGAAGAGGAGTTCGATGCAAGGATCATGAGAGTAATGGAAAGGGCAATGACTGACCCAGAAACAAACTCAACCATGAAGAGAATCATCGACCAAGAAGTAAAGAAGAGAGTCAGGGCAATGAGAGATGCAGAAAAAAGGGGTGAGAATCCAGGTGACGCGAATAGTGAAAATGATGAGGACGGACGAAATGATGTTGACCAAAATGCAGAGAACGCAAGAGCTGAACGACTGGGAAGAAGGTCGTCCCAACCCAGAATAAAAATCAGGGGATTCAACAATGGTAGATTCCTGAACCCAGAACAGCTAGCTTTCAGGAGCAGCCTAATGGATTTTGGTATCAACTATGAATCAGCTGAAGAAATTATGAGGGGAGGGATGTCCAATATTCGTGAAATTACAGACCTCAACAAGGAAAGCATTAAATCGTTCATGCATGGATTGAAATCTATCAGTCCGGACTGTCCTAATCCAAGAAGTATCCACTATGGTAACAGGCTATCATCGAGGCTCCTAACTTGGGCAAATTGGGCCCGGTATCAACCATTGATTGGAGTCAAGCCAAGGGCTATCGACTGGAACGCAAACCCAAACAACCTGGAACTGCAGCAATTCAGAATCAAGATGATGGAATCAAGTGTGAAATCACAGGAAAAGGCAACTCCACCCGAGCTAAAGGATCTCACAAAATTCAGGGAATGGGAGGAAGGCTTCCGACAAAACCTGAGATACAGATTCAACTCTGAGGGATTCCCAATCTTGTATGTCATAAGACCCCAAGAAAAGGAAGAAGTTACTGACAAAGCCAGGGCTGGAACAGTTGGACAAAGTACAACAGATACTTATCCAACTTGGAGTGATTACAATGAAAGATGTGGCGTCCTGTCAGGTCACCAGTACGATGAGGACAACAACGTCGTCTGGAGGTTGCTGTGTGATGCAACAAGAAAAGGTCCTGGTTGGGAATATGTGGCACATTTCCAAAACACTGCACTGAATTCTGGTAATGCCAGAAACGCTTTCATTTCTCTCATGCAACATGCTTACACTGATACCAATATCACTATGGTTCTGAATAAGACATACCAGGATATGAAAGATTCACACTACACTGGAGATTCCAAGGGTTATGACTGGAACAAGCACAAGCGAAATTGGACTGCTTTTCATGGAACAATTCTGAGATTTGAAAAGAATCATAACGAAAGAAGATTTGTTTGGGATTTTATCAATTCAATCAGTGATGAGCGACTTGATGCTGCAAAAGCAGATGCAATTGATGAGAGCAAAGACTATCGTGACAACTTCAATGAATGCTTGATTCTATTCACCAATCGTCTTGGATTGAAAAAGCTTGCAACCTGGAAGAGTAAAAGAGGTTCCAGAAGTTTGTATTCTATGGGCACAACCAGCAACAAAAAGCAAAAGACAACTGGAACTTTTACAGGAAAAGTTGAGTGCAAGCCTTACCCAACAAGTGTTTATAAAACAATGTCAAAAGAACAGCGCCAGGAGCTTTACCAGATGAGACAGGCTAAAAAGAAAAGAAATCTCAAGGCTGCTGAGACTAAAAAGAAAGAAACTGAAAATGAAGGCGCGGGTGACAGTTTTGGATCAAAATCTAAGAAATGACATAATAACCGGACACTATCACTAGAACACAAATTGTTAAAAATGGTGAGCCGGTCATTATACCAGATGAATGTCCCTGTAGGTTTTGATGATGGGGAAAATGAAGAAGGATATTGTGAGTTAGACTCACATGCAGATACTACCGCAGCAGGAAGCAATATGGTATTGCTGAATCCTGACCAAATCACAACACACGTTGATGTTGCACCTTTTTCTGAAGAATACAAGCCCATCAAGAAAATCCCCATTGGAAGCTGTGCGACTGCATGGACGAATCCAACATCAGGCCAAGTATATATCATAGTGTTCCACCAAGCACTGTACTTTGGGGACAAATTAAAAAACAGCTTGATATGCCCAAATCAAGTGAGGGACTGCAATTTCAACTCTGTTGAAGAGACACCTCGCCAATTTGATCCAAGATCCAAGCATGGAATTACAATCCAAACTCCACTGGAGGATGATGATCCGAAGAAAGTTTTTATCAAACTGAGTATGAGAAACGTGATCTCATATTTCCCCACAAGAAAGCCCACAAGAATTGAGCTTGACGAATGTCAACATTTGATAGCAACAAATGATACCCCCTGGGATCCACATTCACTGAAATTCAGGATGGCCGAGCTAGCCATTGACAATGGAGATCCAATTTCAGGGGACCAATTCAGCCTTCAAGCTATGTCGACCGAAGAGGACCAAGCAATGGAGGAAAGTTCTGTTGTAACAGAACCAGCTAGTAATGTCACAAATAAACTTCCCAAGACCAGCTTAGGAGAAGAACGGCATCCAAGTGTCATGCAGCAATGCAAACTGATGAGGGTCCATCAAGTATCCACAAGGAGAATGCTAACTGAATGCCAGATTGCAACAGATGGAAATATTGCTCATCGGATTTCTTCAGTAAGGAATATTTCAAGCGCGCGAAGGGTAGACCAATTTTTGTTTGATGATACAGAATTTGACTTTATGGAAGCTCCTGAAGCAAGATCAAAACAGGCCCCTAGATTGCAAGAAATTGACAATACACTAGAAAGGAGGTCTCTTGACAGAAGAAATCAATGGGGGCCATCAGTGATAACAATTGAAGGTCCAAACAAGGTTGACTGTGAACGCTTAGCCAAAACTTGGAACATTAGTTTCAAGAAAGCTGAGCAGACATTGAAAGTCACGACGCAGAAGGTACTCAGGAACTTGCAATCACCATTGATGAAGCGGCTGCCTACTCAGCGCTTCAGGAACAAGAGAGTCGCACAAGGAACCTGGTACACTGATACATGGCATGCAAGAACCACGAGTATTATGAGGCAAGAAAAATGTGCACAGATCTTTACAAATGGAAATGGGTTTGAAGTATTTATACCAATACAGGACAAATCACAAGCCCACCAAGGACTGAAGACATTTATTCATGAAATTGGAATTCCAGAGCATTTGATTTCTGATGGTGCGCCAGAACAAGGATCCCCAAGAACCTACAAAACACACTGGAATTCAATTGTAAAGCGCAACCATATCCATCAGACATTTATCCAGCCACATTGCCCATTCCAAAATCGAGCAGAACAAGCAATTGGCCATCTTGGTAGTGCAATCACAACCAAGTCTGCAAAGAAGAAGTCACCGAGAAGATTATGGTCATTCTGTGGTGAACTATGTGCTAATATCAGGCAGCGAACAGCCTCCAACAACCCTTCTTCAATGGGGAGAACCCCATTTGAATTGGTCCATGGCTATAGACCGGATATTACATTATATACTTCATCAGAATGGTATGATTTTGTGTTTTATTATGAAAAAGGTGATTCTTCCACCCGAGGTGTTGAAAGGCTGGCGCGATGGTTGGGTCCCTGTGGAAATAGGGTAGGTGGGGGGGATTGTTTTTGGCTACTGCCCGAGTCGGCAATACCAATATCTACAAATTCAATAAGACCCGTCAAGGAATTTGAATGGCGGGACAGAGATATCCTCAGAAGAATGGAAGCAATTGACAAATCAATTGAATCCAAGATTGGAGATGAAGTAAAGGATAGCGCATCATTCTTCCAGGAAAACTACCCAGAGCCCCAAATAGAGCTATTTGAGAATCAACCAGTAGAAACACCGGATATGAAACTTGAAATGGCTGAGCCAGAAGCATCGGTAGAAGATGTTGACGAACCAGATGAATATCTGGGAAATGAAGTGATCATTGAAAGAGGTGATGAAAGACTCAGGTGCGTTGTCAAGGACAGGGTTCGCGACTTGCAAAACAGACCAATAGGAATCAGAAATGAGAATCCCATACTAGACACGAGGCTGTATAAATTGCAACTACCTGATGGCACCATGGAGGAATACACGGCAAATATTGTTGCAGAAAGTCTATACAGCTCTGTTGATGATGACGGGAGGATGTTCACTCTACTAGATGAGCTCATTGACCACGAATGCGACAACACTGCACTAACTGATGATGAAGCCACGACCATAGCAAAAAATGGCAGGAAAACCCATAAGCCGACAACTAGGGGTTGGAGAATTCTTGCCAGTTGGAAGGATGGCACTGAATCATGGTGTAAGTTAAGTTATGTGAAAGAATCATTTCCAGTGCAATTAGCCGAGTATGCAGTTAACAATAATCTTGAAAAATCACCAGCTTTCAGATGGTGGGTGCACAAAATTTTGAGAAGGAAGGATCGAATCCTTAAAGCGGCCAAAACAGCAAAGTATTGGTTGAAGACTCACAAATATGGAGTTGAGTTGCCACATTCAATCAAACAAGCGCTGGCTATTGATAAGAAAACAGGGACCGACCACTGGGAAAGAGCAATTCATAAAGAAATGACAAATAATATGGCAGCGTTTGAATTTTCTGATGATGATGTTATTCCAGTTGGCCATAAACAGATAACAACCCACATGATTTTTGACATCAAGCTTGGATCCCTAACAAGGAAGGCCAGGTTGGTAGGGGACGGACACAAAGTCCCTGCAGTGGCCAAAGAAAATACTTATTCATCGGTTCCCAGTCGAGACTCAGTAAGAATATTCTTTCTGCTGGCAGCGCTGAATGATTTGAAGGTTCTATCAGCTGATATTCAAAATGCATATTTGACAGCCCCGATTAAAGAGAAATACTTCCTAAAAGCGAGAGAAGAAGATGGTTTTCCACCTCACCTTGCAGGAAGACCTTGCAAGATTGTCCGCGCATTGTATGGACTGCCGGTTGCTGGTGCATCTTTCAGGTCATACCTCACCCAGCATTTGAGAGATCTTGGATATTCACCTTGCAAGGCAGATCCGGATGTGCACTTAAGGATTGAAACCAGGAAAGATGGATCCAGATACTGGGCAATGCTCATTGCATACGTAGATGATATCCTATGTTCTGGCGAAGATCCAAAGTTCCAGCTTGAAAACATTGAACGAAAGTTCAAATTGAAGGATGATACAATTGAAGAGCCAACTCTGTATTTGGGAGCTGATATTGGGAAATTCTACTTTGAAGGTGATTCAAAGCCAAGATGGTCATTATCAAGCACTAAGTACACAGCGAAAGCTGTTGCAGCAGTCGAACAAGAGTTAGGAACTGAAAAATATGGCTACAAGTATCTACCAAAATCAGCATCCAGTCCACTGTCACATGATTATCGACCGGAAATTGATATATCAGAAGAATTGAATCCTGAATTGCAAAATTACTATCAAGGTTTAATTGGAGTTCTCAGGTGGATTTGTGAATTAGGAAGACTTGACATAGTAATGCCAGTCTCACTGATGTCAAGGTATTTGGCACAGGCAAGGATCGGGCATTTGAATCAATTATTTCATATATTTGCATATTTAAAAAAGTACAACAGGTCAAAATTGGTTTTTGATGATACTGTACCAAATGTTGACGAGAGTAAATTTCAAAAATGTGACTGGTCTGAATTTTATCCTGGTGCCGCTGAAGTCATACCAGCAGATATGCCTGAAGCTTTGGGAAAGCATGTAACAATGAGCTGTTTCGTTGACGCCGACCATGCCGGATGCAAGGCGACGAGAAGGTCTCATACTGGTGTTATTATCTTCATTAATAATGCACCGATCATTTGGTTTTCCAAAAGACAAACAACAGTTGAGACATCAACTTTTGGATCTGAAATCATTGCTTTGAAAATTGCAATCGAATTGGTTGAAGGTCTAAGGTACAAGTTGAGAATGATGGGTGTTCCAATTGATGGGAGCACAAATGTGTATTGTGATAATGATTCAGTTGTCACAAATGTTACACGACCTGAAAGCCCATGTAAGAAGAAGCACAACAGCATTGCATACCACAAAGCGCGTGAATCTATTGCAGCAGGAATTATCAGAGTTGCAAAGGAACCAGGTTCAACGAATATTGCTGATTTGTTTACTAAGCTAATGAGCGGCGCTGTTTTCCGGGAACATTGTTCTCGTTGCATGTGGTAAAGTAAAGAATCAATCATTCGATGGAATGTTCGATCGATTGTTCGATTGAAGTAACAAGTTGATTTTATGTTCGATCTGCAATGAGCATTTCGAAGATGGATAATTTGATCCATGAATACAATATATCAAACTGGCAAGGATCAGGGCAAAATGCCATGATACAAGCCAGAATGAAAGGCAAAACGCCGCCCCATTTCTTTTTGATAGGGCCTCTGATGGTAGACTGGATACAGTTTGGTATTCAACTCACGATGAACATATTAAGCCATAGAATCCAGCCGCTTAACGGTTGGAGGATTTATGACTGAAGGGGACTGAAAAGAATTCACCGTGTAACGCGTACTGTACGAAAAGTCATAAGGGCAAATAACCTTATTCGTAAGGTTATTTAACTTGAGTGAATAATCGTCGGCGTTTCCATGTGGTTTGTCTCTTTACCAAATTTCCCCATCAGCTCACTCTTCGAAGAATTAACAACTCTAAAACACTATCATGCCCTAAAACCTATGTACAACCTAGTACTAATTCTACGTAATAAGGTACAAATACGGTGATATTCCAATGAGAAATATCACGGTGAATTACACGGTAACGATACAAAGAAAGACCGATCGAAGATGGTTTTCGTGTGTTTCGTGTCTTAAGATTACATGTGTTTTGTATGGTAAAATTACACGATGACGACGAGTAATTTGAGGACGACGAGTAATTAACCTGTCGGTCGGCAAAGACGATCGAACCGTAATGATCTTGCTCACTAAATCAATCGATCGTAAGACCGATTGCATTTGTTTGTTTGTTACGACACACTTTTTATAATATTGCCATTGTTCTTCGGTGAGCAAACTCTGATTTCATAAAATATCACACGAGCTACGGGAGCAATTCCTGACCTTAATGATAAACATATCATGAAGTCTTCCTAACGGAACAAGAGAAGAAAACCGTTGGCATTTGATTCTCACACAATACATATACATGCATACAGATATATATGGTCAACGACTAATACATGTACGGAAATAATCAGCAAGTAATCTCAGCACTACGCAACAGCAGTTGCAACGTATTCATCTCAATAAAAGAGATATCTTGCATTTCGGCAAGATTTCACTTTATCTCATACTTTTAACATTCAACTGATTTATATCCCAAAATTCACACTAGTTGCTACCAACTACTTGTAATCTACATACTAAGGTCTGTCTCGCTGCAATCTGAATAAGTCACAGCAAGAGGAGATCTGGCGTTTCCCTAGTCTCGCCTGTAGTCCGATTATCCGTTGCCGAAAGTATCCAAACACAATTGTCACGCGTAGAGTACAATCGTTCGTCTACTAACACACTAACGCAGCGTTGCTGTTCTTCAGAAGCCTTTGAATCAGACTCTCAACGAATCGGATTCAGAAGGAAAATAATATAGTTGATACCAAAATCCATTAAGCTGCTTCTGAAAGCAAGCTGTTCTGGGTTCAGAATTTTGCCATTGTTGAATCCATTGATTGTTATTTTGGGTTGGAAGGACCTCCTTTTGTATCGCTTAGACCTTGAGCTGTCGTCTTGTTGATCCTCATCGTCATCACTGCTATCACTTCGATTAACATCATCTGGATTTCTGCGTTGTACCACTGCATCTTGTATGGCTCTGATCCTTTTCTTTACTTCTTTGTCGATGACTCTTTTCCAAGTTGAGTTCATTTCTGGATCAGTCATAGCCTTTTCCATTACACGCATGATTGTTTTCTCATTCAATCTGTCTTCTTCCATACTTTCCTCATCACTCGCACCATCCATGGTGATTCCTGGTAGATCTTGATCCACATCCATTTTTGTTTCCTCAATGGAGCCATAGTCTTCATCGTCCTTTAGCTTTGCTTTTGATCTTGTTTGTCTTTTTGCTGGAGCCATGATAGGGACAAGATTCAAATGTTCGAGCGATATTCAAGGGAAGTTTGGATGGGCGTAATAAGACCAAAAATGTAAGACGGCGTTGGGTTAGTTTAGTTACTTTTAGTATTTACGTTATTTTGCTCTTTTTACGTTGTTGGAAAGAGTTATCGATAAGATTATGATCGGATTGTTTCTGGACCATATTGTTCTCTCATTTACTAATTTGTCTTTTTCTTGTGTGGGAATACGCGTATCGAGAGTTCGCTACTCATAGATACTCGTATCAAAAGTTCGATACTCAGTGCTTCAAGTATCTCTTGATACTCACGAGCGCTTATGTATAATTTACTTATTGCGCTCTCCTCGTGATAAAAGATCTAGAACACTTTGGAATCGTACGTCTTGTTTTGTATTACGTAATACGTAATACGTAACTTGTACGGTATGCGTATTACGTATATGTAATACGTAAGTTACACGTTGCGTATTACATTACGTATTACGTATACGTAAATTAGTCGTATATCTTGTATCGTACGTAACGTTTACGGTTCACGCTTGATTTAGTATCCCAATACACCCTTGGATGGTCCTCGGACTATCTGGCTCATAGAGATATATCGGTCTTACCTTTTTATGGTGGCTTCCCGTATAGTGCTTGGTGGGATAGTCAGCCAGATTATGTTTTCCCGGTTCCCAGAAAATGTCGAATTGGCCTTGTTGCGCCCTGTCTTTTAACCAATAGAACCGCATATCAATGCCCTTGGACCATTTTTGTTTGATCGTGCCGTTGAGTATGCCCTCTGCTGTATTATTGTCGGTTTTCAGTGGTGTGGCCGGTTGTGGGTGGCCTAATTCAATCAGACATTGTCAGATGGGTAACGCTTCCCGAGCATTCAGGAATAATGATGCAACTTCGGCCTCTGCCGCGGACGCCATCACATTTTTGATGACCTTGGCTAATACTAGGATCGGTCCATTGAAGGCGTCGGCCTTGGCGTCGCCAAGAAAATGGTATCCGCCCGCGCGGCTCTTGGCGCCGGGGCACACTAGGTAGGCCGCATCACTGTCTACACGGAGAATCATATCGCTGGCCCGGTAAATGATGGTGGCCTCTGGGTTACATGCTGCGTAGTTGAGGAAGTACTTGGTGGCGGTTAACGCGGTTTGGTTGTTCTTGGCTGACGCTATATCGTTGAGTGCATGTAACATTGTGCTGTCGATTGCTCGTGCGTAGAATAGGAATTTTCCGGTAACTTGTTGTATGAATTTGATCTCTTTGTCGGATAGTGTAGTCGTGTCCTCGAGTTTCGCGTATTGTATCTTCGCGCCATACGCAGGCACGTCAGCGCGTGATGGTCCCGCGTACGTGCGTGAGGGCCGCACGTGTTCGAATTCCTTTAATGCTTGTTCCACGTAACCCTCCATGGACAGTTGGACCTCGCGTTTGTTGTAGTCCCAACGTAGGTGGACCCCCACATATTGTTTTCCTGTCCAGTCAACCTTAAAGGTGTATTTGGCCTCGACTGCTTTGATTAGATGATCCACGTCGTCCTGATTGACGTATTTGATCCCAAAGTCATCCACGACTAGGGTGAAGCTTATGTCTCTCTCGTCATGGAGGAAGAGTCCCTCGGTGTGGGGTGCCTTTCGGTATCCATGTGACCCTAGGTGCGCCACTAAGTCATCATGCGCAATTTTCCCGCTTTGTTTGAGCCCGTACCATGCCTTTTTGATTCTGGCATAAACGTATTTGCCTCTCTTGAGTCCATCTAGGCTGTAGGTCGTTCTGATACGGGGGGGAATCATGTCCCATCGAAATTTGACGTATTCGCATTCTGTACGGATCGGATTTCTCGGGGCGTATGGCTACTGTGTAACGTGGATAAGTGACCTTCTTATGTACTGGCACAGCGTGTCTATCGATCCAATCCAATACATCCATCCCCTCCACTCCGTTGGGTTGGAACCCTTGGAATAGGCGGCCGAACTCGTCTTCACCTGATTTGAGCCATAATTCTTGTACCTGTGCTTTGGGGTGTTTGATTAGATCGCGGTATGCTGCCCACTTGTTCAAGTCATCATCCCATATGGAACACCCACATGCTAACTGGGGCATATGTGTTATGTGGTCGATTTGTAGGGCCTGTTTCGGTACGGGGAGAGGAACCAGGTCGCGCGGGTAAATTCCCATTAGTGCCTTGGGTTTAACCTTGGGTTTGGAGTAGTATTGGTCGGATTTATAGTATCGGGACACTTCACCATGCGTGTAGTCAGCCATGTCCCCATCAGTGAATCGTACCCTGTAGTATTGGTTGGTTTGATCATAGTTTATGACCTCACCTTCATACCACCCCGAGTTGAACTTCTTCCTAATGATGGTGCCCACAGCCCAGGGGTGTCCCCGGCAGGCGCTGCGTTGTTGCGTAGGTGGCACCCTTGGAGGTTCGCGCGCATTCGCCGGCTCATTGTTTGAATTTGTGTTGGGCCTGTTGGACACCCTTGGAGGTTCGCGCGATTCTATGGCGGGTTCTCTAAGTGCAGCTCCGGTCCCATTTTGCTTTTGTCGTGTACCCATATGTAACAGATCCCGTATACTCCGTAGGGCCTCATTTACTTGGGTCCCCTGTTCCATATAAGGGATTGGTGGATGGGGCTTACTGGTAACTTCCTTTAGGTCTTGGAGGATCATGAGCAGCCGGTCCGTAGATGAGGTATGGGGCATATCGGTCTTGGGAAAAAACGCCACTGTGTTGCTGATTCGGTTAGCGCGGCTGGCCTCCCTGATGCACGTGTAATTCCTGTAGTGCTTCAAGGCCGGTCCAATGTAGAAACCCCTTGTCCCATGATCCTGCCATGCACCGCGTTCTTGTGCTCTGTCGTGAATGATCATCCGGCAGCCCATAGGTGCGAGGGGGTGTTTGTTGTAGTCATAGACCCCGCGTCTGAGCTCATACGCTGATAGCTTCGGCTGGGTACGCGAAGCCCGCAGTAGGTTGAGGGTAATGAGGGCCTGTGGAATCAGTAGGTCCCAGTCGTCCACCGGGAACTGGTCATCCACCCCATTCAATCCCGCTATGAAATGGTTCTTGAAGGTCTGTATGGCCCTTTCTGCATGGTTGAGCCGGTGGTCCCCGGGTGACGCTAGTTGGTAATCGAGGTTGTTCTTTGTGATGTACGCAATTAGTTTTTTGGAGGTTTCGTTGTCCATGCGTACTATTTTTGCACTCACGTTGTCTTCTTTCATCCTCCCGCAGCACGCCGTGAATCCCTGTAGGAGGTCTTCACTCTTGCGTGACTGGATGGGCTCCACGTCAATGTAATTGGAATCGTAGTCGTACATGAGGAATACGTACTGGTGCCCACGGCGTGACATGGCGGGGTATCTCCCCGGTAGGTCCCACGCTATGAGTTCCTTGGGTTCGTCTTTGGCGCGTGGCCCCGCGTGGTTGGTTGGTTGCATCTCATTTGTGGATACTATGTTGACGCTGACGTTGTGTATCTTCTTTCGGTCGACGCGGGGCGGCTCTTTATCGTTCGTTGGTTTGTTCTTCGGTTTGCGTGTACTTTGGATACCTTGTCGAACCATTTGTAGGTGTCCCATTGTCGTCTCTTCCGTGAGCGGGAGGTAACGGTTGACACGTTGTACTGTGAGACCCGGCCACGTGGCAAATGAGCCGCGCTCAATGGCGCAGACCCATGTCTCTTTAGTGGGGTATCCTGCTGCTGCGTGGTAGAATTGGATCAGCTTGGGGATAGCTTGAATCTGGTATGCTCCTGCCCCCGTGTGTATTGAATATTGGTTTTCGGTATCGTTTTGGACGGCGCTGGTTGCGCTGCTGTCGGTTTCGGTTTTTTCGGTTTGCGGGGGGGGTCGGTCACCCTTGGAGATTTAGCCGTCCCCCTTGGAGGGTCGGGCTGATGGAGGGGAACCATGTATAGATTCCTTAGGGGGTCACGTTGACCGGTGAGTATGACTTGTTGGGTGGGGCCGAGTACCGTCACGTTGTCCTTAGAGAACTTGACGTGGCACCCGGTACTGCATAGTTTAGGCACTGAGACTAACAGCATTTCCACCTCATCGAATTTGTAACACCCGCGGGCCTCGAGGGGGAGCCGGGGTAGGTCTAACAGGTCAGTTGCTGTAGAGAGCATCTTGCTCCCATTTGCGCAACCTACCGTCAGTGCTCCTGGCGTGTCTTGATGTGCCCCCCCTTGATAAGTAGATGGGACAAAATGGTCGGTTGCCGCCGAGTCCAGGGCCCCATACCCAGGCGGGGCACTGATATGGAAAGCGACGTCGGGTGCAAAGGTAACTGCACGCTGCAGTGGCCGGGGTAGGACATCACGCGAGGGATCACGTAGGATACTGAGTAATTGAGAATCGTGATTACTATATTTATGTATGCTACTACTGTGGTCCCCCCCACGCCGTCAAGATCTCGGGGGAACATCAACAATCATGGTCCGGCCGTTACCGTTAGGATTGGGACCATTCCACTTCAACCACCGGTCTGTGTTCCTGGTGGCCCCACCCATCTGATTGTCGTAGGTGGCGCCTTCCTGGTGGTCGGCCTTGTTACGGCGGTTGTAGCAACTCCGGCCGTTGTGCGTGAGATTTACGCCACACGAGTGGCAGTAGTATTTGTACTGCTTCCACGCTTGAAGCGCGGGCTGGCGTGTGGCGGACCCATTGGTGCGGCTTGCGTCAGCTGACTTGAGGCGATTCACATCTGCTTGGAGTGCGGCCATCGCTGTCTCCCATTGGTTTGTCATGGTCATGGTCGACGCCGCTGTTGCTGTTTCAGTGACCTGGGAGTATATTTCTTGGCATACTTGGGCCATGTTGTCGGTGAAAAAAATACGGACTTTGTCGGCATCAAATTCGATTAGAAAAGCTGACAAAACGAAACGACGACCAAGGTGCAGAATATTAACACGGAGTAACGACAGAGGTACGATTATTTCGATGATCGAGTCTTAGAATCAAACGCACCTCCACTACTTGGAAATCCCTAAGTGGTAAAAACGATATCACTTAGGACTACAAACAAAAGACAGTAATCGGTTAGAAACAAGACATATCCAAAGACCTGACCAATAAGTGAACACTTGGAATCCATAAGTACATTCAAAAGAATATACTTGATATCCCGTGAGGAAATTACTTATTGCAATCAAGAAAGTCAATACCGATTCCAGATGGGCCTCATATCTAGCATATATACCGTGAACAAGCATACGCCCCATCGAACAGATTACTTAACAACATGAATGACCAATACCACCAAATGACCGATACGGTAAGACCGACACGACGTTAATACAGCGACAGCAACAGCAGTATCGGTACAAGAATAATAACAGCACCGGGAAGATCTCTACCACATGAAATACAGCAGAGAGCCCCGATATACAGTGAAAATACGTAGTGAAAATAAGAGCCTCTCTTTGAGCTCACATCTCTTTAAATTTTAATTATCCTATCCTTTTGGTCAATTTTTAGAGTAACAATAGGTTATAGAGCCCTTATAACTCACACGATTGCTGCCCATCCGTAGGATCGTGCATACCTTAAGCTATCTATCTCCGGCCGTTCAGCACCTCCACTGTCGGTTAAATCCAGAGGAAATTTGTAGTGACGCCCATCCGTGTGCTACACTTCGGCCTCCCCCCCATCTCTTTCTTTTCTTTCTTTCCCCTGCTCGTGGATCAAGGGGTGTACTACCAATTCTTCTACAGGAATCTTCTTCTGTAATCCACGACCAAGCTCCACAGGAACGTTTCCGGACACGGTTACTTACATCATCGGTTAGTTATCTCGACGACGACTCCGACTCGGTTCTTCAATTCCTCCTTCGGAACATTCCCTCGATTATCCCTTTGACACGCGCACCTCTGCTTGGAACAACGATCTCCATTGGACGGCACCGCAGATTATTTCTCCATTACCAAGATTAATCCGTTTCTACGCTTTCTACGATCGAACGGACGACGCGACGACGACGAAACACCGAATTTATTACGTTCGACAACGAAACACCGTGATAAATTTACGATTCGACACCCACCATGGTTCCTCCACCAGACGCATACGATTGGTCCAATGTCTATGGGATTGAATTCAAATTCCAAAGTGACAATAACCCCCAAGAAGTCCTTTCTCTCAATGGCACCTATGCAGAAACTGTCCCGCTCACAGCACCTGAGATGTCAACGCTCTTCACATCAGATGCCAATGACGAAGGCGCTAGAACCCTTGGTCCGGCCCCAGTAACCGCGCTCAGGGAAGCCTTCTGCAACAGCATCACCCTGGAAATGCTAAACATCGATGAACTAGAAAAGGGACACATAGCCCAGCTCCTTGATTCATGCCCCGTACAATTTGTCAACCCTGGGTTATCAAACCAACGGATCAGAACTCCACAGGAATTTGACTCCGCAGGAATAGAAGCGGTCAGACGTGCTGAAGCAGCAAATAACCCAAAACCAGTTGTCACAGTAATCTTCAACATCAACCAATGGAAGTTCAGAAGCAACTGGAAGACAAATAACCCCGGTAACTATTTCAATGGCATCTACACAGGTGAAGTTCAACACGACGGTGATGGTGAAAATGAGGCCAACAATGATGAAAATGCCACAGCTCCAAACCCAGCGCCCACTGCAACAGGCACCGACATGCAAGAATTGACCACCCTACTCCAACAATTGGTCAACAACGGCAATAACAACAACAACAACAACAACAACAACACCAATGCTGGTGCCAACCATCAAGCAACACTTGACCTCCCATGGAACCCGGCGACCTTACCACCACCAGTGAAGGACCGTTACTACAGGAAAGATGAATTCCTCACCAGAGATGACATGAAAGACTTTCCAATCACCTACACCGACTCATCGGGAAATGAAACCATTGTCAGGCAAAACTACTACCTACACAACCTAGGCAGTGGGAGAAATGACCAGCGCCTGATCACCAGAAGTGGTGACTGTTTTGATCTAACCAGAGCTTCTGACAAGTCCAAGGAAGCAGCTAGAGACAAACTATTCCTCTGGGGATTCCCTCAGCTAAAGGATGACAGCCACCCTCAGGTCAGAAAGTGGTACAGAGAGATCACTGCACATGCACAGCAGCATCATATTTACATTCACCCTTACTATCTCTACAGACGCGAAGCTGACCATCTTAGAGGATTTACCATTGGTGATGAACTACCACACGACCTACCTGCAAGATATGAATTGGCAATTCACGAATGGGGTAACCTCATCTACACTGCACTCAGAACTGATAAGATCATCCCTGACTCATGTGTTAGAATGAAGTCCACAATTCAAAGCTTTGAAGGAGGACAAGGTTACGAAGCTCTGTACACCGTAATTGCTCAGACACATCCCAACTCAAAGAGAGAATCCAATGCAGCCAGAATGGTCAGGAATCCTCCCAACCAAGATGCAAATGAATCCCTTGAAGAATACTACTTCAGATACAAGGATTACTTGCGACTCAGAGTTTTCCTCCAAAACCAACCTGGCACCTTGAGTTCGACAGAAGAAGTCAGTAAATTGATTGCAGGGACCACTCTCAGTCACGAACTATTCGAGAAAACTGAAGATGAAAGCGACTCAGATGACCAATTCAAACGGGACAAGTATAAAGCAGGTAGGCTTCTACAAACCCTGCAAACATATGAGCAAGAGATCAAGGCTGAACAAAAGTACAAGAGGAACACCTCCAAACCAATCCAGTCCAAGCAATTGCCTGTCTCAGGCACTAGACCAGGTCCCCGTCGCAATGACAGGTTTCCAAAGCGCGCTAGCAACAGTACTGTTAGAACACCCTCTACTTTGACTTCTCAATCAATCAGCCTGATTGAATCACTTGGCTACCCGGAGATGGATGAAGAATCTGAGGACCCCTTCCTCCACCAAGCATATTGCAATGCTATCATTGCATTCGATTAGCAACCTAGTCTCTTTGACACATCCAGAAAATGCATTGTTTGCCACATGTCCGGTCATAATTTTGATAATTGTCCTGCATTGCAGGACGTTGAGTCCCTGAAGAAACATAGGATTGCTGCAGCTGTTTTTCTGAACAAATCCAATAAACAGACCCAACAACTCTTAGATTCCACCCAACAAATCTCTCAGATCAACATTGGCAATGAAGATCACGATGAGGTTTCACCTGATGATGCAGTAGAAGAACAAAATTTTTGCGATGGCCAAGAATAGAAAGTCTTTCTTGCAGCCATTCTATGACATCACCTCAAGATGATCCTCAAGGATTTGACAACGTCACAGCGACCCAAGTGAACAGCTTATGCCCCTCCTTGGACTCCAGCAGTGTCAGCTCCTACGAATCTGTCAAAATTGGTGCCGTCAATCTCCTTCCTAAGGACAGCCTCCAGTCCTCAATCCCAATTGATGTCTACTGTGATATGGAATCACTTGAGGCTACAACCCCTACATTGGAATCACACCTGAAAACCAATGAGGATCCCAACTTTGATAGGGACAACCCTACATCAGTTGATACCCACAATGTGCAATTCCTGGTCCCACTAGACCCTATTGCGGCTACAGCCCATTTCCAACATGGTGTCAGAGCCCAGATTGACACGGGCGCCAAGGTTTCCTGCACAAATCTCAAGCATATCCTGCACAGTTACAAACCTTACAACAAGCTTAGGAAATGTCCTGTCAGGCTCATGGCAGCAATAGGAGGAAAAGCAGCCACCTGCATCCCTGAAGGCTTGGGATATTTGCCTATCCCAGCACCCAATCACATAGGGTATCTCAAAGTCTTCTTCTATTATTCTCCTTCCCTGTCAACGACATTGCTGAGTGAGAATGATCTCTGTGGAATGACATCTCGCATGCGACGTCAGTTCAGTGGACAGTCAATCCATAAATCATTCACTGACAACCATGACTCAACTGCTCCACAAAACGGCAACCTCACAATTATTTGTCATCGTCACAAGCAGAACACTGCCAGCAGCATTGTCCTCCATGGAAGCATCATCGATGGTCAATGCTATACACACCCAGTACTGATCCCAGACGTTGACATTGCGTCTCCATATGCTAATTGTGCAACATCGTCAGCCTATGCTTTGGCGGCTGACATGCAGTTCAAGGAAGCTTGTGAACTGGCCTCCAAAGAAGCCATTAGCAACTACAGGTTTGATATATACACAAATCTTGTCAATCTGCAAAAATGCACTGAAGCAGCAAAAGCTCAGTCTGATACCAGTGACATGCCAAGGTTTGATGCAAAACTGTTTTTCACCAAGATTGTGGACAAAAATATCCCAATCCAAGCCATCAAAACCAAGACATCGAAACTTCTGTGGCACCAAAGGTTGGGACACCCATGCGATGATTTTCTGTATCAAGCTCATAAACACATCCTTGGAGTACCAAAATTCCAACGACAAACCAGTATTCTTGATCAATGCCCAACTTGTCTTCAATGTAAGCAAACTAAATCACCCGCAGGCTCACATTCCACAAGAAAGGCTACACAACCGTTTCAAGGGTTATCAGTTGACTTTGCATTCTCTGGCGCCAGATCCTCCAACAGCAAACGCAAGCACGATTATGAAGGCATTCATGGAGAAACAGCTTGGATTCTTATCACAGACCACTATACTGGTATGAAATATGGTGATACACGAATCTCTAAAGCAGCACCACTGCATTGGTTGGAACATTTCTTCTCCCAGCACAACCCAACTTGTGCAAACAAGTATGTTTCAGTTGATCAAGGTGGCGAACTCTATCACAATCCTGATATCAGAAACCTCTTCTCTGCGTTTGGATATTCAATTTTTCCAACTGGTGCTGATGCTTCTCACCAGAATGGTACAGTTGAAAGAGCTCACCGCACTCTTGCTAACTCAATGAGGACCATGCTCAGTGGTGCAAATTTGCCCATCAAGTTTTGGCCATTTGCCTTTTACCATGCCCTGAGGTTGTCCAACGCATTTCCTGAAGGCAATCAACAACACTCACCCTTAGAATTGGCAACAGGACGCAAGGAAAACCTTGCTGACTTCCGCACTTTTGGGTGCAGAGTTTGGGTGAGACCCCCAGGCAAGCGATCAATCAAGCTCAAACCTAATGCCTGCAAAGGCATCTTCCTAGGTTTTGTCCCATACACTACCAGAAACATCCTTTGGTATGATACTGAGACACACCGCGTCAAAATAGCCACACATGTCAGGTTTGATGAAGAAATGAATGATTTCCCACTTGCCGACCTACCCACTAATGTCAAACACCTGCTCCGGACTGATGACAACACTTCACTTCCTGCGGAACCCAATGAGGTATCATCTAATGATTTCCAATTCTCCATCTCCCCATTTGCAGATCTCACGCATCTCAGACTAACTGTCTCCCCATCTTGTGCTGATCCAGCATTTGGTCTTCGATATGCCAATGACTCACTGATTGGCAGAGCTTACATCACCGATATCCTTCCAAACAGTCCTTCCTCCAAGCTTTTCTCCTCCCGTAAGAAGACTCTCTCAAAGCTCTGAGGCGCTTATATTGTATCTATCAATCACAATCGTGTGTTTACTGCAGCTGATGTTACCACAGCCTTACAGACCTCTCACGATCGAGGGGTGCGGGATTCTTCAATAGATACACCAATTACCTTTGCCCTTGAAGCACAATTATCTATGAAGGAGGTCAGGAAACACTCCAATGAATATGGTTTATTTGCTCCCAATACCTCCTGGAAGGAATCCACTGATGAAGAAGATCCACCATTCTTGGACCGGATTTCATCCATCAAGGCTATCCAGCGCATTGGTACCAAATACAAGCAGCTGATACAATCAAGAATCAACCAGGTTGATAGCACTGAGACACTCCATGCCTCCATCCAAAAACACTTGGCCCCAATCGAAGATGACATGGAGGTTGTCATTCCCACCATTGACATTGCATCGCTCAGAGCTATCACTAAGCTTCATAAACCAGGTAATCATGCATTACCTCTAGATGCAGATTCACTGTCAACTGAAGAAATTGAACTTTTCATCAAGGCCATCAATTCAAAAGCAACTACACCTGAAGAACAAGCACTAGGGCACTTCACTCGACGGAATCTCAAGTCTTTATCCACATGGGCAGAATGGGAAGCTGGGGAGCGCAAACAACGTGATCAATTTGAAGATTTGGAAATGTTTGGCTCACCAATTCAATACCCTAAGGACCCAGACGCGATTATTCTCAGGCCTCACTGGCAGTACAGTGTCAAGAGGAATGGTGTCCGCCGCGCAAGACAGTGTTGTAATGGAAGCAAATACGCAGCTCCAACTCTGCATGCCATAGCCATGTCATACTCATCATGTGTTGAACACCCCATCCAAAGACTGTTCTTTGCCATTGCAGCAAGCCTCAATCTCAAAGTCTATGGTGGGGATGCTGCTGACGCATATGCGCATAGTCCAGGACCCAACATTCCTACATACATGACTATTGATGATGCATACGCAGAATGGTACCGGCACAAGCATGGCAAGGACATAGACAGAAGATTGGTGCTCCCTGTCCTTTGAGCACTCCAAGGCCATCCAGAATCTGGACGACTTTGGGAAACCCACATCAACAAAATATTGAAAGGTCCTGATCTCAACTTCAAGACCACCACTCATGACAGAACAATCTACACGACGGTTTTTGAAGGTGAAACAGTCTACATGCTGAGACAGGTTGACGATTTTGCACTGGCTTGCACATCAGAATCCATATCTGACAAGATCTATGATATAATTGGCGCAAAACTGAAGCTTCCTAGAGAAGATGTTGTCCCCTTCACAAAAATGGGATTGCTTGAAGATTTCAATGGAATTGATGTCAAACAGACAGCTGAGTACATTGAACTGTCCTGTGCAAATTACATTGACAGAATCATGACATCCCATGGTTGGGAAACTGACTCTAAGATAAAACCTCATTCCAAGCCATCAGCGCCATTATCAACTGAAGTGCTGAGCCAACTACAATCACATACTGATGGACCGTTAGAAGGCACCAAGGAACATGCGGAACTACAATCCACATCTGGCTTCTCATACAGGACACTCCTAGGTGAAATGATGTTTGCATATGTGAGCTGCCGGCCGGTCATAGGCTATGCGGTGACTCTCATGTCAAAATACAGTTCCAATCCCACTGCATTCCACTATTCCAGTCTGAAGAATATAGCCCGCTATCTCAGAACAACCAGATCTTAGGGAATTAGATTCTACAGACCAAATGCTGAGCCATCTTTACCATCAGGAGAACCATACACCGACGTAGTCCAAGATGCATCACTCCCAGAATTCCCTGAAGATATCAAGCAAGCCACACTGATGTGTTTTGTGGATGCCGCGTATGGCAATGATCCAAAACATCGCAGGTCCACCACAGGATATGTTTTCACTTATGCTGGTGGAGCCATTGTTTACCGATCCAAAGCTCAGTCACTTACTGCACAGAGTTCTACGGAAGCTGAGTTCATTGCTGCTGTCACTGCAGCCAAAACAGCCAGATATCTCAGGTCTATACTCAAGGAATTAGGATTTGTCCAAGTTGGTCCAACTCCTATCTATGAAGACAATGCATCAGCAATTGAAATCATCAATGCCCAGAAGCCGACTGAAAGAACCAGACATATTGAAATCAGGTTCTTTGCCATTCAAGCATGGAAAGAACATGGTGAAATCAAGATGATTCATATTCCTGGAGTTATCAATCCGGCTGATGACCTAACCAAACCATTGGGATGGATATTGCACGCCCGACATGCAAGATACATCATGGGACACTACCCAACCTAAGTCATTCGATCGCTTCAATCGACCACTGGATCTCATTTCCATTACATTTGGGTTCGATCCAATTGATGGATAGACGGATCGATTCAAGGTAAAACATACACCGACAGTAATCCAACATTGAGTGAACATGTTGGATCAAGGGGTGTGTTGTCGGCGAAAAAAATACGGACTTTGTCGGCATCAAATTCGATTAGAAAAGCCGACAAAACGAAACGACGACCAAGGTGCAGAATATTAACACGGAGTAACGACAGAGGTACGATTATTTCGATGATCGAGTCTTAGAATCAAACGCACCTCCACTACTTGGAAATCCCTAAGTGGTAAAAACGATATCACTTAGGACTACAAACAAAAGACAGTAATCGGTTAGAAACAAGACATATCCAAAGACCTGACCAATAAGTGAACACTTGGAATCCATAAGTACATTCAAAAGAATATACTTGATATCCTGTGAGGAAATTACTTATTGCAATCAAGAAAATCAATACCGATTCCAGATGGGCCTCATATCCAGCATATATACCGTGAACAAGCATACGCCCCATCGAACAGATTACTTAACAACATGAATGACCAATACCACCAAATGACCGATACAGTAAGACCGACACGACGTTAATACAGCGACAGCAACAGCAGTATCGGTACGAGAATAATAACAGCACCGGGGAAGATCTCTACCACATGAAATACAGCAGAGAGCCCCGATATACAGTGAAAATACGTAGTGAAAATAAGAGCCTCTCTTTGAGCTCACATCTCTTTAAATTTTAATTATCCTATCCTTTTGGTCGATTTTTAGAGTAACAACAGGCCAGCTCACGTTGTTGTTTTTCGAGCTCGGTTACGCGTTGTGCTGCCTGAATGTCTGCTAGGTTTGCTGTATTTGTTGTGGTGTGATAGCTGCTGTACAGTTCCTTTAAGCGTTGTCCCCAGAACTTTTTGTATTGGGTGAATCCACTCGTAACCAATGTATCCCTGTGCTTCTTCCAATCCTCGTCTACTCGGTGCAGTGTGGTTGGGTCGTGTTTGCTGCGTGCGAACGACTCTCGTGAGTAATCGATCATCTGTGCGTCGGTCACATCCACCGTCTCTGGGAGCAAGTTGATTTGATGTTGGTACTTAGTGAGTTGTCGGAAGTACTCCTTGGGCCTGATTGGGTTTGGTGTATAGGCCAACGTATTCATTTTCTTGGTGAGCTCGCGAGTGAGCTGATGCTGAGCATCGGTAGTACAAAGGTCCTCTTCCATGGCTTAGAAGGCTGTGAGCACAGTGGTTCCCCGGGGGAAGGCTTCCGACCCCGGGTCCTTCAGATCCCCAAGCATGTTGGGGAACTTTCTGTCTGTGATTAGTAGGGCTTCTCTGTCATATTTGTTCCATTCTACATATAAGGCCCGGCTCCGCTTCCACAGCTTGTATGCGTCTGATGTGAGCTTGATTGTGCTATCGAGTTCTTGTGGTTCTGTCGGCGCCTTGGGGAATGGCGCTTGGGGGTCCCTCGCGCGGTATTGTGCTTCGGTTTCCAGTAGGAAGGCGTAACCCCCTCCCTGAATGTACTTGATGGAGGGTACTTTGGCTAATGCATTTGCTAGTGCCTTCTTGAACTCGTATACGTCTATGCTTGTCGGTACGGTTACCGGCTTCATTTGAGTCTCATCCAAGAAGTGGTCCTTGAGAGTCGCATAGTCCTTCTTCTTGGTCATCTCGTCGTTGGTATCACTATCCTCACTGTCCTCGGTATAGTCGTATAGTAGCCTGTTCTGACTCTGTAACTGTGAGTTCTGCTCTTCGGTGTACTCAAGTATATCCCGGCTGTACTGTTCGAGCTCTACCAGTTGGTCTCTCAGATCACGAATTTCGGTTGAACCTATGTTCCTGGAATCGTCGATGCTGGTGCCGGGGGTAACTCCTCTTGTTGGGGGACTATGTATTCCTTCAGTTTGTGTTCCTTCTGGCATTGGGCGGGTTAATCTTATCGATAACTAATAAGACCAAAGCTGTAAGACGGCGTTGGGTTAGTTTAGTTACTTTTAGTATTTACGTTATTTTGCTCTTTTTACGTTGTTGGAAAGAGTTATCGATAAGATTATGATCGGATTGTTTCTGGACCATATTGTTCTCTCATTTACTAATTTGTCTTTTTCTTGTGTGGGAATACGCGTATCGAGAGTTCGCTACTCATAGATACTCGTATCAAAAGTTCGATACTCAGTGCTTCAAGTATCTCTTGATACTCACGAGCGCTTATGTATAATTTACTTATTGCGCTCTCCTCGTGATAAAAGATCTAGAACACTTTGGAATCGTACGTCTTGTTTTGTATTACGTAATACGTAATGCGTAATACGTAACTTGTACGGTATGCGTATTACGTATATGTAATACGTAAATTACACGTTGCATATTACGTTACGTATTACGTATACGTAAATTAGACGTATATCTTGTATCCTACGTAACGTTTACGGTTCACGCTTGATTTAGTATCCCAATAGGGCGATGCGATCGAAGAATATTTAATCGAATGTGGTATGTGGTAAGAGAATGTGGTCGAATCGAAGGATTGGATGTGAGATGGTTGGTAGGTGTTGTATGTGATTCGCTTATCTGTTTGTATTTATCCGGATCGAATTTTTGTTCCGGTTTGTATACTTTCTGACTATTCGGATCGAGTTTTCGTTTCGGTCTGTGTGTGAGCTTTTGCTTTTGTCGCAATTCAAGATTGTGAGCTTTCCTATCCTTTCTTGGGATTTTCTCATTCTGTATTTCTGTGGTGAAAGATTGTTTCCTGAGAATTTAGTGTTCTCATTTTTCCTTTTTGGATCTTTGAGATCGTCCGATCTTCGAGATTTGGTGTTCTCGACGATCTTCAAGATTTGGTGTTCTCGATTCTATATCTTTGGATTTTCTTGCGAGCAGATGTTCTTCGCAACAGATGTTCTTCGCAATCTGTCCATTCCGGTTTGTTTTCCACCACATAATACTTGAGGCTCAATCTTCTGGCTCACGTCATTCTTGTTTTCAGTGAAAGATCAGTGTTCTTGGATATTGATTCCTTTCAACTGATGAATCGTCCAGTGTCTTTTCCCTTGCTTGTTGCTGGATCTCGAAACCCGATGGAGCCTACCATCTTGGTTCGATTCTTTGGTCTCTTCTTTCAGGGAGACCGCCCTGGTGTTGGTCTATTCCAGGGCTCCACAAGCAATTGCCCCTTTTACATCCTTGAGGGTTGATGCCGGTTGCTGATCAGGCTAATCCGGATTGGTCTTCGAGCTCAACTGCGTTTCTTGGTGGGAAACGCCATTTGGTCCTCAGCATTGTAGGATGCTGGCCACAGCTCGTAGACGCTGTGGGTCTGATAAACTAAAGAAAGTGTGTCGTAACAAACAAGCAAACGCAATCGGTCTTACGATCGATTGATTTATTGAGTAAGATTGTCGTTACGGTTTGATCATCTTTGCCGATCGACAGGTTAATTACTCGTCGTCATCGTGTAATTTCTAGCATACAAAACACATGTAATCTTAAGACACAAAACACACGCAAAACCATCTTCGATCGGTCTTTCGTGTTACTGTATTACCGTGTAATTCACCGTGATATTCTCATTGAAATATCACATGTGATTGTACCCTATCATGTAGAATTAGTACTAGTTTGTACATAGATTTTAGGGCATGATAGTGTTTTAGAGTTGTTAATTCTTCAAAGAGTGAGCTGATGGGGAAATCCGGTAAAGAGACAATCCACATGAATAATCGCCGACGATTATTCACTCAGGTTAAATAACCTTACAAATAAGGTTATTTGCCTTCGTGACTCTTCGTACGTACGAGTACACGTTTACACGGTGAATTCTTTTCAACACATCAAACGGATCAGATCGCCAATTTTGGCTAATTACAGTACGAGTAGTATTAGTACGAAATATTGTCCAACGCACCACAACAACCAAATCGTATCACTAATACTGGTTTATCTGCTGTTGTTGCTGCTATGTGACAACGACGGAGGAGATACATATTCTTCAGCTCTGGACATAATTTTTATATCGTAATAAAGCAGCGACAATGGTGAAGACAGCAGGAAAAAGGTCGGGGGGGAAAACTACAGCAGAAGTGAAGTCATGGAACTTCTATACACCCTCAAAGCAATCCTTCCTGTTGGTCCTGAGGATTGGGCGCAAGTTGGCCAAATCCATAATGACAACTTCCCTGATACCAATCGAAGTGTTGAGAACCTCCGTAGGAAATACAACGGTCTATATCGGAAACAAATTCCTACTGGGGATCCAAATTGCCCCAAGGAGGTAAAGTTGGCAAAGAGGGTTAAGTATTTGATTAAGTGCAAGGAAGGAGTTGGTGACGGACAAGAGCCATACGGAATGGAAACAGGATACAAGACCAACACGGAAGACAAAGAATACATAGCAAGTAGTGGTGAGGAGCAGGAGGAGGATGACGACTTTGACGATGATAACATTCCTCCGATACCACCACTTGGTCAACCTTCACAAACAATGACACAACAGTCAACAACCCAACAGTCAACGGAGCCAACCCAGCCAACCCAACAGTCAACGGAGCCAACCCAGCCAACCCAACAGTCAATGGAGCCAACCCAGCCAACCCGGCAGTCAACGGAGCCAACCCAGCCAACCCAACAGTCAACGGAGCCAACCCAGCCAACACAACCGCCGCTTTGTCAACCTTCCCAACAAACCCAAGAAGAACCAGAACTCAATACACCAACTGCCATAAACAATAGTACACCAACGACTCCCATAAATGTACCACCAAGAATTGTTGTTCTGCGCTCTCGGTCTCGGTCGGCTTCCTCTTCTTCTTCATCTCAACGGTTTCCTGCCGCGCGTGCTTCCCCTTCTCCTACCAGCACTCCGCGATCAAAGAGACAGTACCGCAGGAATGCCAACACCAGCAGCACCAACAACAGCACCAACGGACGCCAGGAAATTCTTGATTTCTTGATAGAGAATTCCAAGCGCGAGAGGGAACAAAGAATAGAGTATCAACGGCTTGAAAGGGAACAAAGAATAGAGTATCAACGGCTTGAAAGGGAACAAAGAAAGGCTGCCTTGGAATCGCTGAAGGCCGTCATAATAGATGTTGCCACCATATTCCTAAACGGGCTACGTCCCAACTCAAATCCCAACTCCAACTCCAACTCAAATCCCCTGCAGCCCGGCGATCCCAACAACTCCAACTCGGTTCCCCCCCCGGCCGACTCCACTTCGGAAAAATAGCAGGAACATCCGTTGTAGGTTCAGAAAAATCGGAATCGGAATCAGAATCAGAATCAGAATCGCCAAACAAATCATTATCATTGGATGGGTTGGGAAAGGCGACTCCATTAATAATGACTGGTTCTGGATTGGTCGGTCGAAGAAGCTTACGAACCTCTTGAATCTCTTCTCGGTGTCGACGAAGCTCGCGCTGGTGATAAAGAATCAGTTCCCTGTATTCTCGTTGGGTTGTGGCTCGGTCTTCTCTTTTCGCTTTGGCTAAAAGAGAGCAAAAAAGATGTGTCTTTTCTTCTTTGGAAAGTACCACCACCATTGTCGATTGTCGATTGGAAGATTACGATTAGTAGTAGGTTCAGATTAATAGATTAGTTAGTAGTGGTAACAAGTTGCTTTTGGTTTTGGAAGAATTCCAATTATGAGCTTTGCAACTTGCCAAGAAAATGAAATAATGAATTACTTGTAGAAATAATGAATTACTAGCAACTACTAGTAATATCTCCTGCAATCGTAAAGTTGGTAGGAGTACATGAAAGTCTCAAATCAGTCGGAATCAAATCGATCGGAGCCAACGATTCCCACGTTGATTCCCATTTCGATTCCCATTTCCATGTATGAAAGAACTGATGGGATTAACCCGTCCGGCGCTGTGTTGGACCCCTCTTAAGGAGTTGAACCCCTCTTGAGGAGTTGTGCGGTTTTTACGAACCCGAACACCAAAAGCGAAACCACTCCGGATGGATTGATCTGGATCAAAACTACTCGTATCTACTCTAACTTTCCAGCAAGCTCTAAGCTCATAATTCCAAAAGTTACCAACAGCGAAAGCTATGTCCAAATCTACAGCAAAACCTAGTACGGAGTACTAGTTTGTAAATTATTAATCATTATCTACTACACTTAGGATCGACCATGGAGAATCGATACTTGGAACCGACAATCTACTCAACCACCCAAAGCGAAATTCGAAGTCAAAACTTTGAAACTTCCATTTGCAATCTAATCAACCATCATGGTCGATAACGGATCGATCGACCATATGGTGGAGAACTGACAATCTACTCAACCACGCAAAGCGAAATTTGAAGGCGAACCACTCAACGGCTCAACGGTTGAAGAGGCCGGTGGCATCTTCCGGTAGGTTGTCGTCGTAAGAGAAGTATCCGTCCTTCTTATGCATGAAAACATTCAGGATCTGGTTGTGGCCGACAGTACTCCAAAACGCCGCTGCTGCTCGGTTTCCTGCTGCTCGAAAGGCCGCTGCTAGCTGCTAGCTGCTGGCTCCCTGCTGCTCCAAAACGCTGCTGCTTGCTGCTGGCTTCCTGCTGTTCGAAACGCCGGTCAAAACGCTGCTGCTGGCTGCTGGCTTCCTGCTACTCCAAAACGCCGCTGCTTGCTGCTTGCTGCTCGCTGCTGGCTTCCTGCTGTTTGAAACTCCGGTCCAAAACGCCGCTGCTGACTGCTGGCTGCTTCCTTCCTGCTGCTCCGAAACGCCGCTCCAAACGCCACTGCTCGCTGCTGGCTTCCTGCTGCTCAAAACGCCGCTCAAAACGCCGCTCCAAAACGATGCTGGCTGTTGGCTGCTGACTTTCTACTGGCTTCCTGCTGGCTTCCTGCTGGCTTCCTGCTGGCTTCCTGCTGGCTTCCTGCTGGCTTCCTGCTGGCTTCCTGCTGGCTTCCTGCTGGCTTCCTGCTGGCTTCCTGCTGCTCCTCCAAAACGCTGCTCGAAACGCTGCTGCTGGCTGGCTTCCTGCTGCTCCAAACGCCGCTTGAAACGCCACTGCTTGCTGCTGACTTCCTGCTGCTCCAAAATGCCGCTGCTCGCTGCTGGCTTCCTGCTGCTCGAAACGCTGCTCGAAACGCCGCTCCAAAACACCGCTTGATTGCCGTTTGAATACCCTTCCCAATCAAAATCAAAGTAGAATAACATGTAGGTATTCGAGTTGGTGTCATTTTGTACTATTTGTACGGTGGTGAGCCCTCATGGTCTGTTCTACAGTAGGAGAAATAGAATGGTTGTCAAAATGGAAATGGTGTTTGGATCTTCCTGATTTGCCGTTTGATCGCCCTTTGATTCTCATTCCTGGTCAGCAAATCAGTAGAGTAACATGCTGGTGTTCAAACCTGGTAGGGTTTGTACATGTCTGCCTCCATTCTCTCCTTTATCCAAGGGGAAAGAGATGGGTTGGAGTAGGGCCCGTAGTTGTCGTTGTCTTTGCCGTTTGAATACCCTTCCCAATTGAAAATGAAGTAGAGTAACGTGTAGGTATTTAAGTTGGTGTCATTTTGTACTATTTGTATGGTGGTGAACCTTCATGGTCTGTTCTAGTGAAGGAGAAACAGAAGGGTTGTTGCAGGGTTGTCAAAATGGAAGTTAATGACATTGGTGATTTTGATGATCAGAATTCCTGCCAAAAATAAATCATGTCTTTGAGGGTTTCTCTGCTGTGTTTGCAGGGTCTTTTCACTTGTTCTTTTTTTGAAGAGATTTCAGTGTACGGAGTACACACATGTTCATTACCTGTAGACTTGTACATGGTTTTTGTACTGTGTATTTATTGTGGTATTTTGTACACAGTGTGGAACGCAACAAAGGAGCAAATAAACACTTCTTCAAATGATTTTGTTTCATATCTTGGGTTAAGGTTAGGAAGTTTGGTAGCAAGAAATAGATTCTTTAAATCAATTTAGTCAAAATTGAGAGATCAAGGGACATTTTGAGTCATCGGGGAGAGTTTTTGTCGCAACCTGAGGGGGGTCGAAACTCTTCACCACAAAAATTGTGAATTAAAAAAAATGCCCTTGCGCATAACAAAGGCAGGGTCGATTTTCTGAAAATAGGGCTTGCGAGGGGTTGCGTTGGGTCGCGTGACAGTTATCGGACGTACTGGTTTGGTAGTTGTACAGAAGCATCATTAAGTTCAAAATGACCTTCCTATCGCCAAACGTCTCCAATAGGAGCCTGTCTTTCAATTGCGGAAACTGCCTCTGGATCATTCGCATCCCCCACTCTGATAACTGTCGAAGGGATGTTGCTTCTCTGTTCAACAGAATAGCCTCTAGGGTATCCGGATCATTCTGGGAACTTTGGACAAGGCATTGGTGTCTCCCTGTGGCAACCCGAAATGCAGAGTCAACACAAACCATAGCTTGGAACTTGACGAACAGTTCTTCTATTTTATCATAAACACCATGATTGGCGATTGTGCTGTCATGCCAGGTACCGGGGCAGTTGTAACAGCAAATATGAATTCTCCCATCGGCAGCAAAGACAAAGACACTGTTGACATACGTGTCACAGACCCAGCTGTTGTAATACCGGCTCTGAATCAACCAATTGGAAGACTGCTGAATTTTGACTTTGAGTCCATCGGCGGCACCCCAGACACGGCGTTCTTTTAGTCTTGGGTATTTGGCACCAATCGCGCTGATGTATTCCTCCAATTCTTCTTCAGTTGGAGGTCTAATCATTGCCTTTGGATGATACTGCAATACAAACAAAAGAACCTTTCTGGAGAACTTCAACCATTTGTACATAACAGTAGAGGTGAGTCCAAACGCCATAGACACAGATCTTGCGACAGATCCTTGTGTTCTAAACCAATGAAGTACTAGACCAAGACAGCAAGTTGCGTTTGCCTCACGCTTTCTTCCACACCATACTCCATTAGCATTAACCTTCCTTTTCCGAACAGTGTCGGTGTATCTATCAACTGTGTAACTATCAAATGTTGGTTCAAATAGACCGAGAAGCTCTCTAAAGACTGTGTGGTCAACACCACAGCAGTTGAGAAGAGCCTGTTCATTGCCAGAGTTGAATAGATAAAGAAAGGGAGACTCGGAATGAGGGCGTAGGGCTATCCTTGGTGTTCTCCTATCTCTTCGACGCCTTTCTTCCGCAGCGTCATCGTCATCATCATCCTCCTCATCTTCTAGAAGATACAAGCAAACAAGCAACTCGAGTGACATAGTAGCTAGTAGTCAACGGGTGGGCAACTATTTATGTTGACGGTTGAGTAGTACCTATCGCCGGTTGAGTCAAAACGTTGAGTCGCTGAAGTGGTGAGTACCGGCGTACGGTAGGTGAAAATGAAAAATTTGGTCGTGAAGTCACTGAAAAATCTGAAAGTCACTGAAAAATCTGAACGGATTAAACCCACATGTTTAATCGTATGAAGACAAATTTGGCTAATATTATTGTCCATGCCATCAGATTCCAGATTCCAAAATGAGATTTATGCACTTTCCCGCCAAAAAAAGTATGTACAAAATTTTCATTCCCGAAATACTAAAAACAGAAGTTTATGTACGTTACAAAAAAGTATTTCGGGAATCACCCAATATATCCTATGTAGAAAGTGAATAAATGTATTCGTTTGGTCGCAAACTTGAATTAGTTTAGAACTCTGCCGGGAATCACTCAATCTCTTATTTATTTATCTACCGTACAGTTTATGTATGTACCGGTACGAGTACGAGTACGAGCACGAGTACAAAAACACGGTATGTATTTACAGCATGCAACCCATCAAGCAATCGGCAATTTCGTCCCGCTCGCATTCGTCCTCGTCGTCCCTCAGGAAGGAATCCATTTCGAACAACTCTCCGACTTCCTTGTTGAGTCTATCGTCGTTGGCAATGATTGCCTGGACGAGTTTTTCGTCGTTGGCAATTGCGTCCTGAAGGCTGTCCTCGTGGTTGTACGACGGAAGCGACTGTGACGGATCCTGAAACATGGAATGGTCAATACCACAATCGTCGTTGGTGTCGCTGTTGATATTGCTGTTGCTGTTGTCGTTGCCGGTGAGGTTGTTGTTGTTGTTGTAATATTCGCAAGCCAGATCGACGGCAGCGGTCGAGACGGCGATCCGCTCGGCGTGAGCGAGAAATTCGCAGATGGATTGGTGGTGCTTGTGGTGGTTTTTGTTGTTGTGGTTTTGTTGTTGTTGTTGTTGTTGTTAGACGAGGATTGTGATGACGATGACGATGATAGTTCGTGGTGGGAATGGCTTCCGTTCTGGACGTTGCTGGCGAGACCGCCGTTTCCAAACGTGGCCATGGCCAGCTTGTTGTGTTTCATGACGCTGACGCTGACGCTGACGGTGTTTCTTGCATTTGCATTTGCATTTGTGGTGGACGCAGACGTAGAATCGTGGACCAGCTTACGCCTCTTGTAGGCGGCACGAACCATCTTGGTCTGTGGTCGTTCGTTGGTGTTGCTGTTGGTCGTGCTGCTGCTACTACATGATTGCGATTGCTGCTTCTTGGTGGTGGTTCCGTTGTTGCTGTTGTTGTTGTTGTTGTTGTTGCTGTTGTTGTTGTTGCTGTTGTTGTTGTTGCTGTTGTTGCTGTTCTTTGACTTTGCGCTTCTGTTGTTTTGTTGTTGTTGTTGTTGTTGCTCTTCTTCTTGGCCCTTACCGCCTTGGTGGGTGCCGGTTGTCGCTTTCCACTGGCCTCGAGTCGTCGTATGTGGTTGAGGAGTGTTTGTCGTATTTTTTGCATGAGCAGCGGACTGGTCAGGGGCAATTCCACCCAGCATCCATCGGGGGCGGTGACTCCCTCGATTTGCGTGGCCGTTTCGAGAAACCTCGGCGGGTGCTGCTGCTGTTGCTGCTGCTGCTGTTGCGCCGATGACAATGACAATGACGATGACGATGACGATCCGTGTTTTTGTTGTTGTTGTTGTTGTTGTTGTTGGGGAGGAGTGGTGACGGTTACGAATTCTCGGACGCAATCCTGCAAAATGGAGTGCTTCTTTTTCCACGACAGAGTAGACTGGTAGACGTCGATCTTGCTCTCGAGGAATTCCATGAACTCCAGGTTTCCCCGTTGGAATCGGTTGACCCCGTTCCAGTACTTTCCGCCCTGGGAAAACAGGACGTCGTTGGTTCCCGGGCAGTCGATGACGATTGGGTGGTGTTGGTGGTGGTGGTGGTGGTGGTTGTGATTGTGATTGTTTTGTATGATGCCCTGTTGTTGTTGTTGGTGGTGGTGGTGGTAGTGGTGCTGTTTTGTTGTTGTTGTTGTTATTACTATGTTGTTGTTGTTGTTGTTGTATTTGTATTTGTATTTGTTTTTATCGGACCATTCCCGTATCTTGACCCATCCGTTGTGTTCCTTGAGCTTGATGGTTCCGGTGTGCGTGATTGGAATCTGGTGCGTGGGTATTCCAAAGGTTGCCAATACGTGTTTGGTCGCGTCGTGGCTCGCATCGTGTTCGTATATCTTGATGCGGGCACCGTTGGACGAAGGGTCTTGCTCTAGGTACGAAGCTAGAATCGCCTTGCAGATCTGGTGGGGTTTTGGAAGACACTGTTGTTGTTGGAGCTGCTGTGGCTGCTGTGGCTGTAGCATCTGTAGCATCTGTGTATGCGAAAGGGACCCTCTGCCGGTATTGGTATTAGTATTGTTGTTGTTGTTGTTGTTGTTGAGGAGAAAGGTGGTGGTTTTTTCCTTGTCGTAGGTCAGGTGGACCGCACTGAAACGAACGGGGATGGAATGGATCAGTTCCCGGTACTCTTCGAGGAGGGAGGAACTGCAGAAGGCATCGGCATCATCATCGGCATCATCGGCATCATCATCGGCATCATCATCACGACCATGACCACGATCGACTCGTCGTGCAACAACACCGATTTCGATTTCGGATTTCGGTGCGCTGCGTTCCTGTTTTGGCTCGGGAGTTGTAGTGGTAGTGGTAGTGGTAGTTGAAGACGACGAAGCAATACTACTACTACTACTACTACTACAACTACTCGCAACATCTTGTTGTTGCTGGTGGTGTTGTTGTTGTTGTTGTTGTTGTTCCGAGGACACCACTTTATTTGTTGCAGTAGTATTTGTATTTGTATTTGTATTTGCATTGTTGTTGTTGTTGTTGTTGTTGTTGTTCCCGTCGTCGTTCGTTTTTGCGTTGAGAATCAAGACAAATCCCCGCCGCTGGGCATCGACATCGTCCCGCACCAGGGCGCACAAAAAGTAGAAGGCGGCCCGAAAGGTGCTGCGCTGCTGTAGCTGCCGCATACCCGACGACGGTTGTGACGACGTTTTTGTTGTTGTTGTTGTTGTTGTTGTTGTTGGCTCGCCATCGCCATCGCCACCACCTGTACCACCGTTGTTGTTGTAGTTATAGTTATAGTTGTTGTTGTTGTTGTCGCCACTCGTACCACTACTACTACTACCACTACCACTACTACTACCACTAGTAGTACCATTATTATTGTCACAGTAACAATCGGGTGGTTGCAACACAACGACCCTCCTACCGGAACGATCCCTCGAGGGCAAGACCTGAACGAATCCCGATTTGAGTGCCATCATGTCCGGGAGTGAATCAAGGCTGCCTTTTCGTTTGCTGCTGCTGCTGCTGCTGTTGTTTCTGCTGCTGTTGTATTTGTTGTTGTTCTTCCTGGACTTTTTGTTGTAGATGCCCTTGGACGGGGTTCGTTTGCTCTTGTTGTTGCTCTTGTTGTTGCTCTTGTTGATGGTGGTGGTGGTGGTGGTGGCAGCACACGGCATAGTCCTACAACTAGCCAGCTGTTGGGATTGGGTTGTTGCTATTGTTCCTTGTTGTTGTTGTTGTTGTTTCACCTCCTCCTCCTCTTCCTCCTGTTGTTTTTGTTGTTTTGTTTTTGTTGTTTTTGTTGTTGTTCTTGTTCTTGTTGTTCCCAATCCAAACAATCGATCGTGAGTGGTTGATTCAATCCTCTGTCACCGTAATATTTATACAAGAGCGTCAGGTGCTTGAGAAATCGGACGCAGGCTTTTGGTACGTCCCACAGATCGGCACGGAGGCAAGTCAAACGAAGTTCCGACTCCGGATGTGTCGCGTACGTGTACTGCATCAACAGGCATCGACGGTACGCATCAGCGGTGGCTGTAGTTGTAGTTGTGGTTGTAGTGGTTGTCATCATCTGTATCTGTATCTGTTGTTGTTGTTGTTGTTGTTGTTGTATCATCACAGTACTCCCATTTCCATTTCCATTTCCATTTCCATTCGCATTCGCATTTCCATTCCCATTGGTGCTGGCCAGGATTCGATCGAGTTCCTCTTGGAACTTTCGAAGAAACAGAACGTGGTTGTGGTTCTCGTTGTGGTTGTGATTCAGATCTTTCTCGGATGGTGGTGACAGTGGTGGTGGTGACAGTGACGGTGGTGACAGTGGTGACAGTGGTGGTGGTAGTTTCACAGTTCCTGCTGTTGTCGTACCAACAACGGTAGATAATACAGCGTTCGTGTTTGCGTTCGTGTTTGCGTCCACCTCTACCACCCGTACTACGGGCACAACGGGTGCGCACGCTGTTGTAACAGAGGTTGCTGTTGCTGTTGTTGTAGTTGTTGCAGTTGTTGCAGTTGCTGTTGCGACAGTGACTCCGTGAACTTCTTCTTGGATTCGGATGCGTTCCTCGTGCCGAATAGCGGCCATTCCCTTGGCAATCGAGCTTCGGAGTTCGGCAAAGGCATCGATGATATCCGTGTTGTTGTTATTGTTGTTGCTGTTATTCTTTTCTGCATCTGCAGCAGTAGTTGTATTTGTACCAACGTCTTCTCTGGGTGGATGATTATGTTGTTGTTGTTGTTGTTGTTGTTGTCCGCTATTGCTATTGCTATTGCTATTACTATTGCTATTGCTCGTGCTATAGCTATTGCTATAGCTACTGTCATTGTTGCTATTGTTGTTGCTCTCACAACAACTGCTTGTGCTACTCTCGGAGTCCGTTGTTGTATCAGTCTCGGCGGTTGTTGTAGTTGCAGTTGCAGTTGTAGTTGTAGTTGCGGTGTCGTTATCGTTATCGTTATCGTTATCGTCATCGTCATCGTGATCGGTTGGTACAGTTGGTGATTCTTCCGCACTCGTTTTTGTTGTGGAAGGAGAGGAAGAAACTGTAGTAGCTATATCTGCTGTATCTGTATCTGTTGTAGCTGTATCTGTTGTAGCTGTTGTTGTGGGAGAGCAGCAGGAAGCAGCATCGGTTGTTGTTGCTGTTGTTGCTGCTGCTGCTGTATCTGCTTGTGCTTGTGCTACTGGTGTTGTTGTTGGTTCGGAAATCATGGTTGGTTTCGGTTTCGGTTTCGGTTTCGGTTTCGGAGAACAATGAATGAATAGATGAATGGATGAATAGATGAATGGATGAATGGATGGATGGATGAATGGGAAGTGGTATGTATAGTGCAGTGCAGTGCAATAGGACGTAAGCTTTGTTGGTTGGTTGGTTGGTTGGTTGGGTTTTTGTTTTGTTTTGGTATATTATTATAGTAAACAATGTCACCCAGAAAAAATAATGCCACAACCCGCGACCGATGGGATTTCTTGATTCTCTGCTTGTACCGGTACTGTAGTTATTATTAGTATTATTATGCCGATGAATTAGAGATGCGGTATTACAACACGTACGGTATTATTTGTTCGTAATTTGCTTAAAAGCTGGTGATGATGATGAGCGATTGAAGATGATGGATTGTATATTCTTCGCAACGTAAGCAAGCAAGTAAAACAAGCATGCATGCAAGAAAGCAATTTCTCTCACTTTGGATCAACAGTAACAGTAACAACAACAAGAAGAACAATGTACCGAATATTTAAGTACTTGTTGTAATTTACTCTCTCATTCTTGTTCCTGAGATCTCATGGTGCCGTATGAATGATCCTTTTTCTATTACTTCCTATACCGTACGGTATGGTTCGGAAAAATTTCCGAACCTTTCAAAAAAAGAACAGAACGATAAATACCGTGCCGTCCCGGTATACCGTACGTTATAAGAACATACAAAGTACACGCGAATCCAGATATCATAAGTGATTTCAAGTGCAAGAAGTAGGTTTGTTATGTATACATTCGTACCGGAAAATTACTTAATCGTACGTACGTGTAACAGTAATCTTGCGAGTTCCTCTTGCGAGTTCCTACAAGCATAACACACTTAACACAGTAACAATGATAATGGTAAACAATGAATCGATACAAGAATACGAGTACTTGTACTCGTACGAGTACTCGTACGAGTACTGTACTGTACTACACTAATTACTACTCGTAATCTTACGTAAAATCGCACTTTTTGTCATACACAACAAACACTACGAGTACGTATAGTTTCGTACCGTACTATATATAATAATATTATTATAACAACATGTCAATGAATGCCGGCACTGATTAACATTCCGTGATTTTTTATTGACATAATAATATCAATAATTTACTATTCTTATATTATTATATAACGCACTGTATTCGATGTTGAAGAAGAATCACAATAAAAGAACAATATCTGGTTTGCGAACCCGGGGGGGGGGGGGGGGGAATGAAAGAAGGCGATGTCGAGACTCGAGAATGTTGTACCGTACGAGTACCGGTACCGGTACCGGTACGTACCGGTACTCGTATCCGACAACAACAAGCTCGGGCTATACATATATTTCTAGAAATTCTACCAACGCGGTTCGCTCATTCTTCTCGAAGGAGAGATACATACCGTACAATCTCTGTCACACGTGGTGGTCTCCAAATCTTTCAGCATTTTTTGTTGGAATTGTTCGGTTCAATACGGTACGAGTACTCGTACACAATACGGTACAAGGTAATTACGAGTAGTGTTACGAACGTACCGGTACCGTAATTACGCATGTGTTGTGAGCAAACTGAACCGTTGTTACAGTACAGTACGGTACAACCGTGACAGCGAAATAACTCCGAAGAAGAAAAATAATACTCCCTCTGTCCCAAAATATTTAGACAGTATGGACGTTAATACTTGAAATAAGGTCAATACTCAATGGATGCCAACCGGGCTTTTTGGGTTGAACTCTCCTTAATCAACTCCTCATGATGGGTTAAACGTTAGACATTTCAGTGGTATTCATGTACCTTTCATAGGGAGTTAAAGAAGGGCTGCCACGCCTTACAAAAGTGATTCCTCCGGTTAAGAGGGGTCTGCTGGTCGTTTTAACGTCTCGATACTTTCACATGCAAGCTAAGACACTGAACTTTTGTAGGGGCATAGTGGGTATAAACATTGAGAACATTCTTGTCCTTTCATAGGTGTTCCAAAGAGAGCCATTTTATGTGCTCGGGTCGGTTTAAAAAAACTCAACGCACGTAAAAAACATGTGTAGGGAGTTGAGTTTTACTGATCGTCGCGCATTAATTTAGTGCTCCGTACTAGTTTTACATGTTACAGACATAAATTTGATAATGTCTAAATATTTAGGGACACCAAAAAGTGGCCATAATGTCTAAATATTTTGGGACGGAGGGAGTACTTCGTAAGAGATTATTATTTTTACCAGAATCGACACCAAGTCAGACTCCCTGACTGACTTGCGCGTGCAATTTTTGACTTTGACTTATTAATACTGTACCGGTAAAATAACACGAGTTATTTTACAGAAGTCAGCGTAGGTTTAGTACTGGACTCTTATTTTAGTACCGCAAGACACTACTTATTTCATTTTACTACTCAAGTCAGCGTAGGTTTTGTACTGGACACCACTTATTTTAGTAGACTAGTACCGCACCTCTTCTATCCAACGGACGAAACCCGAACTCGAAAGGGAAGAGTGTTCTCCACTTTAGTTCTCCACTTTAGTTTTTAACTCACCGGCCGAGGTGAATCCCAAAACATTATCGCAAATTATTGCGTTGTTCAATACTCAAGGAAATGGGAACGATTTCCACGATCGGTTGAGATTGGTTGGAGTGATTTGCAAAAGGAAGCAATTCTTTCTTGCAATTTGCACGTGATTCTACTACGTACACGCGATATTACTAGATAACAAGTGATTCCACTTCATAATTTCTACTTTTGCAACAAAGAGCTCATAATTTCAAATTTGGAACTAAACTCTGCATCTTTTTTGGCTCTGCTAACAAACTTGGCTAAGCGGAATCATCTTGGAAACGAATCGACCATGGGATTGTTCATCCTAAACTGATGCTAAGCAAAACAATCTTGGAATCGAATCGACCATGGGATTTGTCTCCAGAATCAACAATCGACTCGCTCTTCTCTCCAATCAACAATCAACTCTCCTCCTCCTCTCCAATCCATGGCTCTCCCCCTCTCCAGCAATCAACAATCGACTCTCCTCTCCTCTCCAATCCGCGGCTCTCCCCCTCTCCAATCAACAATCGACTCTCCTCTCCTCTCCAATCCGCGGCTCTCCCCCTCTCCAGCAATCAACAATCAACTCTCCTCTCCTCTCCAATCAATCGAGTCCTCTCCAATCGATCGAGTCCTCTCCAATTGACTCGCCTCCTCTCCAATCAATCAAGTCTCCTCTCCAATCGATCGAGTCTCCTCTCCAATTGACTCGCCTCCTCTCCAATCGATTGAGTCCTCTCCAATCGATCGCGTCCTCTCCAATCAATTGAGTCTCCTCCTCCCCCTCTTCAATCGAATCGATCGAGTCCTCCTCTCCAATCGAATCGGCTCCCCCTCTCTCCAATCAAATCAATCGATCAAGTCGATCGAGTCTCCTCTCCAATTGACTCGCCTCCTCTCCAATTGATCGAGTCCTCTCCAATCGATCGAGTCCTCTCCAATCAATCGAGTCTCCTCCTCCCCCTCTTCAATTGAATTGATCGAGTCCTCCTCTCCAATCGAATCGATCGAGTCCTCCTCTCCTCTCCAATCGAATCGATCGAGTCTCCAATCGAATCGGCTCCCCCTCTCTCCAATCGAATCGATCGATCGAGTCCAATCAACAATCTGTCCAATCAAAAATCTACAAGTCGATCTATCAAACCGTTCGCAAAGCGGGATCGATTATCGATTGGGATTGGGATGCTGGAATAACAAGTCAAAACAACTTAGCCTTCCGGACATGGTTGTGGAGTGACGTCAGCGTGGTCTTTGCCTTCATTAAGGCATCACCTTCCTCCAGAAGTATCTCTAAGGATTGGCCAGAATGAACTCTATCCTTGATGAACTCTATAATACACTTGAGTCGCGAGAACTGCTTCTGCTCGGCCGCGCTATAATGCTTCCTCCAACGATTGCCGGATGTCTTTTCAAGCTCTTCAATGCCTCCAGGGAAGTCATCTTCTTTGAAGTCCTCAAGTCCAAACCACTCCTTCCACATTGACGACACCGCCGAATGCTGACGAATCAAGGTTTTTTGGGGAATAAGGTTAGTACCTCGTGGCCCGGCGGTTGTTGTTGTTCCGTCTGCTTCTGTTGGGAGACGAAAGGCCGCCATGTGCTGCAGGTAATGGTGTATTTGTCTGTTGATGGCATCTTGTTTCTGTTCAAATTTGCTAACCTTATTGTCTATCCGTGTAACATCCTTTGAAACATTATGGACTTCCGTATGAATATTGTGAAGTCGGTCACGAAACCCCGGAAGTGCCACGTCCATACTTCGTTGGATTGCGGTAGTACTGCCTCCTCTCTCCTCGTCGAGTCCTGCTCCCATAACCTTTTCGATGACTTGTGCTTGATAAGCATGGAACAATTCTGAGTTGAAAACAGGCAAGGAGAAGAGGCAATTTGGTCTCCCGTTGTGTATCAAGACCGCGGCATCCTGCAGTACGACACATTGCAAATTCAAGAGGAGCTCAAAGAATGCTTGAGCAGTCGGCTTGTCGGGGGTGGAACGATTTGTAATCGTGTCCATTGCCTTGTCAAGGAACGGGAATACTTGACGACGGAGCTCTGGAGGTGGGTCGATGGTACCACGGGGTAAGAAGAAGCTGCCTTTCTCTTGTGCATGTCCAGCCAAGACCCGCATCGCCTTCAGTGGGAGTTTTGAGGAGTACCGATCTTCTCGGACATCAAGGTTCCAATTTCCGATCATCTTGATGTATTGGGGATCCACTTCTTGCATCTCCAACGCAACTGCACCTGATCCGCGGCCAAAGTGAACAAAATGCTTCGATGCGACGCCCAACGTCGTGCATGCTTTCCGCATCGTTTTTGCATACGCTTGGTCTGTTATCGGACGGTGGTTCTGGGAGTGATTACAATCGGTGAGTAATTTGACTTCGAACCATGACGCGTTCTCTGCAAAGTCGTACCACGCAAGTTCTCCAGTTGCATGGAATCGCGCCATTAAGTAGAAGCCCAAAGCGCCAATGGGACACATGTTGACGTTCCGGTGCCTGATGACACGACCGTACAAAGTTCGCTGACCGTTTGTTTTCCCTGTAATGATTTGCATGATAAAGATCAGGCAGGAGTGTACGCCTTCGTCAGCTTTGATGATACTGCACAGATCGGACAACGTGCATTTGAACAAGGACTCCCCCCGGAGAACACCGCAATGGGTCATAAGGAAACAGAAACGGTCCCTCAAGGCAGCAATGTGGTAGTTGTGTTTGGTACAATGCTTGTAGAACAAGAAGGCCTCGATTCGCTCGATGCTTGACACGGTCATGTAGGGGGACAACGCATGATCGATTTTCTCGTCGTGTCGAATCAGCTTGATCCGTTTCTTTCTTACTTGGACAACGCGGAGCAACTGTGTAACCCTGTCACTTTGAAGGTGTTCCTTTGTAAGAGTGTTGGCATTCTGACTTCTCTGATGTCGCAATATTTTGAGGATGGAACAAAAGTACTGATTCACTGTATCATAACCTACAGGGTCTGTCTCTGTCTCCAGCATCGACTCGCAAGAAGCGTCGGCATGATTGGTGTTGTTGTATTTGGCCATCACGGAGTGGTAGTCGACGGGGTCGAAAATTTGCGTTCGTGATTGCCCCTTCTTACGCCGGCCTCTTGTCCTTCGCGTCCGGTAGGCCTGATAGAAGAGGAAGCCAAAGACTTTTTCTTCAGTCACTATTTGAGTAGAGTAACCAAAGGAAGAAAATACGCTGGTGCAATACTGAAGGAATTCCTCCCCTTTTCGACCGTAGGCAAGTTGAGTATTCATTGGAATACCATCATTGTCATCATGTTGGACTTGCCGTGCTGCTCTGGCAAATATTCCACTTGTGTAAGACATTTTTGTTGCTGGAGACCAAGGGGAGTGTTTTGTTGAGGATAGCGGTGTTATTTTGTGGAAATTGCAAGTGTTTTGGCTGTTTTGTTCTTGTTTTCGTTGCTTCGTCGTTTCGACGACGTTTTCGACGTTTTTTGTGTATTTATGTTTCCTTTGTCGGAATCAAAGTGTATGTGTTTGCTGTGTTTGTCGATCGACTTATGTGTTTGTCAATCGACTTAGCCTTCTGATGTTTCTTGTGGGTTGGTGCCGGCCGGCGGCAAAGACTTGTTCTATGTTCATGTCACATGTCACATGTTCGCTTTCATGTGTTCGCTTTCCTATTAGTATGTGCTTCATCTCATTGGTTGGAATTTCTAAAGTGGTTGAATTTCATTGGTTGGAATTTCTGACATGGTGGTTATTCGACCAAGTCAGAGGAAATTGCCGTTAACCGTTATACTGCGCACAATCCTACAGACCGAGGTCTGACTGATCTCTGACTTAGTATAAATAATCTCTTATTATTATTTGTATGTCAGAGCAATGTCCGACACCTCTCTTAGCAAAACGCGCGTGATTCAACCGTAATGGTAATGGTCGCAATCTCTGACATACTAAGATAACAACTTTACACTAAAACCAACCAATCAAATTCAACCAAGTTCAAGCATGTGCGGGACCAAGTGACAAAGCCGGACCCTCTGATACCCAAATTCTTCAGCCAATCAGCTTTACTAACGTGGTGTCACTGTGCACGGGCCCAGGCTCGCAGCGCCCTCTCACCAAACAACAAGGAACACAACAAACACAACAAACACATCATACACTTTGATTCCGACAAGAAACATAAAGACACAAAAAACGACGAAACGTCAAAACGTCGAAGCAACCAAAACAAGGACGAAACAAAAACAGCCAAAACACTTGCAATTCCACCCAAAAAAACACCCCTATCCTCAACAAAACACTACCCTTCATCTCTAGCAAGCAAAATGTCTTACACAAGTGGCCTATTTGCCAGAGCAGCACAACGCGTCCAACAGGATGACCTCGATGGCATTCCAGTGAATACACAAATTGCCTAGTATGGTCGAAAAGGGGCAGAGTTCCTCCAGTATTGTTGCACTACCATGTTTGGCTACCTGGATTATCCGCAAACAGTAACTGAAGAGAAGGTATTTCGGCTTCCTTTGTTTTCTATCAGGCCTATCGATCCCGAAGGAGAAGAGGTCGGAAGATGAAGCGAGAACATGAGGGAACACGGCCGATACTAGTAGAAAGAATATTCGATGCCGACGACTATGCAATGGTGATGGCAAAGTACAACAGCAACCATAATTGCGAGGAGACCCTTTCTTGTGGAGGAGCTGGAGGACCCTGTAGGTTGGGATACTACAGTGAATCAATACTTGTGTTCCATCCTCAAAATACTGAGGCATCAGAGGAGTCAAAACGCAAACAATCTCGCGAAGGAACACATTCGATCTGAAAGAGTCACCCAACTGCTGCGAGTGGTTCAAGTCCGAAAGAAGAAGATCAAATAAATGAGATTCGATGAGAAGATAGATCATGCATTGCTTGTCACCATACATGAATGTGCAAAACATCGAGCGGCAGGATAGAGGATTTCTTGTTCTCTAAGAATTGTTACAAACCAAGTTATCATGTGGCAGCCTTGAGAGACAGATTCTGTTTCCTTATGACACATGGAGGGGTTCTCCGGGGCGAGTCCTTATTCAAATGTGAGCTGTCCGACCTGTGTGACCTCATCAAATACGATGAAGGCACACACGCCTGCCAGATCCTAATTATGCAAATAATAACAGGCAAAACGAATGGTCAGAAATCTTTATATGGACGCGTTATGAGACATCGAAACGTTAACAGGTGTCCGATTGGTGCGTTGGGCTTCTATTTGATGGCACGATTCCATTCAACGGCTGAGGAGCTTGCGCACTATGATGACTTTGCAAGCAATGCCACTTGGTTCAACGTCAAATTACTCACAGATTGTAATAACACAGGGAACTATCAACAGTCCATCACCGATCAAGCCTATGCGAGTACAATGAAACAAGCTTGCAAGGCTTTGGGGATCACTTCAAAGCATTTTGTTCACTTTGGCCGTGGTACAGGTGCAGTTGCATGTGAAATGCAAGAGGTCGATCCCCAATACATCAAAATGATTGGCAATTGGAACCTTGACATCAGAGAGGATCAATATTCTTCCAAACTCCGTTTGAAGGCTATGAGGGCATTGGCTGGGCATTCACAAGATAAAGGGGGGTTCTTCTTGCCAAGATGTAGTCTCGATCCACCTCCGGAGCTTCATCGTCAAGTCTTCCCCTTCCTTGACAAGGCAATGAACACCACCGTCAATAGCACCCCAAAGCCGACTGCTCAAGCTTTCTTTGAGCTCCTCCTCAATTTACAATGCGTGGTACTGCAGGATGCGGCCATCTTGCTCCACCAAGGTAGGAAGAATCGCCTCTTTTTGTTGCCTGTTTTCGCAACTACTGCATTTCACACGTATCAAGCCGCTCTCATGGAGAAGGTCAGCGTCGAAGCGGGAATGGGAGCTACTACCTCAATCGAAAGGAGTATTGATGTTGCCCTTCTGGGGGTTTGCGACTGGCTTCAAAACCTTCATTCAGAAGTCCATAATGCTTCACAGGACATTCGGCAGATACAGGCTTCTTCAGTTACCACCTTCAGACAACAACAAGGTGTTGTCAACAACCAACTCCACCACTTCCTGCAGCACATGCATTTGTTTCAACTGCCAGCGCCACCAACAGAAGCAACAACAACCTGACACGCCGGATGAGGATCCTCCAGAAACAAGAAAGAAGTACTTGTTGTTTCGTACCCATAAGTCGGTTTCATCAATGTGGAATGAGTGGTTTGGACTTGGAGATGCAGAGTTTAGTTCCAAATTAGAAATTATGAGCACTTTGTTGCAAAAGTAGAAATTATGAAGTGGAATCACTTGTTATCTAGTAATATTGCGTGTTACGTAGTGGAATCACATGCAAATTGCAAATTGCAATTAGAGTTTCTTCCTTTTGCAAATCACTCCAAGCAATCATGTCGGATCCCATTTCGTTGAGTATTGAAGAACGCGTCGTGCTTAGTTGAATATCAAAAAACAGAAATCATCTTAGAAAAAGTTTTGGGATTTACCTCGGCCGGCGAGTTCAGTCCCAGCGGGTAGGGCTGTCTTAATTTATGTTCGATCTTCAGTTCCTCATATTCATATAAAAAACTGGAGTGGTGATCACTTGTCGGGTTTGGGTTTGGGTTTGGTCCGTTGGATAGAAGACGTGTGGAACTAAAATAAGTGCCCAGTACAAAACCTACGCTGACAGGATTAATACTAACTTAAGTTATTGTTAAATTTGAGTATTAATAACTCAGTTATTTTATGGTACTTTCTAAAACCGCGCGCGCGCAGGTCTGTCAGACAGTCTGACAACTGACGGATTCGGGTAAAAATAATAGAAGTAATACCGTAACAGAAGTACAAGCACGAGCACGAGTACGAGCAGGAGTACTAGTACTAGTACGAATTGATGTAGCAAACCGAATGTAAGGAATGGTAGTGCCACGTGGAACCCGTACAACGTACGAGCCAGAGAACACCCTTGAGTATGCAAGATCTCACTGTATCAACAACAGCATAGTAGTAGTAGGTATGATAGTAATCCTATGGCTTCGGCGGACGAGCACGTGCACTCACTCCTAAGTACCAAGAAAAATGAGGGTTTGAAACAGGCTCAACGGGCGGGAGAAGGGAGTGGTACTCCGGTAGCAGATGGTGGTACTCTGGTACCAAAAGTGGTGGTATTCCTCCGGTACCACACTTTATTCTGGTACTATTTTCTATGTGATTTCCAGTAGAACATACTGGTGTGCAATTTCCAGTCGTATTTTGAGCACTGTTCTCTTACGACTAGTTTCGATACTCCCAGAACAGACTAATACACAGCAGACTAGTAGGGACCAGAGTATATGCCAAAAAAAGAGCTAGAATTAGTCTGTAGACCTACTAGTATTTCTTGCTCGAGAGCACACCATGATGAATATTGAGGCTGTTGGGGCCAAAATCAGAGCTGCTTCTTGTAGCTCGTGCGCTTGTGTTGTAGTTTGGATGCTGGAGCAAAAAATATGGTCGTCCCGTAAACGAAGCAGCGCTTGTAGTTTGAGCGCCGTGGATACATCAGTCCCCCAGAGCAGCACACGCACCAGTAGTGCTTGTAGTTCAGACACCGGAGCAAGAATACTACACAGTTTCCTAGACTGGAGCAGGCAATGCTTGTAATTTGGGCGCCGGGTCAGACGGGCGCGCTTCTTCCTCTTTCCAGCAGTGGCAGTTGGAGATCCAGAAGGAGGAGGGGGGGTTCTTCTTCTTGTAGGGGTTGCTCAATGAAGAATTCCTGGCTGCTACAGACCGACGTTGGGTTGTTGTTGTTGTTGTTGCTGTTGCTGTTGCATCGGTAGAGGATGACCGAGTCCAAGACCAAAGATCTTGAGCATTAGACTGAGTCCGAGGAGCAGCGTTGCTTGCTCTTTCAGGGTGAAATAGTTCAAACCATGGTTGCTGGAAGGGGCTATTCCCATGGCCAAAAGCAAAAAGGAGCATCGTCGTGAGGAGTGATACCATGAATAAACAAAGTGACAACTACAACTTCAACAACAACAACAATGATGACGACGCGCTGACAGCTCCAAATCAAACCAAAACAGCCTGAACATCTCCCCCCCCCCCCCCCCAACAAACACAGAACTGACAGTCACTTACGCTTGTTGCTGCTATTCCCATGGTCAAACAGGCAAAAAGAAGCAGCGTCCTGAGTGATAGGAATGAATAAAATGACAACAACGACGACGACGACTACGACTACGACTACGACTACGACGACGACGACGACGACGACGACGACGACGACGACGACGATGATGACGATGATGACGATGATGACGATGATGACGATGATGACGATGATGACGATGATGACGATGATGACGATGATGACGATGATGACGATGATGACAATGATGACAATGATGACGATGATGACGATGATGACGATGATGACGATGATGACGATGATGACGATGATGACGATGATGACGATGACAATGACAATGACAATGACAATGACAATGACAATGACAACGGCAAATGAAACAGAACAGCCTAAACATCTCCCCCCCCCAGCAACCCAAGGACTGGCAATGACTTACAGTGTGATAGGATGGGTTTCTTGTTGTTGTAATAGGAAAGAAAGCAGTGAAAATGGTCTATTCCCATGCTCGGGGAGCAATTTGTTGTCGGCGAAAAAATCCGGACTTTGTCGGCATCAAATTTGATTGAAAAAGCCGACGACAGACAAAACGAGACGACGACCGAGGTGCGTAATGTTAACACAGAGATTCGATTATCTTGATGATCAAGTCTTAGAATCAAATGCACCTCCACTACTTGAAAATCCTTAAGTGGTAAAAACGATATCGCCTAAGGCTACAAACAAAAGAGGATAATCGGTTAGAAACAAGAAATATCCAAAGACCTGAAAGATAAGTAAACACTTGGAACGCTTAAGTAAATTCAGAAGAACCTACTTGATATCCCGTGAGGAAATTACTTATTGCAATCAAGAAAATCAATACCGATTCCAAATGGGCCTCATTTACCTACCTACTCTACGAACCAGCATATGCCCCATCGGATAAGAAACACTTAACCTCGTAAAGACCAATACCACCGAATGACCGATACAGTAAGACCAACACGACACTAATACAGCAACAGCAACAGCGGTATCGGTACGGTGAAGATAACAGTAACAGATAACCAGGGAAGATCTCTACCAAGTAAAATACAGCAGAGAGCCCCGATACGGTGAAAATACATAGTAAAAATAAGAGCCTCTCTCTGAGCTCTCATCTCTTTAAATTTTAATTATCCTATCCTTTCGGTCAATTTTTAGAGCAACAACACAATTTGCTTTTGAAAGTGGTTGATTTCAAAATTATGAATTACCACCGGGGAAAAACAGCAAAATCCAGCTTGTAGTAGGGATTCTACAAGATTCTACACAGGTGGTGTCAAGTAATCAACCAAATCCTGCTGCTGCTGCTGCTGCTGCAAATCCCGCGCGTTTGCTCCCTCTTTACTCTTGAGTATGCCTAAAAACACGTGCAATGCGTTGAAAAAATTATTACTTAACAAAGTGAGTGGTACTCCGGTACCACCAAAATGCTACCACTCGTTGGTACCGGTTTAGCCTTGTCCCCCCCCTGTAGCAGCATCAAGACGCTACTAGTACTCCCCCAGTAGCAGCATCAAAACGCTACTAGTAGTAGTAGTAAGCAACGCCAATACAGTAGCTAGCAGCAACAACCTCCTCCTCCTCCATTGTGCTCGTCCTTCCAAAGCCATAGAGATTACCATGTCAACACCCCTTTCCTCCTTTAGCTCCTCCTCGTAGTATCAGTGGGGAGGAGGGGTGTTACTTGGTACCACTCTAGCTGCTTGTTTCCTCGGCGGGGGCCTCGTAAACAAGCAGCTAGAGTGGTACCAAGTAACACCCCTCCTCCCCACTGATACTACGAGGAGTCGATTTGGTTGGGTGCGCCTCGGATTTTTCTTAAGGGAGTTTTTTCTTTAGAGAGGGGATGACACGTGCCAACCAAAACGGAGGACGGGGTGTTACCTATCCCTTAATTGGATTGACTTTGTACGCGGATTCGCGTACGACTTTTTTTCGAATTTTTTGAGTTTTTTTGGTACCCGATGACACCGATCGTTGTCCAATTTCTTGCAAGTGGAGTCAATAAAAGGGCATCATTCTCAACTAAAGTAACAATCTATCACTCATACTAGTGTGAAATAACACAGAGAAGGGGGTTTTATTACTTAAGTTGGGTATTTTTGGCTAATTTTGGCAGAAATCGGCCAATTTTCATACATCGGGTCCAGTTCGTCGTCGTCGTCGTCGTCGTCATCGTCGCCCCCACCTAGAAAACACCAAAGACTCCAACAATATTCCACGCCATTTCCACATAAATAACAAGGAGTGGTGAATTTGAAGCAATACTTGCTGTCGTCGAGGTCAAGGTTTCGTTTGCAATCCGCGTCTCGCCCAGCAACAAGAACAACAAGAAGAACGACGACGATGATGATAATCGTTCGTCCACCCCAGCCTAGAAAACACCAAAGACTCCAACAAAATCCCACGCCGTTTCCACACAAATAGAAAGGAGTGGTGAATTTGAAGCAATACTTGCTGTCGTCGAGGTCAAGGTTGCAATCGAATCAGCATGATTCGTCCGCGGACGGCAACAACAAGAACGGATATATCTCCAAGTTTAGACATTTTAAGATCAGGTTTCGCGTGGAACCACCAGATTTTATACTGACTAAACCGGTCCCAACGAACATGATTACTTATCTCTGAAACCTTTCTTTTCTTGTTTCTTCGAGAACCACATCATAGGAGTTTTATTCGCAAAGTGAAGGATGCCGGTGACAGCCTTCCCACTGAGAATGTCAGGCATGATCGTCGATGCGCTTGTATGACTAGTCTCGATATGGACGACTATCGAATCGGCTGGTGCGCCGCTTGGTCGGACCGTCCGCTGATAGATCTTGTTGTCGGCGAAAAATACGGACCATTGTCGGCATCAAATTCTATTGGAAAAGCCGACAAAACGAAACAACGACCGAGGTGCGGAATACGAGATACGAATACTCCAATGATTAAGCGGTAGAATCAAACGCACCTCCACTACTTGGAATCCTTAAGTGGTAAAAACGATATCAACTAAGGCTACAAACAAAAAAGGATAATCGGTTAGAAACAAGAAATATCCAAAGACCTGAACAGTAAGTAAACACTTGGAATCCATAAGTACATTCAAAAGAATATACTTGATATCCCGTGAAGAAATTACTTATTGCAATCAAGAAAATCAGTACCGATTCCAGATGGGCCTCATATCTAGCATATATACCACGAACAAACATACGCCCCATCGAACAGATTACTTAACAACATAAATGACCGATACCATCAAATGACCAATACAGTAAGACCGACACGACGCTAATACAGCAACAGCAACAGCAACAGCAGTATCGGTACGAGAATAGTAACAACACCGGGGAAGATCTCTACCATGTAAAATACAGAGAGCCCCAATACAGTACGAAATACACAGTAAAAATAAGAGCCTCTCTCTGAGCTCACATCTCTTTAAATTTCAATTATCCAATACCTTACGGTCAATTTTTAGAGTTACAACAGGTTATAGAGCCCTTATACCTTCCACTAACAAGTGGATACCTTAAGCTACCTATCTCCGCCCCGTACAGCACCTCCACTGTCGGTTACCGCCAGAGTATACTTGGTACGAGACTTGCATCGCCGGGCTGTATCAATAGACCTCCCCCTGCCTCTCTTTCTTTCTTCTCCTCCTTACTCGCGTATCAAGGGGTGTATACAGATCCTTCTAACAAGAATCTTCTTCTGTAATACACGACCAAGAAGCGTACATATCAAGGGGCGTATCTACAGAACATTCTACCAAGAATCTACTTCTGTAAAACACATCTAAGGACGACGATCGAACGATTACGAGCACGATTACGATACGCTTAACCGTTCGACAAGCCAACACCGAAGCACTTCTACCCACCAACGATTGTTCTCCAAGAATTTTCTCTCACCGCCACGACGATCACTTGCCACGACGGTTAATTACTTCGACGACAACGTTTAACGAAAGCCGATTCACAAAACACCGACTCGACACGATATATCGCACCATCGCCGTTTCGAAAACACGTCACCGACATCGCCGTTCCCAAAACTCACATCATCTCTGAATCATCGAACGATTACGACGCCTACGACAATCTAAATCATGCCGCCTGCACCTCCATTTGACTGGAATCAAATCCAGGACATTGCAATCCGATTTGGGACATTCAACACCAAAGGCAATGCCCACAAACATGAGGCCCTCAACGCCTCATTCTACCATGCTCTAGAAGACACTGCTGGCCTGTTCCTCACAGATGATGCCAACAGCGAAGGACCCAAGATGCTTGCTCCAGATCCAGTAACCATGCTCAAGGAAATTATTGTAAATGCAATCATGGATATCATCCCCCCCAAGGAACAAGCTGAGATCAATAAGGGACACATATCCACCCTTTTTGCAGACGCTTGTCTCTGGTATGTTGCTCCAGACAAAACGCCGAAGAGAATCCGAAACAAACACTCAATGGACAAGGCAGGAGCACTAGCCATCGCGCAAGGACAAGAAACTCTCCTCATAGAGATCAGGGCAACGCACTGGGGCTTCAAATCAAATTGGGATGCAGTACATTTTGATGAAGTCTACGACACAAAAATCTACACCTTCCCTGAAGCAGACAACAACGATGAAGATGCCACAGCTCCAACTCCAGCGCCGGCAGCAGGCACCGACATGCAGCAATTGACCACCCTACTCCAGCAATTGGTCAACAACGCCAACAACAACAACAACAACACCAACAACAACACCGGCGCCAACCACCAAGCTCTTGACCTTCCATGGAATCCGGCGACCTTACCACCACCGGTGAAGGACCGATACTATAGGAAAGAAGAATTCCTCACCAGAGATGATATGAAAGACTTTCCAATCACCTACACGGACTCCTCAGGAAATGAAACAATTGTCAGACAAAACTACTACCTACATAACCTAGGCAGTGGCAGAAATGACCAGCGCTTGATCACTAGAAGTGGTGACTGCTTTGATCTAACCAGGGCCTCTGACAAGTCCAAGGAAGCAGCTAGAGACAAACTATTCCTCTCAGGATTTCCACAACTAAAGGATGCAACGGACCCTCAGGTTAGGAAATGGTACAGAGAAATCACAGCTCATTCACAGCAACACCATATTTATGTCCATCCATACTACCTCTACAGGCGTGAAGCTGATCACCTCAGAGGATTTACAATTGGTGATAATTTTCCACACGACCTACCTTCAAGATATGAATTGGCTATCAATGAATGGGGAAATCTCATTTACACCGCACTCAGAACTGACAAAATCATCCCTGACTCATGTGCAAGTATGAAGGCCACCATTCAGAGCTTTGAAGGTGGACAGGGATACGAAGCGCTATACACAGTTATTGCTCAGACACATCCCAACTCCAAAAGGCCATCCAATGCCAGCAGAATGGTCCGAAATCCTCCAAACCAGGATGCAGGTGAATCTCTTGAAGAATACTACTTCCGGTACAAGGATTACTTGAGACTTAGAGTGTTCCTCCAAAACCAACCTGGCACTATCAATTCGACAGAAGAAGTCAGCAACCTTATTGCAGGAACCACTCTCTCGGAAGAGCTCTTCAAAAAGACAGAGGATGAACGCGACTCAGATGACCAATTCAAACGGGACAAATACAAGGCAGGTAGGCTTCTACAAACCCTCCAAACATATGAGCAAGAGATTAAAGCTGAACAAAGGTACAAGGACAAAACCTCCAAACCAAATCTGTCCAAGCAATTGCCTGTCTCAGGCACCAGACCAGGTCCCCGTCGCAATGATAGGTTGTTTCAAAAGCGTGCTGGCACAAATACTGTTAGAACGCCTTCTACCTTGACTTCTCACTCAATCAGCCTGATTGATTCACTTGGATACCCTGAGATGGATGAAGAATCGGATAATCCCTTCCTCCATCAAGCATACTGCAATGCCATCACTGCATTCGACAAAGAGCCTAGTCTGTTTGACACCTCAAGGCAGTGTATTGTCTGTCATACCTCTGGGCATAACTTTGACAACTGTCCTGCACTGCAAGATGTTGAGTCACTTAGGAAACATAGGATTGCCACCGCCGTTTATATCAGCAAAAACATGAGGGAAACCAAAAAGCTCTTGGATTCTACCCAACGTATCTCTCAAATCCACATAAGGGATGAAGATCAAGATGAGGTTTCACCCGATGATGCAGTAGAAGACCAAAATTTTTGCAACGGCCAAGAATAGAAAGTCTTTCTTGCAGCCACCATACGACATCACCTCAAGATGACCCTCATGGATTTGACGACGCCACAGCCCATCAAGTGAAAAGCTTTTGCCCGTCCTTGGACTCCAGCAGTGTCAGCTCATACAAATCTGTCAAAATTGGTGATGTCAATCTTCTTCCTAGGGATAGCCTCCAGCCTTCAATCCCAATTGATGTCTACTGTGATATGGAATCACTTGAAATTACAGCTCATGCATTGGAATCACACCTGGGAATCAATGGAGATCCAAACTTTGATAGAGACAACCCCACCTCAATAGTTGATACCCACAATGTGCAATTCCTGGTCCCACCAGACCCTATTGCGGCTACAGCCCATTTCCAACATGGTGTCAGAGCCCAGATTGACACGGGCGCCAAGGTTTCCTGCACAAATCTCAAGCATATCCTGCACAGTTACAAACCTTACAACAAGCTGAGGAAATGTCCTGTCAGGCTCACGGCAGCAATAGGAGGAAAAGCAGCCACCTGCATCCCTGAAGGCTCGGGATATTTGCATATCCCAGCACCCAATCACATAGGGTATCTCAAAGTCTTCTTCTATTATTCTCCTTCCCTGTCAACGACATTGCTGAGTGAGAATGATCTCTGTGGAATGACATCTCGCATACGACGTCAGTTCAGTGGACAGTCAATCCATAAATCATTCACTGACAACCATGATTCATCTGCTCCACAAAACGGAAACCTCACCATTATTTGTCACCACAAGCAGAACACTGCCAACAGCATTGTCCTCCATGGAAGCATCATTGATGGCCAATGCTATACCCACCCAGTACTGATTCCAGACATTGATATTGCATCTCCATATGCCAATTGTGCATCATCCTCAGCCTATGCCCTAGCTACAGACATACAGTTCAAGGAAGCTTGTGAACTGGCCTCCAATGAAGCAATTAGTCGCTACAGATATGATGTGTACACGAATCTTGTCACACTGCAAAAATGTACAGAAGCAGCTCAAGCTCAGTCTGACACCAGTGACATGCCCACTTTTGATGCTAAAGTGTTTTTCACCAAGATTGTGGACAAAAATATCCCCATCCAAGCCATCAAAACCAAGACATCGAAACTTCTGTGGCACCAGAGATTAGTGCACCCATGTGACAAATTCCTCTACAACGCACACAAGTCCATTCTTGGCGTACCAAAGTTCCAACGGCAAACCAGTATCCTGGATCAATGTCCAACTTGTATCCAGTGTAAACAAACAAAACATCCTGCTGGATCCCATACCACGTGGAAGGCTACACAGCCCTTTCAGGGTTTATCTATTGACTTTGCATTCTCTGGCGCCAGATCCTCCAACAGCAAACGCAAGCGTGACTATGAAGGCATTCATGGTGAGACCGCTTGGATTCTTATCACAGACCACTACACCGGTATGAAATATGGTGACACCAGGATTTCAAAAGCTGCACCACTTCATTGGCTAGAACATTTCTTCTCTCAGCACAACCCAACTTGTGCAAACAAGTATGTTTCAGTAGATCAAGGTGGAGAACTCTATCACAATCCTGACATCAGAAACCTCTTCTCTGCTTTTGGATACGCCATTTTCCCAACTGGGGCCGATGCTTCTCACCAGAATGGTACAGTTGAAAGAGCACATCGCACCCTGGCAAACTCAATGCGAACCATGCTCAGTGGTGCAAATCTGGCCATCAAGTTCTGGCCTTTTGCTTTTTATCATGCCCTTCAGTTGTCAAACGCTTTCCCTGAAGGCAACCAGCCACATTCACCCTTAGAATTGGCAACTGGCCACAAGGAAAATCTTGCTGATTTTCGCACCTTTGGTTGCAGAGTTTGGGTGCGGCCCCCAGGCAAGCGCTCCATCAAGCTCAAACCAAATGCCCGCAAAGGCATCTTCCTGGGTTTTGTCCCATATACTACCAGAAACATCCTTTGGTATGATACTGAGACACACCGCGTCAAGATAGCCACGCATGTCAGGTTTGATGAAGGCATGAATGATCTCCCACTTGCAGACCTCCCCACTAATGTCAAACACCTGCTCAGGACCGACGACAACATCCCACTTCCAACGGAACCCAATGAGGTGTCATCCAGTGATTTCCAATTCTCCATCTCCCCATTTGCAGATCTCACCAATCTCAGACTCAGTGTCTCCCGATCTTGTGCTGATCAAGAATTTGGCCTCCGATATGCCAATGACTCACTGCTTGGCCGAGCTTACATCACAGATATCCTTCCAAAAAGCCCTGCCTCCAGGCTTTTCTCCTCCCACAAGAAGTCCCTCTCCAAGTTAAGAGGCGCTTATATTGTATCTATCAATCACAACCGTGTGTTTTCTGCTGCTGATGTTACCACAGCCTTGCATGCCTCCCACGATCGAGGGGTGAGGGATTCATTAGATACACCTATTACATTTGCCCTTGAAGCAAAATTATCAATGAAAGACATCAGGAAACACTCGAATGAATATGGATTATTTGCTCCCAATACGTCTTGGAAAGAACCCACTGATGAAGAAGACCCACCCTTTTTGGACCGGATTTCCTCCATCAAGACTATCAAGAAACTTGGCAACAAATACAAGCATATCATCCAATCCAGAATCAACCAGATCAATAGCACTGAAACACTCCATGCCAACATCCAAAAACACTTGGCCCCAATCAAAGATGACATGGAGGTTGTCATTCCCACCATTGACATTGCATCGCTCAGAGCCATCACTAAGCTTCATAAACCAGGAAATCATGCATTACCCCTAGATGCAGATTCACTACCAACTGAAGAAATTGAACTTTTAATCAAGGCCATCAATTCCAAGGCAACTACACCTGAAGAACAAGCACTCGGACACTTTACTCGAAGGAATCTCAAGCCTTTATCCACATGGGCTGAATGGGAAGCTGGGGAGCGAAAACAACTTGACCAATTTGAAGATTTGGAAATGTTTGGCTCACCAATTCAATACCCTAAGGACCCAGATGCTATTATTCTCAGACCCCATTGGCAATACAGCGTCAAAAGGAATGGTGTCAGAAGAGCCAGACAATGTTGCAATGGAAGCAAATATGCAGCGCCAACCCTGCATGCTCTTGCCATGTCATACTCATCATGTGTTGAACACCCCCATCCAAAGATTGTTCTTTGTCATTGCAGCAACAAGCCTCAATATCAAAATCTATGGTGGAGATGCTGCTGATGCCTATGCCCATTCTCAAGGGCCCAACATCCCTACCTACATGACTATTGATGATGCATATGCAGAATGGTACCAACACAAGCATGGCAAAGACATAGACAGAAGATTGGTGCTTCCTGTTCTTCGAGCACTCCAAGGCCATCCGGAATCAGGTAGACTTTGGGAAACCCACATCAACAAAATATTGAAAGGTCCTGATCTCAACTTCAAGACCACCACTCATGACAGGACGATCTACTCGACATTTTTTGAAGGTGAAACAGTCTACATGCTGAGACAGGTTGACGATTTTGCATTGGCTTGCTCATCAGAATCCATATCTGACAAGATCTATGACATTATAGGCGCAAAACTGAAGCTTCCTAGAGAAGATGTAATCCCCTTCACAAAAATGGGATTGCTTGAAGACTTCAATGGAATTGATGTCAAACAGACAACTGACTACATTGAACTGTCATGTGCAAATTACATTGACAGAATCATGAGATCTCATGGATGGGAAACTGATTCTAAGATGAAACCTCATTCTAAACCATCTGCGCCATTATCAACTGAAGTGCTGAGCCAACTACAATCACATACGGATGGACCATTAGAAGGCACCAAGGAACATGCTGAATTACAATCCACCTTTGGGTTCTCATACAGGACACTCTTAGGTGAAATGATGTTTGCATATGTGAGTTGCCGGCCAGACATAGGTTACGCAGTGACCCTGATGTCAAAATACAGTTCCAATCCCACTGCATTCCACTATTCCAGTCTGAAGAACATAGCTCGATACCTCAGAACAACCAGATCTTGGGGTATCAGATTCTACAGACCAAATGCTGAGCCATCTTTACCATCAGGAGAACCATACACCGACGTAGTCCAAGATGCATCACTCCCGAAATTCCCTGAAGATATCAAGCAAGCCAAACTGATGTGTTTTGTTGATGCCGCGTATGGCAATGACCCAAAACATCGTAGGTCCACCACAGGATATGTTTTCACTTATGCTGGTGGAGCCATTGTTTACCGATCCAAAGCTCAGTCACTTACTGCACAGAGTTCTACTGGAAGCTGAATTCATTGCTGCCGTTACAGCAGCCAAAACAGCCAGATATCTCAGGTCTATACTCAAGGAATTAGGATTCGCCCAAGTTGGTCCAACTCCGATCTATGAAGACAATGCATCAGCAATTGAAATCATCAATGCCCAGAAGCCGACTGAAAGAACCAGGCATATTGAAATCAGGTTCTTTGCAATTCAAGCTTGGAAGGAAAATGGTGAAATCAAGATGATTCATATTCCTGGAGTTATCAACCCTGCTGATGATCTAACCAAACCATTGGGATGGATTTTGCACGCCTGACATGCAAGATACATCATGGGACACTACCCAGGTTAAATCATTCCGTTCGATCGCTTCGATCGACAACCGGATTAGATCATTCAATGACCACCTCCGATTGATCTTGATTCAATCCAAATTGCTCAAGTCGATTCTTCGATTTGATTTGATTTGATTTGATCCGATCGTTCGATCTGTCAATTGATACATTCCAAGATGATATACCCCGACAGTAATCCAATACAACACGGGTAGAGTATTGGATCAAGGGATGTGTTGTCGGCGAAAAATACGGACCATTGTCGGCATCAAATTCTATTGGAAAAGCCGACAAAACGAAACAACTGACCGAGGTGCGGAATACGAGATACGAATACTCCAATGATTAAGCGGTAGAATCAAACGCACCTCCACTACTTGGAATCCTTAAGTGGTAAAAACGATATCAACTAAGGCTACAAACAAAAAAGGATAATCGGTTAGAAACAAGAAATATCCAAAGACCTGAACAGTAAGTAAACACTTGGAATCCATAAGTACATTCAAAAGAATATACTTGATATCCCTTGAGGAAATTACTTATTGCAATAAAGAAAATCAGTACCGATTCCAGATGGGCCTCATATCTAGCATATATACCACGAACAAGCATACGCCCCATCGAACAGATTACTTAACAACATAAATGACCGATACCATCAAATGACCGATACAGTAAGACCGACACGACGCTAATACAGCAACAGCAACAGCAACAGCAGTATCGGTACGAGAATAGTAACAACACCGGGGAAGATCTCTACCATGTAAAATACAGAGAGCCCCAATACAGTACGAAATACACAGTAAAAATAAGAGCCTCTCTCTGAGCTCACATCTCTTTAAATTTCAATTATCCAATACCTTACGGTCGATTTTTAGAGTTACAACAGATCTCGTGTAGGAAGGGCGAGGTGGTGGAATCGAACCGAGTAGTAGGCTAGGCGCTGGGTGTGGAATGCAATAGGCTTGTTCTTGTGGTAAGGGTAATAGGGCAAGCCGCGTGTACTCTGTCGTTTCGTCGATGCGCTAGTATGACTAGTCTCGATAGGGATGACTATCGAATCGGTAGGCTTGTACGGCAGGTACAATAGGGATGACTATTGGACCTGGACGTATTTGCTAATTTATTCTACTACTAATCGTTTTAGGAGCAAAAGAGTGATCTGCTTGCTTTTGCGGGGAGGGATGATCCTTTACAGGCTTGTTCTAGTTAGTGCTAGCCTGTAATTATTGATTGCAGACCACGAGTCTTTCGGTCGCAAGCAATCCATTCGTACGAGCTACCGTGATACAGTGACACAGTGATACATCTTATCCGGTGATACAGGGAATCGATTGTATTCCTTCTGGTAGGGAGTGTAGGCTTGTGCTTTGTTGGAGGAATCCTTTGCCGGCTTGTTAAGGCTACTAATCAAGGTTTGAGCGTGTGCTTAGAAGCTAGTTTCAGTGATAGTGTGTTGTCGGCAAAAAATACGGACTTTGTCGGCATCAAATACGATCGAAAAAGCCGACAAAACGAAACGACGACCGAGGTGCAGAATACTAACAGAGGAAAAGAGATACGATTATTCGAATGATCGAGTCTTAGAATCAAACGCACCTCCACTACTTGGAAATCCTTAAGTGGTAAAAACGATATCACCTAAGGCTACAAATGAAAGGAGGATAATCGATTAGAAACAAGACCTCTCCAAATACCTGACCAATAAGTGAACACTTGGAACGCTTAAGTATACTTGTAAGAATGTACTTGATATCTTGTGAGGAAATTACTTATTGCAATCAAGAAAATCAATACCGATTCCGAATGGGCCTCATCTATCTCAAATACCACGAACAAGCATACGCCCCATCGGATAAAACACTTAACCTCGTATATGACAAAATGACCGATACCGTCATTCCGACACGATCACTAACACAGAAACAGCAGCGAAAGTATCGGTACGAGAATGGTAACAAGTAACCGGGGAAGATCTCTATCATGTAAAATACAGCAGAGAGCCCCAACACAGTACAAAATACATAGCAAAAATAAAAGCCTCTCTCTGAGCTCACATCTCTTTAAATTTTAGCATCATATACCTTTGGTCGATTTTTAGAGTTACCGTACCGTACAACATAGTGAAATCTACTAGATTTCCCCCGGTCTGGCCCTCTACCGCTTGTAGGGAGTGCCACGTGGCACTACCATTACTTTCATTCGGCTAGCTACATCAATTAAGTGTATTGAATCTCTGCTACCGTACGTACGGTAGTCAACACACGTAACAACAATACCGTACGAGTTTAGGTGTTAATGACGAAGAGACCAAGTAGGCCCATGTAGAATTTGTACCAAAGCAAAATGTTCAACATAACACTCATGATCTAAATTGGTCTCATGACTGATTATTTTGATCGAAATTTCCGTTTTTTCTCTCTTTATTACATGTGCCGTACGAGTACTTCGAACCTCTATTGCGAAACTCACGAACCTCTATTGCGAAACTCACGCCCCTATATTGCAAAACTCGAATGCGTCCTCACTTCTTTGCTTCCTACTCCATCTAATTGCAACTACTTTAACAGCACCACTGAATAACAAATAAACATTAAACTAGTAATTGAATTACACTGTAGCGTCGCTTGTTGTTGCTGCGTAGGGCGGCGCGGGGAGGGGGGAGCGCTTCGGGGACGATGACGGCGACATGGATTTTTGCCATTCAACGACGATGTTGTTGCTGTTGTTCCAGCTGGTTTCTCCTAAAGGACTCGGTCGATCAATCCAAAACTTGCAGGTCTTGTTGATCTTGGTGTAAGGAAGGGATTCCCAAGTAGCGGGCGCCTCTAATGCTATGGTTAAGGAATGGTTTGGTTGAGACCACTTGGTATTAGGAGGTGTTGTTAATGGAGTTTTTTTTCAACTTTTTGTGATTTTCTTGACCAGAAGAATCATAAAGTTCGAAGGGGTCCCGGCGCGCGCAACCCCTGCACATTGGGTATCTATGGATAGCTCTTGACCTTGCCAATTCTGGCGCGGTGATTACTTTGGTCAAGAAGTTCCAGGTGGAGAGTAAGATCAATTAGACTAACAGGACCCAAATCTATGGGTGTACGCGGGGGGCGAAAAAAAAAGCTGTCTCAAAACGGTCACCCTACTTTACACCTATACTCGTAGTACGAGTTTAGGTGCGAATGACGAAGAGACAGAGTAGGCCTCTGTAGAATTTGTACTGTAAGCAAAACCTTGAATTAACACTCATGATTTAAATCTGTCTCATGACTCATTTCGAACCGATTTGTTCGAAATTTCCGAGCATCGAAATTTCCGAGACGCACCTCTATTGCAAAAAACTTGAAACTCCTCTCACTTCTTTCCTTCCTAATCCATGTAATTGCAACTGAATAACAAACAAATAACAGATACTAATTAACAAAGTAATTCAATTGCACCACACTGGGGGGGGGGGGGGGACGCGATTCAACCATCGCGCCGTCGTCGTCGAAGAAGGGGCGAAAGAACAACAAGAAGAAAGGGCAAAAAACGACGACGACGGCTCGTCGTCGACGCCCCATTACACTGCTCTAAGCTCTAAATCGCGCGTTGGTTCCTGCTCCACCCCCCTCGTTGCTTGCATCCTTTTAATGTATTCAATCTTCCCATCATCCAGGGCTGCTATCTCCAGCATCTCTGGAGTCACCTCCTTAATTGTTTGAACACACTTCTCTAATTTCTCTGCCATAGCCTTCCCCAATTCTGTTTCTTTCATTTCGATCTCTTCTTTCTCCAGCCGCTCCAATTCAGCGCCGTCCACCTCCTCACTCCACTCGACCGTGCCGACCGGCAGATCGTCCTTTGCATTAACTATAGCAGCAACAACATGTTCTTTTTTCATTCCAGCAGCAACCTTCTTTCCAATCTTCCATTCATACACTACCTTCAATGCTTGCAATCCTAGCCTAGGGAATTCGCCCCCACACTTTGCAACTAAGGCCTCAGCTGCTTCCTTCTTCTTTGCAAACTGAGCGGCGCGCGCCTTTGTAGTCTTCAGTGTGGCGATTTTGTTCAAGCGTTCCTTCAACACCTTTGCTTTCCAAACGTCATACGAGTTCGTGACGAACCCGCCTGTGATTCGAAATTTCTGTCCTGCTGTCTTTGCCGTTGCAATTTTCAATATGCGTTCCTTCGAACCCGGTTTTGTAGACGCAATCTTGTCTTTCGCGTTGTTTCGCGGTGCTTTTGCAGCAAATGCTTCACCTTTCAAACCATACTCAGTTAGATAGTTTACTGCGCTGCTGTTGCGAAGTTCGAAGTCAAGCAACTTTGCCGTCATTGGATCCGCTGCATGGTCTACAGAACCATCCAGTAAGGTCGTCACCTCACAAGCTACATTGCGATTCTCTAGACATTTGCGTGTAAAAGGGACGATGCCGATGTGGCGCCAGATAGCCTGCGATTTTTCCACAGAAAAAGCCTTGTAGTATGCGCTTGTCAACGTGCAAGTTGGTGTCTCCTGTCCTCCAAATACGAGCCTCGGAATATCGTCTGATCGCATTGTGAGTTTTCTTGCAAGCCGCGAGTTGTTCAATTTTGTCTTGTTCTTGCGAAAAAAAGTTTTGAATGGTCCGTAGTTCATATCTGTTGGTTGCCAAATATGAGTCGTATTTGGAACTCCGGTGAGTATGTATAGTCCTTCTGCTGCTGTAACAATCTGTAGGTCATCATCTTTGCGTCCTGGACCCGAATCTACCAGCATCACTACTCGCTTTCCAGGAATGGGGGCAAGGTCTGGATACAACGGCATATATGCATCCTTCACTACCTTTGTAAACTCCGTACCATCCATTCCAGCACTGGCGTTACAGTTCACAGTACTCCACCGTTCGGTTGGTTCGTTGAACCCCCATGTTCCGGTTACCGTATTGTGCTCGAGCTCTTCCAAAAACGAATCCTGAATCCTCTTGTTTCCATCCTCTTTAGCCATACTTTTCAACTGAAAATGCGGGGGGATGGGATCGCCCGAAGCGCAACTCCCACAGATAAGAGTTATGCGGTGACTACTCTTGTTAGCCCGGTTTGCACCAACAGGTAGATGTTTGCTGCTTGGTCCATAGTGTGTCACGGGTCGACCGCCGGACTTACTCGTGGTCGTATCGAGTGACAGGCCCGTTTCATCCACGTTGAGTATCCTTCGAAGTTGTTCAGGTGGGAAATAGAGCTCTCCTTCGTGTCCTGCAGCCGTCTCCTCTGCCGTTGGCAACCGTGCAAAGCCCATTTCGAGAAAAAAAGTTTTTAGAGTTGTAAACCATTGGTTAATATTTTTACGCGTTGCATACGTTGCCCGGCGTTCCTCCATCTGCGAATTCTGGTTTGGCACTTCCACCGCATTTGCAAACTTAGGTTCCAAGCGCTTGAATAAAGAAACAGAGCCGGTAAGCGGTGCTGGAATAAAACCGGTAGTGATGCATGCTGTCAGCTTCTGAATGACCATCTGCCGATTTGGTTTGTCCTTCATCCGAGCCGCCGTCAATGTAACATAAGTTTCAATTGCTTCGCCAAGAGCATCCTCCACCGCGTCTGGAAGTACTGGGCGCCGGCCCCTCCGTGGTGGACCCTTGAGTCCTTGACGAAGACGATTCCGCAATGTGACTGGGTTGATGTTCGTACCATACGTCGTATTTACCTCGTCACAGATAACCGTTGATGGCACCCGTTCTACTCCCTTGGGGAGCTCCACCAACTGCTGCTGCTCCAACTTTTCCTCTGCTACCCTCCAGGCATGATTAAATCGAATCGTGATAGCTTGCTCATTTGCTTTAGAACATAGGGCTTGGTGGGGAGTCCTTCTTGTTTTTTTCAAAGACAATGGAGTTGGAGTTAGTTTCTTCCTTTTGCAAGGTGGGGGGGGGGGGAGTTTTCCTTTTCCAAAAACGCTGCTGTAGACAATGTTGTGCTTCCTGCTGTGCTTCCTGCTGTGCTTCCTGCTGGCGCTGCTCCTGTTGCCGGCGCTGCCGGCGTCGTCGTCGACAATGTGCTTCCATTGGTGTTGCTTGAGGCAGTATGGGCTCTTTTGTTGTTGTTGTTGTTGTTATTCGGCGTTTTTTTTTTTCAAGGGGGGGATCCAACAGTCCACTTGGATTGGTTACAGTCGAAACGCTGGTACCATTTGATCCACCAACAACAACAGCAGGGGGTGGTGGTGGCGGCGGCGGCGGGGGGGGGGGGAATGGGGGCAGCCTTCTTGTTTTGTTGTTCTTCCAAGAGTTTTGCCTTCTTCCGCAATACTCTCTTCTGTAGGGAGCGATTCTTGCTCTCTTCCTTTGTAAATCCCGCAATTAACATAGCAGTTGCTGTAGTGATAGTACCAGTGTGGGAATGGTTAGAATAACAGCCGCGTTATTTGTTAACTTGCAAGGGGGAAGGGCAGCGCCGTTTGCCACAGCGCCAACTGTGTGTGTTGTTGTTGCTGCTGTAGGGGGAGTTTTTTGGCCCTGGGGGGTGTTGTTGTTGCTGGAGTTGTTTTTTTCGAAACGACCGGGAGGATCGATCTGCAACTTGGGGGGCATCTTCTACTTGATAAGTATCGATTTATCCTGTACTGGTGCTTGCTGGTTGATGCCGCGAGCAGGGGGATTCTTGTTGCTGCTATGGGGGGATTTTCGACGTTGTTTTTTGGGCCCTTGGGGGTGTCAGTGTGGCTGTGGCTGTTTTTTTTAAATCGACTGGGAGGATCGAGTCGCAACTTGGGGGTCTGCTTCTCCTTGATAAGTATCGATTTATCCTGTAGTGGGGCTTGCTTGTTGTCGGCGCGAGCAGAGGAATTGTTGTTGCTGCTATGGGGGGATTTTCGACGTTGTTTTTTGGCCCCTTGGGGATGTCACTGTGGCTGTGGCTGTTTTTTTAAAATCGACTGGGAGGATCGAGTCGCAACTTGGGGGTCTGCTTCTCCTTGATAAGTATCGATTTATCCTGTAGTGGGGCTTGCTTGTTGTCGGCGCGAGCAGAGGAATCCTTGTTGCTGCTATGGGAGGATTTTGGGAGTTTTCAGAGTTTTTTGCCCTGCCTCGTCGATCCGTTGTTGCTGTTGTTAAAGCTCTTTTCTCCTGTAGGACGCGTCCAATCGATCCGAAACTTGCAGGTCTTGTTGATCTTGGTATAAGGAAGCTAACCCTGAGTAGTGAGCGGCTGAGGTGGTATGGTTAAGGAATGGTTGGGTTGAGACAGCTTGGTATTCTGATGGTTGTGGTAATGGAGTGTTTCATAATTTTTCATGATTTTCTTGACCGGAAGAATCATAAAGTCCGAAGGGGTTCCGGCGCGCGCAACCCCTGCAAATTGGGTATCTATGGAAAGCTCTTGCCCTTGCCAATTCTGGCGCGGTGATTACTTTGGTAGAGAAGTTCCAGCTGGAGAGAAAGATCAATAAGACTAACAAGACCAAAATCGATGCTTCTAAGGAGGGGGAAGAAAAAAAAGCTGTCTCAAATTGACTGCTCCGATTAACACTTAAACTCGTACCTCCAAGAAGTTCGAGAACAACAAAACCAAACCAAACCCCCGACAACACCGTAGTAAAATTTTTTTTGGTACCGTACCGTACGGCACGATACGGATGCGGAGATGCACATCCAGCCGGCGACCCATCCATCCATCCATCCATCCATCGATCGATCGATCGATCGGTCCATTCATTGCGTCGTCGTTCGGGTGGTGTAGGGTTTCTTCGTTTTCGTTTCGTTTCGTTTCGCGCTCCGCTACCAGCCACAAACCGAGTTTAGTTTCATTTCATTTCATTTCGTTTCTGGCTCGGCACTTCACGTCACGTCACGTCACGGTCACTTTTACTTCTGCTTACTATACCAAGTACTTCGTAATTACTAATGCAGTAGTAGTATTAATAATAATAATAATAATTACGTATAGTACTGACTGACTGACTGACTTACTTACTTACATGCATGCGCAGCAATAATTTTTTATGGATTCTTGAGAAGGGACTCGAAAAAGCTCGATACGGCCACGTCCTTGTCGCTGGCGTCCGCATTGTTGCTGTTGTTGGTGGTGGTGGTGGTGTTGTTACTATTGTCCGTTGTGGTCGCCTTGGTGGCCGACCCGGGTTCGCCCGTAGTATTGTTGTTGTTGTTGTTGTTGTTGTTGTTTGCGGCATTACTCTTGTTGTTGTTGTTGCTGTTGTTTGCCGCGGTATTGTTTTTGGTTTTGTTTGCCCCATCCGCCGATGTTGCACCGGGGGGGAGTGCCGAGGCCATCGACTCGCGGAGCTGGGTCAGCCATCCCTCGTCTCCAACCGTCGATGATACAGCAGCAGCAGCAGCAGCAGCAGCAGCGGGCTGTTCTTGGTTCGACGACGACGACGACAACCGTTCGTTGTTGTTGTTGTTGTTGTTGTATGGAAGGGCGACCCAGACGCTGTCCTTGGTGGCGTCCCAGTGTCCGGGATAGCTGGCGTTGCGCAACAAGACGCTCTCGATGAGATCCTCCTGGTGGGTTCCGGGTCCGTACAGGGCGGTAGTAATGTGGGTGTGTGGGTGTGGGTGTGTGTGGGTGTTGTCTGTGGTGGACGACGGCGACGGCGATGCTTCGGCGTGTTGTTGTTGTTGGAGTGTTGAGTGGTACTCCCATACGGGAATTCCCGATGCCAGGTCCCTCCAGAGCCGGGCGAGCTGATCGTACGACACGCAGGGCTGGGCGGTGGCGGATGCCTGCGTTGCCATATCCATGTCCATTGCCGTTTTTTGTGCACCGGCTCCCTCCTCTCCTTCGGCCGGAGAGGCATCCGGGGTAGTAGTAGCATTCGCATTCGCACTTGCATTCGCGGCAACACCAACACCACCAGTAGTTCTTGTGGTCGGACGCTCCACAAAACAGAGCGCCGCATTCAACGCACTCGCAAATTTCCTCAGGTGGTAAATGATTAGTGCCCGTGCTTGCTGCTGGCGATAGGCTTCCTCCGAGGACAGATCCTCGTCCTGGTCTTGTTGTTCACCCGGTGCACCAGCACCAGCAGCAGAATCCGCACCAGCAGAAGCAGCCGAAGACGACGACGCTAGCTGCTGCTGTTCCGCAGTACCATTGCCATTGCCATTGCCATTGGTCGGTAGCACAGCGCACACCATGACCGCCACCTTGGTAGTCTTGGCCGCGTACGATTCCTCGATGGTCCGCTCCGCCGGTTTGTCGTCCGGGGCCAATCCGTATTGTACCGTCTGGAGGTCGTACAGGCTGGTAGTAAGTGTCTTGTTGTTGTTGCTGTTGTTGTTATTATTGGTGTTGTTGTTGTGATCATCGTCGCCATCACCACCACCACGATCGCTATCACCACCACTACTACTGCTACTAGCACTACTACTACTAGTAGTAGACGCCGGCGGAGGATGCTCGATCAAATGCCTCACCAATGCCGCCTGCAGAGCACTCAGCGTGGGTTCCACGCTCGTGGCATCCGACAGATCGACCGTCCAGCAATACACGGCGGATTCCGTCTGGGACGCATCGGAGAGCTTGGAAAGGAGGAAATCGACGAGCGGAGAGGAGGAGGACCTGTTGTTGCCGGACGTTCCTTGTTGGTCCTCCTTCGCAACCACTACTTCGCAATTCCAGACCCCTAGATCGGGAGTAGTAGTCGCGGTCGTTGCAACGACGGGTGGATCGGTCTTCTTTTCGTCGTCCCTCGAGAGCGAAACAGGAACAGGAACAACCGGAACGACAGGAACAACAGGAACACGAACCGCCTGGTAGGTTAGAGACGTGTATCCCGATACGGACGGGGTGTCCTCCATCAAGATAATCTGCTTCGCACCACCGGAATACATCTGGACGACGGTGGGAATACGAATCGACGACGACGACGATGATGAGCTGCTATTGTTATTGCTGTTGTTGTTGTTGTTGTTGTTGTTGTTATTGCTGTTGCTGTTGGAAGTACTGCCACCACCACCACCACCAGCAGCAGCAGCAGAAGTGCCGGACAGGGTTGCAAAGAGGCCCATGCTGTACTGTACTTGTTGTTCCGCCCGGTGTTAATGGTTGTCTTGTCTTGTTTTGTGGTGTATTTGGTGTGGTGTGTTGTGTTTCGAGTTAACTTCGTTCGGTGGTGGTTCTGGTCAGGAGTCATAAATAAGAGGGGTGCGTGCGACACGACGAGTTTCCACTGAAACCATGATAGGGAGGATTTTGGAAAAAACTTCCCCAGCTAAATTTTTAAAAGTATGTTTTTACTGAATAATGCTAGTAAAAAGGACAGTGAAACAAACACCTGATTCCCAAAGGTACTTCCAATCACTTTCTGACCTTCATATTACATACACACCTTCCTTATACTCTCGAGAGACACATAGCAAGTGGCGTTTGGCTGTATTATTCATCTGTGGCGTTCTTGACAAGCACATGTGGGTGACCACCAAAAAATGGTTCAACGGTCTGTCTGTCATCTGTTTTTGCTGGTCAGTCCCACCAAAAATGATTCCAAACCCACAAACAGTCTATCCGTTGTCCATTTTCGCTGGTCAGTCCCACCAAAAATGATTCCAAACCCACAAAAAAGTCTGTTCATCATCCGTTTTTCGCTGCTTTTTTCTCACAATATCTTGTGCTGTCTCTCTCTTTAATAAATACAATTCTCTGCATAATTGTTGTAACTCTAAAAATCGACCGAAAGGTATAGGATAATTGAAATTTAAAGAGATGTGAGCATATCGTGAGATTGCTCTGTTACTGTGTATTTTACTGTATTCGACCGGTATCCCTGTGTTAGTGTTGTATGTATGTAGGGATGTCTAAACCGGTCGTCGATCATGTGTAATTTGTCATAAGACAGAGAACACATGATATGACCTAAATGTCTGGATACTTGAAGTCATTTTTATCTCAGGAGGAGTATAAGTAACTTTTCAAGTGTAGAATGGATGTAACCGCTGTAGAATGTACGTAAGTAGGGTACGTGTATTTTTGACCGACAGCACACCCCTTGATTCGACACTTAGTGAAGGAGTGTTGAATTACAAGTCGGTTCTCCATCTTGTAGAACTCGAAAAAACTTAAGTATGGGCTTGGATATCGAATCGGATGATTGTAATCGTAGAATTGGACCAATCGTACATCAATGAGAGAGGAGAGGTGCTTGAGTATGTAGTGGTCGCGCGAAATTGACGGGAAGCTAACAAATCGTCAAATCGTAAGAGACAGTAGGAATCGATATGATTGGAGAATCTACTCGTAGGAGTCAAGTGAGGAGCATCAAAGACGATTGATTGACAATAGTAATTCAATCGTAGCTAGTCGTAGAATAGGATTGATCCGTATGGAGGAATCAACTGTATCAATTGAACTGGAACAGAAGGGTCAATTGAAGATCTCGACGGAGGGGAGATCCATGAGTAATTGTATTGATGCCAAGTGTAGAGAGTCGAAATACAGAAGAAGATTCTTGGTAGAAGGATCTGTATACACCCCTTGATACGCAAGTAAGGAGGAGGAGAAAGAAGCGGGGGGAGGTCTATTGATACAGCCCGTCGCCGAGTCCCGTACCAAGTATACTCTGGCTGTAACCGACAGTGGAGGTGCTGTACGGGGCGGAGATAGGTAGCTTAAGGTATCCACTTGTTAGTGGAAGGTATAAGGGCTCTATAACCTGTTGTAACTCTAAAAATCAACCGAAAGGTATAGGATAATTGAAATTTAAAGAGATGTGAGCATATCGTGAGATTGCTCTGTTACTGCGTATTTTACTGTATTCGACCGGTATCCCTGTGTTAGTGTTGTATGTATGTAGGGATGTCTAAACCGGTCGTCAATCATGTGTAATTCGTCATAAGACAGAGAACACATGATATGACCTAAATGTCTGGATACTTGAAGTCATTTTTATCTCAGGAGGAGTATAAGTAACTTTTCAAGTGTAGAATGGATGTAACCGCTGTAGAATGTACGTAAGTAGGGTACGTGTATTTTTGACCGACAGCAATAATCAGCCCAAACAAGCTAAATATTCAGCTTCCTCACAAAAAGCTGGTTTAGAGTGAGCCCTGTAACTCATTTTAATATTGCTTTTTGATTGAGTTGCTATCATTTGAAAGTGTAGTAGTTTTACTAGCATTATGCAGTAAAAACAGACTTTTAAAAATTTAGCTGGGGAAGTTTTTAACAAAATCCTCCTATCATGGTTTCAAGGACCCCCATTTTTTTCTTCTAGTATCATGCAGCGAAAACGGATGATGAACAGACGGCGTGTCGCACCCCTCTTATTTATGACTCCTGGTTCTGGTTGCTGCTGTTGCGGTCTAACGGTAATCTCTCACCTGCCTAACTACGGTAGTACTCGTACTTCTTACTACGGTACCTAAAGTACGAGTACTCGTACGTACTACCGTAATACCATCGATCGCACGGGAGAGCACGTGCACTCGCAAACTCGATGCCTATCTAGAAAAGCGCCGGTAGCAAACGTACAGACGTACGGACATTCGGAGATATACATGAATGAGATACACCAACACACGTACGGCTAACAGGCAAATAAGCGAGCTGACTCACCGAATCGCTAACAGTACTAAAGGTGCGCTAATAGTGCACCAATAGAGGTTCGATCCAAGAAATCATCTTATATGAAAAACACTCACAAATCTAAATACTAATACTTGAAATCACTGAATACTACTAGAATTACCTAGTAGTAGACTACACGTGTAAACGTGTTAGTGAAGTAGTAAGCTCACGAGAGCAAAACTAAAGTTTATCAGACCCAAATGGACTCAAAGAGTCTGGGTAACAAAAATGAAAGCTGATTGCCGACTGATCATCGGTTAATCACCGTCTGAAGCCAAAGGCTGGACGTTAAAGACCCTCCTCAACAGAAGAGACTCACAAGAAGTCATTTTATCTCTGGAGGAGTATCAGTAACTTTTCAAGTGTAGAATGGATGTAACTATCGTAGAACGTAGGTAAGTACGGTGCGTGTATGTGCGTGTATTTTTGACCGACAACACTTCCTTGGACTTGTCAGAGGCTCTGGTTAGATCAAAACAATCACCACTTCTAGTGATCAGGCGCTGGTCATTTCTACCACTGCCTAGTAGGTTGTGGAGATAGTAGTTTTTCCTGACAATTGTTTCATTTCCCGATGAGTCTGTGTAGTAGGTGATTGGAAAGTCTTTCATGTCATCACTGGTGAGGAATTCATCTCTTCTATAGTATCTCTCCTTAACTGGTGGTGGTAAGGTTGCTGGATTCCATGGTAAGTCGAGTGCCGCTTGGTGGTTGGCACCAGCATTGTTGTTGTTGACCAATTGCTGTAGTAGGGTGGTCAATTGTCGCATGCCGGCGCCTTCTGCAGTGGGCACTGAGGGTGTAGCTGCGGCATCTGCATCATTGCTGGCCTCATTTTCATCATCAACGTCAGGTTGGAGTTCGCCTGTGTAGATGCCATTGAAATAGTTGGCGGGGTCATTGGGGGTCTTCCAGTTTCTTTTGAATTTCCATTGATTGATGTTGAATAGTACTGTTGCAAGCAGTGGTTCTGGGCCGTTGGTTGCTTCAGCTCGTCTGACAGCTTCTCTTCCTGCAGAGTCAAACTCCTGTGGGTTTCTGATCCTTTGGTTTGGAGATCCAGATTTAACAAATCGTATTGGTGGGCATGAATCAAGGAGCTGGGCAATGTGTCCCTTTTGTTGCTAGTTCATCGATGTTGGCCATGTCCAAGGTGATGCTGTTGCAGAAGGCTTCCCTGAGTGCAGTGACTGGGGCCGGACCAAGGGTTCTGGGGCCTTCGTCATTAGCATCCGAGGATGTGAAGAGAGTTGATATTTCAGGTGCCATAAGTGGCACAGTCTCTGCGTAGCTAGGAGCCAATAATTGAGAGAAAGGACTTCTTGGGGGTTGTTGTCACTTTGGAATTTGAATGCAATTCCATAGACATCGGTCCAATCGTATGCTTCTGGTGGAGGAACCATGATGGGTGTCGAATCGGTGTTTCGCGAATCGGCTTTCGATTAATCGTCGTCGTCGGAATAATCAACCGTCGTGGCAAGTAATCGTCGTTGTGACGTATCGTTTGATGTCGGGTCGGCGTAATTAATCAGTTGCGTCGAAGGAAGACGGTGGTGACGAACATCGGAGAAATAATCGTTTATTCCGTTGTTTTGATGTACCGTACGTCTGTTGTCAGCGAAAAATACGGACTTTGTCGGCATCAAATTCGATTGAAAAAGCCGACGAAGGAAACGGAACGACGACCAAGGTACGTAAGACTTACAGAGAGATACGAATACTCCAATGATCAAGCATTAGAATCAAACGTACCTCCACTACTTGGAATCCTTAAGTGGTAAAAACAATATCACCTAAGGTTACAAACAAAAGAGGATAATCGGTTAGAATAAGACATATCCAAAGACCTGACCAATAATTGAACACTTGGAATCCTTAAGTATGTTCAAAAGAAAACACTTGATATCCCGTGAGGAAATTACTTATTGCAATCAAGAAAATCAGTACCGATTCCGAATGGGCCTCCTCATCTATCTCAAATACAACGAACAAGCATACGCCCCATCGGATAAAACACTTAACCTCACAAATGTGTGACCAATACCAACAGAATGACCGATACAGTAAGACCGACACGACGCTAATACAGCAACAGCAACAGCAGTATCAGTATGATGAAATCCATTCTAGTGAAAAGACCGGGGAAGATCTCTACCATGTAAAATACAGCAGAGAGCCCTGATACAGTAAAAAATAAGAGCGTCTCTCTGAGCTCACACTCTTTAAATTTCAATTATCCTATACCTTTCGGTCGATTTTTAGAGTGACAACAATAGCCACAGGAAGATTCATGATTACAGTGTAGGAGACCAAATTATGGTGAAAAATGAAAAGCTCATTCCTGGTGCTTTAGAAGCAAGAAGCAAGGGTCCCTACACTATCCAGCAAATCCACACCAACGGTACAGTTTCCTTTCTCTTAAGAAATTAACCACGTGATCCAACGCATGAACATTCGAAATCTGAAACCATATCACGCCAATTAAAAATTTCTTATCTAAACATGATAAGCAATACTGGTCGCACACAACTAACAAAATTCTGTGCCACCAATCGAACTTTTACGAGAAGGAGAAGAGTGTGGTATTCCAACGCTCACGATTGAACGATTCAAGAAAATCTGAAAAGCAAGCCGGTCTTCAATATTGAAGACTGGATGAAGAACATATCCAAATCTTTTATGTAAACTGTACGTTGAATTTCGATTCAACGGCTGTTTACTGTTACAAGCTCCCAACTGCTCCTCGGAGTGGTTGACAGAAGAACTAGCTCACAATCTTAGTTTTTAACCAATACATAAACCTTATTTTAGTACCTTTTTCTAGAGGCATACGACAGTGGGTGATTCCCGAAATACTTTTTTGTAACGGACATAAACTTCTGTTTTTAGTATTTCGGGAATGAAAATTTCGTACATACTTTTTTTGGCGGGAAAGTGCATAAATCTCATTTTGGAATGTGGAATCTCATTTTCTCTCATTTTGGAATATATGTGGAATTCTTCAAAAGGCACACGAAACATGTGGAAGCATAAACAAGTAATTCAGTCACGGATTCCGTTATAAAAAAGTATAACGTTACAAATCATAGTCTACATGAGCTCACGTTGACTATGATTTGTAACATTAAGACAGGTTAAGTAGAAAATTTCGTGTTTATGTAGTACATAAAAGTATTTCGGGAATCACCCAGTAACGGTATTAAATTACGGTAGACTCATCAATCGAAAATCCCGCAAAGATACGGTAAGATTACTACGTACCTACCTGTACTATGGGATACCTACGGTACGGTATTGTACCGGACCCGGTACAATACAACAGCACGAGCAGTAGGAACGTGCGGTAAGGCTTTACTTACCGTACAGTACAGTACGAGTACCGTACCGTTCCGTACTGGTCCCGCAGCAGTGTGCAATACCGGAAAAAGCACGAATGCAATCGCAATGCAAATCGAAAGAAAAACCTCAACACTTTATTTTCAGTTCCTACCGTACCGTTTTGAAACAGCACTCATTATTGTCTTCATGTTGCGTTCGGATTCCTGAAGATTTCCGTTTTTGTTTCACAAACTTATTTAACCCGCTCCCACTAACAACCCCCCCCCCCCCCCACACACACACACACACTCACTCGATTCCATTCCATTCCATTCCATTGCCTTCCATGCCCACAAAAAATGGAACGTGTCCGAGGCGAAGTGAAGTTCATTTATTTTATTTTACTTTACTTTATTTTTTAACCAACGTAAGTGGACGACTGTCACGAATAGAAACAACAGATGTAACGAAAACGAAAATTCGGAAGAACAACAAGAACATATCTACCATTGTTTCTTTTCCACCAGCCCAAACAAACAACACGCAAACAGCAACGCCTGCTGTATTTAAATACTCTCCTGCTACCAAGAAACAAGCAACAAACAAACAAACAAACAAGCAACCAAATTACACACCATGACCTTTTTTTCCACGGCGGTATCGGTCTGCTTTCGATGTCGGTGTCGAGACGATAGAAATGCGAATACAAATGAGAATACAAATGAGAATACAAATGAGAATACAAATGCAGATCTCAGGGAATACAACTCAAACTCCAAAACGAGATGGAAATCGTTTTGGCAGAAATTGAACTCCAGATCGAAGCAGGCTGCCACAAACATCATCACCACCACCACCAACAACAACAGCACCAACACCAACAGATCAACCACTACATTAAGCACCACTACAATCACCAGACGCTTTCCCGTTATTCCCCTCTGCGCCTCGATCGAGGATTTCGTTCCCTACAGCTACAGCAACTACAACAACAACAGCAGCAATAACAATAACAACAGCAACAGCAGCAGCAGCAGCAGCAGCAACAATAACAATAACAATGGGAAAAATGGTGAGGATTGGGACGCGTCCACGGTTCCCAATTCTCCATCCCCCTTGCAGGCAGAACGACCCGTCATACCAATCGATGAACCTCTTCATCTGATGATTCCGAACAACAACAACAACAGCAACAGCAACAACAACAACAACAACAACAACGAGATGTACGAGAACAACGAGAGTGAGATTCGGAACGAGAGCAGCTCTCCAGGGACGACGATTGCCCCCCCCGAGTCGATGCCGATGCCGATGCCGATGACCCGCGGCAACAACAGCAACAGCAACAGCAACAGCAACCACCACGCGCCGGGAGCCGTCCCGAACAGGCCATCGCTGTCCTCCTCCAAGTCGTCGTCGCTGTCGTTGTCGTTGTCGTTGTCGTTGTCGTTGTCGTCGTCGGCGGCGGCGGCGGCGGCGATCCCGGTGTTCGAGGTATTCGTTCCGGCACACTTTGTGCTGGAACCCACTCGATATCGATATCAACATCGATATCAACAGCCACACCGCCTCCTCGACGGCCCGCCACCCCTTCCCGGCACAACACCGGCACAACAAACACCAGCACCCGGGAACACTGCCTCAAACACAAACTTATACGATGAACACCAACACGACGTCGTCTGGGACGACACGACCATTGCCACAACGGAAACACAGTCACCACCACCACCAACAACACAAACCCCGGAAGAAATCTCTCGGTTGTTGCAGCGACGGCTACGGCGACAACGGGCACTGTTGTTGACAGCCCTCAGAATAACACCAACACCAGCACCAACACCAGCACCAACACCAGCACCAACACCAGCACCAACACCAGCACCAGCACCAACAACGGGGGGGGAGGAGACGACCCCCCCGGTGCGGGGTACCAATGACAATAACAATGTTAATGTCAATGCCAATGCCCATGCAACTACCGAAGTAGTCGATAGTATCGATGATGCCATTATCGAACACGAACACGAACACGAACACGAACACGAATCTATCCCGGCGAACGCGAACGCGAACGCGAACACAAACGGCGCGGTGGTTGTTGGGGCGCCACCGAGGCAACAGCAGCATCAACAGCAGCAGCATCAACAGCAACAGCATCAACAGCAGCATCAACAGCATCAACATCAACAGCATCAACAGCATCAACATCAACAGCATCAACATCAACAGCAGCAGCATCAACAGCATCAACAGCATCAACATCAACAGCATCAACATCAACAGCATCAACATCAACAGCAACATCAACAGCAACAGCAACATCAACATCAACAGCATCAACAGCGCATCGTCCCGTGGCACGTCGTCACGGGGGGCAATGCCAGTGTCAATGCCAATGCCAATACCGACAGAAGTTAACAAACAAACAACAAACAAGCAAGCAAACAAACAAACAAGCAAACAAACATTAATCGCCACAAGCCGGAACACGATCAAAAAAAAACGAACACGAACATCGCCACCGAACAGCAACAGCAACAGCAACAGCAACAGCAAACAAACAAACAAACAAACAAACAACGGAACGGAACGGAACGGAACGGAACGATAAGCTAGAAGAGCAACTATTGAAATTCTTTCTTGTTGGTGTTGTTGTTGTTGTTGGTTGGAAATGTTGACGGTTCTTTCTCCCCCAGAAAAAGTTGATCATGTTGTCGGCAAAAAATACGGACCATTGTCGGCATCAAATTTGATCGAAAAAGCGGTGCAGAATATTAACACGGAGTAACAACAGAGATACAATTATTTCGATGATCGAGTCTTAGAATCAAACGCACCTCCACTACATGAAAATCCCTAAGTGGTAAAAACGATATCACTTAGGACTACAAACAAAAGACAACATTCGGTTAGAAACAAGACATATCCAAAGACCTGACCAATAAGTGAACACTTGGAACGCTTAAGTAAATTCAGAAGAACCTACTTGATATCCCGTGAGGAAATTACTTATTACAATCAAGAAAATCAATACCGATTCCAGATGGGCCTCATATCTAGCATATATACCACGAACAAGCATACGCCCCATCGAACAGATTACTTAACAACATGAATGACCGATACCACCAAATGACCGATACAGTAAGACCGACACGTTAATACAGCAACAGCAACAGCAGTATCGGTACGAGAATAGTAACAGCACTGGGGAAGATCTCCACCATGTAAAATACAGCAGAGAGCCCCGATACAGTGAAAATACAGTGAAAATACGTAGTAAAAATAAGAGCCTCTCTCTGAGCTCACATCTCTTTAAATTTCAATTATCCTACTGTATACCTTTCGGTCGATTTTTAGAGTAACAACAGGTTATAGAGCCCTTATAACTCACGGGTTGGCGTATACTTTAAGAGCCTATCTCTGCCCGATCAGCACCTCCACTGACCGGTCACAGCCAGAGGACATTGCTGTTGAGCGATAGGCCTTCCCCCCAGCGCAGAGATTGTTGCTGCGCGAGCCTGCTGTTGAGCGACTCCCTTCCAATCTCCCCCTCTCTCCGACGAACGTTCCTTTGGTCCTTTCTTCGGTTAATTTTCCGGTCATCGACGCTTCTACTGCCGACACCGGTTATTTCTTTCCGTTTCCTCCGGTCATTGATTTCTTTCTTCCGGTCCTCCCTCCCGTTCTCTTTCCGATTTTGTGGTCCTCGATTCCCGTCTCCCGGTTACTTCTTCGCCTCCCTCCTCCGGTCATCGCCACTTCTACCGACGCCGCCGGCTATCTCCTTTTGGTTTCTCCGGTTTACCAAAAATCATGGCCTACGCCATAAATATGGCCAAAGTAACGACAATTGATACCGGTGTTGAAACTAAACTGTAATGAAATAAAATAATATGTAGGGTCGGCTCTGCTCGGCTCAGCTCGGCTCGGCTCAGCTCGGCTCGGCTCAGCTCAGCTTTCGCGTCTGTTCTTTGTTGTCGTAGTTTGTGTAGTTGTTTGTGCCATTTCCATTGTCATTGTCATTCTTTTTTCTGTTTCGAGTTCCATTGTTTTTGGTAACATTGTTTCCATTTGTGTCTGTGTCTGTGTCTGTGCCTGTGCCTGTGCCGCCGCCGCCGCGGTCAATGCCGAGGACAGCGGTGCCGAGGGCAAACGACGTCCCCAGCATCCCCACCACGAGCAAGACAATGGTGGCAACAAGAACCTTGGTGGAGCCCGACCGACCGGGGCCGCCAACTGCGGCTTCCATTTGGCGGTTGTATTGTTGTTGTTGTTGTTGTTGTTGTTGTTGTTGTTTTGTTATTGTTGTTGTTGTTGCCTGCCTCCACCTCGACCAGGGTGGCAACATAGATTTCTTCGCTTTCAACCGAAACGGCCCGGGCCATGTTGTTTACCGGGGGAACGGAGAGCGTGACCGATGCGGTGAGGACATCGTCCAGGGGTGGCAGAACCGTTGAGAGTTCCTCTTGTCCTTGTCCTTCGTCCTTCTTGTTGTTGTTGTTGTGGTTTGCTACGGTTGCGGTTGCGGTTGCGGTTGTTGATGTGACTGTGATTGTTCTTGTTCGAGTTGAATTGTTGATCTGGATTTTTTTTTGCTTCTGGATTTCGAATTCGTTGTTGTTCGACGACGAATTCAGCCTCGTGATCGTCTTGGATTCACTGTCACTGTCACTGACCCTGGCGCCGGTTTTGGATGACTTGGATTGGTTGACAGCAGCAGCAGCAGCAGCAGCAGCAGCATCATCCTTGGAGTTTTCGTTTTCGTTTTCGTTGTCTTTGTCTTTCTTGTTGTCTTTATCGTTTTCGTTCTCGCTTAGGGACTCTTTCTCGTCGTTGTTTTTCGTGTTCTCGTTGTCATTGTCATTGTCGTTGTCGTTGTCATTTTCATTTTCATTTTCGTTCTCGTTTACGTTTACGTTCTCGTTGAGGGACTCTTCCCTCGTTGTTGTTGGGGGTTCTGTATCACGTTCCGCACTTGTTATTGTTGCTGCTGCTGTTGTTGTTGCTTGCTGCTGTTGTTGCTGTTGTTGTTTCCGGAGTATTAGTATTGCTATTGCTGTTGCTGTTGCTGTTGCTGTTGCTGTTGTTATTATTTGATTCCGTACCGGTACTTGTTGTTGTTGTTGTTGTTGTTGTTGTTTCCGTGGCCGTACCGGTAACAGTTGCGGTTGTCTCGTCTTCGTTTTTGCTTTCGTAGTCGATCGTCATCTGTATCATTAGTATTACTATTAGTACTATTAGTACTATTAGTATTAGTATTTGAACGGGATTGGTATTGGTATTGGTATTGTTATTCTTATTCTTATTCTTATTGTTATTGTTATTCTTAATGGTGTCGGTATTGCGATTGCTATTTTGCGATTGCTATTGGGCATGACATAGTAATCTTAGTTGTACGTACGGTACCGTAAGGTGCGTTTGCTGTCATATTTTTTGGTGTACCGGTACGAGTACGGTACAGAACAATCCAGATTGGATAACACAGGCACATGACGTGACAAAGAACAAGGGAAAAAGGCATACTACGTAATTCGTAACAGCTGTCCTGATTCTTAATCCGAGGGTTTACCGGTACGAACCGGTAGGAAGCTTCGACCGAAGAGGCGGACAGCTGTTACGAATTACCAGTACGTACTTACACGTACTCAGTAGAAAATGTTGCAGTTGTTGTTATGATGTGTCATAACTGTCGACTTATTACGGTACTCGCGCGCGGTGTGTAATTTGTTGTTGTGATCAGATCTGAGCAGGGTTGTACTTACTGGCTGCTCTTAAGTAAAGTCCAAAAATTATTATGCTGGCTCAGTTGATAATTTTTGGACTTTACTTACTAAGAGCAGCCCGTAATTACAACCCTGCTCAGATCTGATTACAACAAATTACACGGTGTTGTAACCTCCTGAGGTCGAGGAAGTGGAGTGCAACGACACTGAGACCAGCAAAGGAGGTCTACACTAGTAACACTCCTAAGGTTGAAGTGGAGTGCAACAAGCACTGAGACCTGAAGGAGGGTTACTTCCATGTGATTAGTGAGTAGTACAGGTCGACAGTTATTGACGTAACCCAACTTGTTGGACCAATTTTCAATGGCGTGATTACTTTGATGAACTACAAGCACTGCCAGCTCCGATCTAGTAGGGGAATGGTGTAGTCCACGGCGTCTGAACTACAAGCACTGCCAGCTCCAATCTACGGGAATGGTGTATCCACAGCATCCAAACTACAAGCACTGCCAGCTCCGATCTACAGGAATGGTGTATCCACGGCAATAATCCAGCCAAACTACAAGCACTGCGCGGCTTTGATCTACAGACCTGGATCAAGTTAGCACAATTACCGGGGAATATGGGCATATAAGAGATAACAATCTTCTTAAGGCTTTGAGTGATACGGATACAACAGTGGACAGGCAGCTAAGGGAATACATAAAAACAGATTGGTACCATACAATGAAGTTCCAAGTTGATGATGATGAGGTAATGGCGCATGTAACAGAAAGGGCAGTTAAGAAACAAAAGGTTATGGTGCCACGGAATATTCAACTGGCGTCATTCTGTAACTTTTATAAGAAGAGAGTAGGGACAGTACTGACTACATTGAGGCACAACTCACAAACATTGGCAAGAAAAAACTGGATAGGTAAATACATGTTGGAGGATTTGTTGTTGAAATTAGGAATTGTGGAATCTATTTTTTGTTCGACGCCACTAACATGCCGCCCGTTGATACTACTAATAATAATATACTTATTTAAGTAACCTTAACCACCAAAGGTGGATCTAAACTACTCAGTCTGTATTCAGACTTTAACGTCGCCTCAATCGAAGAGAGTTTAAGCCCCAAGTTGTAGAATGACAAATTTTTCAAACGAATCCTGAAAGCAAGCAGGGAGGGTACAAAAAAGCAAACTGATGAAAGGTGCCCCAGCCAACAATCATACAGTAGGAAGGGATACACATAGGACTCAGGCAGGCTGATCCTGCGGGATGTGGGATGGAAGAAGACAGGGGCCACGGTCTTGAAGGAAGAAGAACAGGGCGGGCTGGAAGGGAGGGTACAAAGAACAAACTGATGAATGATGCCCCAAGCAGAAGCCTAACAGAAGGCAACTGCCAACAATCATACAGTAGGGAAGGTATACACATAGGAAGCAGCGCTGCATGGCACCACTCAGGCAGGCTGGTCCTACGGTATGTGGGATAGGAAGAAGACAGGGGCCATGGTCTTGGAGGAAGAAGAACAAGGTGGGGGAGTTTGGGTAGTGGAGGTGCGTTTGATCTGAAGGCGTCCGCACCTCCGTCATTGAGTTGTTCGATCGAATTTGCCGCCGACAACAGTACCGTAGGTTTTTTTTTAAATCGTATTTGCCGCCGACAACAGTAGGAGTTTTGATCGAATTTGCCGCCGACAAGGACAGGAGTAGGAAGGGAGATGTTTGATCGGGAGGGTGTGATCTGGAGGCTTCCACACCTCCGTTGCCGGCACGAATTTTCAATCAAATTTGCTGCCGACAACAGGAGGAAGTAGTTTTGCGATCGAATTTGCCACCGACAACAGTAGAAGGGATACACATACCGTAGGATTTCCTTCTCTTGTTTTCTTAGGAAGATCCGCTAATACGCGATGGTATATCGCAATACAAGGAGGACACCACGGAGTTTTGTCATCATCAACAACAACAGCAGCAGAAAGGAAACGACTTTCGCTGCCGCCACCACCAACGACGTTGTTGAACAACGACCACCGCCTGATTATTCACGGATAACGCTCCTTTGCCTACGAACGCCGACAATACCTATTGTCGACACGCCACAACAACGGACTCTACGATCGATTGGTTGCCAACAACCGCATTTTGTTTCGGAATAACTGCAGTCGGTGATTTGATAATGGTGCTTTACACAATCAATTCGTGGGCGTTGGGATGTTCACTGTGGATGTGTCACCGTGGATTGCGGACGCAGAAGAAAATGGGATCTGTCGAGTGAGAATAGGGCATACGGTAGTGCCGCTGCTTGGTGGAAGGGATCCGACAGTAAGTAAATGGAAGAAGCCCCTAAGTGGAATTGAGTTAGTGGGGGCACAGGGGCCAAGGTCTTGGAGGAAGAAGAACAAGGCAGGCTGTACACTGGAGGGGTCCTATGTAGGATGGGAACCATAAAAGAACAACACTTAGGGGCATAGGGTAATAATATGTAGTAGGCTGGAACTTGAAGTTCGACCTGTGAGACCTCTCTTATCTCACAGGGAACACTTGAAGAACAGGCTGGAACACTGGAAGGAGGTTCCTATGTAGAATCGGGCTCTAATCGAAACCACTTAAGAACCAATGGGCTGTAGGTGTGAAAACAGATGCCAGCTGCAGGGCACACCTGAAAGGTATATGCGGGAAGGAGGGCCTTAAGCGGAAACACTTAGGAACCAGGGGCCATAAGAGAAGTCGCACTTAAAGGTCAGGAAAGGAACAGAAGGGAACTTGAAGTTCACCTGTGAGACCTCTTTGATCTGACAAGAGACTTGGGGGAGAAGCTCGGAAACACGAAGTGGTAGCGCATCGCGAAACAGATCAAAGAAGGAGCTTTGTGGGGTTTGTACTCATCTACAGGATCCAGCGTAGGTAGAAGTAATACTGAATTCAGTGTAGAAAATTAGTGTTGGTTTGCAAGCTCAACGACCACCGTCCGACGACGACAGCCGACAATGGTGAAGAGGAGACTACATGGGCCAAGGAAAGCTCCAATCGACCTAGCTGATAGCAAAATCGAAAAGACCAGGTCTTGGTTACTATGTGTAGATCCTGGTGCGGTGTGTGGCGGTGTAGAAGTGAACAAGATATGGCAGGGGAGATTTGTGTAGAAATCTACGTGGTTTTAGTACTGGAACATCGGAAATTTGGAACGTCGGACAAAGTTGCTCGAGAGCAAAATTGTGCCGCCCGTTGATACTGATGATTCATCAATACAGCCGGTAACAGCAAAGGTTGAGTCCCTATCACCTCCCTGGTACTGTTGGAGTTATTGAAGACACAGAAAACGAGGATACAGGTATTTTAAACCCTCAATACAGGAAATACAATGATGCTGAAAATGAAGATTTTTATTATTTTGTTACAAGAATCATGCCGGCAATCAATCCGACAAACTCCAATTTCAAACAACGGAAGGAGAGGAGCTTGCTGAGTGATATATTTTCTGTAGCGGATGAAGCATTTGCGTTGATAGTGATCTACAATGAGCATCATGTATGGGTGAACCAGCAGCAGCAAAAGGGTGCTGCCACGATTCTGAGACAGAAAAAAATTCTGCCATTCAGACAGTGGAAGCAGAAATAGATGGATGGAAGAAGGACAAGAGTTGTTCAGTGATTTGTGCGACGAAGTTGTAAAGCTGCGCAATCAGCCAGAAACAGGAAGGAGATTGGAAGAAATTATGAGGGAGAGATTTAGGAACAAAAGTCCGACACAATACACCAATAAGCATGGCAATGCAAATAATACTAGTGGTAGCTCCAGTAGTTGTAGTGGACCCAAAAAAAGAAGAAAAGGAAATGTCTATAGTATTGATCCGGCAATAACAGCATCAATGAATGCCAATTTATCCCTTCAATTAATGTAAAAAATAACTGTACATACACAATACAAGAATTACTATTAATTGAGAACTTAATATTGAGAATATTAGAAATATTGGACGAATCATAATACGTTGCAATAGGAATAAATCAAGCATAATATAATTTACATTTAAAAAAGGGAATATCATAGTCCAGAAAAAGAATTCAAAATTAGGAGAGCAAAATCAAATTGTTATTCCGGATCTTAATATTTTGGGATTAACACTGAGTCAAGATTTCTTTTGTATTCGTGAATAGAAGAAATTGTTGTTGGTACAGAATAATAATTGGGTTCTGCTAGAGACTGAAATATATTATTTTTAATCATGAGTAGAGTAAGTGTGGTATTCCAACGCTCACGATTGAAATTACCCACGATTCAAGAAAATCTGAAAAGCAAGCCGGTCTTCAATATTGAAGACTGGATGAAGAACATATCCAAATTCTCCATGTGCTTCTCTATGTGCAATGTACGTTGAATTTCCATTCAACGGCTTTTTACTGTTACAAGCTTTCTCAACGGCTCCTCGGAGTAGTTGACAGAGCCAGCTCACAATCTGAATCTTAGTTTTTTAACAAATACATAAACCTTATTTTAGTACCTTTTTAGAGGCGTACGACACTGTTTAAACAGTCGAATAACCGCTTCGACCCCTTTCTACCGGTAAAGACTACTTCAACTACTACACGAATAAAAATTACCACTACTACACATCTAACAAGAACCGATCCGACGATTGTCCAGTAACAATAAGAAGACCAGTATGTCTTACTCAGTCATTCCCTTCAAGTATGACTTTGATCAAGAGACTATTGACAAAATTGAGTACAAGATTACCCAAGAAGTCAACGGCTCCCAAGAAGTTACCAAGATCAAAATCCCTTTGATTACTGCAGGATCAACCAAATTACAAATTCTTTTCACCATCAATGAGTTCATTAGATCTAAGAAGACCCTCAACCTAACCACAGGACCAAGAATCTATGACAAGTTTGTAGACCTCCTCAGAGACTACACCGACTGTAGCTGGTGGAACAGCTATGTATCAGCCAATGTTCCACAGAGAACTGTGGACAACTTCCAGACGACAGTGGAAGCATTCATCAGCTTCAAGTTCAACAGCAACCTTGATGCCTATCAGAATCACAAAAGATTCCTCACCAACATTAAGAAGACAACCTCCATGACTGTACACCAATTTGTAGCACAAGTCAACTTCCACAACCATGTTATTCTCCCATTACTACCGGGACACCCTCCACAAGGTGCAGAGATCAATCAAAGTGACTTTAAGAATCTAGTCTTCGAATCGATGCCAGAGGACTGGAAAGACATCTATCAACAACACCATTCGCCCCATAGAGATTCTCTCTCTGAAATGATGATAAGATTCGAAAGATTCCAATCTGTACAGAATAAAAAGAACAAGAAATCAGATAACTCATCTCAGAACAGCAACAACAATGCCAACAACAATCGTAACAACCGAAATGGAAACAATCGGAACAATCGCAACAATCATCGCAACAACCGAAACAATCGAAACAACAACAACAATAACAGTAACCAACGCAACAACAACAACAACCAACGCAGCAACAACCAAAGCAACAACAACAACAAGGGATCAACTAGGATCTCAAATGACTCACCGTGTCCTATCCATCCTGGTGCCAATCACACTTGGGGTCAATGCTACACCAACAAGTATGGCAGCAACTCCAATCAGTCTAATAACAACACTAGGGACAACAACGACTCGCACGTGAATGATCGCAGCAGCAATTCCAACAACAGCAATCGATCCACTAACTCTTCGTTGCATGGCAGTAACTTCAATGAACCAGAACAACACATGTGTGTCTTCATCAATGAACCAGAAGATACTACCATCCCTGCTACTCCTTGGCCGGATCTCTTCCATGTCGATATGGATATCGATGAAGAATACTACAACACAGATCTTCAAAGGTTTCCCTCTGAAAAGACCGATTCCGACAACAACAAGCAAGATGTTGCCCCTAGCAAGGACAATGTCGACATCGACCTTGCTCCAACCACAGTAAGTGTCTGCAACTCGATCAACGGATCCCTTGGCAAGTACTACTTGAAAACCCTCTTCGATTCCGGATCAACCGACAACCTTATAGTGGAATCAGCAATTCCCTCTGGAATCAAGAAGAACCTCCTAGACCAACCAATTCAAATGCAAACAACAAACGGCAAAACCACTTGCAACCACTACGTAACCTTGGAGAACACCATATTCCCAGAACTATCATACTCCATGAAAGTCCTACAAATCAAATGCTTTGTAGTCTCTCAGAACATCAACTATCACCTCCTTATTGGACGGAAAACCATGAGAGATCTTGGAATGAAAATGGACTTCGAGACTTGTACCATAGAATGGTATGAAAAGACAATGGACTTCCATCCTCGCAATTACTTTGACAACAAGTCCTTGCTCCACAAGGTCATGTCCGCAGAACCACACGCGGTTGCAGAAAGTTACTCCGCCCAATCAATCCAACAGTCTTATGTAGATGGAACCACCAAGTATGAGAAAACGGACCTCCACAAGCTTGTCACCGACCAAAATCATCTCTCCTACCAAGAGAAACAAGCCTTGTTACCAATACTCCTCCAAAATGAAGAACTTTTTGAAGGCTTGAATGACAAAGAATTAGGCATTTTCCCTAATCAAACGTTCCACATTGACCTCCAGCAAGGCGCAACTCCATATCATATAAAACAACCCTATTCCATTCCGCTGCACCAACAAGAAGCAGTGAAGAAAGAAATTGACCGACAAGTGAAACTTGGCATCCTTGAACGGTGCTATGCAACTGAATGGGGAATGCCAACCTTTGTAGTGCCCAAACCAGATGGCTCCTGTAGACTCATCAGTGACTTCCGAGAACTCAACAAAGTTACCAAGAAACTCCACTACCCGCTCCCAAAGCTCCAAGACATCTTCCACAGAAGAAGAGGCTTCAAATATGTCACCCTTATCGATGTCAGTATGCAATTCCACACCTTCAAACTCGATGAGGCCTCCACCTGGCTTTGTGTCCTTGTTACTCCATTCGGAAAGTTCAGACTCCTCCGATTGCCAATGGGTTTCCTTAACTCTCCAAGTTGGGCCCAAGGCTGCATGGAACAAATGCTCTCCCACCTGAAGGACATCGAAGTATACATCGGCGATATTGGTATCTTCTCAGACACCCTTGACTCCCATTGCAAATCAGTCTCCTCTGTTCTGTCCTTACTGAAGTGTCACAACTTCTCTGTCAAGCCCTCCAAGTGCCACTGGTTTCAATCCCAAGCTCCTTGGCTTGGCCACATCATCTCTCGAGATGGAATTAGACCCAATCCAAACAAAATTTCTCCTATTCTGAAACTTGCGTTTCCCTCAACAACAACCCAACTTCGGTCCTTTGTTGGGATGATCAACTTCTATCGAAACTTCTACCCAAAACGAGCTGAAGTCCTTGCACCCCTTACCGACCTCTCTGGACGAGCCAAAGGCAAAATCTCTCCAACTCCAGAACTCATTGAAGCTTTCAACAAAGCCAAATCGCTTATTGCCAATGATATCCTCCTTGCCTTCCCTGATCCAAACAAGCCCTTCCATGTCTATACTGATGCTTCTGATTACCAGCTTGGCGCTGTCATCCTCCAAAACGGCAAAATCATCCTTTGCTTCTCCAGAAAACTCAATTCGGCTCAACGCAAATACCCAACAATTGACAAAGAGATGCTCTGTGTTGTCGAAGTCTTCAAAGAATTTCGGAACATTCTTTGGGGTGCTGAAATCATCGTATGGACAGACCACATCAACTTAACCAGACAAAATCTTACCAGCCGCAGAATTATGACTTGGCGCATGCTCCTTGAAGAATTTTCCCCAGTATTCAAGTATATCAAAGGCAAAGACAATGTCATTGCTGATGCCCTCTCAAGGCTCCCACTTCAGCAAGATACTCCGGAGAAAAAGAAGGAGTTCTTCGGTCCCGATCCAACGGATGACTCGGACCTTGCAACTGACTCAACGGACTCCGATCTTCTCGCTCTTTCTGACTTGTTTCTTAACTACCCAGAAGACATTCCCATGTACCCCTTAGCCTTCGACCAACTCGCCCAAGATCAAGCAGCCAATGCCGATATTGCTACCAATCCTCGTTATACAACTGAAAACTTCAATGGCATCGACTTGAAAGTTGTAGACTCCAACGGTCGCCAGAAAATTGTACTCCCTCCAAACAGAGTGCAAGCCACCATCAAATACTACCACCACGTGCTTGGCCATGCCGGCGCAGAACGATTGTATCGAACCATCAACCAATTTGTATATGCCCCAACCCTGAAGGACCAAATCAACGCCTTCTGCAAAACGTGTGACACGTGCCAACGATACAAGAATAGCCACCAAAACCACGGACAGTAACTCTAAAAATCGACCGAAAGGTATAGGATAATTGAAATTTAAAGAGATGTGAGCATATCGTGAGATTGCTCTGTTACTGGTATTTTACTGTATTTGACCGGTATCCCTGTGTTAGTGTTGTATGTAGGGATGTCTAAACCGGTCGTCGATCATGTGTAATTCGTCATAAGACAGAGAACACATGATGTGACGTAGATATCTTGATACTTGAAGTCATTTTATCTCTGTAGGAGTATAAGTAACTTTTCAAGTGTAGAATGGATATTATTCCCGTAGAATGTACGGAAGTAGAGTACGTGTATTTTTGACCGACAACACTACCAAAGAACACCAGTATGTTCCTTGGGACACCATTGCAATCGATGGAGTAGGCCCTTGGAAAATCAAGATCCCTGGCCATGGAACAGTCTCCTTCAATGGCTTTACCATCATGGACATGTGCACCAACCTCCTTGAAATCATTCGAGCCCCACAAGTAAACCCAACCGGCCTCATGGCAGTTCATGCCCTCGACAATGGCTGGCTCTCCAGATACCCAAAACCAGTAAATTGTATTATCGACCAAGGAACCAACTTCATGAGCAACGACTTCCAACTCCATCTTGCCAACCTAGGAATCAAAGCCAAGGTCTGCTCAGTCCGGAACCCACAATCCAATGCAGTACTTGAACGCGTCCACGATACGATGAAGTCTGCAATGAGAACAGAACTCAACACCAACCCTCCACGAACTCTCCAGGAAGCAACTGATATTATTGATACCATCTTCGCATCGGCTCAGTTTGCAGTTAGATCAACCATCAACAAAACGTTTGGAATGACACCCGGAGCCCTTGTATTCCACAGAGACATGTTTCTACCGATTCCAGTAATTACTGACTTGGCCATGGTCAGAAACAAAAGACAAGCTCAAATCGACAAGAATGCTATGAAAGAAAACAGCCACAGGAAGCTTCATGATTACAGTGTAGGAGATCAAGTTATGGTGAAAAATGAAAAGCAAATCCCTGGAGCTTTTGACGCAAGAAGCAAAGGCCCCTACACCATACAGCAAATTCACACAAATGGTACAGTTTCCTTTCTCTTAAGAAATCACGTGATCCAACGCATGAACATTCGAAATCTGAAACCATATCACACCAACTAAAAATTTCTTATCTAAGCAATACTGGTCGCACACGACTAACAAAAATTCTGTGCCACCAATCGAACTTTTACGAGAAGGAGAAGAGTGTGGTATTCCAACGCTCACGATTGAACTTACCCACGATTCAAGAAAATCTGAAAAGCAAGCCGGTCTTCAATATTGAAGACTGGATGAAGAACATATCCAAATTCTCCATGTGCTTCTCTATGTGCAATGTACGTTGAATTTCCATTCAACGGCTTTTTACTGTTACAAGCTTTCTCAACGGCTCCTCGGAGTAGTTGACAGAGCCAGCTCACAATCTGAATCTTAGTTTTTTAACAAATACATAAACCTTATTTTAGTACCTTTTTAGAGGCGTACGACAGTAAGGTGCATTACGCGCACAGAAATACTAGTGCTGAGTATACGTATACCCTCATACGAAGGTCACGCATTTCAGGGTGGTGAGAAAATATTGCCTTGTTGAAATCGCGCACAAAATTCGAACCCCGCGAAACAGTTGTCGGACGTAACCTGTATTTTTGCAACCTGTTGTAGTATTTTTGCAAGTTGATACAGAAGCCGGCAATTTGTTTGTGATACAGCGATGTCTTAGTAGTGATACAGTGAATGGCACGCACTTTGGATATTGAAGGATGTTCCCTGGTCTGTCCTTCGTACACTGATCTGTCCTGCTTCCGATCCTAGGGAGTGCCACGTGGCACTACCATTCCTTTCATCCGGACTCGCTACATCAATTAAATAACATGCGCGCTGACGCTCTGTAGGCAGATTCTGTTACATTTTCTACGTTTCCGCATATCATTAACCTCTAAACCCGTACGAGTATCGCACTCGTACCACTCTGCGAGCAGAGCACATCTATTGAGAATGTCTGTCCGTCATAATAATTGTTTTTTGAAAAAGTCATACGAAAACCCGTACTTCCGTACGTACGTACGTACGAGTAATCGTACCTTGTAGTCGTACAATCCTTGCCTCCTTGGCACTTTTTTGACTTCACCACGGTAAGATTTACGGTACGTACCCGGTACAGAACGGATCAGATCGGAAGCGGGATCGTTCACAAATTTGTTGAGGCTCGCAATCAGTCGTGGATCTCTTCGCCAAAGTTTTCGTCTTGCGCTAAGATCTTACGGTAAGATTATTCTAAGATACCGTAGAATTGACGTCGTTTCATCAGAATACTACGAAGTACAATTTTTGTTTCTTCCATTGCCTCCCGTCTTCAATCGAAGGTACTGGTACTGTAACGATAGTCAAAGAACAACCTTCGCTTGGTATGAAATAATGACAAATGACAGAATTACTTCCGGTCGCCAAATTCCCAGAGTTGGATTTTATCAGAGCATAGTTGTTTTCATGTTTGTACATCCAAATGGTCGTGGTTCGATTCAATCGTGATAGAGGATGACGTGATGGATAGGTAGGATACCACCCAACACAGCATTCGATGTCGATGCGATATGCGATGCCAACAACGCCAAGGACGAATGCCCTGTACGATTCGGGAGGGTCACGGGATCCTGGTCGGAGTGGAGGTACAGTGGGACCTGACACTCGGTTGCATCCGATCCATTCCCGTATGGGGACTACTCCGCACAACAAGCACAGCATAGCACAGCATATCATACCGTAGCACAGCATCTCATACGGTAGCATCACGGAACCGAACCGAACCGAACCCAGACCATCCGAGTGTTTATATATATATGCATCTGCATCTGCATCTGCATCTGCATCGACCGCAACACAACACAACACAACACAACACAACAACACAACAACACAACACAACATAACGCGAGCAAGTCACCGCCCGAAGTGTCCGACACAAGATCCATAGTACTAGCAGGGAACAACAAACATTGCCATCCTTCCATAAAACAAGCTACAACAAAGTCTCGATTGCAAAGACAAGGAGCCAGCACCAAGAACGTTGCTCAGCAGAAGCCGTAACAGCCAAAAATAGAGTTCGATTGTTTGTCAGTTTCCAAACACTTCCTCGTATTCGTCACCAGCATGTGCATCCAAACAGCTGTAGCATCGGCATCCACAGCGACGGCAGCAACCACAACAACCACAACAACTACAACAGCGACAACAACAGCAACAACAGCAACGGCATCGGCATCAGGATCAACATCGGCCACCCGAAAAACGATTCCTGTCTGGACGGCCTCCATCGAAAACAGCATCCACATCAACAACAGACACAAACCAGAGAAGGACGACCTCCCCGCACACGCAGACCCTTCACCGCCGCATCATTCGCCTGGTGCGTCGCCATCACCCTTCCCTGGCGGTTGCAAAAACGGAACCCGCGATGGAATTGCAATCGACATTGCAATCGAAATCCCGGTCGTCTCGATCACAGCCGGAAAACAGCATAGACGGAAGTGGAAGCTCTTTCCGTTTGCACTCACGCTCGCGTTCGGTGCGTTCCATGCGTTCCATCTCCTTCCACGAACACGTCCTGGTCCGACCGGTCTTGCTCCCGCTCGACGAGTATTCCGAGGAAGAGCACCGTCTCTGCTGGTTGAACCAGGAGGACTACAAGGCGATCCACGCCGAGGCGCTCGTTTCGCTCAAGAAGAGCTTTCACAAGTACAGGAGGCGCAGACTGGAAGCTGGAAACGGCAACAGCAACGTCAATGGCAACGTCAATGGTAACGACTGGACTCCCCCCCGCGGTCTCGAGCGGTGGGCGCTTCCGAGACGCACAGCGAGCCTCAAGCGTCGGATGCTGGCCCTGGAGGCGGTCCTGGGGGCACAGGCCCAACACAAACAACAACAAAAGACAAACGCAATGAACACAACCACAATGAGCACAGCCACAATGAACACAAACACAAACACCGCTTGTTGTGCTGCTGCTTCGTCGTCGTCGTCGTCCGATGCGCGAGAACAAGAGCTGGCGATTCGGGAGGCCTACCAAAAGCACGCGATGGTGGCGCTGGACCTGGCGAGGGCAATGGGCACCCGAGACGCGCTGTCGGCCTGGGGGAGGGTACTGTCGGCGTCTTCGTGTTCCGCCGGCTCGGGTACAAGTACGGGGGCCGCCTTCGAACCGCCCAAACACAACAAGCAACGGATCGTGCGGCTTGTGTAGTGCAGTGCACTGCACTGTTGCGTAGCGTTGAGCGGAGTTTGTTTTTGTTTTGTTTCCTTTCGTTCCACAAAAACCGTCCGCGAGGCGGGAGCCGAATTGATTCCCTGGGGAACTAGTAAGGCTACCGGAACCGTCAGTTGCGGCAAAAGTACTGGATTGCGGGGGATGGGATGGAACGCGACGGAAGGCACTACTCCATGTCAATGTCTAATCCAGTTCCAGTTCCAGAGCGTGCAAATCCATCCCAAATTTTGGATCCGTAAGGAGACATTTGACCGGCAGCACGGTGGAACGAAACGAAACGAAACGAAACGAAACGGAATGAAATGAAATGAAATGCCATTTCGTTCCAGAACCACGGGCATTTGTTCATTCCGCGAGGGGATCCTCGGAATACCGCGGGGAGTCGTGTCCCTGCCCTGCCGATCACAGTCCGTTCTTGCCATGCAGTGCAGCGCAGCGTAGTCTACAGTTCCAGCCATTGCATTGCACAAAATAAAACCCCGGGGGCAGATCCGATGATTGATTCATTCCGAACGCTCCCGGTTTCCGAATCCGAAGTTCGAACCTCGAACTAACGAAATTCCAAGTTCGAATATCTTCACTACTGGCAACTGTTATTGTCCCGGTGCTTGTGCTAGTAGGTAGAAACCAACCACGTTCCAATCCGTGAGGGACGGGAGCACGGACTCGGGAAAGGGAAGATTGATCTCGGCAATGGATTGTATATGCTCTATAGTTCTCAATTTTCTACTAAGAAGTATTACAACACATCTATCCTAGAACTATAGTGCTATTGTCGTATGCCTTTAAGTAGAAGGTACTAACGTAGTAATAGTGTGTAGTAGTGTGTAGGTATGTATGTGTAAATGGAGTAAAACTGAGATTGTGAGCAAGCTCTGCCGACTACTCCAAAGAGGTGTTGGAAAGCTTGTCTTTAATTGTTAACAGTAAAAAGGCGTTGAACTTAAAATCCAACGTACATTGCACATAGAGGAATTAAGATATGTAGATCATCCAGACTTCAACATTGAAGCCCGGCTGGTGTGGCATTGCTACTGATGTCAGATTTCAGATTTTCTTGAATCGTGGGAATTCAATCGTGAGGGTTTGAATACCACACTCTTTTTCTTCTCATAAAAGTTTCACTTGGTGGCACAGAATTTTTTGTGGTTGCATGGGAACAGTATCTCATAGATATGAAATTTTTAATTGGTGTGATATGGTTTTAGGTTCCAAATGTTCATCCGTTGCACGACATGATTTCCTAAGAGGAAGGAAACTGTTAAGCTTCCTGTGGCTATTTTCTTTCATCGCATTCTTATCTATCTGAGCTTGGCGTTTGTTTCTGACCATGGCCAAGTCAGTGATTACAGGGATTGGTAGGAACATGTCTCTGCAGAACACAAGGGCTCCATGCGTCATTCCAAAGGTTTTGTTGATGGTTGATCTAACAGCAAACTGAGCCAATGCAAAGAGACTATTGATGATATCTGTGACTTCCTGAAGAGTCTGTGGTGGATTGGAATTGAGCTCGGTTTGCATTGCTGATTTCATTGTATTGTGGACTCTTTCAAGAACTGCGTTGGATTGTGGATTGTGAGCGGAGCAAACCTTGGCTTTGATTCCAAGATTGGCAAGGTGAAGTTGGAAGTCATTGCTCATGAAGTTGGTTCCTTGATCGATGATGCAGTTGACTGGCTTTGGATATCTGGAGAGCCAGCGATTGTCGAGTGCATGAGCTGCAATGAGGCCAGTTGGGTTTACTTGCGGCGCTCTGATTATTTCAAGGAGGCTGGTGCACATATCCATGATAGTGAATCCATTGAAAGTGATTGTTCCATGGCCAGGGATCTTGATCTTCCAAGGACCAACTCCATTGATTGCAATGGTATCCCAAGGAACGTATTGGTGTTCCTCCTTGGTGGGGAGTTCACCATGGCTTTGGTGGCTATTCTTGTATTGTTGGGAAGCGTCACAGTTTTGACAGAAAGAGTTGATTTGGTCCTTCAGGTTTGGTGCATATACAAATTGGTTAATGGTTTGATACAATCTTTCTGCGCCGGCGTGCCCAAGCACATGGTGGTAATATTTTATCGTGGCGTGTACGCGGTTTGGAGGGAGTACAATTTTCTGTCGACCATTGGATTCAACAACTCGCAAGTCAGTGCCATTGAAGTTTTCTGTGGAGTACCTTGGATTGGTAGAGATATCCACATTAGCGGCTTGGTCAGAGGCCAGTTGAGTGAAGGCTAACAGATACATGGGGGTATCCTCTGAGTAATTGAGGAGTAAGTCAGGGTCTGTTGGGACAATGTCCAACGTGTCCGTTGGGGGAGTTGGAGATTCCTTCTTTTCCTCCAGAGATTGCTGGAGTGGGAGCTGGGAGAGCGCATCAGCAATGACGTTATCTTTGCCTTTGATATATTTGAATACTGGAGAAAATTCTTCAAGGAGCATGCGCCAAGTCATAATCCTATGGCTCGTGAGGTTTTGGCAAGTATGATTGATGTGGTTGGTCCAGACTACAATTTCAGCACCCCAGAGAATGGGTCTAAATTCCTTGAAGACTTCAACGATACAGAGCATCTCTTTATAAACCATTGGGTATTGCCGTTGAGCGGCGTTGAGTTTTCTTGAGAAGCAGAGTATAATTTTGCCACTTTGGGTGACTACAGCACCTAGCTGGTAATCAGAAGCATTGGTATAGATATGGAAGGGCTTGTTTGGATCAGGGAAGGCAAGAAGAATATCTTTTGCAATAAGGGCTTTGGCTTTGTTGAAGGCCTCAATGAGCTGTGGAGTTGGAGATAGCTTGCCTTTGGATCTACCAGAGAGGTCTGTAAGTGGGGCAAGGACTTCCGCGTGCTTTGGATAAAAGTTTTGATAGAAGTTGATCATCCCAACAAAGGATCAAAGTTGGATTGTTGTTGAGGGAAAATCCAGTTTCAAGATTGGATCTATCTTGTTTGGGTTGGGTTGGATTTCATCTCTGGTGATAATGTGTCCAAGCCAAGGCGCCTGTGATTGGAACCAATGGCATTTGGAGGGCTTGACAGCAAAGTTGTGGGCTTTGAGAAAGGAGAGAACAGACAAGACAGATTTGCAGTGAGATTCAAGTGTGTTGGAGCAGATTCCAATATCATTGATGTATACTTCAATGTCTTTCAAGTGCAGAAGCATCTGTTCCATGCATCCTTGAGCCCAAATTGGAGAGTTGAGGAAGCCCATTGGCAATCGTAGGAGTCTGAATTTTCCGAATGGTGTAACTAGGACGCAAAGCCAAGTGGAGGCTTCATCGAGTTTGAAGGTGTGGAACTGCATGCTGACATCAATAAGGGTGACGTATATGAATCCACTTCTTCTGTGGAAGATGTCTTGGATCTTTGGAAGTGGATAGTGGAGCTTTTTGGTAACCTTGTTGAGCGCCCGGAAGTCACTGATAAGTCTGCAAGAACCATCAGGTTTTGGGACTTCAAATGTTGACATTTCCTCAGTTGCATAGCATCTTTCAAGGATGCCAAGCTTGACTTGTCGCTCAATTTCTTTCTTCACGGCCTTTTGTTGGTGAAGTGGAACAGGGTATGGTTGTTTGATATGGTATGGCCTTGCGTCTTGCTGGAGCTCAATGTGGAACTTTTGATTACAGAAAAAGCCTAATTCTTTGTCATTCAAGCCTTCCAAAAGCTCTTCATTTTCAAGAAGGATCTTCAGCAAGCACGATTTTTCATTGTCAGAGTATTAAATTCCTTTCGTGTCCAGCAGTACCAATGCTACACTGACAGCAGTTGTTCTATTCGTACGAATCGATGAGTTTCGATCCAGTCAAGTAATCGATTCCCACAGCACATCAATTCCCACAGCACATCAATTCCCATTGCGTATCGACGGTGAGCAATACCTGTTTTCCTAGTATTGCCCAGATTCTACAGTGAGCAATCTTTGGTTTAGAGAAATATCACACGGACCTACGGTGATTGATTTCATTGATAAACATATCATGGAATCTTCCTAGGATCACAGGAGAAGAAAACCGTTGTCTGAAGCTTCTCACACACACACACATATATATGTACAATCAATGATCAATGCATGCATGGAAATAATCAGTGAGTAATTTCATTGCGAACACAACAAGCAGTCGCAACATATTTCACCTCAATAAAAGAGATATCTTGCGTTTCAGCAAGATTTCACTTTATCTCATACTTTTAACATTCAACTGCTGATTATATCTCCACAATTCACACTAGTTGTTATCAACTACTTGTAATCTACAATACCTAAGATCTACTTTGCTGTATCTGAACAAGTTCACAGTAAGAAGAGATCTGACATTTTCATAGTCTCGCCTGTAGTAAGATTGTCCATTGCCAAAAGTATCCAACCACAATTGTCATGCGTAGAGTACAATCGTTTGTCTACTAACACACTAAAACAGCGTTGCTGTTCTTCAGAAGCCTTTGAATCAGACTCTCAACAGATCGGATTCAGAAGGAAAATAATAGATTAACAGTCGCAAGCTCCAAGGCAGCTTGCATATGAAGAACAAGCAAGAAAGTGAACACAATCCCTACGCTGGCATATGCCAATCGCACATCGTCCTACGAAGCAGTTCCCTTTCACCACGCAATATACACTCTTCTCCTCTTCCCTCGGATCAGCCTGAGTGAACCCCAGTCATCCCCTTCATCAGAGTCCTCCTCATCCTCCTCATCCTCTGACAATCTGGATGAACTAGAGACATCAGATATGCCAACGATACCAGCAAATTCCAATGCCAATGGGCTTAACAAAGAAGGAAATGAGGACGCGGATACGATCAGCCTCCCTAACTTTGATGGCCACATGAAGACAGTACTTGTCTCCATATTCCGCGTTACAAAGGAAACAAATAACTTGCTGTGTAAGGCTCTCCTCCAAGGAGGATTACACGAGTGGTTAACTTTCCTCGAAGCAATGCTGAAATATGGTTTTGCTGGAGAACTTACCTACCTGGATACTGGTAGCGGATTACAAGCACCACTTCCCAGATCTATCCAATGGACCATAGAAGCACTCGCGGATTTCACAAAGGATTTACGCAAGAATGAAAGAGATTGGAAGAATGTGGAATCATATTCATAGGACGACTTCAGCAGCTTTCCGCATAGGAACGTGCGATGCTGTCTCCAGAATGAGTCCATTTTGAATCCTCCATCCCCTTCTCCAGGAACGAGCAAGACCAAGTCTACACAACAAGTACGGTACGAATCTTCGTGCAGAAAATCACATGACAAAAAGTCCTTCACACCTCTCATGAACGACTCAACAAGGTTCGAGCATTGGCTTGTAGGATTCAAGGCAAAACTCGAGGCATATGATATCGATACCGCAACGTTCCTTGATGAGACCTGGCCACCAGCTGCACTGCAAGGCTTCAACCAGTGACCTCTTTGTCAAATAATGCGCCTTCTTCTGGGTTCTTATGTTAGAAGTTTTCAAGAGTGATCTCTCATTGTCATGCGTACACAGTCATTTGGCCACACGAAATGGCTGACAAGCGTACTTTGACTTTGTAAACTTACATAGTAGTGAATCAAAGGCTAAAGTATACGTTACTTCAACACAGCTTGAAGCACTACTGAACTTGAATCTCGACAAATGGAAAGAATCCAAGGTTGTTTGGAGGGCTCTGAAATATGAGGAGGAAACTGTCGTTTTAGCTAACTTGAATTGGTTATGACATGAAATTGTTATTTGAAATTGTGAGCAGATTCATCCACTCTTTTCTAAGATAACTAAATTGGTGCATCAGCCCGCTAATACTCCAATGCACACACTGAATCACTAATATTCACATCGACCCGCTAATACTCCGATGTGCTGCACGTGCCCTTGTACCAAGGGCTGTAGGCCTTTACCTTGCGCCCCATCGTCCGATAACTGTCACGCGACCCTTTTTTTTTTTTGTCGCGAGGTACTGTCGCAACCCCTTTTTGTGTGTAATTTTAACACGAGTCCCCCTTGTGATTCACTAGGTCAGTATCATGCCCAATTTTCTAACTCTCAATAGGTGGGTCGCGTTTATTTTTTCCCTTGGGTCATGAATAATTATTATTAATTTTTAATAAAACCTACCCGTACGCTCGCGAATCACATTTACTAAAATTAAATACGCAAGGTCATGACTCACAACCAACCCCCCCCCTGTGATTCGGTCGCTTCGTATCATGCTCATTTTTCTAACTCTCAATCCCTGGTTCGCGATTATTTTTTTCCTTGGGTCATGAATATTGATTTTTAATTTTTAATATCACCTACCCGTACCTTCGCGAATCACATTTACAAAAATGAATTTTGCAACGTCATGACTCACAACCAGTAAAATTTAACATTAGTGCTCGCGACACGCAACCCTTAAAATGTATCTCCATTGCTCGCTACCCACTACCCTTATAATTTAATATTTGTGCTCGCAATAAACAACCCTTGAAATTTACTATCATCGCTTGCGACTACCTACCACTACAGTTGAATTATTCGTGTAAAGAATTTGCCTAGTAGTACTATCGTATGCAAAATATGTATGATATGTACGAGTACTTCTTTCTGTACAATTTAATCGTATTTGTCACACAGAACGAACCCTCGTCAAATTAGTGAATGGACTGACAAAATGAACAGTATCGATTCTGAAAACAAGGCCTAAACTTCCTCCATTTCGTCAAGCAATTGTCTCCATGCCGGATCAATATAGTTTTCATCCTCACTTTCCTCTTCAGCAAGACTACTGGCAACAGTGCCACCATTATTCGACCCAGTACTGGTAGGATTGCTTTCTGAGTCGAATCTTTGTAGCATCATTTTCTCCAAATTTATACCCGTTTCGGGATTTTCTCTTAACGTTTGTATCTTCTTGCACAATTTAGTGAACACTTTCCGTCCTTCTTTGTCCCATCCATTTGCACTTCCACTTTTTGAATCGCAATATTTTTTTTTCATGTATTTTGTTTTTTTGTGTGTCGTGTATGTTCCATCAAGTTTCATTTCCTTTTGTTTTTCCCAATTGCTGTACTCGTTGTCAATTATCATTAGGGCAAAAGCCTCATCCGTAACACTAAAGATGGTACTAATAAGATCCTTTGTCTTCCTCAGCCTAAAGTTCGTCTTTCCCGGATTAATGACAGACAGGATTCTTGTCACAAAATAATAAAATTCTTCATTTGCCGCATTTCCGTATCGCCGGTACTCTTTCGCCAGAATTTCCATCGAGTCCGTATTTAGAGCTACAGTACCAGGGAATGATGCCGGAACTTTTGCCATTTCACTATCAACTGCGGTGATGTCATCAAATGGCAGTATGATATCATAGTATGGTTGGGTTAGTTGTATGTCTGTCGTAGGCACATATTGAAGAACGTCGAAAGTACCATAATTTCCAGATGATTCAACAATTACGCCGTCACTTACCAAACCAATTTTTTCTAGCCAATGTTTGATTATTGTGTCTCAATTTTGCCAGGGCTTTTGGTACTGCATTATCAAAATAGGCACAGAATTTCTTAATGGGTATATTTTTTGGAACGGAGATTACACCGGCATTGATTCCTTGCACCATTATTTTATTGGAGAGTGTGTTTGTTGTCATAAATTTCAGGCCACCGTACCATTTCTTCTTCACATATGCCCTCACCTGTCCTTCAATTGTATCTTTATATGTTTTCAATAGTTTCATAGTTTCCGTTTCCATACTATGTCTAGTTCCACCACTCAAAGTACTCACTTTATCACTGCTATCGCCGCCCCGCACTGTTTTCAATGGTACCGTGTTGGTAGTTTTTGCAGCATTCTCTTTAGAATTCTCTCCCTTCTTACCTTCGCTCCACGTTTTCATCCAATCCTGTACTAGATCCGGATCCTCATTCGCTATTTCTGTTAATATTTTTTCGTTCCCGTTTTTCTTTTTCTGTCGTCCGCCCTCCGTAGTTTTTTGTTTTTTTTTCTCTTTGGTATTTTCTCTAGTATCCTTATTCTTTTTGGAGCTCCCATCATTGTCTTCACTAACCGAACTCAAATCAGTGTCACTGTCAGTGTCACTTTCACTGTCACTGTCGCTGCTGTCCATGATGCTAATGTTTTCCGCTTTCCTTTTTAGTTGTTTTTCTCTTTCCGTCGTGGTGGTGCCTTTTTGTGTTGCTGCAATGTTTGTGTTCGTCTCGCTGGACATGTTTGTAATGCCTGTATTTTTGGTATTATCTCTAGTGTCTCCATCCCTGACTGCGGTTGCTTTTTCTGCTATTTTCTTTTCTTGGAGATGTGTTATTTTTGCCTTGGGTAGGTTGGACCATTTTTGTTTCGTCATCTTGTATTTCAAATTTTTCAATTGTTGGTGTTTTTGGCAATTTTGTGAATTTTTATGCTGCCTTGTTTTGTGATTGATTGTACGAATTCAGCAATTTGCAATACATTTGTCTTTGTCTAAGCGGGCTTGTGAGCGCGGGCCAACCAAAAAGAACTGTCTGCCTAGCCGCGCCATTTTTTTCTTCCGTACATTCGCTTCCTATTTCCAAACAAGTAGTACTAGTAACGGTACTAGATTGTACGATACCAATTTATTTTGATGTTCCCCATCCTACTACCGTATCACTTCATATTGAAATCTGTAGAACCGAAAACAGGCACATTGTATGGAAAGGTGTTGGAGACAACAATTCTCTGTTAGGGGAAATCCGCACAACGTATGCATTTTTGTTTTAAGGTTAAGTTTCTGTAACGGCGTTCCTGATTGAGTTGTCTGGAACCTCAATTCTGACTTCTTCATTTGTAAGGAACCAGTTGCATTGATGAGCCTGTAATGGAAAATCAGCACGATTTTTGCCACGGCGTTTCCGTGTTGTGTGTCTGGAACGGTGTTGTAGCTAACAATTCACTGTTTTGGAAAATTTACAGAACGTCTTTATTAGCGTTTTAGGTTTAAATTTCTGGAACGGCGTTTCAGATTTAGTTTTCTGGAACGGCAATTCTGACTTTTTCATTTGTAACTAACGTTTTTCACAGTAGTTAATTTTTATATTTACGTATTTAACTAGGACAGGATTGTGCACGTATTCGTGCTAAGTAGGGGTAAGTTTTTCCATAGTAAAGCTTGTTACTAGCACTATTTCACACGTCCCCACGCACCACAAGGAACGGGATAGTTATTGTATTCCTCTAAATCTTCCGGTGAATTCCAACGTTTTTCGTAAAGTTGTAGCCAGTGCACAATGTTTCTCTCGTTTCTATCCTCTTCCTCCCTTTTCTCTTTGTTTGCAAATTGTTTGAGTTTTCTTTTTTTCTTCTTAGACTGCTTTTTCGCTTTGTTCATGAATGAATTCCAATTGTTTTTATTCTTGTTGTTTATCTTCGTTTCTTTGTTTCGTTCCTTTCCGTCATTGGTTTCTTTGATGTACATTATACTGTTTTTTTCAATGATTGCCTCTTCAGTCATTGTGCGCCACTCGTTTAACCAAAGGGTTGTCAGACAGGGACGGTTACCCAGGTGAAAATGTATGCATTGCTTTATGTGTTTTCTGGCTTCTGGCGTCAGGTTACTCCATTTTTTTGGTGGAACTGTATGACCATTGAGTTCGAGCCTCTCTCGTTCTCCTGATTGTACTGGTCGTCCAATACCCACGTTGTTGTAGCACTGTATGTCCTCCGTTCCTTTCAATGCCGGATAACCGCATAAAATGTGTGCCACAATGATACCCAAAGCCCATACGTGGTCAACGGCATCAGTGTCGCCTTCCTTGTAGAAAGGAAATATGTCCTCAGTTACGTACTTCAAGCATTGTTCCCAAATTTCTAAAGCTTCTTCTTCATCGAAATGCCCTTTTGGGCTGTCGAGTCTATCTCTAACGTCGTCTATCTTGTTGCATCCATTAAGTATTGTGAGTACCAAGTTGCCGTTTTCGGCACATAGCGCATCGAACCCAGTTTCAAAATGATATAAGAATGGATTATTCTCGTTGTTTTCGTCACCGTCATTTAGCTCAGTCATTCTTGCACAGTTCTCTGCCGAATCCAAAAGATACCTAGGCTTCAATGGCTTCCTCTTGTACGCTGATTGTGTTGTTATGTTCTCCATTTTGCTCTTCGTTGTAATAATGATTTACGTTGGGCAAATACCGAGGTATTTTCGTTCAATTACTCGTTGTAATCTGTGAAGGAATAATTCTTACCGCACTTTAAGTGGTGTAAATTTTGTCATCTCGCAATGATTTGGTTATATTCAAGTAACTGTGTCTCGTGGTTCGACTCCCCCTTAGAACGGTCCCTACGTAGTACTTCCCTCCTTACTTTATGTTCCTACTACTAGTTCTATTTCTTTATTTTTCTATGAACAAGTAGTAACCTAAGAAATAAAGATTGCTTCTAAGTTTTTGTTGAGTGCAACTGTTTGTTACTTTCTGTTGTTTTAAGGATGAATACTGTTCATTCTATGGATTGGTTAGAGTATGAAAGTATATTGCCAATTCTAAGGCTGATACTTTAGTCTTTATGAAAGTTTTAATAGTTCTGTTGTTCCCTGGTAATTTTTTGTCCAAAACCAGTAACCAAATGCACTAATTAGGTTGTGACACACAAACCACCTTGACATATAAGTCACTTCTGCTTCTTTCATTAATCATCTTATCCATTACACTATCATTATTCATTGTTCAATCACACGAAAAATCTGATTTTGGAACTTTTAATTGCAAATTAGTGTGTATTTTTCTTCCCAATCCAGTCACCAAATGCAATCATTAGGTGGTGATACCCAAATCACGACAGATAACTCCCTTCTGTTTCTTTCATGATTCATCTCACCCATAACAGGAACAATATTCATTGTTCAATCACACGAAATATTGGATTTTCTATTGTTTAATTGCAAATTACTGTGTATTTATCCTCCAAATCCAGTACACAAATGCACTTATTAGTAGGTGGTGACACAAAAACTATGCAAGATAACTCACTTCTGTTTCATTCATGATTCATCTCACTCATAACAAGAACAATATTCATTGTTCAATCACACGAAATATGGGATTTTATATTTTTTGATTGCAAATTAGTGTGTATTTTTCCTCCAAATCCATGACCCAAATGCACCCATTACATGATGACACATAAACTATGACAGATAACTCACTTCTGTTTCTTTCATGTTTCATCTAACCCATAACAGGAACAATATTTATTGTTCAATCACACGAAAGATGTGATTTTCTATTTTTTAATAGCAAATTACTGTGTATTTATACTCCTAATCCAGTACACAAATGCACTTATGAGGTGGTGACACACAAATTATGACAGATAACTCACTTCTGTTTCTTTCATGATTCATCTCACCCATAACAGGAACAACCTTCATGGACTAATCACACAAAATATCTGATTTTCTATTTTCTAATTGCAAATTTGTGTGTATTTTTCCTCCAAATCCAGGACCCAAATGCACTAATTAGATTGTGACACACAAACTATGACAGATAACTCACTTCTGTTTCTTTCATGATTCAACTTATCCATAACAGGAACAATATTCATGGACTACTCACACAAAATATCAGATTTTCTATTTTCTAGTTGCAAATTTGTGTGTATTTTTCGTCCAAATCCATCACCCAAATGCACTCATTAGATGATGACACATAAACTATGACAGATAACTCACTTCTGTTTCTTTCATGTTTCATCTAACCCATAACAGGAACAATATTCATTCTTCAATCACACAAAATATGGGATTTTCTATTTTGTAATTGCAAATTAGTGTGTATTTTTCTTCCCAATCCAGTCATCAAATGCAATCATTAGGTGGTGATACCAAAATCACGACAGATAACTCACTTCTGTTTCTTTCATGATTCATCTCACCCATAACAGGAACAATATTTATTGTTCAATCACACGAAATATGTGATTTTCTATTTTTTAATAGCAAATTACTGTGTATTTATACTCAAAATCTAGGACCCAAATGCACTTAGTAGGTGGTGACACATTTACTATGACAGATAACTCACTTCTGTTTCTTTCATGATTCATCTCACCCACAACAGGAACAATATTCATGGACTAATCACACAAAATATCTGATTTTCTATTTTCTAATTGCAAAGTAGCGTCCGAGTGTGTATTTTTCATCCAAATCCAGGTCCCAAATGCACTAAGTAGATGGTGACACACAAACTATGACAGATAACTCACTTCTGTTTCTTTCATGATTCAACTTATCCATAACAGGAACTATATTCATGGACTAATCACACAAAATATCAGATTTTCTATTTTCTAGTTGCAAATTTGTGTGTTTTCCTCCAAATCCATGACCCAAATGCACTCATTACATGATGACACATAAACTATGACAGATAACTCACTTCTGTTTCTTTCATGTTTCATCTAACCCATAACAGGAACAATATTCATGGGCTAGTCACACTAAATTTCAGATTTTCTATCTTATAATAGCAAATAACTGTGCTTTTTTCCTCCAAATCCAGTACCCAAATGCACTCATTACGTGGTGACACACAAACTTTGAAAGATAACTCACTTCTGTTTCTTTCATGATTCGTGCATGTCCCCCATAATAGGAACAATATTCGTGGTTCAATCCCAGGAAATACAGGATTTTCTATATTTTAATTGCAGAGTACTGTTTTTTTCCCTACAAATCCAGTACCCAAATGCACTTATCAGTACAAGGTGGTGTCACACAAACTATGACAGATAATAACTCACTTCTGTTTCCTGCATGATTCATTTCACCCATAACAGGAACAATATTCATGGACTAATCACAGTAAATGTCAGATTTTCTATTTTGTAATTGCAAATTACTATTAGATTGGAGTTACTATGCATTGATGGTACTACTAATATTAGTAGTACTACAAGTATTGGTAACAATCTTCTTAAAACTTTGAACTACTAACCACTATGAACATCCATGTAGTACTAGTACTATGACTACAGTATTACTACAATACCATGTAAGAATAGTAGACTAATATGAAACAATTCAAATGATCCAGTACTGCGTGTTTTAGTACTACTCCACTAGTAGTAGTAGTAGGTACTCTATTTTACTTTTGAATATTTCTTACGTACACAATAATGTTTTGGTTAATCTGAATCCAATGTGGAGAAGAAGAACTACTATTAGTGACGACGTTGTAGTAATATGATAACTTCTTTCCCGCTTAGGCCCTCTTTGCTCTTGTAATCTACAGCGTAGTTTCATTATTTGAATACATATGACAACTTGGTGAACTGTGGTTTATCCGACCCCACACGGTTGTAAGGGAACCAGGTTGCGCGCTTCACTGTTGTACCATCCGGTAGTTTCTTGTGCACCGTAATATGATAACTTCTTTCCCGCTTATGCCCTCTTTGCTCTTGTGTTCTATGGTGGTGCGTGGAGAAGGCTATGAACGTATACCCAATACAGCATAGTTTCATTATTTGAAGACATCCGACAACTTGGTGAACTGTGGTTTATCCGACCCCACTCTGTCGTAAGGGAACCAGGTTGCGCGCTTCACTGTTGTACCATCTTGTAGTTTCTTGTGCACCATGTATCCAGGGTATTGAGGATATTGGTCCTTCTTCTTCGCTGCATAACTTTTCACAACACCAGTTCCAGGTGCTGGCAAACCCGTGATTGTCACCTCACTACCAATTGCAAATTTAGGATACGAGATCACCGGGTCAGGATCTGCGAACAACACCTTCACGTTTCCGGAGCGCTTCTGTCTTATTACGTTGGCTGGTTTGGGGCGAGGAACTTGCAGAAGGTATCCAAGATCTTCAACGTGGCCCAGGTTTGGAGAAACCTTCCTCTCCTTGTACTTCGGGTCTCCATTGGATTCGTCTGATGCAGTCTTGTTGCGTTTTTTTGGTTTCCTGAGGAACGACTTCTTCTTCGACGCCGTTGATGCGTTCTCTTTAACTGCGTTTGGTTCTGTTGGAGGTACGTTGCCGTTTACTACTTCTACGTCTTCTTGTTCTTCATCATCATTGTTTGTGTTACCTCCATCAATTGATGTATCACTAGAGCTGTCGGTCGATTTGCCTTCCCAAGGAAATCAAAAGAATGATTCCTGTTCATGGATCTCTGTGTTAGTGAACACTATCCATCGTACGGAATACGTATCATTCTCGTCCATGAACTTCTTGAACTTCTTCAAGTGTTTCTTCATGCAGTCCCACTTTGCAATGTCGGTAGCTTTGTAACTCTTACTATTGGGTACCTCGATTTTTTCAAATAGTTTGATCAATGAGTCGCCATCGGATTGTAAAGTCTTTTCATCCTCTCGTGAAACAAAACTTACTTGCAAGTTTCCTAAAAACAGGTGTTTTTTGTGAGTGAAAACCGAACACACAAGTTCCTGTGTCAAGGGGACGAACAATTGTCCCCCTTCAGGTAGATAACTGTAAGTTGTCAGAAACCGCAAAGACCTCTCAAAAAAGTTGGAACCTCCGAGTACTATTTCCGGTCGTGTGATGAAAATCTCGCGGAATACGAATCTCGTGTGTTCCCAGAACAATCGATCGTCCAACGTGTACGTGCAGTTCTCATCAAAATTAAGGAACCTTGTGACGGATAAGCTGTAGTCCTCTTTTGCGATAGGGTAAGTATGTCAACTTTCCTTACCTCTCACAAGCTCTGGCGGACTTGGTTCTTCAAATTGAACGGATCGAGTACCGTCACTGGTGAAAATGAATAACCGATCTTTGCGGTGAGGTTCACCTGGATTAGAGCGCGACGACAAAGACATTTGCTCTTCTTGCAACAAATTGTCCAGTCGGTCATGTGCATGGTCAACGTTAAAAGGGTTTTTTTCAACGTGGCGAAGTAGAGCCTTCATTATTTCCTTTGAAACCATATCCCTACTAACCGAAACACGTGGACCATCAGCATCACGTACCAAACTAGATGTTAGAACATAGTCGAGCACTTCGTCGCAAACAAGATTCACCTCTTCAAGTTGGTCTGGCGTCGAAACAACATTGTCAACACAGGACAAACTCAGGAGGTAATGTTGCAACAATGTCTTCACGTGAACTTCGTCCTCAGGATTGTAATCGTCCACAAATATGTCACGCTCGGCCGTTTTCTTTTCAGTAGAAAGAGTGACCAATTGTTTGGCAAAGTCAACGCCTACTCTGTAGAACTGGTTAAGAGTTTTCCGGTGCTCCATAATCTTGCAAAAGTGAAGAGAAGATAACAGGTTGAATCGAATAATCCCCACCTTATTGTCCACTCCTTGTATTGTGTATTTTCCAACCAAAAACGAAGACTCATAGATATTGGGCAATAGTTTGTTGTAAAAATTGTAATGTAGTAATGACTCATCGGGGAAGTGGTGAAGGCTGAGTTCTTCAAAAATTCTGGCCTTCTGTCGTTGGAAGCATACCCACAAATACATGAGGACCTTTTGAAACGCAAGGGGTATCTTGGACACGTCGGAGGGCCATTCCAACTTGAGGTATTTTTGGGAATCAGTCAAGGGCACTATCTCGACTGCTGCGACACCATCTCTTATTGGTCCACCAACAACTTCGTTACCCCTAATAGAATTGATTTCTTTCACCAAATCATCAAAGGAGTGACTAGAGGAAAGAAAATGCCTCAATGCGCGGTTAAAGGAAAGACCTTCAAAGAACGAGACCATCTGCCGGACGTATAGCTTCCCTTTCTTTACATCGTCTTTAAATCTATGATTGAAAAACGGTCCTTCTTTTTCCGGTGAAGGCGCAGGGGGGAATTGGACACAACGTATGTACCAACGCAGTAAGCTTAAATACACTTTCATGTTCTTCAGTATGGTGTCGTAGTTAACCACATTCTTTGCCCAGACAGAATGCGACGTGCCTTCCGATACTTTGTCTTGTCCTTGAACCCGGGTGAATTGTGTTTCGCCATCCGTGGTATTTTCATCGACTTTGATAACAGAGTTGAGGGCTGACTGGAAGGAGTTCCATTTTTCTTTCATTTTGTACTCCTTGAAACGAGTTGACAGTTCCTTTGCATTCAAGATACAGACCTTCTTTGTCAACTGCGACCTGGAGTCACGTAGGAAAAGATTTACCATCACGTCAACAACCCTTGGTATAGGACCCGAGGATGGTTTGTCTGACGTTTCTTGCTCTCTGAAGTCAGGACGGGTTCCGGAAGAAGACAGTTTAGTAACAATGAAAACCTTGTTCATGAGATGGCGGAAGACAGATTCGATGTCACAACTGAAGGCAGTGATGAGTTTGTCCGTCAAAATATTCTCAGAGAATCCGTTAGGACCCTGTTGCTTCAGACAAGCTTCGACACGTCTTTTCATTGCATCCGTGTGATCCTTGTATTGGGAGTCATCATCAAATAATTCCAATGACAAACTTCGACTGCCTACATTTCCCGAAGACGACGAAGGTTGAGCAGCACCTGTGACTGCTTGATGTGGTGTTTCGGGAACGACTGCTGGTATTTCTACCACATGACTTCTATTCTTATTCTGTGATGGACTTGTCGATGTTTGGTGTTTCCTCTTCCTTGGTTTATTGACTGCACGCCCTTGACTGACCGGATGAGCTTTTGGATCGTTTGCAAACAACGTTGTTGGGGTATTACCTGAAGGTCTGTCTTGGTCTGCGGCTGCCCCTTCATCTCGTGGTGGAGTAGATGATGGAGTACCGTTGACTTCTGCCGCCGCATTTGCGCCGGCTACGTTGGTAGGGGTTGCAACTGCAGCTGTGACTTCATCTGGTGGTGAATTAGCCTTACGTTTGTTAGAGTTACTTCTCGTAATTCTCATTGTTTGATTGCTATTTTAGAGAAGAACAAAATAAAATTGTGTGAAAGCAATCTAAGTTGCTACAATTGTATATTTTGTCGCATATCAAGAGATTCTCAAATGAGGAAACGAAAGACAGGATCGACTCAACTTCAAACCTCAGCGACTCTAACGACAAACAAACATCACGCAACAATGTACAAATATTTCCACTTTAACGGTAAACAAATGGTACAGCCTGTAACGCCGTTGCAAACGAAAAGTGAAAACGTTACCAAAACAAACCACAACGGTACGAAACACCGATCATCCATTTTGAGATACGGTAATGTATGTTAAGATTTTCCGACAAATAGTTTAAAACCCAGTAATTTGGTGATTTGCAATTGAAACCAAAATGGAACTCAAACTTTGCAACGCCGTTCCATGACTGTTGACATGAATTGTCGAAGAAACCGTTTCACCACTGAACCATACGTAGTACTTCATTTTGAGATTTGAAATTGAAACATGATTCGAAATTTCAAATTGGAACATGATCCAAACACAAAGCCTGAAACGCCGTTCCGGTGACTGAATTCTGAAACGCCGTTCCATGATTGATGACATGAATTATACAAAATCACCCTTCACAACCGAAACAGAAGTCATTAGTATTATCATACCTACATTAGTACTACTACGTATACTACTATCGTATTATACCCATACACAAAGGTTTCTGTCTACGTAGCTACTACTGTCATAGAATACTGGTGGACAAAACTAGGCAAATTCATTACCAGTAAGATCACCGGCACACATGTGTTGTTGTTAAGAAGTACAACCTCACCGGTACATAAAAGTTGTCACTGCATCACAAGTTGAGAACATTAACAATAAAACTCATTGCACTACTTTTTATTGTTCTCTATTCAAAAAGAGCGCGGGTGGAGATTTATTTACTTAATGTTCTTATTTTTAAATAAGTAAATGGAATTATTCTTCATTGTTCTAGATTTACAGCGGTAGATCTGACAGGTTAGTAAGTCTCGATTCTTTGTTTGGAACACACATGGCCACACACACACACACACACACACAGTGAAAACATTTTTTTTGAACTGATTTTACACTGTGATTTTACAGTGTGGTGATTTTACAGTGTGATTTTACAGTGTGATTTTACAGCGTGCATTTTTTTTCTTTTCGAGTCAAAAAATACTGTTTCCCTTCATAATCATCTTACCAAACTTATCTTGAGCAGAGTTGGTTTACCGTACTTGTACGACAAAGCACTCCGTCCAAGAACGCGGGATCCCACTTAACTGATCAGCAATGGTCACTATTATGCAGGGAATTCAGGCTCGAGATATTTTAATCCAAATAAACTGCCTTTGCTGGAAAAAGAATTGGACGGCATTGGACTGTAGAGGAATTGCTGGATAGATATTGTTTGGACTGCAGCCTTACATATACGTCTTGAAATCAATGAATCTGCATCCATTGCGTAGATATATCAACAGGATAAAGATCCAGTTTTTCGTGAGAAAGGAGTAAGATTGAACAACATATCGGCAACAACAATTCGACCGACAATTTTCCCCTGTAGTTTGAGAGAACGATTCGGAACAAAATATCGGAACAACGGACGGAGGTACGGCGAACAACTATTGTAAGAACAAGCAAGAAGGGTACAAATGGGAGAGATAGGCAATGATTACAATGCCACCTGCATTGCTGATAAGAATGTATTTCCTCCTTTTTCTATTTTGCTATTTTCATAGGACCGTATTGGAAACAACGGATCGGAAGGCAACACTGGATCGAAGGCGGAAAAAACAACAACGTAAGATAGAGGAAAAATGATGCCTACATCCTGCATTGCTCATGATGTCTTCCTTACTTGTGTTTCCCTCCTTCTTATTTTCATAGGTACGGATCAGTAGAACAATCAATTGGAGACAACGTCGGACAAGGCGGACGCAGGATCGTAACAATTTGATCGGACGAATTGAACGCAACAACAAAAGGAGGCCAACAGTGTAGGTTAGTGACACGTAGATTATACTATTCTTTTGTTATTATTTACTCAATGTAGCACATCCATAGATACTTACCCATTTGGTTCAATTCACATATCATGATAAACTCGAATACAATCGTAGACTACGGCAACGACAGAGAGCAACAACAGCAACCGGAAACCTAGCGACAGCGATAGCAAAAGCAGCAAGCGAGAACGATCCAAGCGGCCGCAACCCGGAACCATCGAACCAACAGCGGCAGCGATACCAACAACAGCGCCAGCAACAGCAGCAAGCGGCAACACCAATAGCAACAGCAGCAATAGGGAAGAATCCAACCGCCCGCAAAAGTAAGAATTGCGGTTCCAAACAACTCATTCTGAAACACCGTTCCAGAAAGTTTACCCTGAAACCCCAATACAGACAGAATTACCGTTCCAGAATAGTAAATCCGAAACGCCATTACAGAATCTTGACCCAGAAACGCCAATACACCAGACGTTCAAATCAGAATTGCCGTTCCAGACAACTCAATCTGAAACGCCGTTCCAGAATCTTGACCCGGAAACGCAAGCAATACAGCAAACGTTGAAGTCAGAATTGCTGTTCCAGAGAACTCAATCTGAAACGCCGTTCCAGTAACTTGACCAAGAAATGCCAAAACAGCTGACGTTCAAGTCAGAATTGCCGTTCAAGACAACTCAATCTGAAACGCCGTTCCATAATCTTGACCCGGCAACGCAAATACAGCAAACGTTCAAGTCAGAATTGCCGTTCCAGACAACTCAATCTGAAACGCCGTTCCAGTAACTTGACCAAGAAACGCCAATACACCAGACGTTCAAGTCATAATTCCCGTTCCAGACAACTCAATCTGAAACGCCGTTCCACAAACTTGACCCAGAAACGCCACTACAGAGATTCTGCGGATTTTCAAGCGGACGGAACCGGGAACGATCTAACCAACAGCGGCAGTGATATCAACAGGTGGGAACATTCGAAGCGGCCACAAAAGTCACAAATGCCGTTCCCGACAACTGAATCTGAAACGCCGTTCCACAAACTTGACACGGAAACACACTCCATGGGCAAATCGATTCATCGTCTTCCTCAAACAGCTTATCTGCAAAGAGTACAGCAACGGTCACACAAGAAAGGCACCCGGTGCAATGGGATTGAATACAACAACAAAGCAATTGGCAACAAAATAAATGAAGCAAAAATCAAAGAGGAAACGGGGGAAGACAGAGAGAAAGAGAATGAAATCAAAATTTCTCCAAAACGGAGCAACGTCATCATCAACAATCCACCAGACTTACAAACACTTGTCGGAGATAAAACACAAGAAGCGTAAAAGTATGAAGGAAATAGTACAACATGTCGAGCAAATAGCATTGAAAACAGTTCACAAGAATGGGTTTCGAGGTAAATTCATGGAAACACGATGGGGTTTTAAAACAATTGGAGAAAGGGAATACACATTGGAAGAGGCGGTGTCTATTGATAGTTTCATGACATTGGATAGTACCGACGATAAGTTGCTTTTAGCAGTCGCCAAATCAGAACCATCATTGAGAATCTTTGCAAAAGGTTCCAAAAAATGTGCAAAACAACACTTGGGTACTCCCAAAAATATAGAAATTACAAGAACATTTGCTGCGGAAATTGTTCAATCTAAACCCAAAATAGGCCGAGGAACCAAATGTGACAGTGTAAACAGTGGATATGGTATTATAGGGATGAGACCAAATCGATTGAAATCGGGAAATGGTGTGTATGTTTTCAACAAGAATGTGGAACCGAAAACACAAGACCACCTTGAACAGAAAGCCCTACACATTGTGAAGGAAATGCAGCTTTGTTTACCTAAAATGTCAAAATTTGTCAACCTTGAAACAACTGTGATGAATGAGGTTGTTAGTCGTACAACACTGAATGCAATCGGCCATCACGCAACGGCCATTTCTATTGGAAAGGATTATCACTCAAAATGCCATACCGATGCCGATATGTTCTATACAAGGCTGAAGGTTATTGCTCCAAAACATGTAAGTGATGACGAGGTGATTTATTACTTTGTGTTCCCAAGGTATAAAGAGAAAGTTCCATTGAGGTCAGGCGATACTCTATTGTTCAATCCGTTAGTATTACATAGCTGTTCGAATCCAAAATACGAAGGCTGTTATATTATGAGTGCCTATGTGTCGACAAAAACTGTGCTAAGAGCTGATCCTCTATAATATATTAAACAAAAATTTAAAGTTAGACGTTCCATTCACTTTGTTTGTTTTACTGCGACATTGTGCAATCATTTCGGAGTAGCTATCAATCAAAACGTAGGAGAAATATGTTACAATTGATACGGAGAAGCATTCAATTCTTCACTAATACTAAGTTATTATGGATATTGTAGTAGGAAAACAATTAAGTATTGGATGTATCAGAGAGGACCTCACTATAGTCATCATCGTTCGATGACATTGAACAATCATCACCTGAATTAGTAGAATCATCATTATTGTCGCTGTCCTCTTCAACAATAGTGCATTGGGAGTAGAGTGCCTCTTCATTAGGCAAAGATGACGTTGTCTTGTGGAGTTAATCCAGCCAAGCCCTTCGATTCGAGACAACTAGATATGAGTTTGATTGCAACGTACCAATTGCATCAAGTTCTGGGACAACTGCTACATCAGAAAGTATGCTGTCGACATGAAATAAGAACAGGGAATTGTCGTCTACTTCACCTCTCGTCACAAACGACGAAGCTGTTGGTAGTGGAGTGGATTTAAACTTGGTCACTACTGCATAAATGCCTTCGTCGGCAATTTCGTACTCAGAAACAAATGAGTAAGGCTGCTTCAGATTGTAGAGTTCAAGGAAACACATAATATGGCAGGGTATTTCACATGCGTCGACATCAAACAACGCCCAATCATACCAGACAGAGTTTAGTTGGCCACCATCGGAACGATATGAAGGGTGGCTCCAAAACAAGTAATTTTGCTGTGTGCATTCGTCAAACCTGTTATGTTCAGTAAATCCTTTCACAAACGTAGAGTCCTCCAAAAGTGGAAGCACATTCTGACATACAAAAGACAACACGATGGGAGAAATATAGGGTTTTGTTTTGTTCGATGACCTAACCCATCTCATAGTACTTGCCCCATCGTCGTTAATGAAAACGTGAAATTTTGAACCAGAAACTTCGGGAGGGACTCGATTACCAGAAACATCTTCTGCCGTCACTAAATTAAACTTGGAAGTAGCTACTCGTAGCAGCATTTTTTCTTCCTGTCGCTTTGCCGTTTGCATTATCAATGTCGAAGCATTCTGTTGAGTGTTCTTCGAGGGTGCTTTGATTTCAGTTTTGTGGTGTGATTCGGAATAAGAAGAATCCCATCCGCATGGAAGTCCCCAAAGTTTAATGTACTCAACAAGGTGAAAGTATAGATGGTTTTTGATCAGTTTTGTACCCATTCCCTCTCTGAGGCAGGTCGAATTAATACAATTGATAAAATGGATTATCATCTTGGGGAGATTTTCCAATCCAGAAATGGGTATATTCCCATGCTTCAAGAATTCTTCCATGGACAGTATCAGTTGAATTACCTCTACTTGTTTCTGAATAAATGTCGCGTCCTTGATAATGTTTATTGCCACATCGGAACAAAGGGTGATCAGAATGGAAACGAGCATTCCCGAATAATCATTACCCTCCTTTTTGGTAATGGAGAGAAGCTGACTGGAAAACTTGGTTCTGGGGAAATCTCTGTCCGATTGCCTTGACAAAAGAGCACCGTATAACTGCGCAAGTGAACCAATAGTAGCTGATGTGCCATTCGTGTTTAAATCAGGGGCATACCAACACTTAGGACTACCTTTTAACAATGAATCGAGTGATTCTACTGCCCGACGTGCTACACCCAGTTGATGCATATGCAAACACTCACCGGGAGTAGCAAAGTGAATGTTGTTGACATTACTACCAAAATTGAGGCTGTGAAAAGCATTTTTTATGGGATGGTGGGAAATGCTTTTGAAGTACTCCAGGTGTTCCCGTACAGAATTGTTTGGGGGGGATTCAAAATCTTCTGGAACCCAGAGCCGAGTCAGTTCCTCCACTTGGGCTTTTGGTTTATGGATGACACGTGTAGGACATGTACAATGTCGGCACAATTTCTTCACCTTTTGCGTGTAGGATCCATACTTTCCACATAGTTTGTCATGAAGTTCTGTATCCCCAACAACATAGGCAATTGCAAATTTCATTTTCACTTTGAACACTTTTCCTGCATACGGAAGATAATCCCACTCCAACCCGCCCTGCATTTCACATACTTCCTTGAAAGATTGCAAAGCCGATGCAAGCGTGGTGTGTAGATTTTGAATATTATCTTTCGCCGTGGTTTTTTTTCGTGTGTCTTATGCTCTCAATTTCAGTGTCGGGATGAAAATAAATTGTGGTCCAAGCGTCAGGTCGTTTTCTTGCTTCAGTATTGAAAATACCAAGAGTCATGTTGAGAGGAGTGAGTGACAGACGGCCATGTGCATCCAAGCTGATTCCATCCATGTAGAAAATGATCGGAACAACAATTTCATCATTTTCATTGCAGATCTGCTTCCACGATTCCGTCCACCAAGAGCCGTGGTGTAGTTCTGTTATGTATGTTTCATTGGTGAGTGGTGGGTTGTTTTTGGGTGAAAGAGGAGTCTCGACATTCAGAAAAGACAAATTGGCTTCTTGCATCAATTCCTTATTGGTCAGAAGGGAATGAAGTGCGTCTGGGAAGGATCGAACAAATATTTGGGTGGGTAAATTGCAAGGTAACCAGTTAATTATGTGTGGCTTGAACTTGGTCTCTGAAATACCCAAATTGGACTTGATTTCACTAAATATGGCTTCTCGATGGTGGGGGTAGATAAAGCTAAAGTCAACACCATGAATAGTTTGACATTCGTTTGCCCATTGAAAAATAGATTTGAATGTGTTTAGAGGTAACTTGTGTTTCGTCATTAGATTCATGAGCTTTATTTCAGCAATGAGCCTATTGGTAGGTGAAAAAGAAAGATGAGATCGGATCAATTCCTCTTTTTCATTGATGTTTGGTTGGGATGCGGTGGGTTCCGAACCATCCATACCATTATTGTTCTGAATAGGAAGGCAAATTTCTTCATGAATAACCATGTCATCGTTGTTGCTGTTGTCTTCTGAAGGAAACAACTGTGATTCCATTACATTTCTATCCATTGGTGGAACAAATAAGTTGTGTACTACCTGACTGTTTAGAACAGAGTTGAACGTTTTGTTTGAGGATGCCTTGTTAGTGTGAGCGGCAGCAACAGAAGCGGAAGGAACGATTGGACCATTCTCCGTCAATGTCAGGCCATATTGTGTAGGTGAATGACGAACTGTACTAGTGGTTTCTTCTTTGGCAGATGATGAAAATTCCATTAGGTTATGCTTTAAATAGAAATCACGGCAAAAAGATATTGAATCAAGGTGACGTGAAAGGCCTCGTGATACATATCGGTATGATTTGTGTGTAGACGAATCTTGTCTGCTTCCGATGAATGTCTTCGATTTGCCCTTACAGGTCAGGCAGCTACGACATATAAATGATTTGGGAATTTTGGTATAACAACCACTCTTGAAGTGATGGCGATTTTTACTAGGTTGTGACATGTTCTTCTAATGGAAGAAGGGAGGGGGAGAAATGGTTTCGATGGGGGTGTTAAATAAACATGATGAAAATGAGCATGATGCTATCGGATCGAGCATGAAAAGGCATGATGGTATGAAAAAAGAAACGTCGTGACAGAGAAACAAGGCAGAAACATAGTACTAGTACGAAGTAGCAAACAAACACTTCGGAAAATAATTTTATTTCATATCTTGGGTTAAGGTTAGGAAGTTGTTTGGCACCGAGATTTCAAATTTAAACATGATTCGAACACAAAAGCATGAAATGCCGTTCCGGTGACTGAATTCTGAAACGCCGTTCCATGATTGTTGACATGAATTGTACAAAAAATCGTTTCACCACTCAAACAGAAATCGATAATATCATACCTACATTACTACTAGTACTAGTACTATCATAATACACCCGGACACATATCTAAGAAAAAAGGATTTTTGGAAACAAAATAAAAGAAAGAATGGTGGTGAAGTCGTGTAGGAGGAAGTTAGTGCTGTAGAGTTCTACAAAAATTCGTTAAGACGAGCATGATGCTATCGAAGCGAGCATTAAAAGGCACGATGGTATGAAAGAAGACACGACGTGACATACCGTAGAAAACAACGCGGAAAAATAGCGAACTAACACTTCTGAAAGTAAATTTATTTCATATCTTGGGATAAGGTTATAAAGTGTGGTAGTGAAAAGTAGATTTTTTAAATCAATTTAGTCAAAATGGAGAGATCAATGGACATTTTGAGTCTTCGGGGAGAATTTTGGTCGCAACCTGAGGGGGGTCGAAAATCTTTACCACAAAAATTGTGAATTTAAAAAAATACCCTTGCGCATAACAAACGCAGGGTCGATTTTCTGAAAATAGGGCTTGCGAGGGGTCGCGTGGGGTCGCGTGACAGTTATCGGACGATAGATTCGGTACATAAGGACCTATTTTTAGTAAGAAGGAGAACCGGGTTGGTAAGTGGTAAAATCTCATTCCCACTTCCATTCCCGCCTCCATTCATGTTGGTCCATTCCTGTAGAAGCAAGATTAATCGTATGATCGATTCTTATCTCATCCGTGTCTCATTCATTCGTTCACTGTGTCTCATTTGTTCAATCGCGCGCGCCCTGTTTTAGTTCGCACGCGTCTTGTTTAGTTTGCACGCGTCTTGTTTAGTTCGCACGCGTCTCTCATTTCGATCGACCTCAAACACACTCCCCTGCTTCAAAGGGTAATAGACTCAATCGATGATACTGCTCCAGAACGTGTTGTAGGCTTCATGTGCTTCCTCTGGCTTGGCATCAATGGTTGAGAGAGTTGCATCCTTGTCTTCAGTCTTCATGGAGTATTCATCTTTTCCATAGAACTTGGAACCGTGCTTTTCAAACAGGGCTCCACTTAGATTCTTGGTGAAGATATCACTTGTCATCTCATCGCCTGTCTTCCACATCACCTTGATGATGCCCATTTCTTTCAGCTCACGGAGGAAATATTGTTTCACTTCAATATGCCTGGTGCGACCTGCTATGGACCAATTGTTGCAAAAATCGACTGCGCCCTTATTGTCCACATATACCACCATGGGTAACTTGATTTGCAATCCGAGGCACATCATGACTCTCCAAATATACAGCATGTCTTGTACACATAGCACAGCTGCATACAATTCAGCTTCCATCACTGATAGAGCAATGATTGGCATCATCCTTGATCTTGCCGTCACATTGGCACCATTCAGCCAAGTGGACCAGCAGCCATTGACACTGTGGCGAGATTCGTCCTTGGCATACTCTGAGTCACTGAAACCAATCAATTCGAAAATGAAGTTCCTGTTGCCATCCCATACTGCATTTGGGGCCAATGTAAGACCTCTCTTTGGTGTCCCAGCGCAGTATTTCATCACTTGCTTCAGTGCCTTCATGTGGGACTTCCTTGCTTCAGTCATGAATCTGGACAGCTCTCGAACGGCGTTTTGTGTTTCAATTCGTGACCATCTCATCATATGCAATAGGATGGCTGTTCTGGACCTGTAGTTAGTCTGAGCTTCCTTGGTGAGAACACTGTCAGATGGCCCTTCACCTTCTTTCTTCAACACTGATCCTGGCTCTGCTGGAGTTGCCGGATTGCCTCTGCATTCATCGAGCTCAAACTCATCAATGAATCTCTTGATCTTGACTGGTTGGGTCATTCGAAGGGTTCTGTTATTCTTGTCTCGCTCGATGTGACATCCAACATACTCATCCATCTCTCCAACGTCCTTGCATTCAAATAGGGACTTGAGTTGCTCTTTGTGCTTTAATACTTCTGTCTCTTCACCTATGATGCAAAAATTGTCAACCCATAGCAACATCAAAAGTAGCTTATTGTTGATCCACCTGAAAAATAAACATGGGTCAGCCTTGCATCTCTCCATCTGCATGGTATGCATTGCTTGTCGGGCTTCTCTCCAAAATTGTATTGCTGCTTGAATCGTGCCATAAAGTGTTTTCTGCAATTGGAGCAGCACATAAGAGGGATAGAATTTCTGATAGCCCTCAGGAATCTTGGGGAATATTTTCTCTCCATTCTGAAATTTGCCATTCAGAAAAGCGCCTTCCACATCCACAATGTAAGCCATAAAATTGGCCATAACCATCAGAATCATCACAATGCGGATGGAGATATCACTGACCACCGGCAAAGACTTGTCTTGTCCATCAAAATGCTCATCATCTAGCTGCTTGAATCCTTGGACGGCATTCCTGCATCTTACAGTGCCATCAGGTTTCATCTTGTTGGCCCAAGTTGTATCCATGATTTTGGTGCCTGGTGGGATGTTGGCTTCATCGATCTCTTCAAATACTCCGTATTTGACCATCTTTTCATGTTCAGCGTCGATACCCTCTGTAAGCTTGTCTCGCATGGGGCTGGCCATAGATTCCTTGTAATTTGTGGTCTTTAACTCATTGGTGTTGTCGAATGCATTCCCAGAGGCGCCAACCAAACTGAGTTCGCTGATAGCACATTCTCAAGAGGGAATAGATACTGACAGAAGATTGAATTCTTGCAGCTCAACCATTGCCTTGTGGAACTGGATTTCAGCATTTGTGAATTGCGCAGCATAGCTGGCCATGTCTCCATATCATATATCTGAATTGAGATGCGAGTTTCTCACTATGCGGCCATATCGCGTGGTGGTTACCACATGTGGATCTTCTTCTTCTGTATCTTCACTGCTATCATAATCGTCGCTTTCATATTCGATCTTGGTTTCTTCAATATCATCATCATCATATCCATCAGTCATAGGGATTGTCTGCGGCCGGGGCATTTGGTGGCGCGATTTCAGATTCAGGTTGTAAGGGAATTGCTGGTACTTTGGCTCCCCCACTTTCATCCTGAAACTACACGCGAGGATGACGAGGTCTGGTTGATGTGCGCAAGATTGAAACAGGTGGGGTAGGGGGTCATTGATTGGCAGATCCATGTGGCCACCTTCAAGAAAATCAGCATGAAAATTGAGATCTTCACCCGCTGGCGCAGTGAGGGGAAAATACATTCGCTTCAGCCAGTAGATATCACGGGTAGCTGTAAAAGTGTTCTTCAATGGATCATACATCACATAGCAGTCCCCTGGCTGGTCAGTGCAATATCCAGCAAAGAAAGCTGGGGTCCCCCGATAATTGAGTTTGGGACTTGTGGGGCGCTTGACTCCCAAATCTTCTTCGGCCGTATATCCCATATCATTCATGTCGAAGAAATGCAAACCGCTGGCGATTTCCCGTCATGTTTCCAGAACTTTGTCTGAAAATGGGGCAGACCTCTCCGTCTTTTATGTGACCATGGATCCTACCAGTCCAGTAAACGTGTCATCGACTATCTCAAGATGTTATGGATTGGACTCTGGCAGAGTGAAGCATACCATCAACACCAGAACCAATTCGAGCAAAGATATCAAACGTTCAAACGTATTGTCAACCATGTCATGGATCGTACCGGTACACCATCACACCTATGGCTATTGTGCATGACATACGTCGCTGGCCTCCTCAATGTTATTTCAGATCCCACTCTTTCTGATAAACAACCAATCTTCATCGCAACCAGCAGTTCTATTGGTGACATTAGCGCATATACCAGTTTCTTTTGGTTTGAACCTGTTTACTTCAAAACCAATGATTCACCTTTTGGTACAAAGTCCACCAAACGCCTTGGTCACTTTGTTGGCATTGCTGAACACGTCGGCAATGGCCTATGCTTCCAGATCTGGGACCCAGTCACCAACAAGCTACTTGATCGTTCCGGTGTCCAATCCGCTCTTACGCCTGAGTCCCACAATAAACAAGCGGGCCTGTTTACCGATGATGGTTTTGTCGCGTGGCGTAAAGCAAAGGACTCCTTGACCAAATTGTATGCATCTGGTGATGCACCTATGATTACGGAACATGGGGAGCATAAGACAACCGATATCCCAATTGAGAGTCTAAACCTCATGACATCCCAACTGCTCCTAACTACCGCAGAATCCTCTGCGGAATCTGACAACAAGACACGCTCCGACAATTCTGCTGGCTCTGAAGAGCTACCTGACGGCGCTTCTGCACCACTCGGGAAGACAGTAGTGTTGACACACTTCTACAATGCAAACCTCATGCATGGCATTCTCAGTGGAAAGACTGTAACTGGCATTCCTTCATTTTGCAACAAGACTCCCATGATGTGGTTCTCGAAGAAACAAGCCATCACGGAAACGGCCACATTTGCAGCTGAATTTGTTACAGCAGGAAGAACTTGTATCAAACAGATCGTTGATCTACGGCAACCATTCCGATACCTCGGTACACAAGTTCATGACATCTCCTATTCATGGGGAGATAATGAGAAGATGATTCAGATTGCAACCTTCCCCTATGCTAGACTGCACAAGCGCCATCACATCCTATTGTACCATTACGTACGAAGCATGATAGCAAAAGGCTTCATCCAAATGTTGCACATCCCCGGTAAGGATAACTGTGCAGACGTCCTCACTAAGCATTGGGGACACTCAGTTGTGTATCCACTGCTCAAGTCCATCTTCAACCTCTGCAGGAATACTGGAGATCTCCTACAAGATGATGGAAGCATCATTTAGGTTGATGTTCTTTCACAAGGAGACATGGGGAGTAATAAATTCCTTTTGTGTCCAGCAGTACCAATGCTACACGACAGCAGTTGTTCTATTCATACGAATCAATGAGTTTTGATCCAGTCAAGTAATTGATTCCCACGGCACGTCGATTCCCATCGCGCCAATACCAGATTCTACGGTGAGCAATCTTTGGTTCAGAGAAATATCACACGACCTACGGTGAGCAATCTCTGATTTCATTGACAAACATATCATGGAATCTTCCTAGGATCACAGGAGAAGAAAACCGTTGTCTGAAGCTTCTCACACACACAATATATATATATATATATAATTCGATGATCAATGCATGCATGGAAATAATTAGTGAAGTAATTTCATCGCGACGCAACAAGCAGTTGGAACGTATTTCACCTCAATAAAAGTGTTGTTACTCTAAAAATCGACCGAAAGAATAGGATAATTAAAATTTAAAGAGATGTGAGCTCAGAGAGACGCTCTTATTTTTACTGTGTATTTTTTACTGCATCCGGGCTCTCTGCTGTATTTTACATGATAGAGATCTTCCCCGGTTATTTGTTACCATTCTCGTACCGATACTTTCGCTGCTGTATTAGTGTCGTGTTTGTCTTACTGTATTGGTCATTTGATGATATTGGTCCATTTACGAGGTTAAGTGTTTTGTTTGATGGGCCATATGCTTGTTCGTAGAGTAGGTAGATAAATGAGGACCATTCGGAATCGGTATTGATTTTTGTGATTGCAATGGAGATGTCTTGTTTCTTACCGATTAACCTCTTTTGTTTGTAGTCTTAAGTGATATTGTTTTTATCACCTAGGGATTTTCAACTAGTGGAGGTGCGCTTGATTCTAAGGCTTAATCATCGGAATATTCGTATCTCGTTTCGCACCTCGGTTGTCGGATTTTTCGATTGAATTTGCCGCCGACAAAGGTCCGTATTTTTGCCGACAGCACACCCCTTGATCCAACATGATAACATGCCGGTTTGGATGATATGTTGGATTACTGTTGGTATCTGTAAGAATCGTAGTATCGTCTTAACACGAACGGTTCCGAGTAATCAATCGAATTGAATCGTAGTAGAATCAAAGCGATCATCGATTCGATCCCTCACTTGAATCCGCGTCTTAACGTGAATGATTTAATCTGGGTAGTGTCCCATGATGTATCTTGCGTGCCGGGCGTGCAAGATCCATCCCAATGGTTTGGTTAGATCATCAGCAGGGTTGATAACTCCAGGAATATGAATCATCTTGATTTCACCATTTTCTTTCCAAGCTTGAATTGCAAAGAACCTGATTTCAATATGCCTGGGTTTTTCAGTGGGCTTTTGAGCATTGATGATTTCAATTGTTGACTCATTGTCCTCATAGATCGGAGTTGGTCCAACTTGAATAAAGCTTAGTTCCTTGAGTATGGATCTGAGATACCCCGCTGTTTTGGCTGCCGTGACTGCAGCAATGAACTCAGCTTCTCTAGAGCTCTGTGCAGTGAGCGATTGTGCTTTGGATTGATAAACAATTGCTCCACCAGCATAAGTGAAAACATAGCCTGTGGTGGACCTGCGATGTTTTGGATCATTTCCGTATGCTGCATCAACAAAACACATTAACTTGCTTTGCTTGATATCTTCAGGGTATTTGGGGAGTGATGCATCTTGGACTGAGCCGTCATATGGCACCCCTGTGGGCAGGGATGGTTCAGCATTTGGCCTGTAGAACCTAATACCCCAGGATCTGGTTGTTCTGAGATATTGAGCTATGTTCTTCAGGCTGGAATAGTGGAATGCAGTGGGGTTGGAGCTGTATTTTGACATCAGGGTCACTGTGTATCCAATATCTGGCCTGCAACTAATGTACGCAAACATCATTTCACCCAAGAGTGTCCTGTAGGAGAAACCAGATGTGGATTGTAATTCAGCATGTTCTTTGGTGCCTTCTAATGGTCCATTTGTATGTGATTGTAGCTGGCTCAGTACCTCAGTTGATAATGGGGCTGATGGTTTGGAGTGTGGCTTCATTTTAGGATCTCTTTCCCAACCATGGGATCTCATGATTTCGGTCAATGTAATTGGCACAGGATAGTTCAATGTAGTCGGCTGTCTGTTTGACATCAATTCCATTGAAATCTTCAAGCAATCCCATTTTCGTGAAGGGAACAACGTCTTCTTTAGGTAGCTTCAGCCTCTCACCAATGATGTCATAGATCTTGTCAGATACTGATTCTGACGAGCAAGCTAGCTCAAAATCATAACTTGTCTCAGCATGTAGACTTTTTCGCCTTCAAAAACCGTTATGTAGATTGTCCTGTCATGTGTGGTGGTTTTGAAGTTGAGATCAGGGCCCTTCAGGATCTTGTTGATGTGGGTTTCCCACAGGCGACCAGACTCAGGATGGCCTTGGAGTGCCTGAAGGACTGGTAGTACCAATTTTCTTTCTATATCTTTGCCATGATTGTGTTTGTACCATTCTGCATATGTATCATCTATAGTCATATAAGTAGGGATGTTGGGTCCTGGGCTGTGCGCATATGCATCTGCAGCGTCACCTCCATAGACCTTGAGGTTAAGGGATGATGCAATAGCAAAGAATAATCTTTGGATTGGATGTTCAACACAAGATGAATATGACAAGGCAATGGCATGCAGAGTTGGAGCTGCATATTTGCTTCCATTGCAGCATTGTCTGGCGCGTCTTACACCATTCCTTTTGACACTGTATTGCCAATGAGGTCTGAGGATAATAGCTTCTGGATCCTTGGGATATGGGATTGGAGTACCAAACATTTCTAAGTCTGTAAACTGGTCAAGTTGTTTTTGCTCTCCAGCTTCCCATTCATTCCATGTGGATAATGACTTGAGGCTTCCTGCGAGTGAAATGTCGCAGGGCTTGTTCTTTGGATGTGGTTTCCTTAGAATTTATTGATGGCCTTGATTAAGAGTTCAATGTTTTCAGTTGGTAGTGAATCTGCATCAAGGGGCAAGTGCATGATTGCCAGGTTTATGAAGCTTTGTGATGGCTCTAAGTGAGGCAATATCAATAGTGGGAATGACAACATCCATATCATCTTCAGTTGGTGCCAGGTGTTTTTGGATGGAGGCATGGAGTGCTTCAGTGCTATCAACCTGGTTGATTCTTGATTGGAGCAGCTTCTTGTATTTGGTGCCAATGCGCTTGATGGTTTGAATGGAGGAAATCCGGTCCAAGAATGGTGGATCTTCCTCTTCAGTGGGTTCCTTCCAAGAAGTATTGGGTGCAAATAAACCATATTCGTTTGAGTGTTTCCTAACTTCTTTCATAGATAATTTTTCTTCAAGTGTAAAGGTAATAGATGTATCTATGGAATCCCTCACCCCTCAATCGTAGGATTCAAGCAGGGCGGTAGTGACATCAGCGGCATTGAACACACAATTGTGATTGATAGATACGATATAAGCGCCACTGAGCTTAGAAAGGGACTTCTTATGAGAGGAGTAGAGCTTTGATGCAGGGCTTTTGGGGAGGATATTGGTGGCATAGGCTCTTCCAAGGAGTGAATCATTGGCATACCTGAGACCAAAGGCTTGGTCAGTGCAGGTACTGGAAACGGTGAGCCTGAGATTGGTTAGATCCACAAATGGTGAGATGGAGAATTGAAAAGCACTGGATGAGACTTCAGTAGGTTCTGGTGGAAGAGGCAGGTTGCCATCAGTTCGGAGTAGATGCTTGACGTTGGTGGGTAGGTCAGAAAGTGGTAGGTCATTCATCCCTTCATCAAACCTGACATGGGTGGTAATTTTGACAGGATGTGTTTCTGTATCATACCAAAGAATGTTTCTGGTAGTATATGGTACAAAACCTAGAAATATGCCTTTTCTTGCATTGGGTTTGAGCTTGACTGGTTTCTTGCCAGGGGGCCTGACCCAAACCCTACATCCAAAAGTTCGGAAGTCAGTGAGATTCTCTTTCTTACCAGTTGCCAATTCCAAGGGTGAATGGTGCTGGTTACCTTCAGGGAATTCATTTGACAAGCGCAGTGCATGGTAGAAGGCAAAGGGCCAGAATTTGATTGGAAGATTGGGACCACTAAGCAAGGTCTTCATTGAGTTTGCAAGGGTTCTGTGAGCTCGTTTGACAGTACCATTTTGATGTGAAGCATCGGCGCCAGTTGGGAAAACAGTGTATTCAAAGGCAGAGAAAAGGTTTCTGATGTCTGGATTGTGATAGAGTTCACCGCCTTGGTCAATGGTCACATACTTGTTGGGGCAAGATGGGTTGTGCTGAGAGAAGAAATGCTCAAGCCAATGAAGAGGTGCTGCCTTGGAGATTCTGGTGTCACCATACTTCATACCACTGAAATGATCAGTGATGAGAATCCAAGCGGTTTCACCATGAATGCCTTCATAGTCACGCTTTTGTTTAGGATTGGGTGATTTGGCTCCTGAGAAAGCAAAGTCAATAGACAGACCTTGGAAAGGTTGAGTAGCCTTCCTTGTAGAATGGGAGCCAGCTGGCGTCTTGGTCTGCTTGCATTGGATGCATGTGGGGCATTGATCAAGGATGCTTGTTTGGTGCTTGAACTTTGGAATACCAAGAATGTGCTTATGGGCATTGTACAAGAAGGCATCGCAATGGTATCCCAATCTTTGGTGCCAGTGGAGCTTGGAAGTCTTGGTCTTGATGGCATTGATACTAGGGATTTCTTGATCAGCGATTGTGGTGAAAAACAATTTTGCATCAAACCAGGGCTTGTCACTGGAGTAAGGTTTTCCTCCAGCAGCTTCAGTACATTTTTGAAGGGTGACAAGGTTTGTGTAGATGTCATACCTGTAATTGCTGATTGCTTCCTTGGAGGCAAGGTCACAAGCTTGTTTGAACTCCATGTCAGTTGCTAAGGCATAGGCTGAAGAGGTGGTACAATTTGCATATGGGGATTCCAGATCTACATCTGGGATCAACAATGGATGGGTATAACACTGACCATCAATGATAGCTCCATGAAGGACGACACTTTTAGCAGTGCTGTGTTTGTGGTGACAAATAATGGTGAGGTTACCATTCTTTTGAGTGGAGGAGTCATGGGTGTCAGTGAAGGCTTTGTGTATGAACTGTGCACTGAACTGGTCTCTCATGCAAGATGTGGTGCCACAGAGATCATTTTCACTTAGCAATGTTGTAGAAAGCAAGGGAGAATAGTAGAAGAAAACACCAATGTACCCTCTGTTGGTTGGAGCTGGTATATGCACATATCCAGATCCTTCTGCAATACAACTGAATGATTTGCCTCCTATTGCTGCTGTCAGCCTAACTGGACATTTTCTCAAGCTTGGTGTAGGGTTTGTAATCATGGAGAATGTGCAGTAGGTTTGTGTAAGAAACTTTAGCGCCCGTATCTAGTTGTGCGTGTTTGCCTTGCTGGAAGTACGATGCAGCTGCAAATGGATCTGCTGGCACAAGCTTCTTGACAGAGTTGGTATTAAGTAGGATGGGATTGTCACGGTCAAAGTTGGGATCCCCATTGGTTTCCAAATGTGGTTCCAATGTAGGGGTTGTAACTTCAAGTGTTTCCATATCACAATACACATCAGTTGGAATGGATAGTTGAAGGGTAGCCCTAGGGATCAAGTTGACTGCACCAAGTTGGATGGATTCATAGGAACTGACACTGCTGGAGTCCAAGGTGGGGCATGAGCCTTCCATTGGTGATGCTGGGGCATTGTCAAATCCTTGAGGATCATCTTGAAGTGACGTGGTCTGGCTGCAAGAAAGTCTGTCTATTCCTGGCCTTGGCAAAAAAATTGGTCTTCTGGGACATCATCTGTAGATTCCTCATCCTGGTCCTCATCTTCAATATTGATTCTGGAGATGTGTTGAGTAGAATCCAAGAGCTGCTGGGTTTCCCTATTGCATTTGCTTAGAAAAACAGCGGTTGCAATCCTGTGTTTTCTGAGAGAATCAACATCTTGGAGGGCATGACAATTATCGAAGGTATGACTGGAGGTGTGGCATACAATGCATTTTCTGGATGTGTCAAAGAGGCTGGGCTCTTTGTCAAATGCAGTAATGGCATTACAATAGGCTTGGTGGAGGAATGGATTGTCTGATGCTTCATCCATTTCAGGGTATCCAAGTGATTCAATCAGACTGATTGAGTGGGAGGTTAGAGTGGAGGGAGTTCTACTAGTGCTGTTGCTGCCTGCACGTTTTGGGAATCTGTCATTGTGGCAAGAGCCTGTTCTGGTTCCAGTGGTGAATGTTGGTTTGGGTAGGTTGGATTTGGAGACTTTGTCCTTGTACTTCTATACAACTTCATCTCTGCCTTGATTTCCTGCTCATATGTTTGGAGGGTTTGGAGAAGTCTGCCGGCCTTGTACTTATCTTGCTTGAATTGATCATCTGACTCTTGCTCATCTTCTGTCTTCTTGCGTAGTTCATAAGAGAGAGTAGCTCCTTCAATGATATTGCTCACTTCTTCCATTGAGCTGATTGTACTGGGTTGGTTGTGGAGGAATACTCAAAGCCTGAGGTAATCTTTGTATCGGAAGAAGTATTCTTCAAGTGACTCGTCGTGTTCCTGATTTGATGGGTTTCTAACCATACTTCCTTTGTAGGATGGTCTTTCTGAGTTGGGATGTGTTTTGGCAATCACACTGTAGAGTGCCTCATATCCTTGACCTCCTTCAAAGCTCTGAATTGCAGCTTTCATTCACACTCTTGCATGATTTGGGGATGATTTTATCAGTTCTGAGGGCAGTGTAGATAAGATTTCCCCATTCATGGATAGACAATTCATATCTTGCAGGGAGGCCGTCTATGCCGGTGTCCCCAATGGTGAATCCTCTGAGATGATCAGCTTCTCTTCTGTGGAGGTAATATGGGTGGATGTAGATGTGATGCTGCTGTGCATGAGCTGTGGCTTCTCTGTACCATTTTCGGACCTGAGGGGCTGTGGAATTTTTCAGTTGTGGGCAGCCTGAGAGAAACAATTTGTCGCGTGCTGCTTCTTTGGATTTGTCAGAAGCTCTGGTTAGATCAAAGCAATCACCACTCCTTGTGATTAGGCATTGGTCATTTCTACCACTGCCTAGGTTGTGTAGGTAGCAGTTTTGTCTGACAGTTATTTCATTTCCAGTTGCATTCCGTAGAAGTGATTTCAAAGTATTTCATTTCATCGGTGGTAAGGAATTCTTCTCTCTTGTTGTATTTTGCCTTGACAGTTGGTGGTAAAGTCAATGGATTCCATGGGGTAGAAGTAGGTAGGAGGTTTTCGTTGTTGTTGTTATTGATGGTATGTTCTGATAGTTTGTCAAGGAGAGCGCGCTGGCCTTCAAGGAGTTCCATCATCTTTTCATCATAGATTCTGGCTTGAGGTGTCTCTGTATCTGGGTTGTCAACAGTGGTCTCTTCATCAGAGTCCTCCTGGGTTGCACCTTCATAAACTTTGCCAAAGCGTTGGGCTCTCCAGGTGGGTTTGAACCTGCCATTCTGTGATGAGTAGTTAAATGGTGACAACTGGTTTGGTGGAAGCATCTGTGTGTTGCGTAAGCGCCTCCTTTGCAGCCTTTTCCAAGCCGGTGGGTCCACGGACTTTCTTGGTAGTACCGGTATATGTGACGTAGGAGATGGTGCATCCAGAGAGGAGTTGGGTGATGTGTCCTTTTTGGAGTTCTGTGGAGCTGGGTAGGTAGGAGGTGAATGCATTGACAACACTGCCCCGTAGGTTGGGCATCATGGAGGGTGCTAGCACTATTATTTTCCTTCTGAATCCGATTCGTTGAGAGTCTGATTCAAGGACTTTTAATGAACAGCAACGCTGTGTTAGTGTGTTAGTAAACGAACGATTGTACTCTACGCGTGACAATTGTGTTTGGATACTTTCGGCAACGGATAATCGGACTACAGGCGAGACTAGGGAAACGCCAGATCTCCTCTTGCTGTGACTTATTCAGATTGCAGCGAGACAGACCTTAGTATGTAGATTACAGGTAGTTGGTAGCAACTAGTGTGAATTTTGGGATATAAATCAGTTGAATGTTAAAAGTATGAGATAAAGTGAAATCTTGCCGAAATGCAAGATATCTCTTTTATTGAGATGAATACGTTGCAACTGCTGTTGCGTAGTGCTGAGATTACTCGCTGATTATTTCCGTACATGTATTAGTCGTTGACCATATATATTTGTATGCATGTATATGTATTGTGTGAGAATCACATGCCAACGGTTTTCTTCTCTTGTTCCGTTAGGAAGACTCCATGAAATGTTTATCATTAAGGTCAGGAATTGCTCCTGTAGCTCGTGTGATATTTTATGGAATCAGAGTTTGCTCACCGAAGAACAATGGCAATATCGTAAGACAGGGATTGCTCACCGTTTATGCGCGATGGGAATCAGTGCGCCGTGGGAATCGATATCCCGTGGGAATCGATTACTTAGATGGATACGGGACTCATTGATTCATGCGTATAGGAAATCTACCCTTTGGTAGCTTTGGTACTTCTGGTCACGAAAGGTAGCTTTGGTACTTCTGGTCACGAAAGGAATTTAATACTCCCCATGTTTCCTTGTGAAGGGTCATCACGCTCTACATGATGCTTCCATCATCCTGGAGAAGGTCGCCAGTATTACCACAGAAGTGGAAGATGGGCCTGAGCAGTGGATACACAACTGAGTGACTCCAATGCTTAGTGAGAATGTCTGCACAGTTATCCTTACCTGGGATGTGCATCATTAAAATGAAACCTCTCGCTATCATGCTCCGTACGTAGTGAAACGATAGAATGTTATGACGCTTATGCAACCTTGCATAAGGAAAGGTCGACGTCTGGATCATCTTTTCGTTGTCACCCCAAGAGTATGAGATATCATGGACTCGTGTTCCGAGGTATCGGAATGAGTGGCGTAGATCGACAATCTGTTCGATGCAAGTTCTTCCTGCAACAAATTCAGCTCCAAAGGTGGCTGTTTCCGTAGTGGACTGCTTCTTCGAGAACCACATCATGGGAGTCTTGTTCGCGAAATGAAGTATGCCGGTAACTGCCTTGCCACTGAGAATATCATGCATGAGGTTGGCATCATAGAAGTGTGATAACACTACTGTCTTTCCAAGCGGTGCAGGAGCGTCGTCGGGTAGCTCCTCAGAATGCTCCCCATAGACGGTATTGGACCAGTCGATGGTGTCGGGTTTAGTCAATATAAAATCGGGCGGTTCCACACGGAATCTGATTTTAAAATGTCTAAATTTGGAGATATATCCATAGATACGTTTAGCACGTTCGAGATGCCCATCTCGTGGCTGAGCTCTGAAACTTGAGAGCGTCATCACGGCTGTTTGTACATCGAAACGGCCAATAGCGATTATCCATTGCAGTGAACCGATCATACTTTGGTATTTCTGTATACCGGTTTCTTCAAGGAAGGCTGAGGAGTCCAATTCAGGATGATCGTTCTCCGCGATGGGCGATTGGAACCTAGTGCTAGGTTTGCATCCGAACATTTGTTCGTAAGATGCTTCCATCTTTTCGATGAACTTTATGGGATTCATGCACAAAACACCATGTTCGTCGCGCTCAAATCCACATCCTAAATGAAAGTTCATAGGTCCGGATCCCTTCAATTTGAAGTTATATGGTGACGATTGCAATATCTTCAAGAAGGAATTGGGATCTGCCATGCAGAGACATAGGTCATCGACATATGTGCATATGAGCTCATATACACGTTCACCATGCTTGTTTGTTCCGGGTTTGAGGAATATTTCCGGTTCTGCGCGGGATCTTTCGAAGCCGAGTTCGATGAGACAAGCCGCGAGTAAGTCTCCAAAACACTTGCCTGAAGACCTGAGACCATATAGGGCTTTGTAAATGACCAACAGGTGACCCTCCAACGATCCGAATTCGGGACCTGCCTTGATGCATACTTTCTCGCAGGTGACTGCTTCTAAGTATGCGTTACCTATGTCGGTACCCCATGCTTCTAGATCGTTGAGTTCAGCTAGGAATAGGCACATACGTAGACCGCGAAGAGATACGACGCCTGCGTAAACACTGTGGATAGGGGCCTCAGTGAGATTACCGTTAGCAACGAGGCGAGCCTTGTGTCTTCCGTCGTGTTTGACAGCGTATATCATGTGTACCTTGATCTGTTGGAATCCCGTGGGAATGGAGCTTGTCTTGTATACGCCTTTATCAATGAATGTATTGTATTCATTGAGTTGTGCCATTTCCAGAGTGGTGGCATCTTCCCATTTGGTGTTCCCGTTGGCTTGATCAAATCGGAGGGCTTCTTCGTGGTTACGAGGCACTTTGAATCCATATTGATACTGCGGAGTGGTACGGAAAGAACGTAGTTTGGCTTGATGCACGAGTCGATCAAGTTTCTTGGTTCGTCGGGCAAGGTTGGTGATTCTCCTGAGACGTTTCCAACCTGGGAGGTCAAGCAAGTTGTTGTCTTTCCCATATTTTGCAACGGTGACTGGGTCATCAGCCGCAATATTGGCCAGAGGTTCATATGTGCGTTCCATATTCTCCCATTCAATCCAAAGGTTATACTTGGAACCTTTGTATTGAGGGTGCTTGTTATCCAGTGGACCTTGGTGTCCTAGGATGCGGCGAAACGACCAGAGTTTGCCGTCTTCTTGTGTTGAATCACGATGGATGTAATTCATGACGTCATTGTATGCAATGATATCATCGAGTTCGTCATCGGAGTGTTTGCACTTGAATTTGATGAAGTCTTTATTGCGTTCAAGACTGTCTTCAACATCGACAATGGTGAAACGTTTCCGGGTGCCATCGAGATTGGTTACAAGGAAGGAACGTCCTTGTAGATCGGCGATCGGGATCGTAGGAATGGTAATAGGTTTACCATCATCGTCAAATTGTGCGTTGCCTTCTTCGTCGGTAACAACTACCTGTGATGGGTCTACTGAAGGAGTAGCGGGGTTGGTGTGTGGAGTTGTGACGTCACTAACATCAAAGTATGCTAATTCCGGTGGATCAAAATCATCTTCAGTAAGGAGAACGCCATCGGATGTCTTGCTGAAGATGTGTGTCGTAGGAGGACCATCAAGACTCTCCCCATAGTTGTTAGGGAGTGGAGAAGGTGACCAGCTTGGGCTGTCATCGACCTTCTTATAAAGAAAGCTCGGTAACGAGGGGTGGGTGGGTGGTTGAAGAATTGGTTGAGTGCCAGGTGCGTGTGGCGTGGTATCTGTTGGTGCAGATGGAACGGTGTTATCGGCGGTGTCAGAATCAGCAGGTGAACCGTTAGGGGAAACTGAGCTGTTTGGTTTAGTAGACTCGTCAATGAGTTTATTCTGATTGGTATGCTCCCCATGTTTGAAAGCTGGAGCTTCTCCAGTGGCGTATATACGGGGTAAGGAATCCTTTGCATTACGCCATTTGATGAAACCATCATCAGTAAATAAGCCCGCGCGTTTGTTACGTGACTCAGGTGTAAGAGCAGATCGAACACCGGACCGGTCTAGTAACTTGTTGGTAACTGGATCCCAGATTCGAAAGCAGAGTCCATTGCCAACATGTTCGGCAATGCCGACGAAATGACCTAGGCGTTCGGTAGATTTGGTACCGAAAGGAGAGTCATTGGTCTTGAAATACACAGGTTCAAACCAGAAGAAACTGGTGTATGCGCTGATGTCGCCAATTGTACCCGTGGCAATGAAGATCGGTTGTTTATCGGACAGCGTAGGGTCAGAGACAACATTAAGGAGACCCGCGACGTATGTCATGCACAGTAACCACATGTGTGGTGGTGTGCCGGTACGATCCATGACGCGATTGACAATGCATTTGAACGTTTGGTATCGTCGTTCGAATTGATTCTGATGTTGATGGTACGGTTCACTTTGCCAGAGTCCAATCCATAACATCTTGAGGTAATCCATGACTTTCTTGCTTGATTGATAGTTACCGTGGTCGCAAAGGAGGCGGATGGGTCTGCCCCATTTTCGAACAAAGTTCTGAAAGCAGGGTAGAAAATCGCCGGTGGTACGCATTTCTTCAACGTGAATAATATGCGATTTTCGGCCAAAGAAGATCTGAGCAATCTTGGATCCACCATCAATTGCTGGGACATCTGAATAGACTGCATCAGACATAACATCGTCATTGAAGGGGCGAACGTTCATGGCCGGTTGAGGGGAATGAAACCGTTTGAAAATGTTACCATCAGGGCTAACCGCTAACGAACCGTATTGGGTCGAGTTTTCAAAAGTAGCTTTGATGCGATCGGTGGAAACCCAACAAAAGAAAGGTTTGAGGGATAAGTAGTCATGTTCATTTGGGTATCTTTCACGGGGCGTAGCTGCAATGCGTGTAGTGTCACTTGCTGTACAATCTGTAGGAAACGCAGTGACTGTTCCAGAGACTGCGTTTGGCGCGCAGCATGCGAGACGTTCGTGATGGGCGTAGTCAGTGGAAGTAAGCCAAAAGGAGCGATCGTTGTTCTTATGATCATCAATTGGAAGAAAGGGAGATCGGGTGGAATGGCTGGAATACGAGCTGAGGGATGTGACCGTGGAGGACCCGGGAGAAACAGATATGTCGAATCCTTCAAGGCAGCGTGGGTTCCCATATTCGTCGTAATCGGCATAAGGGAGTTGCTGTGGTTGGGGAGGATATTTCTGGAGAAATTGTTCATCCTTTGCACTGATCGTGGTATCGAGAACAGATGGGTCCCAATGTTTATCGGACGTCATGATAACGTGTGGTAACGTGTCAAATTCGACAGTCGTATACTTCCGCATCGCAAGGTATGGCAAGCCGTGTCGTATGCTAAGAGGCAATGCATAGCCATCTGAGGTGGTGATGACCTGTCCTCCGCCTGCTTTGATGGACGTGTCGTCTACAGTGGAAAAATATGCTTCCATCTGGCCGGATGACAATATAGAAGGATGTCGTCCTGTATAGGCACATTCATTGAAAATAAGAATGACGGGGCCTCTGTTCGACATGGAATATGCTCCGCATGTAGCAATGGGAATGTTTTGTACCTGATGATTGTTAATGCCGGTGACGTTAACATATCGTGGTGGAATATCCTTGGAGATGAGACATGCATCGTTACCGATGATGCAGCCGTTTGCGCCGCGATCGACCATGGCAAAACCAGGGCTAGTAACCGTAGTTTTGTGTATGCGGTATGTGTATGACGTTACGGGCCCATCATTAGGAAAGGTGAGATCATCCTCGGGAGTATACCACTGGTGAAAGTTGGCGGAATACGATGGTGTTCCGACAGGTATTTGAGTGTCACCGTCCTTTTTGTACTGAATGTCAGGGTTGTTTGAAAGGAATCGAGCTGGATGCGCGGGTGACACGGAAGACTTGAGAGGTCGTTGGTCCTTAGACGAGGAGGTCGTAGATTTGTATACACCTAGAGATGCATGGAAAACGCCTCTACGATCATTCTCTACAGCAGGATGTAGGTCTGCTGCGGAATTGGCATGCTCATCCTTGGTCGAAGTATCGTCTTCTTGAAAAGATACCGAGTGTTCATGTTGGTATGCCTTTCGGGTAATGGGTTTGACACTATTGGGGTCAGGTTGGTTAGTGTTAAGTAAGTCGTGTCGCAATGAGGCAACCACGATTTTCTTGCCTTCTGGAGAAAAGCTGAGCCAACTCTTCATGTCCTGGCGTGACAAGGCCTTCCATATGTTTGTAGGCAACCTTGTGGTAGGGTCAGGGGTACGTCCAGCCTTAAACACAGCATAATCTTGATAGTCTCCTTCAAATTCGATGGGAAGAGCATAGTCATCATGGTGTTGGATCGAGTCAGGAGAGAAATCATGAACGTGTGCACGTACGGTCGACCGAGGAGCAGACATCGCAGACTGGGAATCAAGTCGAGTTGCTTCGAGTAAAAGCGTGATTTTAAGATCGTGGATAGCAGCGGCTTCGGCAACTGCATCCGTTACGGTGCTATTCGTCCCACCTGGATCCTTGACTTTGGCAAACTGTTCGCTTAGCTGGAAGCTGGAATAACATGCCTGACACAATGCTGATTTTACAGTGTGATACTCGAGGGGCTTGTTGGGAGGACGGAGCTTGTTGAGGTGATTCAATTCATCAAACCAATGTGTGATGAATTTCACTTTGGATTCTTTCCAATTGTTGAGGTTCAACTTGAGCAACGCTTGTAGCTGGATCGAGTTGTCGTATACCTTTGCTTTTGATTGGCTATGAAGGTTTATGAAGTCGAAGTAGGCCTGGCGTCCATCACGAGTGGTAGAATGACTGTGTACACATGATGCAGAAAGGTCACTCTTGAAGACTTCCAACATTAGTACCCAGAAGAAGGCACATTGTTTGATGTAGAGATCACGGGTGTAACCCACAAGCGTGGCTGGAGGCCAAGTTTCATCGAGGAATGTCTCTGTATCGATGTCGTATGCTTCGAGTTTAGCTTTGAAACCTACGAGCCAGTGTTCGAATCTCGAGTCATTCGTGAGGGGTGTAAAGGACTTTTCATCTCGTGCTTTTCGGCACCATGATTCGTACTTTACCTGCTGAGGGGACTTTTTGTTACTTCCCGCCGGAGGAGGTGGTGGATTCAGAACAGATTCGTTACGTAAGCGTTGGGCACGTTCTCCGCGGAATGTCTGGAATTCCATGTATGTATATGACTTTACATCTTTCCAGTCCTTCTCGTCTTCTCCTAGATCGACACCTTCTTCTTGTAGGTCGATAGCGAAGTCTGCAAGCGCTTCTATGCTCCTTTGGATGGATCGAGGGATATGCGTTGCCAATCCTCGCTCCATATAGGTAAGTTCGCGTGCAAAATCCGGTTCGATAAGTGCGTCGAGGAAAGACTTCCACTCGCATAATCCGCCTTCTTTGAGAGCTAGGCACAACTTGCTAGTAATCTCACTTGTTACGTTGAGTAATGATACGAGTATCTTTCTCATATCAGCATCGAAGCTGGGAAAGCGTTCGATAGTGGTGACTTCGGCGTCATTCTTCTCTTCGCCTCCGAGTGCATCGCCGGGCATTAACGGTATGTTCGGCATCTGTGGTGGTTCGGAGCCTTGGAAAGAATTGCGTGGTAACTGAGAATGGGAACTGCTTCTTGTGCGATGTGCGACGTGCATATGCCAGCGTAAGGATTATGTTCAATTCCGTTCCTGTTCCTTCTTGTGTGCAAGCCTTCTTAGAGCTTGCGACTGTTAATCTATTATTTTCCTTCTGAATCCGATTCGTTGAGAGTCTGATTCAAGGACTTTTAATGAACAGCAACGCTGTGTTAGTGTGTTAGTAAACGAACGATTGTACTCTACGCGTGACAATTGTGTTTGGATACTTTCGGCAACGGATAATCGGACTACAGGCGAGACTAGGGAAACGCCAGATCTCCTCTTGCTGTGACTTATTCAGATTGCAGCGAGACAGACCTTAGTATGTAGATTACAGGTAGTTGGTAGCAACTAGTGTGAATTTTGGGATATAAATCAGTTGAATGTTAAAAGTATGAGATAAAGTGAAATCTTGCCGAAATGCAAGATATCTCTTTTATTGAGATGAATACGTTGCAACTGCTGTTGCGTAGTGCTGAGATTACTCGCTGATTATTTCCGTACATGTATTAGTCGTTGACCATATATATTTGTATGCATGTATATGTATTGTGTGAGAATCACATGCCAACGGTTTTCTTCTCTTGTTCCGTTAGGAAGACTCCATGAAATGTTTATCATTAAGGTCAGGAATTGCTCCTGTAGCTCGTGTGATATTTTATGGAATCAGAGTTTGCTCACCGAAGAACAATGGCAATATCGTAAGACAGGGATTGCTCACCGTTTATGCGCGATGGGAATCAGTGCGCCGTGGGAATCGATATCCCGTGGGAATCGATTACTTAGATGGATACGGGACTCATTGATTCATGCGTATAGGAAATCTACCCTTTGGTAGCTTTGGTACTTCTGGTCACGAAAGGTAGCTTTGGTACTTCTGGTCACGAAAGGAATTTAATAAGCACCTTTGCTTCTGCCCTCTCCACAAATAGGTCTTCCGTGTCCGAATCATCCATGATCTGGGAGTAGACAGCATTCAATTGTTCATCATAGGGGCTGTTGCCCTTGAATCGGAATTGGATGCCGTAGATGGTATTCCAATCAAATGTGTTGACCATGCTTGCTTGTGGATTATCAAAAAACTGTGTGTAGAAACAGTGGATACACCCCTGATTCACAAGCAGGACAGAAAGAAGGAAGAAGATAAAAAGGAACGGTGGCGTCGTCGGAGAAGCAATCGAATCGATGCGGAAGAATGAACCGGCGGGACCGATGGAATGACCGGAGGGAGATGAAGAATTAACCGAGAGGCGGGGATTGATGAAGGAACCGGGGTCGTCGGCAGGAGCGGCGATGACCGGGGGAAATCGAAGGCCGGAGAAACAGGAAAGAAACAACCGGCTTCGTCGGCACCGGAGAAACAGGAAAGAAATAACCGGCGTCGTCGGCAGAAACGGCGATGACCGGAGGGAGAACCGATGGAGAATCGGAGGAGAGAATTAACCGAGGAAAGGACCGAAGGAACGTTCCTCCGAGAAACAATTGAGGTTGGAAGGGAGTCGCTCAACAGCAGGCTCGCGACAATCTTGAGTAGATTGGAGGGAGATTGGAAGGGAATCGCTCAACAGCGGGCTCACGACAATCTCTGCGCTGGGGGAAGGCCTATTGCTCAACAGCAATGTCCTCTGGCTGTAACCGGTCAGTGGAGGTGCTGATCGGGCGGAGATAGGCTCTTAAAGTATACGCTCAACAGCGCGAGTTATAAGGGCTCTATAACCTGTTGTTACTCTAAAAATCGACCGAAATAATAGGATAATTAAAATTTAAAGAGATGTGAGCTCAGAGAGACGCTCTTATTTTTACTGTGTATTTTTTACTGCATCCGGGCTCTCTGCTGTATTTTACATGATAGAGATCTTCCCCGGTTATTTGTTACCATTCTCGTACCGATACTTTCGCTGCTGTATTAGTGTCGTGTTTGTCTTACTGTATTGGTCATTTGATGATATTGGTCATTTACGAGGTTAAGTGTTTTGTTTGATGGGCCATATGCTTGTTCGTAGAGTAGATAGATAAATGAGGACCATTCGGAATCGGTATTGATTTTTGTGATTGCAATAAGTAATTTCCTCACGGGAATTCCAAGTGTTTACTTATCGGTCAGGTCTTTGGAGATGTCTTGTTTCTTGCCGATTAACCTCTTTTGTTTGTAGTCTTAAGTGATATTGTTTTTACCACCTAGGGATTTTCAACTAGTGGAGGTGCGCTTGATTCTAAGGCTTAATCATCGGAATATTCGTATCTCGTTTCGCACCTCGGTTGTCGGATTTTTCGATTGAATTTGCCGCCGACAAAGGTCCGTATTTTTTGCCGACAACAAAAAGAGATATCTTGCGTTTCGGCAAGATTTCACTTTATCTCATACTTTTAACATTCAACTGATTATATCTCCAAAATTCAACCTAAGATCTACTTCGCTTTATCTGAACAAGTTCACAGTAAGAAGAGATCTGGCGTTTCCATAGTCTTGCCTGTAGTAAGATTGTCCGTTGCCAAAAGTATCCAACCACAATTGTCACACATAGTGTACAATCATTTGTCTACTAACACACTAATGCAGCATTGCTGTTCTTCAGAAGCCTTTGAATCAGACTCTCAACAGACCTGATTCAGAAGGAAAATAATACAGAGAGGTGTTTTTGTTCGGCCACTAGTTTGTGGAGGTCTGTCTTCTCATACTTGGAGGTGCCATCAACGTATGATTGTTGGGCCTCTTGGTTGGAGTAGCTTTCAGCTATGGAGTGTGGCTCTGCTGACATGACCTTGTGGAGCATTGACTTGTTATTGAAGTAGTCGCAAGGATGGAATTGCATGGTCTTCTCATGCCATTTGATTTTGAAAGCTTCAAAGTCCATCTTCATTCCAAGGTCTCTCATTGTTCTTCTTCCAATGAAGAGGTGATAGTTGATCTTCTGGGGGACAACAAAACACTTGATTTTCAACACCTTCATGGAATAGGACAGCTCCAGAAACATGGTATTCTCCAAGATCACATATTGGTTACAAGTGGTTTTACTACTATTGGTTGTTTGCATTTGAATTGGTGCAACAAGAGGGATCTTCTCAATGGTAGAAGGGATTGCTAAGTCAACAATGAGGTTGCCGGTGGATTCGGAATCAAAGAGTGTCTTGAGGTAATATTTTCCTGATATACCGTTGGTGGAATTGCACACACTGACTGTTGTCGGTGCAATGTGCATCATTGCTATTCCAATTTGGTCTATTTGGATTCTTGGCGTTAAGGAAGCACTGTCCCCAAGTGTGGTTGGCACCCGGGTGAATAGGACATAGTGAGCCTTCAGATACTCTCGCGGTTGGATTGTTGGTATTGCCATTGTTGTTTGAGCCTTGTTGTTGGTTTTGGTTGTTGTTGTTGTTGTTGTTGTTTGATCGATTGTTATTTTGATTATTTTAGTTGTTTCAATTGCGGCGGTTATTGTTGTTTCAGTTGTTATTGCCGTTGTTGTTGTTGTTATTCCTGTTTTGGGAGGAATATCTTGTTGATTATTTTTCTTACTTTTCTTGTTTTCCTTATTTTGGTATCTCTCCATCCTTGTCACTATCTGTGTGAGGGTGTCTTTGTAGGGAGAGTGGTGTTCTTCATAGGAGTCTTTCCATTTGTTGGGCATGGATTTGAATATCAGACTCTTGAAGTCTCCTTCATTGATGGCGGCATTCTCAGGCGGATGTCCTGGAAGCAGTCAAAGGATCACATGGTTGTGGACGGTAACCATGGAGACAAAATGGTGTACAGTCATGTTGGTGGTCTTTTTGATATTGTTAAGGAACCTTTTGTGGCATCGATATGTGTTGGTGTTGTTGTTGAATTTGTGGGTGATGAAGGCGCCAATGGTAATCGGGAAGTTCTCCACTGTTTGATTTAGTACGTTGGCCGATACATACTCATTCCACCAATTCCTGTCTGCATAATCTCTTAGGAGATCAGAGAACCTGTCATATTGCTTTGGTCCTGTTGTTAAGGAGAGAGTTTTCTTTGCATGTGAGAATGCATTGATGGTAAAAAGAACTTGGAAAAGGGATGCTCCCGCAGTAATAAGAGGTACTTTAACCTTGACAGTCTCCGTGCCTCCATTGGCAATGGTTGTGGAGTGTTTGGATTCTATCTTGTTGATAGTGTCTTGGTCAAAGCCAAACTTGAAGGGGATGACAGAGTAGCTTGTCATTACTGGACAATCGGTAGGAGCAGTTGGTTGCTTGTTAATAGCTACTCGAGCTTTGTAGTTGTAGTTGGTTGAAGCAGTTATTCGACTGTTTAAACAGTGTTGTATGCCTCTAAGTAGAAGGTACTAACGTAGTAATAGTGTGTAGTAGTGTGTAGGTATGTATGTGTAAATGGATTAAAACTAAGATTGTGAGCAAGCTCTGCCAACTACTCCAAAGAGGCGTTGGAAAGCTTGTCTTAAATTGTTAACAGTAAAAAGGTGTTGAACTTAAATCCAACATACATTGCACATAGAGGAATTAAGATATGTAGATCATGAAGCCCGGCTGGTGTGGCATTGCTGCTGATGTCAGATTTCAGATTTTCTTGAATCGTGGGAATTCAATCGTGAGGGTTTGAATACCACAGCTATCCCAATAGTGATTGATTGATTCATTCGTTTCCCTCAACAGCAAGCCACTGGGCCATGTGGAACCCACTCGCGTGGCATGCGCGTTTTTATTAATTCATGGGTTTTCGTGGGTACTCGTACCATACGTAGGAAATAACACAATTGTGGTATTTAACCTGGCACTATTCTAGTTTTGCTCTCGTGAGCTTACTACTTCACTAACACGTTTACACGTGTAGTCTACTAGGTAAGTCTAGTAGTATTCAGTGATTTCAAGTATTAGTATTTAGATTTGTGAGTGTCTTTCATGTAAGATGATTACTTGTATCGAACCTCTATTGGTGCACTATTAGCGCACCCTTACGAGTCGGCTCGCTTATTTGTCTGTTAGTCATTCGTGTGTAATCTCATTTGTGTGTAGCTCCAAATGTCTGTACGTCTATACGTTTGCTACCGGCGCTTTTCTAGAGTCCCCGTGTCTTTGTACTCGTAGTGTTAAGTACTTGTAGAAGACACTTTAAGGGTCGGTCCTTTTATTTGCACCTCCACATGCATCTCCTACATAAGGAGAATAGCTTTACTCCACCCTTAAGCTTAGTGAGTAGATCTGCAATATTAGTTTCACCGGGTTCCTTGCCAATCCGGATAATCTTTCCCGCGATGCATTCCCGCGCTTTGTGGTAAGCAATACTGTTGTGCTTCTTCTTATAGGGGCTTTCCGGTTGTGTTACATTCTTAACAACCGAGTCATTGTCGCATAACATGTTGGTCGGTCCTTCTATAGGTATGCCCATCATTCTGAGCTTGTACCATAGGCCTTCTACCATTTCAATTGCAATCTTGAGTGCCACAATTTCTGAGCCAAACGTGGATGTTTCAATGGTTGTTTGCCTCTTAGAGAACCATAGGATTGGTGTCCTGTTAACAAAGATGATGATTCCCGTGTGAGATCTCCTAGTAGCCTTGCAGCCGGCGTGGTTGGCGTCCACAAAGCATGTGGTAGTTACGGCCTTTCCTCGTGGCTGGGGCATATCTGGAGGAATCAGTTCCCCCGCTTCCGGATAGAATTCAGCCCAGTCACATTCATGGAATACTGATTCGTCAAGTTCCGGGATGGAGCAGTCAAACACCAACTTTGATTTGCTGTAATTCTTTAAGTATGCAAACAAATGAAACAATTGGTTTAGATGCCCTTCTCGGGCCTGTGCAAGATACCGGGACATAAGTGAAACATGCATTACGATATCTAGCCTTCCGAGTTCACATATCCAACGGAGTATACCTATTAAACCCTGGTAATAGTTTTGTTTCTCCGAACCAAGTTCCGGTGAGGCATCAATTTCGGGCCTATATCCAGTTACCAATGGTGATTTTGCAGATTTTGGGAGTATCTTGAAGGAATATTGCCCTCTGCTCAATTCCTCTTCAACAGATTTAACAGCTTTGGATGTATACTTAGTTGAAGACATGGACCAGTACTCAGCCCCATCAACGGACGTGTTGCCAATGTCTGCCCCTAGATAGAAAGTGGGTGGTTCAACGCTCCCATCCTTCAGTTTGAATTGTCTTTCGATTGCATCCATTTGGAACTTCGGATCCATTCCACATACAAGGATATCATCCACATATGCCACACAGTATTCGTAATATGCCAAGCCATCTTTCTTTATAGCCGGCCGCATATATACGTCCCGATCGGTTTTGCAAGACTTATATCCAAGTCCCCTTAAGTGCTCAGACAGATGAGATCGAAATGATGCGCCCGCGACTGGTAAACCATACAGAGCTCTTACAATTTTGCAGGGCCTTCCACATAACTCCGGTGCAAACCCTTGTTCCAGTGTAGCCACTATGTAGTACTTTTCCTTTATTGGTGCGGTTAAGTATGCGTTTTGGATGTCGGCACTTAAGACCTCAAGGTCGTTAAGTGCAGCGACTAGGAAGAACTTTGCTGGGATTGGTGGGGCCACCATTTTTCAGCCGGACGAGTGTGTTGAGGCCAGCAGCGAGATGAGTTTGCGACTTGGGAGGAAAGCAGTCCAAGACACAAGTGACTTTTGCCGAGAGCATATCTGCAAAAAGAGAAAGGGGTATGGGGGTATGTGATACAAGGAGTGAGGGGGGAGAGGTAATTTGTGTGGGTGTGACACAGAGTTGTGTTGGCAAGAAGGGTGTTGGTCGTGCCCTCAATACTATAATCAACAGTGCAGCCGAAAGGCAAATATTTCAGGGATGAGGCCAAGAGGAGGATGGCATTGCGACCAAGGAGCAACCAGGTCAAAATCTTCATCCACCAGGTGATGGTGGCTGCATTGTTGCAAGAAGTGTGGAGGGTGGGGAACGGCGGGTAGGTGGCAGGCAGGATCCTGGCGGTGCCAGAGTCGTCCTATGAGGAAGCATACTAGTAGGAGGACGCCAATAAACTCAAGGGTGTTGCTGATGTGAACATAGGCCGAGTCGACGCGCGGCAGCTTGGTCCTAGAGTGGAGAAGTGCCGTCAAATATGGGAGAAAGCAGAAAATCTAGGGTGACAGGACGAGGCAGGCGCCGATTCCACTGTCGGAGGCATTGGAGGTGTTGTGGTCGATGCAACGTAAAGTCACGCGGGACAAGATGGCTGAATGGGGTGGAGCACACGCCCCCAGATGTGAGATAGTCAACAAGGACCTGCTGTAGGGGGTGCAGGGCAGCAGAGGGGATGGACACGGTGGCGCGGTGGCGCCAGACGAAGGCTGCCTGGTGGTCTTGGACGTGGAGCCATGTGAAGCAGGCCTTTATGTTGGCTGGGAAAGACCCATAGTTATGTGGAGGCAACGGGCGGTGCTGGACGTGGCGCTTGGCTAAGTGGTAAGTGGCAGAGATCATGCTGTTGCGAGGATGTCGTGGAACACGAGGATGTCTAGAAACCACGCGGTTGTAGGGACAGACACCACCAGTGCTGCTGGCGTATGAATGACAGGCTAAATGGATCGTACTAGCAACCGGCCAAAGATACTAATAACCGTTTATAATTCATTTCAGATTCAAAGCACATACTCAACACGACTGATAGAGAGAGGTTGATAGAGGTGCGATCCGGATAGCACTACTTTAATCCTAATGCTCACTATTTTAGAATCTACTTGGATAGTATTACTACTACTACTGATCTAGTACATACGAGAAGGCGATACGAGGTAGAAACAAGATATGTACTCTACGTACAAGTCGTATTCGTACCGGTACTACCATCGGATGTGCGTGACACGACACGACTCGACTCGACTCAACTCGACTTCTTGACATGACACGACTCTACGGTATTGTTACAGTACATTCCTTGTTGTTGTGTTCCATCGGAAACAAAAGGGTTCTGGAAGATTGTTGATGATTCATTGATTACACATTCATTCATTGATTCATTTATTGTTTGATTCATTGATTCGATTCAATCGTTCAAGCGCCCGGCGTGGCTTGGTGTTTGGATTCCCCAAAATAATGAGAACGGCAAGGCAAGGCAAGGCAGTATTGCTTGTTGCTTAGAATTCGAGGAACGTTCCATTGAAACAAACAAACGACCGAACCGAACCGAACCGTCATTGCTTTCCGTTCCGCAAAATGCAACGGAACGGAACGGAACGGAACGCGTTTGGTTGCATTCCATTTCCATTCCAGTGTCCGTGCGTTCACAAATAAAAAATGACACGACAAAACACAACACAACACAACAAAACAAAACAAAACAAAACAAAACAAAACAAAATACACACGCCTATTTGTTTGTGTCGTTGTCTCTCTTTCTCTCCTCTTTCTTGGAACTTATGGATCTTCGAATCGTGATGGGGTTGTAACAGTATGTGTATGGCTCCTATTATTGAAGGAATCGAATCCCATTGCATGAAATAATAAGAGAAGAAACCCAACATGAAAACAGCAAACAACGATTCGATGGAACTGTTCTTACTCATCAAAATCTAAACTCAACTCGGAACCAAGCAGGTTGGGTCGCATTGTATTGTAAACGAGAACGTGAATGAGAACGGGAACGAGAACAGTCAAGTCCGTCACACTACAACAACGAGCATCGTTCTTGCTCGGTCCGGACTAGCGCAGGGCCAGCGTAGCGCGATAATAGTAATGCCATGCCTTGTGTCCCGGGGACTGTAGATTGTTCCTCTACTACGCATTCATTCATTCATTCATACATACATTTATTGTCATGCGTAACGTGACGTGAATTGATGTGACTTGACTTGATGTGACGTGACGTGACGTGACGTGACATGCTCAATGCCCTGTTCGGGTAGGAAAGTAGTTTTGGATTTTTGTTTGTATTCGTACTCGTACTCGTACTCGCAAACATCCGTATCGATGCTCTACTCGGCCCTGGCCCTGTATTTCTCGAATGAAATGAATGGGGATGTACAGGACACAACAACTACGACTATCTAGACAAGATGTATGTATCGCACACACAAGCTCCGTTCACGAGTGAGTGAGTGAGTGAGTGAGTGAGCAATCAATCGTAATCGATCAATCGATTGAACTAGTTCCCTGAATTGTATTGCTATTCATTATTTGCTATTTGCTATTGCTATTGCTATTGCTGTTACTATAACTATAACTATTGCCACCCACCTCCACAGCTACCCCTTTTTCGAAACAGACATCAATATCGACAACAACGTTGACAGCTACAGCTACAGCTGCAACTACAGCTACAACAGCAACCCAATCAATCATGGCGAATGCGAATGCCCGTGGTGTACGTGTACGTGTGCGTGAATGCTTGTTGCCATCGCAACAACGAACCGCGTTGCTGCAATCCTTGCCGCTGATTGCGTGGAAATGGACGCTTCTGTTGCTGTTGATGTTGATGTTGCTGTCGCTGCCTTGCGTCGTTAAAGGCATCGACACGGGCATCGACACGGGCATCGACACGGGCATCGACACGGGCATCGACACGGGCATCGACACGGGCATCGACATGGACCACAACGACTCGGATGGGAACAACAACGGTGCCGCTTCCATCTCGAACCACAACTACCACCAAGACGACGAGACAGTGGCGATGGCTATGGCGATCAAATTCGAGATGCCGGACTCGGAAGACATCGAGATCGGAACCGAAACAGAAACAGAAACCGAAACCGAATCCAAAACCCATCGAGACCTCGGAGCACCATACCGGGGCGCGCAGCAGGATCGGGATCCCGATCGCGATCGCGATCGCAATCTACGACCGTATTACGGAGCAGCAGCAGGATACAACAACAACTATTACGGATCCAAGGGTTCCAAGTCCGGGGGATTCAAGACCGCCTACAAGACCAACTACCGGTTTAACAATTACAATTACAGACAGCAGCAATTGCAATATCCCAACTATCATTACCAGTACCAGAACAACAACGTTCGATACCCCGCTGGTAAAGGCACAATCACCGCCAGCAACACCTTTGGTGGGATCCTCCTGCCCAATCGACCCGCTACTACTACCGCGACCACGACCGCGACCGATATGTACAACCTCTACGGTTATCGTCCGGCCCGGCCCCTCCGCTACATTGCCAACACCATCGTCCCCCCACCGCTGGTGCAACAACCGGTGACGGCTCCCATTAGCACCATTCTGGTCCAGGCCAACATTCTGACGTCGGCACCGACGGGACCCACACCCCTCCCGACGACGGCACCCCCCACGGTGGCACCTCCCCCCACGAACCCACCGACTCCCAAGCCGACGTTCCAACCCACGTTCAAACCGACCCCCCAACCCACCCACCAACCGACGAGCCGTCCCACGAGGTCCCCGACGATCAAACCGACGCCGAGACCCACCCGGGATCCCACCCGGAGACCGACCAACAAGCCAACGAGAGAACCGACACGCAATCCGACCAAGGTTCCCACCCAGCGCCCGACCCGGAATCCGACGAGACGACCGACGCACAAACCGACCAACAAACCGACACCGGAACCGACACGCAAACCAACACAGAACCCGACCAACAAACCGACGCCGGTTCCGACGAAATCACCCACCAAGAACCCAACACCGGAACCCACGTTTGCCGTGGCAGAGAGCACCCTCGTGGTGGTGACGACGCTCGCGCTCGAGCAACAACCATCCAACGTGGCCTTTGACTTTGAACAGGGAGCCGGGGAGGTCTTGGTAATCGATACGGCAACAACAACAACAACAGGCGATGGTCGTCGTCGAGGGTTGTTGCAGTTGCGGCTCCTCCGGGGAGCGGGAGGACAGCAACAACGGCAACAGCAACAACGGCAACAGCAACAGCAACAGCAACAACACAGAAACCGAGACCTCGCTCCGGCCTATGAGGAGTCGGTCTCCGCCGTGGCAACCTCCGACACGTCGTGCGGGAGGGTCCTCGAACCACTCTCCTCCCATTGCTACGTCGTCACCTACACGCTCCGGTCCGAGAACCCGGGAAGCGGGAGCACCGTTCTGGTAAGGGATCTGACGCGGGCCGTCCGGAACGGCGACCTACGGAACAAAATCAATCAGGAGAACTTTTTGACGGTCCTACAGATACAGATCGAGGCCGAGGCCACCGCACATCCCTCGTCGCCACCCTCGCCGGCTCCCAGCCCGGAACCGTCCGCAGAACCGTCTCCGGAACCCAGCGCGGCTCCGTCTCCCGAGCCGAGTCCGGAACCGTCTCCGGAACCGAGTCCAGAACCCAGCGCGGAACCAAGTCCGGAACCCAGCGCGGCTCCGTCTCCCGAACCGTCTCCGGAACCCAGCGCGGAACCGACCGAGTCGTAGTACGTAAGTAGTTGGGTAGCCACTGTTGACTGTCCGCAACCGCAACCGCAACCGCAACCGCAAACACTCATTTTTCTGAACGAATGGTGGACAAAAAACAAGTTGTGTGTGTGTGTGTGTGTGTGTGTGTAGCCCCAAGAACGAGGTTACAGCATAGTACAGCAGTACTATACTGTATGTCAACTTGTTCTTCGGGAGTACAAGTACGTGTTGTACATTTACGATTACGTTTACGTTTTCGTTTACGTGTAGGTAGAAGTAGAACAGAAAGAAGATTGCGATGGATCCATCCTCCATCGATCCATCTATCCATGACGCAAGGCAAGGCAAGGCAACCTTGGAGTCTATTTATTTGTTTTCATAAAAGTAGAAAAACGTCATTGCATGTTAGATTAATTACGAAGTACTTGTACGAAGTACATGTTTTTGTATTGAAAAAATGTGCGGGAGATGTGGAGTTGTTGTCTAATCTTACTCCCACACTTCTCGCGCATCTAGACATCTCTTTGTCACTATTAATAATTGATAGCGTTAGTACTAGTTGTGTTGATCGATGTGTTAAAGTTAATTAAGTGAGTGTGAGTGTTAATCCTTGCAGCACTTAATTCGACACATTGAATCTGCATCTGATGAAGTGGATTAAATACTCGATTCTGATTGACCTGTGAAGACCCCTCTGACTACCTACTACTACTACTACTACTACAGGATGTATCGTGTGTAACCAGTTGCTAAGATGAAGAGTCTGGGCCCGGTTGGTCCTACATCCAGAGTTATGAAGCTCAAGGGGGTGTTCGCGGGGATGGCCAGAAGGCATAATTTGCTCTGCCTTCTGAGGCTTATGAGGCGACCAACTTTTGGTTGATTGTTGACTCCAAGCGAAATTTCATTCGGACGTCAGTTTACACAGGGGATGGTACTAGGGCCTACAAACTTTGACAAGCACAAACAGGTTGAGGCACGATACAAAGCAAACTCTGTTAAGACGCAAGGCATTTCCTCCAGAAGATCAGCTCGTTACTGATTTCTGTCACTCCATTTCCGACGTACGGTACGACTTGAACATGCAATTCCTACAGTCTTGGACGAAACATCAGATATGCACAAGAGTTTTGAGAAGGCTTTCGCCTAGTAGTAGTATCTTACTTGGACCCTTGGAGTCAAGAGAATGCAGAATCATTGGAAGATGAACCAAAATGTGTCGGCCTCTTATTCGAGAAAGAAGGGCCGCAACAGCAACAACAACAACAATGGCAACTCTCCCGGTGGCAACAAAAATGGCAACAATGGTAATGGAAAAAAGAAACAAGGAATCTACACGGGACCTATTGAATGCAAGTTCTATCCCCGGGAAATCTGAATGAGTATGTCCCAGGATCAGAAGCAAAAAGTCCAAGCGCTCAAACAAGCAAAGAATGCTAAAAGCAGGGACGGCAACAAACAATCAAACGAACTTGCTGCGAGTGCAACTCCTCCAACTGGTCCAATGCCTGTTGGCAATCAGTTTGGAAGTCACACCCACAAGAATGGAAATGGGAATTGATTCTCCAGCCGATGCTTGGAAATTGAATCACTGCTGGTAGACCGCCCAGTTGTTCATTTCAAAGGAATGAGGCAGTTGTCCCCTTGCAAGGGCCATTGTCAGCTGGATAGTCACGCGGATACGACTGCAGCTGGGTCCAATATGGTATTACTTGATTGGTTGGTTTCTATTACTATGGCTTATTCTAATGTTGCGTCATTCTCTGATGCTTGCTCACCACTTAGAAATATTCCAATTACCCGTTGTGCAACTGTATGGACAGATCAAGCTCTTAATTTTGGGAACAAGCTCCAGAATACTAGCTTGATATGCCCAAATCAAATCCGGGAATGCAATTTTAATGTGGTTGGAGACATTCCTGGGAGGTACGACAAATGTTGTGATGTTCTTAGCAAGCGTGTGTCTTACTAACAAAGGCTTGGTACAGTGGTGGTGTTCAAAGACTCCTCTACTATCCACTGACACCTTGTCTCCTCCTACGTGTACCGCATCCAGGCTGAGCTTTCCTTCCAGCTGTGGCTTGGTACTGGTCACGGATGAGGCATATGGTGAAATGCTGTTTTGTAAAATGGAATAGGATGGAGCATCAACAGTGATTCTGGGCAAGCAGGAATTCTGTGTCCGGGCTAATGGTGGTGTCCGTGGTCCGGCTGGCATCATCCTCACTCCTTGGCTTTTCACTCCTGTTGTCCTCACTCCTGCAATTCTCACTCCTGGGCTTCTCATGTCCCCTCCTGTTTTGGCTTTGTGGGCTATTTGATTGTGCCGGCCAGTCGGCAGTTGATCCATCGACGGACCATTCATCGTCTGATCCATAGTGGCCAGTACTTGTCACCTCAGTGGTTGAGCTTTCACTGTCACTCCCCCGATTGGTTTGTCGGGTCACTAGCATTGACACTTCATCATCCGACAGGAGCGACTCGTCCTCATCATTGTAGCTCCCTTGCGTCATCAGTTCCATGTTGCTGATCTGCATGAAACATAGCTCATCTCCAAATGTCTCTCCTTCTGCAATCCCATTCATCAGCAGCTGGTGTGCTTCTTTGACGACCCCCTTGCTGGCCTCTCCGTTGGTCACAAAGGCCGTTCCTTCGTAGGTCTTCTCCGAGCCTTGTTTGTCATTCCCTTGTTCTGTGCGCGTTGCCTTGCTGTTGTTGTTGTTGGGGTTGTTGATTCTTGTCTGTTTGGGGTTGTTGTTCTTAGCTGTTTTGAATTGGAGCAATATATCTATGCGTCCTTCTTTAGGCAGTACTCGTCTTTCAGGGCTCCTTGCAAGTTCCTGTGGTTCTTTTGGTTTGAGCCCTCGTCGACAATCTGTACTGAGAGCAATATTTGTTCGGCAGCTTTAATGATAGGCTTCTTGTCTGCATCACTCATTCCTGAATAGTCACCATACTTTTTGGTTGGGAAGACTTGTTTCATGGTGTACCTGATCAGTTCCTCAGACACGATCTGAATCCCTGCAGCCTTCGTCACCTCAAACCACATGATCTGAATCTCTTTCACATACTTCGTTGGATCCTTGGACCCATCCTGAAACGCCGTGAAGAATTTCTTCAGCTTCATGATGAGTACGTTCACAGGCGGGCAGATAGATGACTCATTGTCTCTGTAGCATATCTCCTTGAGGCATTTGAGTAATTTCAATGTGTCAGCCTGTTCCTCGGTCGCTGTCCAATCATCCTTCGCCTTTAGCTTCTCGGTGATGCCCGAGCTAAGCTGGCCATCATCATGCATGATGTCGAACATCTTCTTCTTGAGATCCTACTCGTATCTCTTGATCCGTTTCTTGGTCACCTTTTGCTCCTCTATCCAGAGTCTGCTATAGAGCTCTTTCTTGTTGTGTACATCTACCACTCTATTGTCGGTCCACTTTTCTGCATCCGGAAATGCAATCGTGAAATCTTCCTCTGCTGTGAGTCCTTTTAGTAGGGTCTGCATGGTGGGCTTGCGCAAGAAGTCGGGGTTCATCTTCCTGCTGCAATCTTTGCGGCCTTGTAGAAAGTGTCAAACTGCTGCTGTGATATATGGATGTTTTGTGGTCCAGACGACTGTGATCAATAACTATCCCTTTCATCTCTGTTGTTTGGTCTTGTCCTGCTGCTTGGAATCGGCTGCTGGTGGTCGTCGTTCCTCGTGTGTGTGTTGGGGCTGTTGTTGCTTGCGTCGCCCGCGCTGACGTTGGCGGTCACCACCTTGCTGCTTCCCGGGCATGTTCCCGGTTACACTGTTGTTTGCCTTGCCTTCTTGGTGTCCATTGTTTTGCTGCTGTCTGCTGCTTGAAACGTGAATCTGGAGTAATCTCTACTAACAGATAACAATGTGAGTGATTAACATGTGCCAAGGATACTACTATATAACTCTACAAGGCCAATGTACTATTCTGTTTCCAATGTCCCAGAGTTCCTCGACGGGGCTAGTTGGATTGAAGGTAAAAATAGCTGTGGTGATTTCTGCTTACCGTACTTTCAATGTTATGTTGAAATCAGTGTATTACGAGCACGTGATGCTACGGGATACGCGAAGAACACCTTAAAGAATAAAGTTAAGAAATCTAACGAGAGATTGTTGTGTTATATCCTACTACTCCCTCCGTCCCAAAATACTTAGACATTATGGCCACTTTTTGGTGTCCGGAACATGTACAACTAGTACGAAGCACTAAATTAATGCGCAATCTAAACTCCCGATCAGTAAAACTCCCTACACATGTTTTTTACATGCGTTGAGTTTTTTTAAACCGACCCGAGCACATAAAATGGCTGTCTTTGGAACACCTATGAAAGGACAAGAATGTTCTTACTGTTTATAACCACTATGCCCCTACACAAATTCAGTGTCTTAGCTTGCATGTGAAAGTATCAAGGCGTTAAAACGACCAGCAGAACCCTCTTAACCGGAGGAATCACTTTTGCAAGGCGTGACAGCCCTTCTTTAACTCCCTATGAAAGGTACACAAATACCACTGAAATGTCTAACGTTTAATCCATCATGAGGAGTTGATTAAGGAGAGTTCAACCCAAAAAGCCCGGTTGGGATCCATTGAGTATTGACCTTATTTCAAGTATTAACGTCCATACTGTCTAAATATTTGGGGACAGAGGGAGTATTAGCTAGTGAGATAAAATTAAAAGTAGTATGTGCCGATTGACTAAATGATGCAATTGTCTCGTTTCTCTCCGGCCCATGTATGTTCCATGTATGTTTGTACTGTGGATAATTGCTGGCTGGTACATTTTTACCTGCCACCATGTTTTTAGTAATTTGGTATAAAGGTTGCACGAATTACCATCTGTGCTGTGCTCCAACAATTTACATATTATATTATCATTGAGTGATTCCCACCTAAGGAAAGTGAATAGAATCGAAAGTTAATAAAAAGTATATAGAATGAATACTTTTTTATCACGCTCAACGGACGAATACTTTAATTACCTGCCAAATTTGGAATTTGGAATCCCTAAAGAAGAAACAGTAACTGTCTGTTTAATCACTACCCGCGCCACCTACCGGCCTGTTTTGGCTGGCAGGCCGGCAGTTGAAATTTTCAGAATTCTCTATGTACCGTATCGATTGGCTTTCCTGATACAAATTACTAGTAGCTATCGATACAAATTACTACTAGTAGCTATCCTCGCTAAAACACTCACATTGCTCTCCATCAGCAAGCAACAACAAACACTCTTTTGCGAAACACTCTTTCGCAAAACGCATCGACAATCACCATGGCCCTGGAGTTAGTAGAAGTGCTTGGATATGACTACTATGATGGCTTAGCCCCAAATTACAACAATCCACAGCTTGGGGAGGAAGATAAGAGAAGAAGGGAATCGTAGAACTCCTAGGATTGCAATTAAGAGATACAGCCATTCTCCTTTTCTTTATCTGTACCAATCTGGCAATGATCAAGCCCTTCTAAACTGCTGTGGCGTCAATCATGTAGTATTCAGGGAGCTCTTAGATCTATTCGAGCCACTCTACAATTCGTACTCTGTTGATAAGAACACTGGAGTTATTAGACAGAAGACGCGCTCGGCCAGCTGGTTGGCCAATTGCAATTGATTTGATACGACTGGGTCCCTGGCTCTCGTCTTATTCTGGTTCCAAACCAGAGGATCAGCAGCAAGAGCAGTTGCTCTAGCGTTTAGAATAACAGCTTGTTCTCCTATGTACAGATGGCTGAAATTCAGACGAAAGCTCCTTCTTTTTGCATTGCAACACCATCCTGCTGCTAATGTTTGCTTGCCAAATTAAGAAGAGATTCAACAATACGTCAATGCTATTGCTGCAAAGTATCCTGTGTTAACACCTCACAGAGTGTGGGGTGCCTGCGATGGCCTTAAACTGCATCTCCAACAGTCTGGTAACTGGATGAAACAGAACCAATACTACAATGGTTGGACTTGTGGGACGTACCTCAATAGTGTTTTCATCTTTGCTCCGGACAGCAGGATCCGGGGTTGCATTTTGAATGCTCCAGGATGTTGGCATGGTAGTACTCAAGCTGACTATGGGCTCTATGAAAAGATGGAGCTCATGTACGATAAATACCTAGCAAAGCTTATTGTCGATTCAGCTTTCAAACTGTCTAGAAAGCCATACCTCATGCGGAGTTGCCAACATGATCCTTTCAATGCAGCAGATCTTACAGTGAATCGTGCTGCTAACATACCAGCGTCCGTCAGCTCTCTGAATGGGGAATGCGACAGATCCAAGGCGGATTTCCCCGGATGAAGGACAGCATGCTCCTGGAAGAATGAGGAGACAGGAAGATTATTCTGAAGCTCCTTGTTTGTCTGTACAATTTCCAGACAGCTAAAGTTGGAATAAACACCATACTCAACACGTACATGAGTAAGACTGAAGGTTTCTTCTCCTATGGATTGGTACCAACAGAAACTGCAAATGATGCATTTGATTCAATTGATCATTAGTGGATTGATTACGTTAGCAACTTAGATAAATTTACTTAGAGAAGTCAAGTCGTATCACATCTGATTGATTACTCGTATTTTTGCTCCAGCGCACCTCTAGTGGTTTTGAATCGATCAATCAATCAATCGATTACTCATATTTAGAGCAGTCGACAACACGTTCAAATAATTTTGCTCCAGCGCACCTCTAGTGGTTTTGGATCCCTCTTTTAAGGTGTTGCAATAGAGTTTTTTATTGTCTTGGTAGCCTAAGTTTCTGTCTGGAGCAACGGTGGTAGTGTTGTTGAGTTTAACTAATAATTTGTTGAGTTTAACTAATAATTGATTCCTTTATTTTAACTAACTAACTACCAATTCGATTCATCTAACGATTGACGAATCGATTCTTCTTTCATTCGTCATCGCTTTTGTCGCTGCTGCTGTCATCAGCACACGGGGAGAGTGGACAGTCATCAGCCAACGAGAGTCGAAGATCTTGCAGTTTTCTTTTGAGGGCCTTCCCCTCAGCAGTAGAAGGACCACCACAAGTACCAAGTTGAGCAATGAGTGCCGACAACAACACCTTCCTCTCTTCATCAGCCTTGTCCTTTTGTCGCTGCTGGAGCTCCAATGCCCGCTGGTGAAGCTTTCGATCCTCTTCCTGTCGCTTTTGATCCTCTTCCTGTCGACGTTGCTGGAGCTCCAAAGCCTGCTGGTGAAGCTTCCAATCCTCTCGTCCCTCTTTCAATGCTGCAGCAATCACACTCATCGTCAAGTGTGTGTCCTTGTCTGCTTTGCGATTGTAAGCTCTCTTCTTGTTACTAGTGCTGGCACCACCACTAATGGTACTAGTAGTAGTAGGAGTCGTGAGCTCCTCTGTTACTTCATCCATTTGTGTTGGTTGAGTTGGTTGACCAGCAAGTAGAACAAGAGCTGGTGGGGTTCCTTGAGTCAATTGAGTTGTTGCTTGAGTCAGTTGCTGAGTTGGTTGAGTTGGTTGACAGAGTGGAGGACCGGACGACTCCTCACTGACAGCACGGCGGATGAACTCCCCTCCTGTTTCAAGATCGAACGTTTCTTCTCCATTGATAATGGAGCAGGCTCTATCACCAATCAGATACTTGATTTCCTTGCTGGCTTCTTGTTTCACATCCCATTATTTCTGAATTGGATCACCAGTTGGCATCTTCTTCCGGTACAATTGACTGTATTTGTTCCTGATTGAATCAGTGTCCCTACCAGGATATTTTTCAGCGTGTAGTACTAGGCTTGCAACGGGGTCCCACTCTTCTGGTCCAATTGGTAGGATAGTACCTACTTCTCGCCATGCATCGGAACAAGTTCTCCAACTCGGGCTTCGTCGTGTACCGTACTAGTGAAATCTATTTTTTGGTGTCAGTTAAGTGAATAAAAACTGTCAGTCGACTGACAAATTTTATTCCGGAAGTGGATACCGTACGTACGGTACATAGAAAACACATACTCCGGTACTTTTTATGTGTTTTTTTTACTCATTACATTCGTTTTCGTTAGGTGGGAATCACTCATTCTTTCAAGAACGATCGGACCGACTGATATCGATTGGTGCTATATATATATATATATATATATATAGAGAGAGAGAGAGAGAGAATGAATTCAAACACACCGAAACAGAAACCGGAACCGGAACCAGACCAACAAGGCGGCGTATCGGCACGGGCATGCCCCCGTGAATTCTCGCCCCCCGTGTCCGCCAGTCCGTGTGCATCAATGGCAACGGCAACTTCAATGAGAACGGGAACGCAGTTTTCCGGTGTCTGGCGGACTAGCAATTGGTGCGGGTTGGACGATACAGATTCAGAATCAGAATCAGAATTAGATACAGATTCAGATACAGATACAGTTGCTCGCAACAACAACAACAACAACAACAACAACAAACAAGATACCGGTGGCAGCAACACTAGCAGCAACATTCCTGTTTCTTTGATTGCAGAACAACCCAAGAAGGAAGAGCCAGATAGCACAACAACAACAACAACAAAAACAACAACGTCGGCAGCACAAGAGGTGGTCAAGAGCGAGGGTGCTCCCGATAACAATAACAATAACAACGACAATGGCTACAACGACTATTCCGATTGGACCACCGGCAACTGGTGCTGGTTGCCACCGCTTCCCCCGTCGACGCCATCGCTATCTTCTGTGACGAAGACGGAACGCGCAGACCCAAGTAACAACAACAACAACAACAACAACATCCCTCTTCCCTCGACTGCAGGACAACCCAAGAAGGAAGAACCGGAGAGCACACCAACAAAAACAGAGGCACCGGTCAACGGCACCGTCAACGGCACCGTCAACGGCAACGGCAATAGCAACAGCTCTGGTCAAGAGAGAGGGCAATGACGACAATGGCTACAACGACTATTCCGATTGGACCACCGGCAACTGGTGCTGGTTGCCACCGCTTCCCTCTTCCTTCTGCAGCGGCTGCGGCTGCGGCTGCGGCGAACCCGTCACCCGAGACGGAACGCGCAAGCGCAAGCGCGGCATCCACATCCACATCCTTATCGATACCGGGGCGCAAGAGGAGAAACCCACCCACCCCGATTCCGGTGGCGGCGGCGCGGATGGGCATGGGCATGAGCATGCGCAAGCGGGCAAGAACGAGGACCCCGACGCCGACGAGGAAGGGTTTCGCGAGAGGAGGCCCCCGCGGGTCACACGCCGTGTTGGACCATGCCGGCACGAATACGGAGGACGAGGAGGAGGACTGTGCGGATTTCGCCGAGTACGATGAGTATGACGACGAGGAAGACGACGACGACGAGGAAGATTGTGAGTATTACGACAGCGACGAGTGCAATGACAGCGACGAGTACGATGAAGTAGTTGGCGACGAATCATCCGACAATGGCGAATCCACCAACGGTGAATCGTCGGACAAGAGTTATATGGAAACAGAAGACTGTGCATTGGAAAGCAGTGATGATGAAAGCGAGGACATCAAACACCAAAGTTCCGACCGTGGTTTGGAGGTAACTGGCATTGTCACCAATGGTGCCTCTGAATCCTTTCCATCGGACAAAGTTGGTGATGAATCATCCGACAATGGCGAATCCACGAACGGTGAATTGTCGGACGAGAGTTATATGGAAACAGAAGACTGTGCATTGGAAAGCAGTGACGATGGAAGCGAGGACATCAAACACCAAAGTTCCGACCGTGGTTTGGAGGTAACTGGACATTGTCACCAATGGTGCCTCTGAATCCTTTCCATCGGACAAAGTTGGCGATGAATCATCCGACAATGGCGAATCCACGAACGGTGAATTGTCGGACGAGAGTTATATGGAAACAGAAGACTGTGCATTGGAAAGCAGTGACGATGAAAGCGAGGACATCGAACACCAAAGTTCCGACCGTGGTTTGGAGGTAACTGGCATTGTCACCAATGGTGCCTCTGAATCCTTTCCATCGGACAAAGCTTTACGCGATACGCGGTGGAAAGCAAAATTCCAGCTCCTAGTCCACTACAAAAACACGCACGGGACGGCAAACGTTCCTTACAGCCATCCTTCCCTCGGAATTTGGGTCTCGCGTCAACGCCAAGTATTCAAGAGAGGCAAGATGCCAGAGGAGAGAATCACTCTCCTCGAATCCATTGGTTTTGATTGGGTCTGCAGAACTACCTATGCTTGGGACGAAATGTATCAACGCCTTGTGTCCTATAAAAATGCACACGGTACCACTCTGGTTCCTCATAGATACAAAGCAGATCCTAAACTTGGAAAATGGGTGAACATTCAGCGCCAGTATTGCAAACAGAAAGATCGAACGGATCGTTTGAACAAAATAGGATTTGTCTGGGGTTGCGATGAGGAAAAAAGACGTCAGTGGGAAGTTATGTACCAGCGCCTTGTGGCCTATAAAAATGCACACGGTACCACTCTGGTTCCTAGTAAATACAAAGCAGATCCTAAACTTGGAACATGGGTGCAGAATCAGCGCCAGTATTGCAAACAGAAAGATCGAATGGATCGTTTGAACGAAATAGGATTTGTCTGGGATTGCGATGAGGAAAAAAGGACATCAGTGGGAAGTTATGTACCAGCGCCTTGTGGCCTATAAAAATGCACACGGTACCACTCTGGTTTCTCAAAGATACAAAGCAGATCCTAAACTTGGAGCATGGGTGCAAACTCAGCGCTACGAGTGCAAACAGAAAGATCGAATGGATCGTTTGAACAAAATAGGATTTGTTTGTAATTTTACAGAGGAAAGTAGCAAAAACTGGGAGACTATGTTTCGTCGATTGGTTGCCTACAGAAGAAAACATCAAACTACGTGTGTTCCTACAAAATACAAAGCCGACCGGAAACTCGCACTGTGGGTCACCCGTCAGCGTCAACACTGCCGAAAACAAGAAAGAGTTGATCTATTGAACGATATCGGATTTGCGTGGAATCCAAAACGGGTCCATGACGAAAAATGGGAGGTTATGTACCAGCGTCTTGTGGACTATAAAAACAAGCACAACACAACTTGTGTTCCTAAAAAATACAAAGCCGACCGGAAACTCGCACCGTGGGTCGCCCATCAGCGTCAATGCTGCCAAAAACAAGACAGAGTTGATCGATTGAACAGCATCGGATTTGAGTGGAATCCAAAAGAGGTCTATGACGAAAAATGGGAGATTATGTACCAGCGTCTTGTGGACTATAAAAACAAGCACAACACAACTTGTGTTCGGCAAAAGGATGGAGCGGACCTTCCACTTATAAATTGGGTTTCTACTCAGCGCAGAACGTGCAAACGAAAGGATCGCATCGATCGTTTGAATGCTATCGGATTCGTATGGGACACCCGCAAACAAACAGGGAGCGCAACGATGCCGGACGCAATGTAGATCACCACCACCACCACCGCCGCCACCACAGCATCCGTCGTTTTCGGGTGACGAATCTACAGCAATACCTGAGTCTTTGAAGCGATCAGGTAGAATGAGTGGGCGAGTATGTGAGCGAAGGGTGGGAGTGAAGGGTGGGAAGAAGAAAGCGAGAAGCCATCCACTCCCCAACCGAGCCAAGGAGAGTCGCCGCAAAAGGCACGGTGGTGCGTGCGGATACCAAATTCCACATCAGGCGGGCGAGAAACGAGATGCAAACGTACGAACGAGCGTATGTACGAACGAACGAACGAACGAACGAACGATTGCATTCATTCATTCATTCATTCTGGATACTACCGTACCTCGCTATGTTCGCGTTGCCATCGTCAAAGAAGGAAGGGATGATTCGCGGATGGCGGAGTTCTTGGTTTTGTCGGACACAGTTGTCCGCATCGCAATTGTGCGAACAATCGTTGGAACTAACATTGTGTTCTACGAATTGCACCGCATCTAGAATACACTATTTTTGTTGTTGTTGCACAGCACAGACCAGCATCGTGTGTAGTATTGTACTGCGAATACCATTGATATCGGGAGGAAGGAATCCGTGGAGGATGCCTGCGTCGCTCTGGTTCCAGGGTCGGGCACTGCATCCCCCCTGCCTCTCCGCATGTGCGAACTAACAATCGTTGAAACGAATGCTACTACTTCTGGCTGATAGCATACTATACTAGTTCCACGTGGTTAATATTGTAGTTACAGTCATCACTACGAATAAATGCCACGTGATTGATGATAACGGAAGGAAGGAGGGAATGAATGAATGAAGATGTTGTGCCTGCATTGCGTTGCGTTGCGTCGCTCTGGTTCCACTGTCGGGCAGGTCCGACACTGCATCCCCCGTGCCTTTCATCTCCGCGTGTGTAAACAATCATTACTATTATTATTATTTGATGAATTGGAGGTAAGGTAAGGTAAGGTCGAGAGGAGAGATTCCATTAAGTAATTAATTCTTCCATTATGGTGTGCAGTATTTGTATGTGTATTGCATTGTTATTACAGTAATCAATCGCTGACTGTGAATGCATGCCGTGTCATTGATGATAACGAAAGGAGGGAATGAATGAAAAAGAGATCAATGAATTCATCCGTGGGTAGATGCGAAGAAGGAGGATGCGTTGCGTTGCGTTGCGTTGAGTTGCGTTGAGTTGAGTTGCGTTGAGTTGCGTTGCGTTGAGTTGAGTTGAGTTGAGTTGAGTTGCGTTGCGTTGAGTTGAGTTGAGTTGAGTTGAGTTGCGTCACTCTGGTTCCACGGTCGGGTAGGATGGGCACGGCATCCCCCGTTCGTGCCGTTCCTCTCCGTCCGTCTCTCTCTCTCTCTCTCTCTCTCTGTGTGTGGGTGTGTGTGGGTGTGTTCGTTTGCTTGCGAACAACACAACAATCCTTCGTTAGAACTATACTATGCTATACTATATTATACTGTAAGAGCACTGTATTCTGTTCTATTATGTTCTGTTCTATAGTTCTGTTTTGTTCTGTTCTATACGAATTGCTGTACTATACCGCATCCATCTTGCGGAATACAATACTCTAATTGTGTTTTAGAACGAACGAATCCATCCATCCATCCATTCATTCATCCATTCATCCATCAATCGGCATCCGTCTGTGGCGAATCCAATCCAATCGAATCGAATCGAATCGAATCGAATGGCAGGCAGCAAGCAGTCTGCATGGATCGAACTATTATCATTATTACAAAGTATTTTCGTACTTTGTATTATTATTATTATTATTATTATTACTATTATTATTTGTTTTGGTTCGATACACTTACTGTATAGATTGACGGATGGTAACTACGTTTGAATGAATTGTTCCATGTTGTGTCATACCTGTGCACTTACTGCATATAGATTGACGGATGGTAATTACGTTTGAATGAATTGTTCCATGTTGTGTCATACCTGTGCATCATACTGTATGTACACTGCAATAATATTCGTATGCTAGTAGACGTGTGATATGATAATAATATTAGAATAAACAAACGCAACAATAAAAATGATAGTGATAGTGACAGTGTTTGTTACAGTTACAGTGACAGTGATAATAATAGAATACTACTTCGTATTTCTATTATACTACTACGTATGATACTATGATATGATATGGAATGGAATGAAAAGAATATACTATAAACGGAATGGAACGGAACGGAACGGAACGGAACGGGATGGAATGGAACGGAACGGAACGGAACGGAATGTACCGTACCAATACCGCACCAATACCGCACCAATACCGCACCAATACCGTATCCGTATCGTCCGAGGAGCCTCGTCCAACTACCGCACCGCAACGACGTATAAAACTGGTGAAACTTGCTGCTGCGTGCGTGAAGCTGTGGGCTCACTCGACCATGGATGGAAGGAACGCCGGAACCAAGGATCGATCCAATCTTCTGTAGAGTGATTGAGTGATTGTGTATTGAATGAATGAATGAATGAGTGGATTCATGGATACGCTCGTTCGTTTTCCAGTGTTCTTGATAAAAATGATGAGGAGGAGGATGGTGATGATGAGTGGAGTGGAGTGGAGTGGATTAGAATGGAGTGGAGTAGAGTGGAGTGGAGTGGAGTTGGAATGACAAAACGAAAAAGTGCCGAATTGGAATGTTTGTGGTGTATGCTATGCGTACAGTAGTATGCGTAGTATGTGCATGCATGTGTCCATCAACCCAACGACGGCCACAAGACTGCCGTCCCATCTCGGTTCTCTTCCGTTCTGCTTCGCTTCGCTTCACTTTACTTTACTTTACTTCGCTTCGCTTCACTTTACTTTGCTTCACTAACACCCACAGGCATTGGCATCGGCGGCACCCGCACCACCGGCCTCGTCCAGCTTGATGGTTCCGTCGCCACCCTCACCGGCGGCATCCTTCTTGTCGGAGGAAGCAGCTCCCTTCAATCCACCGGCACCGGCAGAAGCACCAGCGGCCCCCGCCCCACCCTTTGCCTTGGAGGCATTGAGTGCCCGGTCGTGTACGATTCCAATGAGCTTTTCAAAGGCCATCAATACGTTGTCTCCGGACTTGGCCGAGGTTTCGAGGAACTCCATTCCGTATTCCTGGCAAAAAGCGGATGCCTTTTCCTGGGTGACCTCCCGACTGGATTCCAGATCGGACTTGTTTCCGACCAACAGCTTTGCGAGATCGTCGGCGTTGGAGTGATCGTTGAGCTGCGCCATCCATCGTTCGGAGAGACTCTCAAAGGACTTTGCGTTGGTAATGTCGTAGACCAAAATGACGCCCTTTGCCTTGCGAAAGTAGGTGGGCAGCAAGACCCGTGCGAAACGTTCCTGTCCTGCCGTGTCCCAGATTTGTGCCTTGACCTTTCCCTGCGGCGTATCGAGCATCTGCGTGTCGAATTCGATTCCCATCGTGGCGGAAATGTCGTGGTTTAAGGGGCGATCGGGGTTCGTCAATCGGGCCACCAGGGATGTTTTTCCGACTCCGGAGTCTCCGAGCATGACGATTTTGTAGAGAGGGGGCTTTCCGCCCGGTGTGGATGTGGCTCGCGACATTGTTATTATTGGTATTGGTATTGGTATTGGTATTGGTATTAGCTACTATTGGGGTGCTGATTGGATTGAATTGGATTGGATTGGATTGATTTGAAGTACCAACTTACAATTTCTTATCGAGAACTGAACTGAACTGAACTGAACTGAACGGAATTGCACTGAATTGCACTGAACTGAACTGCACTGCACTGAACTGAACTGAACTGCACTGAATGGATGAATCGATGAATGAATGGATGAATCGATGAATGAATGAATGGATCGTTCCGGTATGTGCAGTAATAGAGTAATATAATAAATAGTATGCAAGTGACTACTCTTCTGGCGATAGGCAAAATAAGCCAAGTAAAAAGTGCTGGCAGACTCGATTCGATTCGATTCGATTCGATTTCGTGGAAGTAGATTGATTGGTAACGTACTTGCTTGCTTGTGCTTGTGCTTGTACTTGTACTTGTACTACTTGTACTATAAGATATACTTGTAGAGCAATGCAATAACACCGCGGTTTTGTTATGGTGCTGAAGGAGGAGGACGACGGTCGACGAGGATGATTCGATGATACGATTCGTGTTGCTGTCGGTAAGATTACACAAGCAGTTGTCGGTTTACATGTAAACCTTCTGTGAACAACAAACGACTTAGCGAGTAAGACTACTCGTGCTCGTAGTACCGGTACCGTACTCCATTACTGTATTTTGGGTTCTATTCTCGCTTGGTCTCTCTGTCTTCCGCGCCTTGCGGTACGTACCGTACGGTATAGTACCGTAGCTGAGCTGAGCTGAGCTTTGACGAAATACAAGTACCGGTAACGGTACAACACGAGTACTATGGAGTACGTACTCGTACACGTACGAACCGATACACCACTAGGTCTTGACCAAATTCTTTCGTTCGGAATAGATTAAAAAAAATAATAGCCGTTAATTTTGTTTCCCATGTTTGGGACGTTTTTTCCAATGTAACGAAGTTTCGGTTGACGCTGGCCAATGCATTCAAAATTGTATATTCAAATATTATTAGTATCTGAACATAATTCAATATAATTCAATACAATATAATGGAGACTGCACGCGCTCGGAAAAAGTAGCCGTTTGTTTTCGAATCCTGTCACAGAATACCCTACGGTACGTACCGTACGAGTACCGTATGTAGCAAAACCGCAATCGACTATGAATGAATGTGGTAATTACAGTACCGTACCGTACAAACGGTAAAAGCAAGGAGAAGCAATCGAATCGAATCAATCTTTTCTTTTCTTTTCTTACGGTACATAGTACGAGTACGAAATCGGTCCATACCGTTGTATTTAAGCTTATTTAACGAATTATCAGCCGGCAAATCGAAATCCGAATCTTTTATACAGTTACGAATACTAGTAATATTAAAGATTGTGTAAGATTACTGTACCGTACTCTTCATACCACCATTCAATAAATAGTGAATATATATATATATATAGTATATATTATTATGTTATCAACGGTATCTAAGTGCTGCTTGTTTCCTTCTTCTTTGTTTGCTATCACTCACTACTACTAGTAGTACTACTATTGCCGTATATTCGTGATAGCCTCATCGGTAGCCAACCTACTTGTAGTAGTACTGGATGATATGAAATGCTTGTAGTTCATGATGGGTGGGTTCTTCTTGGTGGGTTAAGAAGCAGCAGTGCTAGAGGGGGATCCAGGAAAACTTCAACCTGTTGATCGTTTTGTAGGCTGGGGAGTCTGGTCCCTTTGATTGCTGTGCCCGCGCACGCACACACACACACACACGCACACGCACGCACACACCAGCGCACGCACAGCTTTGGCTGTTAGTAGTAAGCCTGTTCTGCCATTGTTGTTGGGCCAGCCACAACACAAGCAAGCCACAGGGTGGTGGTGCGAGCTTCGTGGAGAGCAGCGAGAAGAGCTGGGAAGGGAGCGAGGGTGGGGAGATTCCGCAAAGGATGAATCAGAGAGAGAGAGACAGAGCTGCCAGCAGGAGCGGGAGTGGTGTCAGACGGCACCCACCACTCATCCGGCAGGAAGGAATACTATGTGCCACCTGTTATTGTTGAACATGGCTGCCTGGTGACAGAGGCGAGATTCTTGAAGATGGGGAGGGACTGCTGGTGCAAGTACCTCCTCCTCATCATGCAGTCACTACTACTATGCCATCTTGCAAGGAGCTTCTTTGTTGATGACATTAGAGTCCTCGCATTTGCCCTGCTGTAGCAGGAGGGTCACAACCCCCCGTGCTCAAAGGGATCGAGCAAAGATTGCGGCAGGGGAGATGCCGGTGGTGTGGTAGAGGGTCTCGGCATAGACCCTCGTGGAAGAGGAGGTGACAGTCTCAGCTAAGACCGGGGTGGTGACAGCACCTTTTGGAGATGTAACTGGCTACTACTAGTACTAGCCTGAGGATTGATCGGGCCAAAGGGAGAGCTGTGGCAGCAGCTCCTGAGATGGAGGAATTGGCAAGCACACGCTGTTACAGGGCGGCAGAGTGGGTCACCGCTCCTGGCATCATGAGCAACTAGTACTTCCCCTTGCTTGTCCTCATTCTTCTGTGTGGTGGCAAAGGTGAGGGTGACAGAGGTAGCACCAGCAGCTTGGAGCTCATGGACAGGGCTAGTACTAGTAGTGGTGTGCTGGAGGATTCAGGCCCCAAGATAGAAGGAGACATCCTGGACGATGAAGGCTTGGTCATCCCTGGTAGTACCAGCAGTGTACTCACCAGGGCGTAGGAAGAAGAAGAAGAAGGCTATGCAGATCATGTTGGCAATGCTGGTCTGGTGAAGAGGGGATGGTGAGTCATAGTAGCTATGCAAGCCGGAGGGCGTGCATGACCAATGTGATGGGAACGGGATTGACCGTGGTAGGGGCTGGATCCAGCTTGGCATAGCCCTTCTTGAACTGGGCAGTTAGTCTGAAGTCAAGACTGTCAGCGGAGTGGGTTCTGGGGTCTTTGGACCCCATGTGGGGGGGGGGGCGAGCGTCTGTCCGACTGACCTGATGGTGTCCGATACAGTGCAAGATCTGAGAGGTTTGTTGCTACAGGACAGTCTGCCATGATGTAGTCTTTGTGCAAAGGCCTGGAGGATGGGGATTGGATCTTTAACAGATTGGAGGAGGGGGTCAACGCCTTGAGACATACAGAAGTGAACCCATCGATTTCAATGGGTATCCTTTTGGTGGGCATAGAGCTCAGTAGCTGGAGCTTGCATGGTCGCCTGGATAGTGCCAAGGTCAGAGCAGAAAGCATTTGAGGCCTGAGGGGAGGACATAAGATCCAGGGCAAGTCCTGTGGAAAGTGAGTGTTGAAATGAAGGAGCAAGGCTGTGTCAGAGAGATCAGAGCAGGAGAGGAGGTCTGCAAGGTGATTAACAGGGCCAGGGATGTAATCCCTGAGGGGGACATATTGAAGGAGCCATTGGTGCAGGGCGTGGATATTGGGGGAGGTATGATGCAGGCCCCGTGGTAGTGGTGGCGCCCTTCCTTTGCCAATAGACAGCTGCCCTGTTGCCGTAGCAGTTATGGGTGGTTTGGGCAGCCACACAGGCTGCCTGTGCAAGAACAATTTTGTGGGCAATGGAGCCAGCCAGTTCGAGGTCACTGTTGGTGATGGTGCCTTCAAGATTGTCGAAGCTGACCATCTGGGCAGGCACCCACTGGGGGAAGGACTGCCTCCACAAGAGAGGCTGGAACGTGCCATTGGGGAGCGGAGCAAAACCGATTCCCCCCATGCCAGCCCCGGATGCGTCACAAGCCCCATAGTGGCTGAGAACATGCCTGGCACTAGCTCAGCAATGGTAGTGGGTTGGTTGGAGAGATCATGGGCCAGCCATTTGAAGTCTGGCAGGAAGCTATGGACCCTTTTGGTGAGCCTGATTCTCTGCCTGCTGGGCTCTTTGTGTCGGAAAGCCTCCTGTAGGATGGGGAAGAAGCCACCAATGGAGCCAGGGATGGCCAGGGCCATTGATTAGAGCTTACCAAGGACTTGATGTCATTGTTGGATTGGCACATGCTGCTGAGTGGGGGAGATAGAGTGGAGGATGCCGTGTAGGTGTTCCACTTGGTGGGGCAGAAGGCTGATGGTTTTGTGGATGGAATTGATGAGCCAGCCAAGGATAACTTTCTTGGTGGTCCAAGTACTAGCATCCCCTTGGAGCATTTTCTTGAGGAAAGCAGGTTCTTGTTGAAAGGGGGTGCCGGTGGCATCAAGTGACCGGAAGACTTTGTCAAGAGACTGGAGGAGTACCCTCTTGATGGCCCGGCGTGTCCATTGGTTGCCTTGAGCAAGCCCACAAAAATTGTCCACATAGACATCCCAATAACGGAGTGGGGTTTTGCTGGGAGTGGTGCTGTTGGTGGCCGTGCCTGCATTGACCGGTGGGGCCATGGTGATCAAGGGCAGGGGCAGCGCCTTGGGGGCCGCCTCGTCACCTGGAGGATCGGTGAGTAGGTCTGGAGGATCTGCTGGAGGGACCTCTTCAGAGAGTAGGTCCAGTTGATGAGGCTGGAGCCATATTTGGGATAGGCAGGTGGTGGCTAGAGTAGCATTGGCTAGATCAGTGATTGTTTCTGTGCAAGCACAGAAGTTTGGTGGACTGGATTTTTTTGAAACTTACAGGCCTCGTCCTTCTTGATATAATAAAGAGATCCCTGCAATATCATTGCCGTCGGTGCCTTGACTATCCTGGTAGCTAAGCATGCTTCTTGGTCCACATGGGCGGTGGTGGTGCCTCACCGAGCTAAGAAAACAAGTTCTTATGTTCTTGTTACCACACTAAGGTAGCATGCTTCGTTACGTTACGTTACGACGTTATGTTACAGTTACAACAACCATAGTATGGACCATGCGAATCCAGGACCAAAATCCACTGATAAGAGAGTGACATACAAAGTACTAGTACTTGTAGTAGCTTATTTCTTGTCGTTCTTTTTTCTTAGCCCATCTTTGCTATACTAGTATGAAAAGGTTTGACACTTGAACATCAAAAGACGTACTACTTTCCCACCACTGAAAACTCAATTTCAATGGGTAGTGGTGCAAATCCAGGACCAAAATCCACTGATTAGTAGGTGGTGATATTGTTGACTGCTTGATTGATGACACGGTACTAGATATTCTGGAAGGAGAAGAAAACAAAGTAGACAGTGCTGATCCTGACGATAACAACAAAAAAGATGATGAAGAAGAGGAGATAAGGACGAGGAGAATGAGTAAGATAAGCAAAATTATCATCAGTATTTTCTAATTTTTTATACACACGTTAACTTTTAACAATTTCACAGATAGTTTTTTAAACACAGCTTGACTTTTGAAAAATTGAAAAATAATCAGTTATGCACACTCATAATAGCTAACAAACGTGCCCAATCATAGAAGAAGTTAAAAGCAATCTTTCACCTGTAGTACGCTTGCACCCATATAACGCCAATACCATCATAGGTGAAACTTAATTCAAGAATCACACCGTTGTGTGTATGTACGTGCGTGTGTACGTGTGCGGGCTCCAACCATGCCATGCCATGCCATGCCATGCCATGCCATACCGTCCTCCGCGAGTCGAGTCCTCCTTTGGGCATGGTTTTGTGTTGCCAAACCCACCGTCTATTCTATCGGATCTACCGATGGTATGTACTACGGTATGGCCGCTCTTTGTGACGAGAAGCCCACCAAGACTACTATTTATTCACTCCAATCCACTCCACTCCACTCCAATCATCAATCCACTCCACAACTCCGAGCTTGCTTGCTTGTGGCTGTTGTTTTTGGGGTGCGAAGTAATTGTTATCCTCGTTTCGATTTCTATTATATTTCTATTTCGATTGCTGCTGCAGCTACGAATGCAAGTATTATATTTATATATATATATACGATATGCATCCCACTTGTAGAACGACGAATGCTCTAGAATGCCGACACAGCACAACAACACGGCCAACACAACACGGCTAAAACTAACGCCAAGGACATCGACCCAAAACTCGCTGTTTTGAACAAACCCTCTAGTATAATAATAATAATAATATGATGATGAATGATGACGATGTATGGATAGTATTTACATGCAATCTATGCCGCAACGCTTGTTTCTGGTTCTACACACAACCATTGCTACGAGCGAGCTCTAGGTTAGTCGGGTGCGTGTTGTGTGACGTCTACTAGGATAACAAACTATCTATTGTTTGCTGTTGTTGTTGTTGTTGTTGTTGTTGTAATGACACGACAAAGTAGTACCGTGCGTACAAGACCAAGGCATTACAACATCACCATCACCGTCGCCATCGCTATCGCTATCGCCATCGCCATCGCTATCGACCCCACACAAGCGGTGTGCCGTTCCCTGTCCTACCCCTGTGTAGCGATACAGCATATGCGCGTGCGCATGCGTCTCCATCCTATGAATTTATGTTCCTTGCCGCGCGCGGCTGCTGCCCCGTGAGGATACGCACACGCCGAATACGCTCGGACCGTGTATTATTATTATTATTTTCAATTTTTGTTGATTGTTTTGTGTTGGTTGTTTTGTGTTGTGTTGTGTTGTGTTGTGTTGGAGTGGCATGGCATGGCATGGCATGGCATGGTATGGCATAGGATGTATTTTATTTCATTTTATAGCATCAAAGCCTCCGTCTCCCCATCTCTTCAGACAACGCATTGTTCCCTGCTCGATCATGCCGACTTCGACTCATTCCCTCGGTGACTCTCTCTCTCTCTCTATATATATATATATATATGTCTCACTCTCCGTGATTTGGTATCTCCGTCTTTGCATTACAATGCATTCGATTCGATTCGATTCGATTCGATTCCTTCTTCCTACAGATCCAGATCATCGCCGTCCTCCTGCCTCCTTTCCTTTTCCTTCCCCCCGTTGTCGCAGTGCGGGCTCCGCTTGGGCCCGGTGTAGACACCGCAGACGTAGTGAAAGAGGGACTCCCACACCTTTCTCTCTATTTCCTCGTTGTGCTCGTTGTCGACGACGATCCACGGAAAGTAGTGCAATCTCGTGTGGTGTCGGTCCGCCTGATCGGCCGCGCGGCGGGCCAGTTCCGCCCCCTCCTCGCCCTTGGCGCACCGCAGAATCTCCATGAGAATGGCCACACCGGACAGCCCCGCGATCTTGGCGCACTCGACGTCGACCTCCTCCGCCGCCGCGTTTTGGGAACGATCGATGCAATCGATGTACCGGAACTGGTCTTCCTGGTGGTGGTGGTTGTGGTTGTGGTTGTTGTGGTTGTGGTGGTTGTCGGATTCGCCGTCGGATTCTTCGGTTTCGTCAAAGTTGATGCCGCCTCTCGCAATGTAAGCGAGCGCGCAGGTTTCGATCGTGTGGTCAAAGACGCGTGTGTGTTGGGATTCGGGGGTTCTTCCGTACGGAACAAAGGTCACGTCGGCCATGTCGGAAAATCCCGGCGTGTCGAAGGCGTCGTGGAAGGAGCTGGTGAGGAGCTGTCGGCATCCGGGACACTGGGGCATGTAGTACAGCTCGATCTTGACGGGTTTGTCGTGCTTTGGTGGTGGTTGTAGTTCTTGTTCTTCTTGTTGTTGTACTTGTTGTTGTACTTGTTGTTGTAGTACTTGCAGTTGTTCTGGTTCTAGTTCTAGTTCTAGTTCTAGTTCTGGCTCTGGTTCTAGTCGTTCTTGTTGGGTGTTGGTGACAACAGTGGTGGAGGTTTCGACAAGTACTTGGGGGATGGATTCGGCCGAGGCAGCATGTGCCGTTGCTGCGAGACAGAGAACACCAACAACTAGCCAGTATGGCAGCGAAGAGTGCCGATCGCAGAGCGAATGAATGGATGTTGCGGGTCATGATTGTTGAATGGATGATCGGTTTTATTTGGATGTACCGTACGAGTACATACCGGTAATTAATGCGGTACGTACGGTATAGAATTATGATGTACTTCGGAGTACTTCGTATCTACAAATAGAAGTGTGTGTGCGTATATGTGTGTGTGTGTGTGTGTGTGTGTGTCTGTGTGTGTGTGTGTTTATGATTCCTCTGTTGTCTGCGTCGTCGAATGAATCAATTACGGTGCGAGTGCCGTACGGTAGGAGTACGGTATAGCTCGTAAGTTACCGTATCAGGTTGTGAATTGAAATATATAAATGATGAGAGAATATGGGTTCACAAAGCCGATGTATCGCTAGTACGGTACGGTAATAGGTAGTACATACGAGTACGAACCCGTACGAGTACGAGGACTTGTGTCACAGTCGGGTCGTACGAATTATTGAAAGAATACGAAGTGTATCGTTATTGTCATACGGTACGGTACCGTACTGACGCGCAGGACCCTTCCGAATCAGCTTTTTTACTGCGCGCGCGCGCAACCAGCTGGCAACCAAGCAGTTTAGTACCGTACCACTCTTGCTTGCTACACACTGGTTACTGGACCCTGAATAAGTACAAAGTACTTCGTAGATTTTATCGTGTTTCGCCAGAATATTACTAAACAGACTAACCCATTCTCAACGGACAGGGTCAAACTGACTCAACGGACAGATAGTAACCTCTAAGTCGCAGAGCATCGCGTGTCATGAGAACCACCAAGTAACCATGAACTTACCAGAAAGCTACCAGAAAGCTACCAGGATCATGGTAGCTTTATGGTAGATTTCTGGTAAGTTCATGGTTACTTGGTGGTAGCTTTCTGGTAGCTTCCTGGTAGTCTTCTACGAGGAGCTCCTACTAACAGTACGTAGCCCTCCTAGGTAGTACTAGCAAACTCAAAACCCTCGCATCCTCAACAAAACAAGACACTCAGCTCCCAGCAAACAAGAATGGTAACAGAAGAGACCATTGAGCGAGTTGCAAGAGAAGTCCTTCGATGGCTGGAAAGGCGCAAATGGAATTCCAGAGACGTCGTTAGGAGATTTAAAGCGTGTTTCGGAGCATCCGGTACCACCATAGTGGCAGATGTTTGGAATAGGATTGTAGATCGAGGACCTATAGAATCCGGTGGAGAACCAAAGCATTTGCTGTGGGCTCTTATTCACCTGAAGGTGTATTTGACTGTGGAGATCCACTGTTCTATTACCGGATGGCCCTCTGCCAAGACCTTTTCCAAGTGGGCTTGGTGCTTTATTGAGCGGATTGCCGGTCTGAAGGATGACGTGATCTGTCTTGGCAACAGATTTGATGGTCTGAATGGAATCGCAACAACAAACTGTTTCATGAGTGTAGATGGAACCGACTGTCCCTGCCTATTGAGCCATGGCCTTTCTCCCGGCAGATGTATTCGCACAAACTGAATGGACCCGGTATTAAGTACGAAGTTGGAGTCTGCTTGAAGACAGGATGGATTGTTTGGATCAATGGACCATTTGTTGGAAGTGCAAATGATGCAACAATATTCAAAGAAGGATTGAGTACACTACTGCACGATGACAAAGGTGTAGAGGTTGATTGGGGCTACAAGGAGGATGATAAGATGAAGCTTCCAGATATGGGGATGACAAATAAACAAAGGAAGATGAAAGCAAACGCCAGAGCACAACATGAAACAGTAAACGGTAGATTGAAGATATTCAATGTTCTTACCACTCACTTCAGACACATGAAACCAAATAGGCAAGGAATGATGCAGAAGCATAGAATGTGTTTCAATGCTGTTGCTGTTATTACACAGCTCAAGTTTGCAAGTGGGGAGACCACCTTCGACGATGGACTTGAATATGATGTAAACTACTACTTCTAAGCCTCAATAAAATGGTATGCTTCCTCTCTAGCAAGAAAAACTACTACTGCACCAATTTCTATTAACATTACTAACACACCTATCTCTCCAACTCTTCCAACCAGAGTTGTTCTCGAGGTGCAAAAAAGGCGCCTGCCCCTTCGGGTTCCGGTTCGGTTTCAATTTCGATTGCGATTTTGATTGTGATTTTGCTTTGACTACAGTACTACTACTAGCGTTAATAGAAATAGGTAGCTACTACGGTACTACTAGTAGTTTTACTTCTTGCTAGAGAGAATGTCTGCTATTTTGTGAAGGATAGAACGTTTATTCTTCTTGCTCGTGTTCCCACTGAAACAAATACTTGTGAAGATCATCTAGATGGGATTTTGCTTCAAGGAAGGTCTTGATTGGATCGATTCCAGAAGAAGCTATTGAGGAATCAGTTGAATCAAAGGAGGAGGAACTGGTGGTGCTGGCATCGCTGGAACCTACTACTACTAGTAGTCATTCATCGCGAGTCATAGTACTAGGATTAGGCTGAGGAGAAGTGACAGCAGCGGCAGCAGGAGTGTTAGTTTTTGCCCTCTTGCTACTAGTAATAGTGACATTATCTGCCAGAGGTCTCGTCCGCTGCTGCTGCTGCTGCTGGTGGTGGTGTTGGAGTAGCTCCTGGAGCCTCTGCTGTTGCGCAAGCTTTGCTTTAAGCCTCTGCTGTTGCGCGAGCTGCGCTTGGAGCTGCTACTGCACTTGCTGGTGAAACTTACTAAATCGAATGGTAGATTGCTTGATTGCAACAGGAGGAGATGTAAATGGCTTTTTTTCTTCATTCTTTTCTAGGAATAAGATCTGGAGGATAGTGCCTCTGTTACCATTTGCATCCACTGGACATTCAAAGCCCTCTGCCTTGTACTTGTCTTGAGATTGTTCCATTGGCTTTATGAATCGAAACAAGCCTTCCAAATAAACATAGCCATCATCGTCTTCCAAGTTCTTTGAGTTTTCCTCCATAGCAGTGTACACTTGGTGACCTTCTGGATAATTTTTAATCGTGTTGCCATTTTGATCGGTACGAATATCCAATCCAGTCATAAACAGAGCATTTTGCATGAAAACAGGCCACCCAATTCAAAGAATAGTCGGTTTCCTTGGTTCCACTATGAAGAAGCATCCTCATCAAACAGAATCCATTCAAGATCTTGAGGTTGTGATCCCATACCTCCCATTGACCAGAGAGCATTGGATACGGCAAGGATCCTGAAATCGTTTGAGCAGGTCCACTGATGGAGAGCCTCTTGAGATTGGAACTGATATCCAGGCTCAAAGGGCTCAGAGGTTCCAATATTTGAACCGACTTCTTTGGCATGTCTTCTTCTTCTTCTTGTTCTTGATACGATTATGCGTCTGAAGATGATTCTGCGTCTGAATCCTCTGGCAAAGGCTTGTTGCCTAAGATTGATGAGCAACAATCTTGGTGTTGTTGTAAAGGGTCAACTAGCTTGATTCCTCTCTTTTGCAGATCCTGTGCGAGGGTGGCCATAGCCTAGTAATTGAAACGTGAGAGCAGGTGATTCCGAACAGCCCAAACAATCCCAAACAGCAGGAGGGGGGTTCTTACCTTTCCAATCTTTGCCCAGCTTGATTCTTTGATGTTTTGCCTGATGTAGTTAGAGCTCCTATACTTCCAGATTGAGCCTGGCTTCTCAGTTGGCGACCAACCCTCTTCCCCCTCAGTATTCAAATGAAGCGAGAAGTTAAAACAAGCAAGGTGCTTCGAAAGTTCTAGACGATTGTATACAATCTCTTGATGCTTCTCTTGGTCTAATTGCTTTGATCCTCCTCTCTTTCCAGCATTTCTTGCCATCGCCGGGGGGAAGAAAGAAGAAAAAATGATTTGCTGCCGGCTGTGACAATTCCAAAATGTGGGGAGTGAACAGGGAGTTAGTTGCAGCAGAGTTCACACGTAAACCAAAGACATCAAAAATTTAATCCCAGATGGTTCCGGGACCAGAATTAATTTGAAAAGAGCTCGTGGCCAGCTACCAGAAAGCTACCAGAAAGTTACCAGAAATCTACCAGAAAGGTACCAGAATTCTGGTAGCAATTCTGGTAGCTTTCTGGTAACTTTCTGGTAGCTTTCTGGTGAGTACGAGGTCCATAAAAAACCTGCCCAGGAACACGATTCAATTTCACGACCGTTGAGAAGTGCATGCGTGTAACAATGAGAATTAAATAATAGAATATCATACAGAACCGATATTGAATCTATTGAAGCTCGCCAGCAGGGTTGCTGACTGAGAACTTTTCATTCAGTCAGTCGTGTTTCATTGTCTTAACTATTCACCAAAAATCACGCGCGCGCGGGGTAAAAAAGCTGATTCGGAAGGGTCCAGGGGTCATAAATTGAGATAGGTACGACCTACGAGTACGTACTCGTAGGAGTATGGTACTGGTATGTCTGGTCATTATCTTCTCATACCGTACTCTATCAGGCTTGTTTCAGCCTTTAGAAAATCTGACCCCCCCCCCCCCCCCCCCTCTCACACGATGGAAATTTCAAAGCCTCTCATTCATCCACTTCTTTACTGACATATCAAATACAAAGTAAAAATGGAGTCATAGAGGGGCATATATTTTGTTTCTTAATGTCGTTATTTTTAGCATGATAGAAGTACGAGACAAAGCTTACGCTGATACCCCCATACGACCAAGGATGGTTTGAAACGCTCATAGTAACGTACGGTGAGTGTACAAGATAAAAATACCACAATTAATACCCAGTACCAAAACCATGTAGAAGTCTACAGGAAATAGACATATGTGTTCTCCGCACACTGAAACTCTCTTCAAAAAAAGAACAAGTGAAAAAACCCTGAAAACACACCAAAAAACTCACTCTTAAGACAATTTTTTTGATGGGAAGTCCGATCGTTGAAATCACGTATGTCATTAATTTTCATTTTCGCAACCCTGCAACGACCCTTCTGTTTCTCCTTCCATAAAACAGACCATGAAGGTTCACCACTGTAAAAGTAGGACAAAATGACACCAACTCAAATACCTACACATTCCGCCACTTGGTTTTGATCCAGAAGGGTATTTGAATGGCAATTCTACAGTGAATAACACACGAAGATGTGACGTACGAAAAATCGATGACAATGACAACCCTTCTCCGACCCGTCTGTTTCCCCTCCAATAGAAGGGATGATGGGGGTGCACATGTAGAAATACTACCACATTCGAATGCCAGCATGTTCCTCTACTGATTTTCCGACCTGGAATGGCAATCGAACGGCTATCAATTTCACGACCCTCCATCGACCCTTCTGTTTCTCCTTCCATAGAACAGACCATGAAGGTTCATCACCGTACAAATAGTACAGAATGACACCAACTCAAATACCTACACATTCCGCTACTTGGTTTTCGATCCGGAAGGGCATTCGAACCGCAATTCAATGGCAAACAAGGGAGACAAAGATAGTACAAAAAAACAAGCCGGCAACGCGCCCTTCCCCAACCCATCTGTTTCCCCTCCAATAGAAAGGAAGATGAGGGTGGACATGTACAAATACTACCACATTCGAACACCATCATGTTCCTCTACTGATTTTTTGACTTGGAATGGCAATTGAACGGCTATCGGATCGGATGGTGAATTAAGAAGATATGGGGGGTACCATTTCTGTTTTGACAACCATTCTGTTTCTCCTTCAATAGAACAGACCATGAAGGTTCGCCACTGTACAAATAGTACAAAATGATACCTACTCAGATACCTACACATCACTCTACTTCATTTTTGATCAGGAAGGGTATTCAAATGGCAATCAAACGCCGTTTTGAGCAGCGTTTCTTCGAGCAGCGTTTCGGAAGCTAGCAGCGGCGTTTGGAGCGACGTTTTGGAGCGGCATTTTGGAGCAGCAGCGGGAAGAAGCCAGCAGCGGCGTTTTGGAGCAGCAGGAAGCAAGCAGCCACCAGCAGCAAGCAGCGGCGTTATGGAGCAGCAGGAAGCCAGCAGGGGCGTTTGGAGCGGCGTTTTGGAGCGGCGTTTTGGAGCAGCAGCAGGAAGAAGATCTAACGTTGCCACCAAGGTAGATATGTAGACTAAATTTAAATAGAGTACCAAAGTATTATACAGCACAACACTCTTAGCTTACTCAGAGGAGACCTATTTAACAGCAGTAATAGGGGGGATAGGCGCTTATTCGTTTTATCCTCATCATCGTCACCATTTCGAAAAAGTGAGCGAAAAAATGTGTCACGAAACAAGCACCTCCGGGGACATTTCTTAGAAAGAAACAGAGTAAGGAACAACAGTCATCTAAAGTACTTGTGGTACTTGTGGTATTTGTGGTATTTCCTTAAGAGTTACACAGGAGTCTTATACCACTAAAAATGCAACAATACTGAGTATGGAAATTTGCCCCGTACATCTTTTTTTGAGGGGTACCACATGATTTCTACAGAGAAAAACAGTAGGAATAGTCATTAGAGGTATGTATCATTAAGCGTACCAATTCCTACTTACGTGCCACAGTAGTGCCAGGCTAAATACCACAATTGTGGTATTTCCAATGTATGGTACGAGTACAAGTACTTACTTATTGTAATCTTAAAAATCTTACACAATTTGATCAGCCAAAACGCTTAAGGAATGCTTGTGCGGTATGAATACGGGTACGTACACAATTAGAAGTATTTTTTAAAATCACTCAGGTGATAATATTGTGAAACACTGATACAAGTACAAGTACTGTACGAGGGTACTAGTACTCGTAATCTTACAATGCTGATGAACAACGCACAGACACGTCAGTCATGAGTCACTAACACACTCCTTCAGTCCAGTCACACGTCATTGACACACTCCAACAGTCATGAGTCAATGACACCATTCCCGATCATCTGTCATTGTTCAATTGTATTCAAACATCAAATAGAACCTTCTCCTTGAAGTCTCCTCATCCGAATTCCGATTATCAAAGAACCCAGTTCTTCTTTTCCAATCGTATCACTGAACTAGCTGGGAAGCTTCTCGACTTATCTCAAAGTCATAGTAGACACTAAAACTCAATAGCACACAATTTCATACACACCTGCGTAGTTCATATTGATTTCAATCGCAATATCGCTTTGAATTTTTTAATCGATAAAAATATCTAAAAACTACCCATAATCTCTAACTCACCATGTCTGCTGTCGCTCAACTTCAAGCTGTTAGTAAGCAGGCTCCTTTCCTCTTCAAACCCGTAATTCGTTATCAGGATTACCCCACCGTTTGCCTTGTGCATAGCGTCCCCTGCATTCAACACCAGCGCTCCCGCCGCAGCCACCCCTCCGGCAACCCCAGCCGCAGGCACAACCACCCTCCCTCCGCCCCCTCCTCCAATTCTCGTCAAGAAACAGGACACTGCGTTCTGCGCTGATGCAACCGGCACCAAACAAAACGTCTCATTTGGGTCGTTGTTGACTTCATCGATGCCGCCGGGCAAGACAATTTGAACATCAAAAATGATGCCAAACGCTATAAAGTTCACAAAGTTCTTGGCAGCGATCTCAAACACACTTGAGACAAAATCGTCGCCAACGCCAGTAACAACATTCAGGACGCGCATTTCACCAAGAACCTTTGTGATTTTCTATCGTTAGTATATCTTCCTTCCAATGCGTTTCTCTTTCAGCAAGAATATATGTCCAACGCAACCAAACCTTACCACATGACTTGTTTTCCTGCCGCTGGACGTCGTTGCCTCATTAACATTCTCAGTGTTCATTTGCCAGGCTCCAGCGGCAAGAAACTCTTTCCTAACAAAATGGCTATGAAAAACACTTTCTACTGTCTCATGCTTCCATCCTGGCAGTTGAAATTTAACAAGACAGGTGATCAACTCGATGATGCCGCCTATACCTTTCAACGTCTTGTCGCATTCATGGGACAACAGCACCTTCATCACGACGCCAGACAAGCCATCTGTCAGCCCAGCCGTCGCTACAATCAGAACAACGCGGGTACAACACCAACGGATATAACACTTGCATACCGTGTCATTGCTATAACTCGTCTTATACAAGTTCCGCATCCAATACGGCTTACAGACACAAGTCAACCATTCCCAGGACTAGAGATAGCTACACCCAAACTTCCTGTGCGTATCATGGGTATAAACCATGCAAGTATACTCCATATCAACACCCACACTCTGGTCGCTCAGGTCAGCCTCCATACTCCGGTCACTTGGGTCATTCTCCACATTCTAAGAGTCCATCTGCACACAAACCGCACAACAGCCCATACAAAACACAATCATATCAAAAAGGAAAGTCAGGCGATGCTCATCATCTCAAAATGAGTGACAGTTTTTACTACCACAACAATGTCAATACCTCGGAAAATGAGCTACATCCCCAAGAACCAGACCACTGAAAGACAATTGCTTCCACGACCAGCTGGAACACCATGATGCACCGCTTACTCAGGAATACGATGAAGCCAATAATGAATGCTATCATCAGGACGATCACGACGACGACAGTCATCCTGATTACTGACAACCACCGCCCACAGGAGTCCGTTCCGTATACTATTGCCATTGCCTGCTTCATCCAAAAAATTCCTTCCCTTCGTCCATACCATATTTTATGTGATTCCGGGTCCAAAACGATGTTTGAGGTCGATCGAACGAGCCACGCGCGACTGAATGAATGAGACGTGAATGAATGAATGAGACGCAAATGAATGGATGAGACGCAAATGAATGGATGAGACGCGGACGATCAAATGAGTCATCTTGCTTCTACAGGAATTTCGACTAAATGGAAGTGGGAATGGAAGTGGGAATGAGATTTTACCACTTACCGCTTCCGGTTCTCTTCCTTACTAAAAATAGGTCCTTATGTACCGGAATCTACAGGGCACAAGGTAGAGACCTACAGCCCTTGGTAGTAGAGGTACAGGGCATGTGAGAATTGCACCAGAGTATTAGCGGGCCGGTGCGGATATTAGTGATTTAGTGTGTGCAATGGAGTATTAACAGACCGATGCACCAATTTAGTGATTTAGGAAAGAGAGGATTGATCTGCTCACAATTTCAAATACTTTAATGTCGTAAGCAACAATAATAACAACAACAGTTAGCTAAAATACCAATCTTCCTCCTCATCTTTCGGAGCCCTCCAAACAAACAACTTGTTTCAGTCATCACGCCCTACCAGTTACAATTGTTCCCACCGTCACCACACCAATCTCAGGAGTAACCATGGCTGGAGAATTCAACTCCAACCAGCAAATCTTGCTTCACCACTTCACCCTCCCCGAACTTGCCCCAGACCTGACCCTCCCCTCCCTTGATGCACGCGTCTTCCAAGCACCATGTCGCTGACGCGATGTACTTTGCCATTTCAAAATCATTTTGAATTTTCATGCCAACAAAATCAGAATAGCAACACATACCATTCCAATGCAGACATTCCTGCGCATCCTCACAGATTCCGCTGCCCTTGCTCTTCAAATTCAGGCAATGCAAATCAACACAGCCATTCAGCCCATTGACACTTTTGCACTCACAGCAAACAAACCGCCATACTTGATTCCACATACAATCAACATGACGTACGAGCTGTCTGCAACAAATGCACATATTTGACACAGGATCAACAAGCACAATTGCACACCGTATTGTGCAAATATCAAACAATCTTCAACAGACTGCTCAAACATTATCCCAACAAAGAAATACACCTCGACATCAACTCAACAGTCAAACCACGCGCATATTCTGTACCAAAAGCACAACTTATTCTTTTCAAGAAAGAACTCAACCGCCTTGTTGAAATTGGTGTACTGTCACATCAAGGTTGCTCCACCTGGATCTCGCCAACATTCATCATTCCCAAGAAAGACAGAAAAATCAGATGGGTCTCTGGTTTCCGCGCTCTCAATAAAGCCATCAAACGCAAAGTTTATCCCATACTGCACATTCAAGACATACTATCCCATCGCTCCGGCTACAAATACCTTACTAAGATGAACATCTCCATGCAATATGATACATGTGTTCTTGATGACGAAAGTAAAGGTCTAACCACCATCACGGCTCCCTTCGGTCTCTACAAATACAATTGCCTACCCATGGGAGTTTCTCAATCACCAGACGTAGCGCAAGAAATAATGGAAAGAGTGCTCCAAGATATACCAAATCTTGAAATATACATCAATGACATTGCATGCTTCAGCAACAGCTTTGATGAACATCTGCATCTCATTGACACCATCCTCGCTCACCTACAAGACAAAGGCTTTGCAATCAACCCGCTCAAATGTGAATGGATCATCCAAGAAGCGGATTTCCTTGGCCACTGGCTAACATCAAATGGCATTAAACCGTACATCAAAAAAGTCAAGGCGATCCTAGCAATGCTTGCACCCAAAACCCTAAAACAACTCAGAGCCTTTCTTGGCCTAGTCACATATTATCGCGACATGTGGCCACGACGCTCTCATATTCTCGCCCTGCTCACAGATCTATTAAAAAACCCTTGCACGTTTAAATGGAACAACTCTTGCCAAAAAGCATTCAAAGAAATGAAATCAATTGTCGCCGTTGAAACGATGCTTGCCTATCCCGATCACAACATTCCATTTCACATCTACACCGCTGCATCCGGCTTCCAACTTGGAGCAGTCATCAAACAGAACAACATTCCTGTTGCCTACTTCACACAAAAGCTCAACAAAGCTCAAGCCAACTACGCCACAATCGAAAAGGAACTCCTATCCATCGTTGAAATATTCAAAGAATACCGCCCCATGCTCCTTGGCGCACTCATTCATTTCTACACCGGCCATTAAGAACTAACATACAAACTCTCAACGTACAACACACAACACGTCCTTCGACGGAAACTAATCCTAGAAGAGTACAACCCCATTTACCACTACATCAAAGGCCCCAAAAACACAGTCGCAGACTCCCTCAGCCGTACCCCAACTACCCTAACTTCATATTTCACCACAACCAATTTTCACAACAATGTCTCAAATAACAATTCCTTCTCATTCTCAACCATGGCCAAGAGCCTAATGGCGCTGCCATCATGTGATGCATTGGCTGATAGTCATCCTGTTGAAGACAGCTACTTGATTCACCCACACTTTGACCAAAAAGGCAGGTTGCCATTTCACTCCGCAACCATTCACCAATACTAAATACATGATCCCAAAGTACTAACACTGCCCCAAAAAGACCCACAAAGATTTTTCATACAAAAACTCGACAACGTAGACATTGAGTGATTCCCACCTCGAATAAAATAATAAAAGTTCGCGACTAAACTAATAAATCTATTCACATAGTGCATAGATTTATTAAGTATTGAATATATTTTTTCAGTCGAGACCGCACCGACTGAAAAAACTTTGTTAACTGAATAAAAACAGAATACACTTGAACGGAATCACTAAAATCAAATAATTTAGGCACCCAACCCACAAATCAGTCATGTGCACACCTCTTGCCGGGCATGCTTGCACGCTATTTATTTAGAGATTCGGACTCACACCTCACTCCCAGTGGAAAATTGTCATTCCTAACAACATGCTCGCGCCCCTTGTAAAATGGTACCACAAAATAACAGTTCACTCCACAGGCATGGACAGACTTGAAGCCCTTCTCCGGCGTCACTTCCATCATTTCAACCTCAGAGCCGTTTGCCATAACGTCATCTCAAACTGCCTCATCTGCCCACTCATACGCACCGGTACGCGTCAAGCTGGCCAACTTGCACCCTGAACAGCACCCATAACATCTTGGTCAGAAGTCCACGTCAACTGCATCGGACCATGGAACGTTGAAATCAACAAAATCAGCCTCCGCTTTGACGCCCTCACATGCATTGACCCAGTTACCAATATCCTCGGAATCATTCGTATCTCAGGATCCAAAACAGTCGACAACGTCAGGCACCTCTTCAAAAACTGCTGGCTCTCCTGTTACCCTCACCCCATGCGCATAGTACATGATCATGGTCCCAAATTCAATGGACAGAACTTTCAATTCCCACTCGAGTGACTGCAAATCCCGTTGCAGATGGCCATTCGAATGGTGCTTGTTGCTGCTCTAATATAATCATGCTGGTGTTCTTCTTGTTGCTGCTAATTGCTTCTTGATGGTGCTGCTGTTGGTGGCGCTGGCGCTGTTGCTGGACCCTTCCGAATCAGCTTTTTTACTACTTTGTACTTTTTTTACCACTCGTGCACCCGCCTGCTGGTAAACAGCCACAACGATCACACTGGTTTTAGTAATATGAGTGAGTCAATGCTGAATTATCAAATATTTATCTTCATTACTACATATAATGTGTATATGTGTGTTGCGACCACCTTGCAACCATTGAGTACCAAATCGTGCTTCAGGACCCTTCCGAATCAGCTTTTTTACCACGTTTTTTAATACCACTAGTAGTGCGCCCAACTGCTGCTGGAACCAGTAAATAGCAGTTAACAACTAACAAAGCAACGATCACACTGTTTTTAGTAAACATGACTGAGCCAGTGCTGGATTTAATCGTGGATAATTTCGCCAGAATATTAGTAAACGGATTAACCCATTCTCAACGCACAGTACTATTATCGCTGATTAAGTAACAGAAAACTGTGTGATTGTTTTTAGTGAAACAGGGCCAGCATCCTACCGGCAACTTACTATCAACTTACCAACAATTATGGTAAGTTGTTGGTAAGTTGTTGGTAGCTTGTTGGTAAGTTGTTGGTAAGTTGTTAGTAAGTTGATGGTAACTTGATGGTAGCCTTCCGAGTTCCTACCCAACAACGTAAAAATTTCAGCCGTGTTGCCAGCCGGGCCCAGCCTTCGGGTTCCGGGTCAGTTTGCAAATCACTAGTAGCAAGAAATACTCCGTACTTCATACAGTACCGGGTCCAGTACTAAGTTACCGTAAGACACCAAACACCAAACACCAAACACCAAACACCAAACCGAACAAGAAACAACACGACCAAGAAACCAAACCCACCATGGAAGAGATCGAGGAAATTGCAAAAGAAGTCCTTGGTTGGCCCGAATGTAGAAAATGGAACTCTAGAGATATGGATAGAAGGTTCAGATCTTGTTTTGGGTGTCCTAGTAGTGTAGTTGTAACTATTTGGAACAGGATTATAGCCCACCGACCCATCGAAATCTGGTGGAGGGCCAAAACATCTGCTGTGGGCTCTCATTCATCTTAAGGTATATTCAACTGTAGAGATACACTGTTTGATTGTTGGATGTGTTGCAGGATGGCCATCTGCAACGACCTTTTCAAAGTGGGCTTGGTATTTTGTCAGAAGAATTGCTGAGCGCAAAGATGAGTTGATTAGTCTTGATAATAGATTTCGATGGTCTTAACAGTGTTGCTCACACAACCTGTTTCATGAGTGTGGATGGAACCGGCTGCCCTGTCTTTGAGCCATGGCCATTCTCCAACAAGATGCATTCCCACAAATTTAATGGGCCAGCTGTCAAATATGAGGTAGGAGTCTGCTTGAAGACTGGATGGATTGTTTGGATCAACGGACCATTCGTTGGAAGCAAAAATGATGGAACAATATTCAAAGAAGGATTGAGTAATCTATTGCATGACAATGAAGCAGTGGAAGTTGATAGAGGCTACAGGGGTGATGTTAAGATGAAGCTCCCAGATATGGGGTTTACTCGGATAGAGAGGAAGATGAAATTGAATGCTCGGGCGCAGCATGAAACTGTAAATGGTAGATTGAAGATATCCAATGTTCTTACTTTGCATTTCCGGCACATGAAACCAAATAGACAGGGGATGATGCAGAAGCATAAGATATGTTTCAAACCTGTTGCTGTTATTACCCAGCTCAAGTTTGCAAGTGGTGAGACCACCTTCGAAGACAGACTTGTATATGATGTAAACTACTTCTAAGCCTCAATAAAATCGTATACTTCCTCTCTAGCAAGAAAAAAACTACTGCACCAATTTCTATTAACATTACTAACAAACCTATCTCTCCAACTCTTCCAACGGGAGTTGTTCTCGAGGTGCAAAAAAGGCGCCTGCCCCTTCAGGTTCCGGTTTGGGTTCAATTTCGATTGCGATTTCGATTGCAATTTTGATTTTGCTTTGACTACTACTATTGCTGCTGCTACTCTCGCTGCCACTGCTGCTGCTGCTACTGTCACTGCCACTGCTGTCTTCAGCGTCATTGATGCCGCTGTTGTTGTCTTGGCAGCAGCCGGCAATGACGGCTTTCTTTGGGCATAAAAAACAGTCAAAATTACTAGAAAAATTGGAATACTACTATGGCTATCTTGTTATCCATGTTGCCACTTCAAGAAATATGATTCTAGATCATTGAGGTAGAATTTTGCTTCAGAGAAGGTCTTGATTGGATCAATTCCAGAAGAAGCAACTGATGAATCAGTTGAATCGAAGGAACTACTACTACTACTAATGTTGTTGTCGTCGGGGACTGCATGCTGAGAAACAGAGCAAACTGCATGCTGAGAAACTACCTGCTGTAGTCATTGGTCAGGATTAGGCTGGGAGAACGTAAAAGCAGCAGCAGAATTGTTAGTCTTTGCCCTCTTACTACTAATAGTCATATCATCTCTAATTTGAGGTCTGTGCTGCTGCTGCTGCTGCTGCCTGCCGTCGCAGCTCAGCCTGGAGCTGCTGCTGTTGCAAGATCTGAGCCTGGAGCTGCGCCTGGAGTACTTTCTGTGCCTGGAGCTGCTGCTGTACTTGCTGCTGAGACTTACTAAAATGAATGCTTGATTGCCGAATTGCCACAGGAGGTGCAAAGGGTCTTTTGGCATCCTCATTCTTCTCAAGGAAAGCAATTTGGAGGATAGTTCCTTTGTTACCATTTGCATCAACAGGACACTCAAAGACCTTCGGCCTTGTACTTGTCTTCTGCCTGATCCATAGATTTCCTGAATCGGAACAAGCCTTCCAAATAAACGGACCCATCTTCTTTTTCCAAGTTCTTCGAGTTCTTCCCCATTTCTGTGTACACTTGGTGTCCTTCTGGATAATTTTCGATGGTGTTGCCATTAGCATCGAAGCTAACATCCAAGCCGGTCATGAACAGAGCATTCTGCATGAAAATTGGTCCCCTTGAGCTTGATCTTCAAGGTCCTTTCATCAACCCAGTCCAAAGAGTAGTCGATTTCCTTTGTGCCACTGTGAAGGAGCATTCTCATCAAACAGTAGCCAATCAAGACCTTGAGCTTGTGATCCCAGACCTCCCATCGACCGGAGAGCATTGGATATGGCAACGATCCAGAAACTGTTTGGATTGGCCCCTGGATGGAGAGGCGCTTGAGGTTGGCATGGATATCAGCAAGGTCCAGGGCTTGCTGGGCTTCTGGGACCAGCAGCCATTCAAACCAACTTTTTTGGCATTGCTGCTTCTTCTTCTTCTTCTTCTTCTTGATGAGAGGATACAGAGTGTTCTGACTCCAATTCTGACTCCTCTGATTCGGCTCCTGCTGAAAGCCTTCCACGAAGCAATGAGCGTCATTCTTGTTGTTCTTTCAAAGGGTCCACTAGTGTAATTCCCCGGCTGTGTAGATCTTGAGCAAGGGTGGCCATAGCCTTACAAAATGGTGTGAGTAATACGTTGCCAGCGTGGAATTCCAAGAAACGAGACCGGATCTGTAGAACAGCACAACACAAATATGACTTAGGCCTGCCTACCTTTCCTATCTTTGCCCAGCTTGTTTGCTTGATGTTTCGCTTGATATAATTTGAGCTACAATACTTCCAGAGGGATCCCGGCTTGTCAGTTGGTGACCACCCCTCTTCTGCTTCTCTGTACAGATACCACCAAAAGTTATAGCAGGCAAGGCGCTTTGAAAGCTCTAGCTGTTGATATACTAAATCAGGATGCTTCTCTTGGTCTAGTTGTTTTTGTCCCTTCTTTGTTGCATTCCTTGCCATTGTCGATACATCAATTTTTGAGAAAAGAAAAGTGAGCAATGGAGAAAAAATTCGAAACAGGTTCCAGAACAAGAAGCAGCACGACTGTTGTATGACCAAAGACAAAAATTCAGTCCGCGATTAATTAAGGCCAAAAGTCCGGACCCAGTCCCCATGACTCGTTACCATCAACTTACTAACAACTTACCAACAACTTACCAACAAGCTACCAACAAGCTACCAACAACTTACCATAATTGTTGGTAAGTTGACGGTAAGTTGACAGTAAGTTGATGGTAGCACAAGGTCAACAAAAACCTGAAGCACGATTTGGTACTCAACTGGTCGTTGCAAGGTGGTCGCAACACACTATATATATTTAGTAATGAAGATAAATATATAAACATGACTGAGCCAATGCCAGATGTACTATTACTACTGAAGTACTTATTCACCAGTACCTAACGAGTGTGTAGCAAGCAGCAAGAGTGGCACTACTAAAACTGCTTGGTTGCCAGCTAGTTGCGCGCGCGCGCAGTAAAAAAGCTGATTCGGAAGGGTCCAGGTTTTTTGTTGACCTTGTTCTTACCATGATCAACTTACTATCAACTTACCAACAATTATGGTAAGTTGTTGGTAAGTTGTTGGTAGCTTGTCAGTAGCTTCTTGTTGGTAAGTTGTTGGTAAGTTGTCGGTAACTTGATGGCAACGAGTCATGGGGACTGGGTCCGGGTGTTCGGCCTTAATTAATGCGCGGACTCAATTTTGAGAAGGAATGGCAAGGTGTTCGCTCTAGAACGCCAAAGAGCCAAATCGCGTGCTGCTTCTTGTCATCATTGTTGTGGTATTCAACTCGTGCTCGTAGCCGTGCAAAAGCTTGCCCAACAAGAGATCATCCTCTTGTTGTTGTTGATACTGCTGTTGCTGCTGCTGTTGCATCGTCACGCTTCCCCGGCTGTGGCTGCTGCTGTGCTGTTGTGATCCCCGGCTGTTGGTCCCGGCCTCATTGGGTGTCCGGGACCTCCCCCTTCTCCTCCGGGGAGGAGTGCGCTGGATGCTGCTGCTGCTGTTGTTGTTGTTGTTGTTGTTCCTTTATCTGTTGCTCGACATGGAATCGTCGTACGAGGGGTCCTGCATCATGGCCGTGGACGCGGTCAGAATGCTCCGGGAACAATCCGCGGCCTTGCCCGCAGCGGTGATCTTGTCATAGACAGATGCAAAGGCAGACACTGCCAGGGCACGGGCCCTCCAATGGGGGCTCTTGGGCGGCTGTGACTATGACGGTGGCAACAAGCGAAAGGGGTTCGGGAGCGAGGGGGAGGAAGAGGACGACAATGCGGCGATGGCATAGCTCTTGGTTCCCCCAAAACACCCCGGCCCCCGGCCCAAACGTCCCACGCTAGAGCATAGGGAGCCAACGCCGGTGCCGTGGTTTCGGTTCCCCCACACTGAATCAATTCGAGGTAGCGGCTGGCAATAGGCTACCATCAAGCTACCAACAACTTACCAACAAGCTACTAACAAGCTACCAACAACTTACCAACAACTTACCAACAACTTACCAACAACTTACCATAATTGTTGGTAAGAAGAAGTTGATAGTAAGTTGAAGGTAGCTAGGATGCTGGCCCTGTTTTACTAAAAACAATCACATAGTTTTCTGTTACTTAATCAGCAATAGTACTTTGAGAATGAGTTAGTACATTTAGTAATATTCTGGCAAAACTTTCCACGATTAAATACTTATTCAGTACCCGTGTGTAGCAAGCAAGAGTGGTACCGTACTAAAACTGCTTGGTTGCCAGCTAGTTGCGCGCGCGGCAATAAAAAAGCTGATTCGGAAGGGTCCTGTTGCTGGCGCTGTTGCTGGCGCTGTTGCTGGCGCTGTTGCAATGTGAATTGGCAGCAACAAACAAGAAGGGCTGATACGAAACAGGGGTTGGGTTGTACTTCACTTAAACGATGCTCATGCTTGTGTCAAATCCGTGCAATTTATTTTAAAATTCATAAATGTTTGTTGCCCGCATAAAAAAAATTCTCTATGTCTTTTTGCACGCAACAATTTCCAGGAGGACTAATTTCCCATCCAAAATTGTATCCTGTTAGATGGTTGCTGCACAATTTTTCTCTGACAGAACTTCATTTCATGCTAACCCCAGGAATGATTTACGTCACTTAAACGATGCTCATGGTTGATATTGCGTCAAATTTGTGTGATGTATTTAAAAAAATCTGAAAAGTTTTGTTGCACGCATCACAAAAAATTCTCTTCGTATTTTTGCACGCAAGTTTCAGCCCCAGTATTATGGTTGCTTCACAATTTTGGTATTGTACAACTTTGTTTCATGCTTACCCCAATAATACTTATTCTCCATTCAATTGTTGTCTTTTCCACATGAAACTCATCTTTTTTAATAATATCCTCTACTATGTACAATGATATTGCCGTAGCGTTATTATGAATGGCTTGACAAATATATGAGCTTCTTGATAACCAGCAATCTATTATGCTACCCCCATTTCACAATACTCACACTACAAATATCGAATACCAAAAGCCAACAGACATCATATTTTTGTACAAAGAAGAAAGCATTTTATCCTCATTTGTAATAATCTCCTTCACACTATTCAATTTTAACAGCAGACAAATATAAAGTGTCAACCAACATACAATAATAGTAATAAACTAACTGCGGTACTATTGTTGTTAACACCATTTAGTTTTGTAATTTGTCTCTGTTTGCAAGGTAATATTTGTAGTCCTCGTCATCCTTGTCAAGAGTGTCCATCATGTCATATTTCTGATTTTGTTTTTTTCCTTTGTATTGTCTTCTTTCTCCTTGCGCCGTTGTATATCATACCCATTTTGCTGTTGGTATGTTTTAAGTAGTTCAATCTCTAGATTGTGTGTCTGTTGTTCCTTTCTTCGTATTTCTATTTCATTTTTGACATATTGGTATAGGTCTTGTCCTTCCTCATTCCATCCCTCTTTAATTCCTGACTTACTGCTGTCAGTGAATTACTTTCTTATCCTTGTCCCCTTTTTTGTGTTTAGCCACCATTTGTAGTCGTTGTAAAGGAAAAGCAGCACAAACGCTTCATTGCTTGAGGTGAAAATGTTACTGATTGTTATTTGTACCGATTTTCTTTTGAAGTCTGTCTGTTTTGGCGACACTGCTTCAAGATTTCTTTTGAAGAAATATTGTAATTCCGGTGTACTTTTTCATCGATAGCCTTGATGTAATTTGTACTTATTTTCTGAGTTTGTTTTTTCGTTTTCCATGATTAGAACTGTTCCTGGGAGACTATCCGGTATCTGTTTGTTCCTTTTATTGTCTAGGCATCAGTGTGAACAATATGATATGGTTAGTAATTTGAAAATGTTCATACTGGGAACTATGTTGTTCTTGTTGGTTCTTATTTTTATAATTTTTCCTTGCTAGTGTCTGGGCATTGTGCCTACATGTAGTTATTGCTCTGCAGAACATTCCATTCCACTTCGGTATATATATGGATGTTCCATGCCGTTGGTACTTTGTTTTCATGATTCAATTTTACAATCTTGGTAATAATTGTCTTTATGTATCGTGAACCTTGTTCGGTCGTTATCAGGAATTTCATTTTCCTGAACATTTGTTCCTTCACGTACATGGTAATGTAATTTTTAATGTTTTTGTCAGTGCGGTCTTTTGTGTCCTGCTGTTTTGCATTGCTGTTGATACTGGTACTATTGGTTGTATCAAATCTCAAAATGCAGCTTTGTTTTTATCACTTTTAAACTTTTCTTTTGTAACGGTGTTGCAGGTTATACATGTTACTGCCCGTTAAAGTGATCGGAAAATCTCAACATAGAGCACCGGATCTCAGAATTGTGGATCGTTGTTTCATATCATTATGCTTTGTTTTGGTCAGTTTTTTAAGTTTTCTTTTGGAACAGCAGTTGCAGGTTATACAATTTACTGGCCGTTAAAGTTGACAGAAAATCTCAAAATCTTTGTGCATTGTTGCATGATGTTTGGTTTTTGTTTGAGGTGTTGTGGTTTAAAGTTTTGTCAAATATGATTTTTGTTTCATCAGTTTGGAGGGTCTTCCTATGTCATGTTTGGTTGCGTTTTCTGATTTGTTATGCGGCGGGTTACTGTTACCAAATTGTATCAACTTAGATTGCTTTGACAGAATTTTATTTTGGTGTTCTCTAAATTGTGAATCAAAGAATGCCACAACAAACAACAAGAAGGGCTGAGAAGTATGTCTGGACCACCTGCACTGCCTGATGGAGATTTTGGCGAAAATGCCACTATTCCACAAGCAAATGCAGCTGCAGCTGCAGAAGACAACACTAGTATTCCACAAGCAAATGCAGCCGCAGCCACAACGGCAGCCATAGAAAACAACACTAATCCACCAGCAGATGAATTTGGTGCTGCAACCCCAGCGGTAGAAAACAACACTAATCCACCAGCAGATGAAGTAAATGGAACGCCTTCCAGTCAGCAATCAACTCAGTTATTGAAATCCATGATACTACTACAGCAGGTATAACAGAGTACACTCGCGTTGAACAAGAGGACAAAGTAGCGGAAGGCAAATTGCATGCTGTTTGGCCGATGAATGTTGTTAACTACGACACCATACTGAAGTACACAAAAGTGTATTTCAGCCTACTTTGGTGGTACATACGTTGTGTTGAATTCCCACCTGCACCTTTCACTGATGATGAAGGTCAGTTTTTCCATCCACGATTTCAAGATGATGTAAACAAAGGGAAACAATACGTCCGCCAGATGGTCTCTTTCTTTGATGGTCTTTCCTTTCACCACCCACTCAGGCATTTTCTCTCAGCAAGTCACTCCTTTCGAACAAATGGACCAAAGTATGAATAGAATTTGGGGGCAGGAAGTTTTATGCACACCAACAAGAGAAGGTACACCAGCAGTAGAGTTAGTCCCCTCTACCGATTCCCAAAAATAACTCAAAGTTAGATTGGCCATCTGATGTGTCAAAGGCACATCTTGCGTTTCAAAAGGTCCTCATATATTTGTGGGTACACTTCCAACAAGAGAAGGCACAAATTTTTCAAGAAGTCAGCCTGGACCACTTCGCTGATGAGTCATTCCTTGATGACAATTTGTACAAAGAACTATTGCCCAATCTGTATCAGTCTTCATTTCTGGTTTGAGGGTACAAAATACCAAGAGTTGAGAACTTGGTGGGGAAAATTCAATTTAAACTAGAAGTATAGGGCCGATGACTAGTAGTACATCCAGCTCATATCTTATTGAAAATGACCGGAAAGGCTCATTCTTTCTTGTCTTCACGATCGAAGTTTGATACTTAAGATTGGAAGCTAAAACACACGCTACAGGTTCGCATTTGTTCTTTTCAATGTTTTGTTGAGTGTGTGTGCTGTTTTCAAGAAAAGATAGCAGAGGTTCGCATACTTGCTCACTCATTTGAACCTGTTCTCTGCTACATTAACTACATAAGAAACAGTGATTCTATAGCGGCAGCGCGGTCTTTCACTGCATTAAAAGAACTGTCTTGCCCCTCGGCAAGCTCGTGCTCTTTATCTCATACTTTTAGATTATTTGATTATTCAACCTTAAACCTTGCATCGGACGCTCCACGTCCTACTGTAGAACTACAAGCCTAGGATCTAACTGGCTGTGCCCTTGGTAGCGAGAATAGATCCGGTTGAGCCTACAAGCTCAACCGTAGTGGAAATCAGAGAAATATTAGAACAAACAGACCAGCACCTCAACCGGCCTGCAGCTATCATTCCTACTGTTGATCTTCTTCACCTTTGGACCAAGTCAGCTTAACAGCCAGTTTTGAAAGGAAAATAATAGGAAGATGTACTGTGCGGCGACAAAATATTTGGAGTTTGATATTAATTTCAAAAAAATGGGTGAAATTACAAAGGGGGACCGGTGGAGTCTAGCCCACATCTGTGCGTTATTCCCCAAGAACCAATCTTGTTTGTGTGACGTGGGACTTAAAAACAAACTGAAAACAGAGGTCTATCTGGCATTTGCACTGAAATACTAGACTATCTGTTTCTCAAACACCTTCAAGTACACTTAAGGGCCCTGCTTGCTAAAATTTAAACACGTTAACAAAAATCCATATGCCTATTAGGACTCAATTTGATAAACCATGACAGGATATGGCAGTTGGAGCTTTGGAACAAATACGTATGGGACGACAGGGTATGAGATTTGTTGGTTTTCAATACATATGCGAGAACAGGGTATGATAGTTGAAACATACATTATGCAGTGTATGAGATTTGAAAAAGGCATTCTAGGTGATGCCGATGGGGAATGAGATTTTCTGAATTGTAAAGACAGGGTATGAGAGTAATTGCCCTCTCACGGTAATTATGGTTAAAAAAATAATCATAAGGTTGGACATTCGTCAAATTGTGGGCAAAAACTACAGTAAAGCACCCTCGGCCGGGCTCGAACCGGCAACCTCAGGATTAGAAGTCCCACGCGCTACCATTGCGCCACGAAGGCTTGTGTGCTGCTGCTACGACAACCTTGTTTACAATTTATTAAGAAAGATGTTGACCGAAGTGGGATTGGTCATAACCATCTTGTAAGATATCTTGGATCTTTCATACCCATGGTACGAGTAAGATTAACCCAGATACGTACCGGTACCAGGTACCACGGCCCGGGTAGTCGGCGTCCGAACGATCGGAAATACAGTAAGATTTAAGATTACCCCTGCCGTACATTGCATAGATACCGTACCCAATTGGTATGTACCGTACGCATTCCCTCGATGATTGATTGATTGATTCCGTTCATCCCTGCTGTCAAAGCACAACAACACAACAGCAGCGATCTTACATTAGACCCTCTCTCTGCTGCACACCGTACCGAAGGTATACCGATGGTACTTTTTCTGTTCAGTTCAGGCCTCGCAGCGACAACAACAACAACAACAACAACGGCAAATGAATTTGGTATTTACGTGTTGACACAACAGAACCCACACGTACACCAGTATGTATTCGAAACGGATTGATTCGATGCCTTGCGACTTCAGGGGACACGATGCGATCTAATACGGCACGATCCTTCCACCAAATGCAGTTTGATGCAGAAGGTGCAATAGGTGCAATAAGCGCTATACAGGATGCGGTACTGTATGATGGAATCTCCCTTTAAAATATGAAAAAGTAGAACGGTTTCGTTACGTTACGTTTCGTTACGTTTCGTTTGATTTCATTTTGTTTCATTTGATTTGATTTGATTTCGTTTCTCTTCGCTTCAAATTCGATGCAATGGAATGAGCCGATAGTCTTCTCTTGGTAGTCCCAAGAAAAATCCCAAACGGACCGACAACCCCTGTATCATTTTAACATTCTTGTGTGAATACTCCGTAAATAGTATCCACGGCCCGGCCCGGCCCGGCCCGGGGGAATGAATCGGTACCGTACCAGTAGTGTATCAACGATGTGCACCTGGTAGATAGTGCTCCGATACGGTCGCATCGCGAAACGAACCCTCGGACGAATTTTCGAATTCGTCCATCGCTGGGGTCCCAACAAACAATCCCAATGAATGCACACACACACACACACACACACACACACGAACAACGAACAACGAACAACGAACAACGAACAACCTGTTGATGAATGGATGAATGGATGGATGAATGGATGGATGAATGGATGGATGAATGGATGGATGGATGGATGGATTTATTCATTCCAGGATCCGTGATCCATTATCCGTGATCGATTCCATTCCATTCCATTCCACCGAGCTAAGCTATGGCGGTTGTTAGTGTTACACTGGTACGGCACGGAAGGAGTTCGTTTTGCCGAGACCAAACGCGATACGAGCGAAACCGAACCGCACCCTACTAGCTAGACGAAACCCGAAACCCGAAACGAATGAAATGAAATGAACGAAGTACAACGTTCCTCGCGGAATTCTTCCCCAAACCAGTGGGTTTTGTGTGTGTGTGTGTGTGTGTGTGTGTGTGTGTAAGTCGGTACTACTAATAATATGTAAGCATTGATCTTGCGTCGCGTTGTATTGTACTTCAGTAGCAAGCAAGAATAATATCTCCTTCTTGTTTCGTGCTCCACGGACAATGCGATGCGATGCGATGCGATGCGATGCGATACGATGCAATGCGATGCGATACGATAGTCGGTGTGACAGTGCGGTACTCGTAGTGCGAGTCCCGGTACCGATATGGTGTGTGAAGGAGTTTTGGTTAGCACCGGTAAATCGTAGTATGTGTGGTGTAGTGTGTGAAGGGGTTCTGGTGAGTAATTACCGTAATAGCGGTAAGATACAACGGTATTAATAATAGAGCCGCAATTATCGTTCGGGAGAACAGTTGTTCGGTACGAATCACATACATCACGGGTTTAGGCCCAGTCAATTGCGAAGAGTGGTGCGCCATAAATCCGAAACAAAATCGACTACGTACCGTATGTGTAACATAACATGGTTTCGAACGATTGGATCTGTTGTCGTAGCATGGTGTGGTGTGGTGTGGTGTGGTGTCATCTTCTGACCTGGTGCGATGCTTTCTGTCTTCTTCTTCCTTCTTTTCCGTCTGGATTTTTTTGGAAACAACTTCTTCCGCCGTTCCACGGGAAGGAGAAGAGAGGGAACAAGGAAGCCGAATTAACTGGTTCGATTGTTTGTCCACTTCGCAAGATACCGTACGTAACAACCGGTACGAGAAAAGCGGGAGACAACGATTGCGACGATCAAACGATAAGATAAGGGAATGGAGGTCGCCGCACGCCGCACGCCGCAGATACGGTATATAAGTACGGTTCGGTACCGTACTAAGATACTATTGGTTGGTTCTAACTACAAAAAATAGTCATGCGTGCGGTGCCAGGATCGTAAAAATAGACTTTTAGGATCGATTTGTCGACGTCAAAAGCATCTGGCAGGTTGAGGGTGATTATGAATTATTGGTCTCGTGCGATCGTCACGATCGATAAGTAGTAATTACTAATGTTTAGTATCGATAATGTATGAATAGCACGGAACGGTAGAGCATGGTACCGTCAAAGGCGTTGAAGCGAAGAATACGGTAGTCCTCGAAAAGAACAGAGAATGTTGTTGTCTCCTTCGTTAGACTGTGATCGTATCGACGATGGCATGAATTGCAATAAATACCAACGACCGTAGAACAATGCGTCAATATTCCTTGAGGATGGCATCGACTCGGTCATAAATACCAACGACCGTAGAACAACGCGTACATTCGTCGATACACATTTATCTGGGAATCGTTCGCCTCGCTGACGCTCAAAAAAGAAAGAGTACGAATAACCTTATAAATGAAATGTGTCGTGGCATGACTCCTAAGTACATTCCCGACTGTGTCTCGATCCACGATATATAAGTACGAATTTAAAAATACGAATGGTTCTGACACGTGATGGATTGAAAGATTTTTGAATGAGAAACAACTACATAAGTAGGCTTCATCGAAATAAAGCATCTTTTCTTAACCCCCTTAGTTTCTTGACGTAGGCTTGTCAAGACTCCTCCATTTTTCTGATTCGACTCGAGTCAAAATTGGGTCGCGATCGATAAGTGAGCAAAGACGAGTCCACGGAATGGTTGCGTTCGATTTCGCGCGTCCTAAGTACCTAATGTTCGCGGTCGCGATTGTTAAGTACCTGATCCCAACGAATCGATGTGATATTATCGCTATCCATCTATTTATAAGGTCGGCGATTTACGACACAGGTCAGGTACGGTACTCGAAGAGGACGCCATCCGTACTCGTACTCGTACTCGTACTCGTTTCCGTGCTCACAGGAACCGTCGAAACGGTCGGTCGGTGAAAACTCGTGATTGTCACGATTGGGAGACCCTAAGTGCTAAAAACAATCCTCTATTTCTGAAACCCGCCTTGTTTAAGTTCCTTTTGCTTTACTTCAACGTCAAGGAACATTGGTGTTCGGGAATATTTGAATGGGAACGGACGAATCATATTTTGACAATTAGGACTCGTGATTACCTGTACCGTAAACTAAAAAAATGATGATAAAAAAGCATTCTTTGAAGCGCAATAACAACGGAACGTGAATTTTTCTCTTCCTTCGACAGATAGGTTTTACGAGGGAAGCGGGTTTTGTCACGAAGGACTGCAATAATATTCAATACTCTGCGAAGGAAACGAAACCTATTTTTATACCCGGTACCACCTCTCACAATTCCGCATCGAATCATATTCGAAAAGCAACAGCAATATCAATATCAATATCAATATCGATATCAATATCATCGCACTAGTACCAAAACAAGTTTCTGTTTCCCACAACACTCTAAACAACTCTACTCTCACAATAATAAGAACACAATGAACGACCTACGCAACGCCGTCTTTCCTCCAGTCTCGGTCACAAGCAGTTCCAACATGATGGTAAACAGGTATCCGAACTCGTTCTTCCAGCAAGAAAACCTCATCCACAACGAGGTCCTTCCCATTCCCCTCTTCCATCAATCGTTATCGGTGCCCGAGCACGTGTCTCTATCTCTTTCTTCTCCCACCTCGTGCTCCATGTCTGCTGCCATCCAGCCCACCGCCAGCACGGTTGTCATTGGGAAGGGACGAGTCCCCAAGAAGGCACCGGGAAACCGCAAACTCCGCTCCCTCGTCCAGGACAAGGTCCAGGATTACGTCAATGCCAAGTCCAAGATGGTCAAGTCCTCCATCGTGACGGACATTTACTTTGCCATCGAGGAGCTCTGCCGCAAGGAAGGAAACGCCCCGCCCTTTGTCCGGTACAACGGAACGGGATACACGAAAACCTCGGAGTCGATCGCACGAGAGAAGATCACCTCTTGCTTTCGCGATTGCCTCCACGATCGCTACAAGTCGAGTTCCAAGAACAAGGTGGCCAAGCGACGAATCGCCAACAAGGAGAAGGCCGAGCAAAAGCGAAAGAAGCGCATCGAGGAACAACAGCGCGAGTTTCTGAGGCGTGAGATGCTGCCGATGCCCTGCACGGTACAGATTCCACAAGCAACAGCAACAGCAACACCAGCAGCAACAGCAAGCACAAGACCCACCACAACAGCAACCACCACAACATCAACAAACACTCCAGCAACAGCAACAGCAACAAACACTCCAGCAAGGCCACAGCACGTCGTCCTTTGCCTTTTTGAACCAATTTCAACCCAAGATTTCTCGAAGTCGGTACGTTCTCCACACCACTATTCGAGTTCGTCAATTCCCCGGTCGATAAATCATTCTTCGAAAAGGTTCCCGTGCCCGCCCCGGACATGGATTGTGCGTCGACATGTTCCTCATCGTCGTCTTCTTATCAATCCAAATTTACGGGTGGAACAGATGGGTTCTGAGGAAACAAACGAACGAACGAACTCGACCGGGAACAAACTAGACACTCACAGACAACACGAACCAATGGGACGACGCTGTAGAAATAGGAGAATTACATTTTTTTGTACAAGTACCAGTCCAACTCTATGAAAACAGTACGAACTATATTGCATATCACAGAATACAATACAATACCCAAATTTTAAACACATCACAACACTACTATGTTATAATAATACTATTGTTGTTACTATGTTATAATAATACTATTGTTAATTGTATTGTTCATGCCTCGGCCATCGCTTCTTCTAGTTCGACATGTGTGGGTGGCATGACTATGAGCACGAGCACGAGCACGAGCACGAGTACTCGGATAGCACTGTAAGATGATTGCTTATTTTAGTCCATACACGTACTACGACTATCATTATTTTAACACTGCTACCGTACTATTGTTTGTGCGTCGGCCACCTGTCTCCGCGATTCCGAATATGAGTACCTGAACTCAAGTTGTTACTTACCGTACGTGTCGGCGAAACTGACAACAACGGTTTCCCGAGAAAGCGAAAAAAGCAGAAGTTCATGACAATTCCTTCGTTCGGCATTAAATTTTATACCCGCTAGGTTTTCCGACACCTACCGTATGTACTGGGTTGAATCACACATCAGAGGACCAACAGAATTTTATCAGCCATTTTGGAGTACTCTTGGATTCTTCTTTTTCCAATAGTTTTGCTTGGAACCGCAGTAACAGGGGTCAGATACACTCCTCCAATTTTATAATTATACCCTTCATTATTATCATCCATTTCGGAGTACGTTAGTCGTGAATTCTTCTTTTTTCGCTGAAAGTTTTTTGCTGGTTGTACCGGTAGGTAAGTATTGGAACCGCAGGAACAGGGATCAGATACACTCCTCCAATTTGATAATTATATCATTTCATTCCCTTCTCCCGTCAAAAATATTATGGTTGATGACCTTTTCTACCGAATCTGAGGAACTGTTCTTTCGTATGAGAAGAGCTGTTCTGAACTTCGAGCATAACCGAAAAATAAGTCGAAACGCTGCCGTATTCTTGACTAAGAATGAAAACGGCGAGCAATCCCAAACTGCCATGCCCACCGCTCACGAAAAACACACAGGGTACTACATACTTAATTGGAGCGATATGAATACTACTTATTGTCGTGTGAAAAATACTTATGGTGGTGAAAGTGTACCAGTCACAAATCGATCACTACTCACGAAAAGAATATTGGACGTATCCGTATGTATGAACCTTAGGGCTCGTACAGTCGTATCCTACAGAATGGTCCCGGGGTACGTACGTACGTACGTATCAAGCTGTTTCATCCAAACGCCACGCCCGAAGCTACGTACCGGTAAGATTACTACAGTACTAGCTAATTACTGCTAGTAGTACTAGGGTAAGGGTAATCTTACTCGTAATTAGTAGTACCGTACTAGTAGTTGGAATAGCAATCGTTCTGTTCCAGTAACATCCCCATCATCGCGATCCTCCCATCCGGGCCGGCGGTACCGTACAATACTATACCGTATGTCATCGTCATGACTCTGTTCCTGATCGATCGATTGATAAGTACGGTAATGTGCCGTCTGCCGCACGGCATCATCTGTACTAGCCTGTTACAGTCACAACACCGTTGCCATTGCGAGTCTAGCTACTGTTCCAGCAGTAACATCCCCATCACCATCACCATCGTTGGCGCCACCTGGTTCTGCTGACTATCAGCAGACACCAGTCTATTATCTCTTGCCATTCCAAACTTATTACTAGATTTCTACCATTGCATCGCGTAGTATTGAAGTAGTAGGGTACCGGTACCGGTACCGGTACCGGTAGGATTGTTGTTGTTATTGTTATTATTATTAATAAAGTTTCGAAGTAGTATTAATAATCCTTCGAAGTGATCGCTCGAAAAGAGCGATGCGCTTCCTAAGTATCACAACGCAATACATAGTACAACGTGTTCATGTTTGTTTGTATTTATGTTGATCATATTGATAGTATTCCTAGTTTCTACCTGAGACCTCCGTGCAGAGAGCAGTGACCTCCTAAGAAGAAGTAGTATACTACCGGTAGTACTATACTGTATCACAACGCAATACGACATCATGTTTCTATTCTATAAATCCTAGTAAATTCTACCTACTACCTCCGTGCAGGGCCCAGAGAGGAGTGACTTCTAAAGAAGAAGTACTGTATCACAGCAACGCAATACATCATGATGTTCATCATAATAATATTATAAATCCTAGTTTCTATCAAGAATCTCCGTCCAGAGATTACCGGTAGTACTACGTAGTCGATTCCGAAGTTTTGTATCACAACGCAACATATGTTTATGTTTCTATTTATTATCTATGTATATTTATATAATATAGATATAGGCATGGAGCCATATTGATTTGTACCGTACGGTACAGCAGTATTCTTGGTTTCTACCTACTACTTCCGTTCAGAGAGCAGCCGTGCTGAAACTAATCGATTCATTCATTGAAGTCGTGACTTTTAAGTACGGTACGAGTACGAGTATCCCATTGGAACTGCAATCATACCGTACGGTACTACTTCGTACAAAATATTACTCCGTAATGAATAGAATTAGAGCTCCACTACTACCGTACATACCGTAGGTACCAGTAACTGGTATCCCATTGCAACCACCATAGAAGATAGTACCGTATTGGATTGTGGCGGGTTGTGTTCGGTGCGATATAGTATCTCGGTTGAGTGAGGAGCGAGTGGCTTTCTTCCGTTGTTGGGTTGTCTTCTCCCGGACCGACACGAAGAAAGAAGCATTTTGAGGAAGGAATGAATCAATCAATCAGTCAGTCAGTCAGTCAGTCATCATCGGTTGGTGAGTGGGACACGCACTGTACCGAACTTTGGACTGCCGATGCTGCTACCGTACGAGTAAGAGTTTACCCGGGACCTGCTTCTCGACACATCTCCAAACCCCTTGGTTCAGCTTCCCTCTCTCCGAGGGACTTTTTTATTCGGGGATGCGAGGCACCATGCGGTACGAGTAGGGTAGATTCGATTCATTCGATTTCATTTCATTTCATACGATTCGATTGGATTCGATTCGATTCAATTCAATTATTCGACTGAAGAATCATTTCTGCTTCAACATTGAATCTTCGCTGCTCTGCTTCGGTGCGTTGTTGCACTTAGGCTTAAATTACCTTTGCCGCTTCCCGAACCGGATTCGGATGCCTTTGGGCGAGCGCCGGATGGCGTGGTGATTACGGCAAGATTCAACTAGTATTTCATTATTGATACTGCATTCGATTGTTCGATTGAAGAATATCTCCTTCAACATTGAATCTTCGCTCCTCCGCTTCCGGGAGATACTTTCTTCGCCGCTGAGCTGAACCGAACCGGGTTCGGATGTTGATTGGATAGTAGGTATTTTCGATGCGAATTCGATAATTCTAAAAAGTCTTTTCAAGGTAGTAGTAGTAAGATTACGAGCAACATACTTCAACTCAATTGACTGGTAGATTATTCAAAACGAATGAGACCAAGTTTGATCTCATTGATACCGTACATTCAATATCTTTCCTGGTCGAAAAGGATGTCATAGATAGTAGTATCTGGATCTGCTTGGAACCGAACCGGGTTCGGATGTTGATTGGATAGTAGGTATTTTCGATGCGAATTCGATAATTCTAAAAAGTCTTTTCAAGGTAGTAGTAGTAAGATTACGAGCAACATACTTCAACTCAATTGACTGGTAGATTATTCAAAACGAATGAGACCAAGTTTGATCTCATTGATACCGTACATTCAATATCTTTCCTGGTCGAAAAGGATGTCATAGATAGTAGTATCTGGATCTGCTTGGATCCATTTTGTTGCATATGGATGCACGGTATGATTACTAGTAGTGTTGGTGGTGCGCCGCCCGCGAGCGTACCAGGGTACGATACTACTAATAGGGTACGAGTACTCATAGTTTACTATATATATATATATATTTATTTATTTTACCTGTCCAAAAAATTAGGAATGTGGAATCTCCACACAATATCACTGATGGATCAACAGTAGTCATCCATATTGCATGCTAATGACATCCATTCAATCACCACATGAGCACATCCACTGGATGATGACACCCGGCAATCATACACCACTGATTGTTTGGCTACTAGTACCTTCATAGTTTAATTACTTGTTGTATCTAACAAACAGGGTTGATTGCGCTCTTTAAGGTTTCGTAGTAGATTTGCTGCTGATTTCAACATATAAGTAATTAAACTACTACCGGGTAGTAGTTGACATAGTGATTGCCTGATTCAACTCGGAACCACCATAGTGCTTCCAACTAGTAGAATACAACACCATGCACGTTGAGTGGATACTAGTATCCTCTGGGCGAATTGTTGCTGTAGAAGTCAATACAATCCTCCGGCAACATCATGGATCAATTGAACACATCCAAGAACACCACCCCTGCCCCCCCCTGGCAGCAGCTACCAGCAGCAGCAAGGGGACAGATCCCGCAACCGAAACCGGCAAGGCAAGAATGGCGGGGCCAGCAGCTATCCCACTAGCGGTGAACGTAAGTTCAGCGGCCTGGACCAGGATGAACTCAAAGGAATTGTTGCCCATGGATCAAAGTCAGTCCACTATGACAAGCTCTATGAGGCCCTCAAGATAGCGGCTGGCAAACTGAATTCTAAAGTTAAAACCACTCTCATCAACGTGGAGGCATTTTACACCGACTACACCAAGATGGACTAGGCTAGCAAAATCAAGGTTGAAATACTGATGGAAGATATGTTTTTGTCAATGGTGATTGTAAATGGGAGCAACACCAAGATCCATCGAAATCTGCAGGGGGTCCTCAAGGACAATTAAAGTCTCGGATCTGACGTCTACCCAACATTGCAACCAAAGGCGCTTGAACTGATGAATCAATACAAGTCAGTGACAGAAACCACCCCAGGACAAGCCAACAGTGGCAGAAGTGAGCAGAGTGGTGCCTACAGCGGGACAGGAAACAATACTAAAAGTGACAAGGGAGGTGATACCACCAAGTAAACAACCCTTGCAACTTACGGGATCACGATCAACGCAAAACCGGGTGACTCCAAGGTGGCCGGCGCTCACCAGATCTTAATGGCTGGCATTGAGGATGGGGCCTTTGATAATGAGCTTTGCTTCTTCCAATTCAACCACGTCACCAAGGCACATGAGGACTGCTCGGCGGTTGCCTGGCAATCCCCACCAAAGGCCAGGAGTGCGAAGGCGGTTGCCTGGCAATCCCCACAAATGGCCAGGAGTGTGGCGGCAATTACTGCTACTACTCAGGAACACAGTGTCAGCAATAAAGTGGAGTATATGTTCTCACAATCAAGTGGGAGCATTGATCCATACTGAATTATGTTGGTTAGTCAGGCTAATACCTGTAACTGTGTAAGCAACCCAAGGCTACTGAAGAGCATCCAGACTCATCCGGATGGGAGAAAAGTCCGAATTCATTGCAATGCCAGCGTTGTTGTTGTCAATCAGGTTGGTGATCTCCCAGGATTTGGGACCGTCTGGTTCCAGGAAGGGGGGATGGCCAACATCCTATCACTCAGTACATCAGTTTGGTGTCCGACAGATATTGAATCACTCTAGACACTGCCATCACCCAGTCATTCTTTGTGCACAAGCTAGATGGGACCACTTGCCGCTTTGATCAAGCAGCCAGCGGACTATACTGCTTCAATTTAAAGGAAACAGATGGAACTATTCTTCCCATCACATCAGTGGAGGGACAGAAGAAACTGTATTGAGATCTCGACGTACGTCGGGCCACAAAGGTGTGTTAGCTACAGGATACCTCTGGTTTCCTAGCGTGAAGGACTACCTCAAGATTATTGACAACAATCTGTTGCTTAAACTACCCAGTGACACGGCGTGATATCAAGATCACTGAAGACATTTTTGGGACTAACACAAATATCATCAAAGGGAAGGCCGTCGGACAACAGCCTACACATGTTTGGGAGGATGTCAACCCAATCCCTGCAGACATCCTGACATTCTACAAAGATGTGTCTCTCAGCGTTGACATTTTTATAGTCAATGGGATTAAGTTCTTCAGGAGTGTGTCCCAACACCTGTACTTCCAGACAGTTAGCGGGTAATTGAGGATGATCCCAGCCAACAATTTATCAAACACTAGCTGCCATTATTGGGCTCTATGCCACACGCGGACTTGTTACAACGGTTGTGTCCGGAGACAATGAGTTTAATTGCCTAGAAGAGGCACTCCTGTTGTGAGACCCTCCTGTTCGCTTTGAGGGGGTTGGAAGAAACCAACACAAGCTATATGTGGAGCGGGACAATCAGACGTGCAAGGAGTGCATCTGATACATGTTTGCATCAATACTGTTTAAGTGGCTGCCCTGACACGTCACCGTAGACATGGTTGCGGCCAGAATCTTCTGGATAAACAACTGGTGTAACCAGGTGGGTGTGTCTGACACCATCTCACCCCGGCAACTCATGACAGGCATCCGGCTTGATGTGATAAAGCATTGCAAGTTCCAATTTGGGGACTATGTTCTCGCACATGATGACATGAGCAACAACACAATGAGTCTAAGGGCCAGAGATACAATCTTCCTCTGTCCAACCGGGGATCAAAGTGGTGCAATGTATCTTATTTACCTCAAGACAGGGTGCCGTATTTGTCAATGCACTGCAACCCCCACACGCATGACAAACACAGTGATCAAGCGTGCAGAGGCTGTTGCTGCTGAACAAAATTCCCCCATTGGTCTTATATTTGGAGACAGGGAGGGGATCACCACCATTCTGGATCTGGACACTGAGTCAGCGGCGTCCCACAATGGAGCCTCCCGCTTCTCATTCACGCCCAGTGACAATTCAGTTGGCGATGAGGGTGCACTCGGCACAATGGACCCCAAGGAGCTCTATGACCTCCAGCAAGACCAAGCACAACACAAAAACAATATACAGCATGACGGTGCTGACAAGGAGAACCACCATGGTGATGCACACCTACCAGTCAAGGAACCAGAGGTAAACACCGCAGCTAGTGAAGTTGATGGAGGGACTGACCCCAATGACGGTGCCACCGAGCTTGGTGAGGATGGCGCGTCCGTTGGGCCGGCCAATGCAGCAAACACAACTGACTCTGACTCTGATCAAGAAAACAATGCTGATGGGGCAAGTATTTCCAGCGCCGGCCAAGCCCTGACCCTGCTGGATGACCCAGATGGCGAGGAATTCGAGCTCACCAATGATGGGCCAGACATGACACACAACTATAACATGAACAGTGATGAGGACGTCAATAGTGCAACGGTCGACAATGGCCTTGATGAAGCACCATTGCGCATGACCCTCAGGCCACGAGTCACCCGTGGACACAATAAATATGGGCCTGCAGAGGGACACCAGCCTGACGTTCACCACCAGAGCCTCGCATCTACGCACTCAGATGGCTTCAAGCAAGCTGCTCAGAAATTGGAGGCCGACCAAGATAAGTATATGTTCATATCCAATACCATAGCCTCATACAATAACATTGACGGATCACTGGTGACCAAACAGTATGGAGTCAAAGCCGGGCTGAAGCTGTTTGGGACAGCAGGCATGGAAGCCGTCATGGCTGATCTTGAGCAGTTACACAAATGAAAAGTAGTACACCCTGTGCACATTAGGGACATGACATGTGATGAAGTAAAGTGTGCACTCCCTTACCTAATGTTTCTCAAGAGAAAGCGCTGCGGGAAGATCAAGGCCCGTGGCTGCGCCGATGGAAGGTCTCAACGCGACTTCATCTCCAGGGAAGACACCTACTCACCCACTGTTTCACTCCGTGGTCTAATGCTCGCATGCCTCATTGACGCAATTGAAGGGCACGATGTTGCCACCACCGACATCCCAGGAACCTTCCTGCAGACTCCAATCCCAGAGGGGGAGGTGGTTCACATCTGATTCAATGGTCCCATGGTCAAGCTATTGAGACGCATCAATCCAGAACTCTGCAACAAGTATATTGTGCAAGGCTGCCGGGGCAAAGTCCTGTAGTATACCCAAGCTGACAAGGCAATATATGGAACCCTGAGGGCGGCCCTGTTGTTTTGGGAACGCCTATCAGGGCAATTGACCACATGGGGTTTTGAACTCAATTCATATGACATGTGCACAGCAAACAAGATTATCAATGGGCTACAGTGCACAATCGTGTGGTATGTTGATGACCTGAAGATATCCCACAAGGATCCCAATGTGGTAACAACAGTACTAGATGACCTCAACAAGGTGTTGGGGGTGGAGACCCCACTCATGGTGACTCGAGGGTGTGTTCATGACTATGTGGGGATGACCATCAACTACAGTGAACCCGAGAAGGTGAAGTTCAGCATGTTTGACTATCTTGAGGGCATTATGAGTGAACTTCCGGAAGATCTTATCAAAGGGAAAACAATCCCAACCCCTGCTTCTGACCATCTGTTCAAGGTGAATGCTGAGGGTGACAAGCTCAAGCTTGTGGATGCTGAGGCATTTCATAAACATGTGGCACAGCTTCTGTTTGCAAGCAAGAGAGGAGCCCATCCTGATATTTAAACATCTATCGCATTTCTCTGCACATGAGTCTCAGATCCAGATTCTGATGACTGGAAGAAGCTAAGAAGAGTTCTAGGGCACATATGTGACACCATCTTCCTGCCCCTTGTGTTGGGGTGGGATAACATGGGAAATGCCTATTGGTAGGTTGACGCCTCCTTTGCAGTGCACTCAGACATGAAGAGCCACACGGGAAGGGTGCTGACATTTGGGCAAGGGGCCGTCCTTGCACTATCTACAAAACAGAAGCTCAACACAAAGAGCTAAGTTGGTAGGAGTGGATGACACACTGCCATATAACTTATGGTGTTATTATTATCTCGAATGGCAGGGCTACTCCGCCCAAACCAAGCACTGCACTGGCACTGCTGTCACCTGCAGACTCGGGAAGAACAATATTCTCAACCAAGACAACACAAGCGCAATAAAGCTGGAGATGGGAAATCCTCTAGATACACAGGTCAGAACATGCCTTCTTGTGTAAGGCTTAAGTACCAAACATTGTGCACAAAACTGCCATAGATGTAATCAAACTTGTAAGCATAATTGAACTTCCTCATGATATCCTTACATAACAATTTGCTGTAACTACTTAGCTTCATAGTTGCAATTCAGTTTCAAATTTGCCTTGATTTGCCTCCATTGATACCACTACATTCATACAATGCATCAAGCTTGATCCATCTGTAGCAGCAGATACTTTCTTTCTTAGCCTCCAGAGCACCATGGAGATAGACGGTACCACCATCAAAGTGAACTAGCTCATACAACAGCTTGATTCTTTTATCGTAATGTCATTTTGCAGTGATAGCTTGATTAACATAGTTGTTGATCTATTTTAACAGTTTGGAATAGAAGAGCTTTCTCTATTCCGCAGCAAGTCATCCATATGTTTTTCATCCTCTTCCTCTGTATGGAAGGTGAGGAGGAGCTTATTGATAGAAGAATAGATCATCCCTTCAAGCACTCTTCCAAGTTGAGGTCCATGCTCCCTAAGCGTTGCCATAATAATCAAGCTTTCCAGGTCATACTTTCTGGTGAGAACAAATGGTTGCTGTAGGAATATCTCCTAGAGTATGTAGGGGCATCTGCCTTCTTCAGGTATCCAGTTCTGGTCGTAGAACACCCATCCCTTGTGTTCTCTTGTCAATCCAGAAACTCCATCTTCAGGGGTCCATCCATAAGGAAGCTTGTGGTACATGCACTTACTACCACCAGATCCCTTCTCAAACTTAGATCAATAGCAGAACTCGTCATAGTCCCCTGGGTTGGCAACATCAATCCATGCTGGTTCTCCATACAAGTCCACTCTTGTTGTCTGAGGGAGAGTAGTCCAGTGGGGGTTTGAGGTAAGTAGGCAGTTGTTTCTTTAACCTGGGTTCTACCCTTGTAGTACCCTAGTAACTATCTTGCACTTGCATCCCAGCATGGAGTTCATTGGCGTTGACAGCACTGCTGTTGTTGTTGTTGTTCTTGTTCTTGTTCTTGTTTTGTTCCTGTTCTTTTTCCTGTTCTTGTTCTTGTTCTTGCTATTGTCATCATTGCCGACATTGTCGGCAGCTAATGATCCCTCCTCATCACTATCCCCTCCATCCCTGTCTAGTAGTTCTGCATCCCAATCATTGGTTGTTTTGGTTGATTTGGGACTGAGTACTAACATTAGTGGGGAATGCAGTGTATTCATTGTCCTTGTCTTTGGCATTGTCCTTGTTGTCCTTGTGTTGCTCATGTTGGTGTGTGTGCAGTATTGCTGGTCAAGCTCTTCTGGATCAGGTGATTGCTCCAAGCCCACTTGCTGTGGTTAGGGAGCTGGCTGATGGCCCCCCTGCTTTCATTCCTGCCAATTCAAAGCCCAGGGATGGGCGGGGCGGGGGTGTTGGTGTCTGGTGTCTGGTGTCTGGTGTGGTCAGTGGATTCAGATTCCATTGCCGGTGCCCAGATCCGCATCAATCATCATCGTTTTGCTGGTTTTGTTGCTGGAGCCATGGTTGCCATTGGAGGTAGTAGATAAGAGTTTAGCTTGCTTCTTGTTGCTGCTGTTGTTGTTGTTGTTGTTGTTGTTGCTAACATGATTTTTGTGAGGTTAATAATTAGTAGTACTTTCTTTGTTTTAATTTTAATTTTAATCCATTTGATTTTTTTCTAGGGTTGAATTATTCTATCATTGGCAGAATAGTTCCGGCACATGGTGTTTCGTCAACATGATTCAATTGAAAGAACTAAAATAACGTGCATGAAAATAAATGGTGTCTTGGTGGGGTTGCTTGATCACTCACATCAGGATGATGTAAAACATTTCATTGGTTGAAAATACAGTATCCACGTTACGGGTTAAAAGTATTGGCTAGCTTCGGCAACGCAAAAACGCACGCACTACGTGTGTTTTTGAGTTTGGCTCAATGTCCTGTAGTCATTGCTCACAAAGTACCCTAACTAAGACACTCTTGGAAAGCTGTTATTCTCCTCATTTGTTCTAGCTACTGGGCTAAACATAAACAAATGAGCCACTGTGGACCAAGTTATATATGTTTTAAGAATGCCCACACATGAAGCAAGCACAGTCATTCCTGGACTTGGTACTAGTAGTGAAAGAGTTCATGATGTGATGCTCAAGTTGTGCAGGTGACAAACAAAACCTTCCACTCAGCTTACTTTCTGAAACAGTTTGCAGTGAGTGATTGAATCACCATTGAAGAAATTGAAATTGTCTACTGTCACATGGGGGGGGGGGGGAGGTTAGATCTCTCCCACATGGGGCAATGTATTGTACACTTCTGAGCAGCCTGCCTTTGAATGTATGTGGTGCTGTCTTTTTGTAATACTTGTGCCTGTTCTGTGCAGACAGCCCCTGGGACAAACTCTGTCTACATCACTTAATGTCACAGTCTGTCCTCTGCACATGACCATCTTGTCTTTCATATAGTCAACTATGGGACCACCAAAGAAGCCATACAAAGCCCAACTACTAATACAGAGATCAGAACCAGCAGCCCGCTTAGTAGTGAAGTACTGCATGTTGTGGGCAATTGTTTTGTGGATGTAAACAAACAAACTTGTAGGTGGCAGCATCATAGTTGAAATTGCTTTAATCCATTTCACATGTTTGCTTCTCTAGCTTGGCTTCCTTTGTGTCCACCTGTGGAGGGACATGGGCTGTTTGATGCGGGGGCTGAACATCATGACACCACCCTTCTTCCATCAATAACAGAGAATGTTTTCTTTCTTGCCATCAAGAACTCCTGTGTGAGCAAACAGAATCCCATCAAAGTGAACAAGAACATCAATGTACTTTATCCAAGGGTTGTTGTAGTGTTCAATACCTCGGTGTGTTCTTGTTGATTGGCATAGTTTGAAGACCAGCGGGATACTTCACAGCAGAATGGCATCCTCCTTTCTTCCACCAGAAGTTTCTTGTCCTCCCCATCCAAGTGAAAGGGTAAGAGGAGCTGATAGATACTAGAAGAATACACTATCCTCCTTATCAAGGATCCTCTAACAGGTGAGCCCGTTGTGCTGTAACAAAGCATTTTGATAGGAAGAAGACCGGCTGCATCAGCAGAAAAGACAACATCATTTGCTACAGTCCCAGTCCCATAAGGCTGAGAGTACATACAGTACCCCGACATATTATTTTCTGGTTCCCAACACTCATTCAGTATGGTATTGAAAGCAACTCCCAGCCTTCACAGTATCTTGTATAGTGACTCCTTCCCTGGGAACAGAGGTGCATCCAGCAGAAAGCTAGTGATACTACAGGTACTTCTGGGCAGCCACCAGCTTCTTCTTTTTTCTTTCATTTCATTTTTGAAAACCTGTGCTCTCTGCAATTCTTGTATCATAGGTGTCCCTGCCCCATCCCTGTCGTAGCAATACACATCCAGCACATGTCCTGGCTGCCATGTATCTCACACTCCATTGGATTGGATCGGATTGAATTGGGTGTTGGATTGGGGGGTTGATCGGTTGTTGGCATTGGGGGCACCAATGCCAATGTCAATGTAAATGCTGATGCTGATGCTGGTGTCAATGTAAATGTCAATGCCGATGCCGATGCCGATGCCAGTGTTGTTCTTGTCAGCGTGCGTGTGCGTGTGGTGTGTGTGGTGTAGTGTGTGGTGGCAGTAATAGCCACAAAAGAAGCCTCTGCTGCAACAAGGGATCCTTCTTCGTCATCACTCAACAAACAAAACTCAACCGTTCCTAGCACCATCGTCTCCAAACAAACTCCAACAACAAGCCGGTCTTGTCTCCCAAACATCAATGCTGAGCTTCTGCGAACAAACAGAAGAAATCTTGCTTGTTGTGTATTGTTTGTACTAGTAGTACTATGATGGGTTACAGCATTACAGGAACAGCACGTCACAGGGACGAGGGAGGGAGGGTAGCTTTGCTTGCTGTCTTTTTCATCATCATCCAATACAGTTGTCACCTGCTGTTGACAAAGGAGGCATTCTTTGTTTGGTCCCGCATGTGGTGCTCCTCCCTTGTTTGTTGCTGCTTGAAGTGAGTGAGCGAGTGAGTGAGCAAGGGCACCACTAGTAGTACTACACTACTACACTACTACGAATGGATTCTGTTCTGTTCTACAGTACGAGTACCGGTACTACTACCTCAATGTGAATCCTCATCTTATTTCATCGGTTGGATTTTTTAGGGTTCCAATATTGCTTATTATATCGTCAATCAGTTGGCAGTTACGGTTATGGTTACGGTTACGGTTCCGACGTGAGTTGTTTCATCATTATCAACATGCATGCTCATGCTGATCATTGAACGAACAACAAAAATACATAGCCGCGTACCGGTACGGTAAAAATAATGTCCTCAAAAATAGTGTCTGTGAGGGACTGATCACTAAAAATTACTTACAGTATGCAAGGGAAAACACACGCAACGCACCGTTCGTTTTGGTTGATAAGCTACGTAGACGATACAGACACAGACACAGACACAGATACACCAGACTGGATGATGCAGATACGGAGTCGAAGACTACCGGTAACGGAAGGTCGTTAAAAAAATTGCGGAGGTTACAGTAATTACGAGCGTAGGTTGTACCGTACGTAACAAAAATAGTTGAAGATAGAAGATACGGAGTAAATCTTACGGTGCCCATGTGTGATTTTTTTAGCCAAAGTCCCCCCGACGAAAGGTGCGCCGCACGCGACAGTAGACAGTACGAGTACGAGTGCGAGTAATTACGAGTACCCGAAGACAAGACAACATACCGTACTTCTGTTTTTTTCCCATTTGTTACACTACGTACCGTTGTACCTACGGTATGTCTCTTATTACATTGAATTTTTTCATACTAATAATATCTTGATAGTCAATAAATTGGAGAGGCAGGTATAATATTTTCTGACAGGATAAAATCTTCTCTTGTTGTACCGGGGGTATAGTGTAAGATCTTACAGACTATTTCTTCAAAAAATAGTAAATATTACTTTGGTAATCCTATGGCTTCGGCGGACAAGCACGTGTACTCACTCCTAAGTACCAAGAAAAATGAGGGTTTAAAACTCGCTCAACGGTTGGAGGAGGGAGGGGTACTCCGGTAGCAGAATGTGGTACTCTGGTAGCAGAATGTGGTACTCCGGTACCAAAAAGTGGTACTCTGGTACCACAATTTTTCTGGTACTATTTTCTACGTGATTTCTAGTAGAATAGTAGAATTTTCTGTCGCGATTTCCAGTCGTATTCTGAGCACTATTCGCCTACCACTATTTTTGATACTCCCAGAACAGACTAATACACAGCAGACTAGGGACCAGAGTATATGCCAAAAAAAGCGCTAGAATTAGTCTGTAGACCTATTTCTTGCCAGAGAACACACCATGATGAATATTGAGGCTGTTGGGGCCAAAATGGCCACAAAAAAGGCAGTTTTGCACTCAAACATAGCAGAACCCTAGAAGTGAACGTGCTGATCCCAAGCAGGCTCCTCGCAAGGATCTCGTCTTCCTGGAACGTCAAAGGTACCAATTTGGCGCACAACAGAAGTAACTTGAACTTCTGGGTCTGTGGAAGCAAAAGATGGCCTGCCAATCAAAGGAGGATAACCAGAAAACACTTCCACCGGAGATGGACCCCATGCACCATTCTGCTCATCATAGTGATGGTAATGATTTTCACCAAAAGAGACACGGCAGGGGTCTTGAGGAAGAGGACGTTCTTGAGGATGAGGACGATGCGTGTGAGAGCCTCTTTCAGCAAGAGAGGGGCATTGTTCCTCGTATCGCAGCTTGTACGACTGACGCGGTGGTGGCTTGCGTTCTTCCTCATATCTTGGCTTGTAGGACTGACGCAGTGGTGGCTTGCGTTCTTCCTTGTATCGCGGCTCATAGTAGTAGGACCGGTTTTCACCAAAAGAAACACGGCGAGGAGGGCCTTGAGGGCATGGCTTGCGTTCTTCCTCGTATCGCGGCTCATAAGACTGAGTACGTGGTGGTCGTAGTCGTGGTAGCTCTCCTTCGTACAGCAGCTCATACCAGTTGTAATGCTTGTATCGTAGCCTGCTGCGACCCTTGTATCCGTATCGGGGTTCACAAGGACAATCGTAATCCTCATTTTGCGGGCGATCCTCAGCAAATTGACCGCGATCCTTTTAATGGGGCTTGGATGGGGGGGGGGGGGGTTATTGCGGTAGTCACAATGCGAATCGTGTTCCCGCCACTGATTGCTGCAATCAGTGAATGGCATAGGGACAGGAGAAGGCTCTTCCCCTGTACCAAGAGAGATATTGGAGGGAAAGGCCAGGGGAGATTTCTTGGGGACTTCAAATTGCTGGGTCATCAACCCCAAAGCTCCAGCAGCAAAATCAGAAGAAACTGAGTCCTTGGAGAGGTCACCAAAGGAGTGTTGGATGGAGAGCAGGGGGGATTCATCCAAAAATGGGGCTGGCGCTTGGGATTCTTTTGCAGGTGAAGCTGGAGCCGGTGCTGGAGCCGGAGCAGGAGAAGGCGCTGTACGCGAGGTGCAGGCGCCGGTGCAGGAGATGGCGCGCGAGGTGCAATCTTTGATGGGGATCCATGCTTGGCGCAAACAGCAGCATCAATAGCCTATTGATTTGGCTTGATGTACCTAGTGGTGATATCAATGCTGGTATGCCCACCCATACCCTTGATCAGGGAAGGACAGACTGATGCATTTGCAACCTTGGAGAGTGCCTCGTGTCTCTTCCCATGGGCAGTACAGTGCTTAGGGTTATCGTAACCACTCCAAATAGCAATTTGAACCAGAAGTTCATTGACTTTGTGAACACCAATCACCTTGCTTGCACTGCAATTCAACCTCCAAGAACAGCCCTCCTTCTCCCATATCTGCAAAAGAAGGAGGGGAAAACGCAGCGCGTGCACTGGTTAGATGCGCAAAGAACAAAGATACGACACACAACACACGACACGGAACACACTTGCTTTGATTTGTTTCTTGGACGTGGGCTTCCTGAAGATCCTGTTTGAATTCTGGCAGTCATCAGGGACCATAGAAAGCAGCTTGATGGCAGTTTGGTACGTAGAAAGAGCATCTGAACTGTAGGGGCAAGGAAGGGCTCTCTTCCGAGTGTTTTCCTTGTCAATGACGTCGTGTTTGAGAGATAAAGCACAATTTTTCTGGCCGCTGTAGGTTTCCTTGAGCCGAACAAAAGGAATGGCAGCAAATTCCCCTTCCTGAATGAGTCCGGTTTCAAAATCTTCCTTGATGAGTGAAGCAGGTTCATTGCAACCACGAGTAGCCCATTTGGTCATAATGTTCTCCATTGCACACCATACGTAGTGCTCGATGTTGTTCAACGGATCAAGTGGATTCTTGGGGTCCCGAACAGCCTCCCACCGTTTCGTGAACCACTTGGGATCAAACTGGGCCTTGTTGGGAAGCTTGCCGTAGGATTTCCTGTGCTCACCGGTGATTGCACCTGGGTGGTCAAAGTCGGTGGCTAGAGAGTAGTTGATGTGTTCCTTGCCAAAAATGGCAAAGAGACACTTCATCCGCTGGTTCACAGAGTTAGGATGGTACTGAGCATCTGCATACAACTTAGTGTCCTTTGATAGATCCATGTTGCGATATATCACCTTGTAGAGATTCATAGAATAGATGAGCATGCAGTAGTTGACGAGAGCAAGCTTGTTTGGAGACGGCGGAGCACGGCATTGAATGAAGAAACAGTGCTTCATTAAAGATGGTGTTTCCGGATCTGGAATCAGTTCTGCAAGTGGCGCGGCCTGTGGATGTGCAGCAAGGGATCGGAAAAACTCTGCTAGAAACCTCTTCTTTTTCTTCTCGTGTGCTGTAGTGTTGAAGGTAAGCCCCTTGATTTTCTCTGTATTTGGCCCCAAAGAAAGTTTGTTGCCCTCAAGAGCAGTGAGGATGGACGCCAATGTGAATTCCTGGGGCAATGGGGCGGGTGTAGTAGCTTCAATATTGTTGCGAGCAAGAGCAGTTGGAACAGAAAATGTGACTGCAGGAGGTAGATGGAGTTGTTCCACTGCAATTCCCAGATCCCTGGAATAATCTTGAATTGTAGTTGCATCTGAATCCAAGTCAGAGAGAGTGGTGCTACTGTCGTCACTGCTGTTGTCTTCAGGAGCAGCCAACGCCACAGAAGAAGGAGCAACCGGCGCCACAGAAGAAGGAGCAACCGGCGCCACAGAAGAAGGAGCAACCGGTGCCACAGAAGAAGGATCAACTGGCGCCACAGAAGAAGGAGGAGCCAGCCCCACCAAAGGAACTGGTCCATCCGGCATCAAAGGAGCAGCCGGCGCCACAGAAGGATCAACCAGATTTTCAGCAGCAGAAGGACGAGCGACTGGCGCCAAAGAAGCAACTGGTGGTGGGGCAGAAAGAGGAAGGGGACGATGGGCCCGCTTCTTCTTCCTTTTCCCAGCAGTGGTAGCTGGAGATCCAGAAGGAGGGTTAGGGGGGTTCTTCTTCTTGTTATAGGGGTTCTTGCACAATGAAGAATTCCTGGCTGCTACAGACCGGCGTTGGGTTGTTGTTGTTGTTGCTGCTGCTGTTGTTGCTGTTCTTGCGTTGGTAGATGACGACCAAGTCCGAGACCGAAGAACTTGAGGAGCTGGAGCAGCAGACCGAGTCCGAGGAGCTGGAGCAGCCTTGTTGCTTTTCTTGGGTGGAATGGTTTGAGCCACGGTTGCTGGAAATGGCTATTCCCATGGTCAGAGAAGCAAAAAGAAGAAGAGTGTTGTGAGTGATAGGAATGAATAAAGAAATGACGACGACGACAAATCAAATCAAAACAGCCTGAACATCTCTCCTTCCCAGCAAACAAAGGACCGGCAATGACTAACAGTGTGATAGAATGGGTTTCTTGTTGTTGTAATATGAAAGGAAGCAGTGGAAAGTGTCTATTCCCATGGCCGGGGGAGCAATTTGCTTTTGAAAGTGGTTGATTTTGAATTATGGAATTACAACCGGGGAAAAAACAGCAAAAATCCAGATTGTAGTAGGGATTCTACTTGATTCTACACAGGTTGTGGTGTCAAGAAGGAATCAACCAAATCCTGCTGCTGCTGCAAATCCCGCGAGGCCCCGGGGGCCTCGTAAACAAGCAGCTAGAGTAGTGGTACCAAGTAACACCCCTCCTCCCCACTGATACTACGAGGAGGAGGTAAAGGAGGAAAGGGGTGTTGACATGGTAATCTCTATGGCTTTGGAAGGACGAGCACAATGGAGGAGGAGGAGGGGTTCCTTGCTAGCTACCGGTGTAGCATTTTGATGCTGCTACAGGGGGATTAGTAGTAGTCAATGCTGGTACAGGGGGAGTAGTAGTGTTTTGATGCTGCTACAGGGGGGGGGGGGGGGACAAGGCTAAACCGGTACCAACAATTGTTGGTACCAACGATTACTCGTAGGAACAAGTACAAGATGTACAGTACTGGTCAGTGGTACCATTCTTTTGGTGGTACTGGAGTACCACTCACTTTGTTAAGTAATAATTTTTTCAACGCATTGGACAGTGTTTTTAGGTATACTCAAGCGTAAAGAGGGAGCAAACGCGCGGGATTCGCAGCAGCAGCAGGATTTGGTTGATTCCTTCTTGACACCACAACCTGTGTAGAATCAAGTACTAGAATCCCTACTACAGCCTGGATTTTTGCTGTTTTTCCCCAGTTGTAATTCATAATTCAAAATCAACCACTTTCAAAAGCAAACTGTTCCCCCGACCATGGGAATAGACACTTTCCACTGCTTCCTTTCCTATTAGAACAACAAGAAACCCATTCTATCACACTGTAAGTCATTGCCAGTCCTTTGTTTGCTTGGGGGGAAGCGGTCAGGGTCGTGTTCTGTTTGATTCGGCAGCCGCGGCGGCATCGTTGTCATTTTTTAATTCATTCATATCACTCATGATGCTGCTTCTTGTTGCTTGTTTGACCATGGGAATAGCAACAACAAGCACTGTAGTAAGTGACTGTTGGTTCTGTGTTTGTTGGACGGGGCGGGGGGGGGGGGGGAGATGTTCAGGCTGTTTCTGTTTGATTTGGAGCTGCCGGCGCGCCGTCGTCGTCGTTGATGTTGTTGAACAAGTTGTTGTCATCACTTCTTTGTTTAATCCTATCTCACGACACTGCTTCTTTTTGTGTTGACCATGGGAATAGCAACAATGGCAAGGAGTATACCGTTGATGTGACAACTGCTGCTCCTATCTTCCCTGGGATGGGGGACAAGATGCTGTTTCTATGATTTGATTTGATTCGGCGCCGGCAGCGTCGGAGCATCCAAACTTCAAGTGCACAAGCTACAAGCTCTGATTTTGGCCCAACAGCCTCAATATTCGTCATCGTGTGCTCTTTAGCAAGAAATAGGTCTACATAGGGGACTAGTGTATCCACGGCGTTCGAACTACAAGCGCTGCTTTGTTTACTACGGGACGACCATATTTCTCGCTCCGGTGCCCGAACTACAAGCTCCCGTTTTGGCCCAAACAGCCTCAATATTCATCATGGTGTGCTCTCTAGCAAGAAATAGGTCTACAGACTAATTCTAGCTCTTTTTTTGGCATATACTCTGGTCCCTAGTCTGCTGTGTATTGGTCTGTTCTGGGAGTATTGAAACTAGTCGTAAGAGAACAGGAGTGCTCAAAATACGACTGGAAATTGCACAATACATTCTACGGGAAATCACGTAGAAAATAGTACCAGAATAAAGTGTGGTACCGGAGTACCACTTTTGGTACCAGAGTACCACCATCTGCTACCAGAGTACCACTCCCTCCTTCCACCCGTTGAGCCTGTTTCAAACCCTCATTTTTCTCAGTACTTAGGAGTGAGTGCACGTGCTCGTCTGCCAAAGCCATAGGATTACGGAAAGAATTATGATTGATTTCTACTTCTTACTCCCTCCGTCCCAAAATATTAGACATTATGGCCACTTTTTGGTGTCCCTAAATATTTAGATATTATGAAATTTATGTCTGTAGGAACATGCACAACTAGTACGGAGCACTAAATTAATGTGCGATCTAAACTCCCGATCAGTAAAACTCCCCACACATGTTTTTTATGTGCATTGAGTTTTTTTAAACCGACCCGAGCACATAAAATGGCTCTCTTTGGAACACCTTTGAAAGAAGGACAAGAATGTGTTTACTGTTTATAACCACTGTGCTCCTACAAAAATTCAGTGTCTTAGCTTGCATGTGAAAGTATCGAGACGTTAAAACGACCAGCAGAACCCTCTTAACCGGAGGAATCACTTTTGCAAGGCGTGACAGCCCTTCTTTAATTCCCTATGAAAGGTACACAAATACCACTGAAATGTCTAACGTTTAACCCATCATGAGGAGTTGAATAAGGAGAGTTCAACCCAAAACCCCCGGTTGGCATCCATTGAGTATTGACCTTATTTCAAGTATTAACGTCCATACTGTCTAAATATTTTGGGACAGAGGCGGGAGTAGTAAGTAGTACTGTACGGTACTCGCACCGGTTACGTGGCTGGAAAATGATTTTCTACTGTACTTATTATCAGCGAACCACACAACATAAACGGCTGGCATCGCCTAAGATACCCGGTACTATGATTTCATTGTTCGTGTTCGTGCCGACAGCTTCTACCGTACTCGTACCTGGTAGCATATCATTGGTCCTTGGCACGTGCCATAGAGGACTCTATTCACACCGGCATTGTACGGTAAGTCTTACGTACGATAGTAATCTTATTTACTCGTAGTTTGTTCTCTCTCACTCATTCACATCTTATGTACGGTATCGAAGTAATACTTACTGATTACAGTACTCGTACTCGTATTGGGTCGTACGAAGGATTTTGCAGGGATTTTGGTGCCCTTCATTCTCCCACTCTCGACTCTCTCGTCACCGCTATGTACGGTATTTCGACCGAGACCACAATTTTTTCGAAAAAAGTCATTTTTGTTCTACTTCTATTTCCCTTGTTTTCGTACGTACCGTTACGTATTTTGTAGGATTAACTCTCACCACAAGAACTTTTGGACCCGCATCAAGTCAATAACTACTCCGGGGTACAAACCGTACAGCAGCATCAGAAGCAGCAGCAACAGCAACAGCAACAGCAACAGCAACACACCACACAACGACTAACTAATGCAACAAGCATCAGAAGCAGCAGCAGCAGAAGCAACAGCAACAGCAACAGCAACAGCAGCAACAAAACTAATGCAACAACAAAAACAAAAACAAAGTCTAATGCCGAGCCTCGAGCGTACCGTTCTGTACATGCTCGTCGCCGGGATGATGACGGTGAACGTTTACCAGAATCACGCGTCGACGTTTGCGTCCCTGAACATCGACAGCCCCACCAACGAAGAACAACAAAAACCCAACATCCCGTACGTTCCGTCCACCAGCGAGCAATACGTCATGGACCACGCCACGGAACTCGGCTACGACGATCCGACCGGAGAAGCCGCCATTGGGTGCCATTTGTTCTCGTTCTTCCTGGAAGACAAGTACGACGAATCGAACCTCCCGGCCAAGCCACGCATCGAGGGCGGATACCGGGTGGACGTGATGAAGGACTGGCTCACGGAGGGATTGTCGAAACCCGTCGCCTCCAAGCTCCATCCGAATCTCCAGCTCTTCGATCAATACCTAACCGACTACGCCAACGCCGTAAAGGAATTCGAACCCGTCCCGGACCTGATGGAATCGATTCAGAACGAGCACAAGAACGGAAGGGGAACACCGGGCATTAATTCCGTCTGCAAGACACTCAAGCTCCATCCCGACGGTCTGCCGGGAATCTTTCCGATCGGCGACAACAACAACGACAACGAGCAGCTGCTGGGAAATTCAAATCCACCGCTCAATCACCACCCGTATCTGTCACACAATCCCCGCAGCGGATACATCGAACCGCTACTCCCACCGATGCGATACCACGGATTCTGCAACTACCGGAACATCGAACCGTTCTACCACCTCATGACCCTCGACTATCTCATACACGACTTTGAGACCATGTGTGAGACGCTCAAACCGACCTCCCGCCGGATCTTTATCGACATGGGCGCCTCGCTGGCCTTTCACGACGCCGAGGAGGGCACCAGCGTCCCGGTCATCGAACTCCTGCACCTGTACGAAAAATTCGGATTCAAGTTCGATCACATATACGGATTCGAGGTCACCTTCCAGCCTCCAGAGGACGTCTTTGGGAAACTCCTGCCGGAGGAATACCTCTCCAACTACCACTGGATCAACGTAGGGGTGTCCAGCGAGGAAGGACACCGCTTGAATCCGCTCAACTCGATTATATCGCAGTTCGACGAGGACGATTTCATCGTCGTCAAGCTCGACATCGACACGGCGTCGGTCGAGTATCCGCTGGCGTTGCAGATCCTCAACGACATGACCTACCACAACCTCATCGATCAGTTCTATTTCGAGCACCACGTACACCTGGCGGAGCTATCGCCGTGGTGGGGAATCACCATGGAGGGCACCGTCAACGATTCCCTCAAGCTCTTTCACAACATGCGGCAAAAGGGTGTTCCGGCACATTTCTGGCCCTAAGTATGCATGCAAGCAAACGATAAACAGTAAACAGCAGTAAGCGCGAACAACGCAACAATTGAACGAAACGAAAAGAAAAGAAAAACAGAGACGACAATCGAATCGAATCGAATCGAATCGAATCGAATCGAATGAAACAAAAGAAACAACAATTGCAGTAATTGATGATTGCACCGGCAATTGCAAAATGAAATGAATTGCACTGCAAAATCCATACCCAACCAACCATATGCATAACATTATCATTATCATCCTCCATGATGATGATGATGATGATGATGATGATTTTAGTTAACCGACTTGCACGCGAGCTTCATTGATTGATTGATAGCCCCATAGCCCGTGCTTTAATTTAGATGTATGAGATTTCCCAACCTTCATCCTGCGCATTGTACTCGTACTGTACGTACGTGTGAACACAACACAACACAACTTGCACTCCATACATTGCATTCCTTCGCAAGGGCCGGGCCAGCACGTTAGCCGAAAAAATCACGATGGACGCTCACACCGGTTATTAGGTCCGTACGGTACATACCGTAGAAAACAGTTTCGTTGCGGTTGCTTGCCTGCCTGCCTGCCTGCCTGCCTGCTTGGAGTACGTACGGTACAGTAATACAAACGAGGGCGAGAGGCGAGGCGAGGCGAGGCGAGGCGAACACAAAACCCACCGAAATAGAAGTGGAAAAAGAAATAATAGAAATCGGACACAAACAGACAAACATTGTGTCCTGCCATGGCACGACACCGAAAGCAACGTGTTCGTTCGTACGGTATAGTATGCTGCTACCTATACTACAACTGGTCCGGTATTTTTGTTTCCCGGCGTTCCGGTTGCACACTTATTACAAAGTAGTGGAGTGGAGCGAAGCGGAGGGGAGTGGAGTGGAGTGGAGTGCATTGGAATGGATTCATTCATTCATTCGTTCGTTCGTTCGTTCGTTCGTTCCTCAAGGAACTAATTGTACAATACTAACAACAAGAATGAATTGTACTTCGCACTCTAATAAATGCACCGAAGTAAAACATAACTTTCGGAACACAATCATAAAATAAGCACAACTGTGGTGGCACCGTTGCGGTACAATAACCATAGGAAAAGTATGATAACTATAGGAAAAGTATCCGAACACAGGTCAGTTACCGATGCACAATAAAAGTGCCATCATGTTCAAGAATGCTACTTGTACTACTTGTACTTATTCATATTATTAGTATTGCAACGTCCTGCATCCATCACAAGTCGTTCCACATCCGTATCGGTATCAATAATCAATACCGTACCGGGTACGTACGGTACGTAGATTTACAGAACAGAACTGTGGTGAAGCGTTGCGTGTCTTTCTACGCAAGGAAAAAGTGAGTGTCGCGCAACAAGCTGGATGGCAGGATTGAACTACCGACCTTTCGATTACGAATCGAATGCTCTACCACTGAGCTAAACCAGCCACGGTGTTATTGGTAGGGGAAGCAAATAAACTTTAAGTCATCATCTTACTTGTATGCATCTGCTTGCGAACGCCTGTTGTATGTATTATCATTACTTTTCCCTTCCCTTCCACTCTTGTTTCCAAGCTGTTTGGAAAGGATTGCTGTATCTATTACAACCAATTTTCTTATCAATCACCAGGAGATTGACTGGAAGAATGTGCACAACAAAAACTCCTCAAATTGAACAAATCAAAATGATAGACATTGATGCAGGTACTAGTGATAGGGATAGGGATTGTTGGGAAATATTGTGGAAGAAAATAAACGTTGTTGGAAAACAATACATGTAATGTGTTCTATGCATACTATATATGGTCTACACACAAGTGAAAAGATGCTTTGACTCCTCAATAGATAAAAAAAAGAAGCAAATAACCAAGACTGGTTTAGGTGTCATGTGTTCTCTGTCTTATGGCAAAAACACATGAAAGATATGATGGGTTAATACATTTTAGATGAAATGACATGGCATCACAAATGAGCTCACACTCCAATTAAATTAACAATTATATTTTACCATAAATTTAATTTAAATCGGAGGGAGATTAGAAGGGAGTCGCTCAACAGCGGGCTCACGACAATCTCTGCGCTGGGGGGAAGGCCTATCGCTCAACAGCAATGTCCTCTGGCTGTGACCGGTCAGTGGAGGTGCTGAGCGGGCGGAGATAGGCGCTTAAAGTATACGCCAACGCGTGAGTTATAAGGGCTCTATAACCTGTTGTTACTCTAAAAATCGACCAAAGGTATATGATGTTAAAATTTAAAGAGATGTGAGCATATCGCGAGATTGCTCTGTTACTGTGTATTTTACTGTATTCAACCGGTATCCCTGTGTTAGTGTTGTATGTAGGGATGTCTAAACCGGTCGTCGATCATGTGTAATTCGTCATAAGACAGAGAACACATGATATGACCTAAATGTCTGGATACTTGAAGTCATTTTTATCTCAGGAGGAGTATAAGTAACTTTTCAAGTGTAGAATGGATGTAACCGCTGTAGAATGTACGTAAGTAGGGTACGTGTATTTTTGACCGACAGCAGTTATAGAGCCCTTATAACTTGCACCATTGATACTACCCTCAATTGTGTTTATACTAAGCTACCTATTTCTGGCTGATCAGCACCTCTACTGACAGTTATTGTCTGAGGAAATTTGTGTGTGGAAACTGGCCTGGTTACCAGCCACACTTCTAGGACTTTCTGTTCATGCCGGTGACTCCCTTGCCATCTTGATTGGTCTCTCAATCCTCTTTATTGGTCTCTTGACCATCTTCTTCTTTCTCAATATGCCGATGCTCAGTCTCTTGCTCTTCTTCTTTCTCAAGACATTAATGTTTGGTCTCTCACTCTTCTTCTTTCTCACTGTCCTCGACAATCTCTCCTCCTCCTCCATCAACAACCATTCCTCTTCTGATATCCACAACTATCAACACCTCTGTGATTCTTCTGCCTTCTCTCTTTCTCCCCTGCTTGTAGATCAGAGGGTGTACTTGTATTCACTGTATGCAGGAATGTATTGACTTTGACTGCAACAAGATCCATGAGATACATTTCTCTTTTGGCAAACACGCTAGTAGCTAGAATAGGCAATGCCACCAAGCACCTTCAACTCAGTGAGACCTACTCCCAGTATTTGGAGGATACAGCTAGCATATTCATCACCGTTGATGAACAAAAATAAGGTACAGAGCAAACAAATGAGCAAGAGAAATCTGTCATTTATTGAAAAAGACTAAACAGCAAGTGAGTAGCAATAGATGATTACAGAATGTACAAGTGCTACAATTTACTAGGTGCAGGAATGATCTTTTCAAACTTTCATTGTAGAGCTGTCATTGTACATTGTACTACTACTACTAGAATCAATGCAGAAGTACATGACACTGTAGAGGTACATGCCGTGTGTCACTGTGTCACTGTGTCACTGTAGAGGTGCGTGTGTCAGCATAATCATGTAGCTTAAGTGTGGGAGCACTTAGAAATGGGAGGTTTTGCGCACCTTGAGTGTGTTGACACTCTTAGGGACTGTGATTCATCCCTATGGGCCGTGACACACTCTTATGGCCCTGCAGTTGGTCACAAGGGTGTTTCTAGGGTGAAACTCCAGCATCTGAGGTTCAGGCATCAGAGGCGGTGTGTTGTTTTTAGTGCAACAAGTTGTGGATACACTACTAGTTGCTTTGTTCTCAGTTGATGTCATGCACCATCCAGGTGGATCTGGAACTCCTGTCTTTAATAATCTTCTATGTACTTGTTTCTATTTTGTTGGTATGCTATCATTATTTGATACTGGATTGATAAACTTCTGCAAATGACTGGAGGATGTTAGGACCCATAGTAGACCAACAAGAAAAATGCTGTCGGTCAAAAATACACGTACCCTACTTACGTACATTCTACAGGAATAATATCCATTCTACACTTGAAAAGTTACTTATACTCCTACAGAGATAAAATGACTTCAAGTATCAAGATATCTATGTCACATCATGTGTTCTCTGTCTTATGACGAATTACACATGATTGACGACCGGTTTAGACATCCCTACATACAACACTAACACAGGGATACCGGTCGAATACAGTAAAATACACAGTAACAGAGCAATCTCATGATATGCTCACATCTCTTTAAATTTAAACAATTCGTTATACCTATCCGGTCGATTTTTAGAGTAACAACAGGTTATAGAGCCCTTATAACTCGCGCTGTTGAGCGTATACCTTAAGAGCCTATCTCCGCCCGATCAGCACCTCCACTGACCGGTTACAGCCAGAGGACATTGCTGTTGAGCGATAGGCCTTCCCCCAGCGCAGAGATTGTTGTGAGCCTGCTGTTGAGCGACTCCCTTCCAATCTCCCTCAGATCTACTCAAACCGTCCCTTCGGACTCTTCCGTCGGTCTTCCCTTCGACACGGCCGGCGCACCTTCGCTCGGTCATTTCATCGGTTCCTTCTTTTGGTCCTTCCTCCGGTTCCTTTTTCCAAAGTCCGGTTTGCCGATCTTCCTTCCCCTCTCTTTCACTGCTTGTGGATCACGGGGTGTACTCGACATGCCAAACATTGTAATCCCCAACCAGTTCTCTGATTGGATTACCAGCTAAAGACCACCGCCGTCTTTAATGAAAGCCCATTGCCCCGGACAAGCCGATTGCAATCACCCAACCATATTTTTTCTTCCGCGTCCATCCTCCCCATAAAGGACCGTCGACGCCCATTTGATTGTGCTAAGCACCACTTCAAACAAACTAACAGACTGCAACTCACCTTACGTTAGTTGCTTTATTCACTACATTCACCACCGCCGTTTGTTCCTCCTTCGGAACATTCCTTTGGTCTTCCCTTCCACACGGCCGCACCTTCGTTCGGTCATTTTGTCCACCACGCCTTTTCGACATCTCGATATATCGAATACTCCTTTTCTCCTTCTGCCATTTCTTTTGATGAAGACGACGTTTTTTTTGGTTATTTCTGAACCTCTGCGGATCTTTCCAAGGATCACTCGATCATTCAATATTTCGATCCCCGACCCACTGTGTCTACAGATCCTTCTACCAAGAATCTCCTTCTGTAATACACATCCAAGGCCGACATCGACAATTCAATAACTGCTCCTCAAAGAACGATCTACGATCACGATCTGTGAACATTCTTTTGGTCATCCCACGCACCTACGCTCGGTCATTTCGTCGACTCCGCCGGTTATCTCCTTCCGACGCGGATTACCCAAACAAAACTCCCTTCGCACCTTCTGCGGTTCACTCCGATCGTCCGTCTTCTTCCGATTGCCGGTTATTCCTTAGCACGTTAGCCTGCTGTTGAGCGACTCCCTCACAACTTCGATTGTTTTTCCGACGAACGTTCTTTTGGTCCTCCCTCCGGTTCTTTTTCAGTTTTTTGTGGTCATCGATCCCCGTCTCCCGGTTAATTCTTCGCCTCCCTCCGGTCATCGTTCATTCCTTCGACACAGTTACGACGACCGCATATTTTCTCTTCTTCCCTTCCCCTCCTGCTTGTGAATCAGGGGGTGTAACCACTGTTTCTACACACAGTTCTTTGATAATCCACAAGCAAGCATGGTTGACCAATTTGATTGGAACGCTATTGACGGCATACTATTCAAATTCAAGGGCAACAGCCCATATGATGAACAATTGAATGCCGTCTACTCCCAGATAATGGATGATATCGACATGGAAGACTTATTTGTGGAGAATGCAGACGCCAAGGTGCTAGTCCCCTTCATGATGCCCAACCTCCGCGGTAGTGTTGTCAACGCAATCACCTACTGCCTACCCAGGTTGACAGCCAGCCAGAAAGGACACATCACCCAACTCCTCTCTGGATGCACCATCTCCTACGTCACATATACCGGTGCTACCAAGAAAGTCCGTGGACCCATCGACTTGGAAAAGGCTGCAAAGGAGGCGCTTACACACCACACACATGCTTCCACCAAACCAATCATCAGAATTGAACTAATCATCACAGAATGGCAGTTCAAATCCACATGGAGAGCCCACCGCTTTGATAAAGTGTATGCCATTCCTATTCCCGTCCCTTCCTCCCGTGTGGGCATTCCTCCTGTCAAGCCCAGAGAATCCCTGGTCAAACTGACTATCCAAGAAGTTCCTGCACAGGCAAACAATTCTATTATTAACACACCTGCTCCTTCCGACTTAGTCCCAGCTATGTACACTTCTAGCTCCATTGTCAACGCAATCGTTCCTTCCCCTTGCGAGGCCATTCCTTCTGATACTACCAAAATGGTTGATTCCAATGCTGTCGCGACCCCTGTCAAAGCTCTCTCAGGGACGCCAGCCAACTTCCGGCGGACATGTTATCCTCAGAGTCAATCTGTGGTGTTCCACCGCTTGCCAACAACAGTTCCCCTACCCAATTCTCCTATTGCTTCTTCACTGCAACCCCTATGGCACAAAGCAAGTCATGAGGGTCGTAACGCAATTTGCCACCATCCAAACCCAACTGCCTTGCAAATCACCAAACGACACCGCAATGCTCTCAAGATCACGCTGTACCACCTACATGCTAATATCTTGTCTATGAATTGGTTTTACGACAATTGTGGCTGAACACTGCAACCGACTGCAACTTCCCCTTCGATAGTTAGTTGCCTTAAACCACCACATTTTTTCTTCTACGATGGAATTTGCCCTACGGTTTTGTCTCCTTCACAACCACGGAATTCGATTGAACCATGGAATTCAATTCTATAAGTGTTGAATCGAGGGGTGTGCATCTAAATCAAGGGGTGTGTATTGGATAACTGCATGACGCTTAATTTGAACGTGTTTAACTTCCAGCGTTTTCATCATAAGCCTCCACCACTTTACTTATGCTATCCACACAGATCCCACTGAAACCAATATCCATAAACCGAGCAATAATTCAACACTCCCTCACTCCGTGTTGAATCAAGGGGTGTGTCCCCGGTTCATGTAACCCCACCACAAGCGAATTCATCATTCGATCCACAGACCTAACGATACGTTTGATTCCGCATAGACCTACGAATACATCGTTGGTCCGTATTTCTGCCCCAATCTCATCTTCCAAGAAATGAGATCTAGGATCCAATGCCATTCTACGATTGATTCCGGATATCCCATCTACGATCGATATACACGAGTTCGATTTGATTAATTTTCCAATCTTGAGTTCCAAGATATGAATACACCGCTGTGCTCTTCCATTCACAACGTACGATTCCATATTCCATCCTACGGCCTGAAACAGCAATCAATCCTCGACGTTTGACTTTATCCGATCTACGCTGCAACGATTGATCCGACTGTCGATCCCTTCTTCTACTCCACATTCAAATCGATTATCAATGTTCCATTTCTTCCTAAGATGAGCACCACCATTTGATTCTACGGTACAATTGTGAACGACAAGCCAATGGACGAAACTTTTTCCATCCGTGATATCCAATACGTTTCATCCAAGCACATCTCTTCTTCCCTCCGATTTTGGATTCCACTATGATCGAATCCCTCGATTATGATTGGTAACTCTCCCACGATCAATCAATTGTCTTCGATGCTGCTCACTCCACTTATACGATTGGATTCTCCAATCATATCAATTCCTACTGTCTCTTACGAGTTGATGATTCGTTACCCATCCAATCGATTCCGACTAACCCTCTCATCGATTTCACGACCACTACATACTCAAGCACCTCTCCTCTCTCATTGATTTACGATTGGTTTGATTCTACGATTACAATCATCCGATTTGATATCCAAGCCCATACTTAAGTTTTTCGAGTTCTACAAGATGGAGAACCGACTTGTAATTCAACACTCCTTTACTAAGTGTTGAATCAAGGGGTGTGCTGTCGGTCAAAAATACACGTACTCTACTTACGTACATTCTACAGGAATAATATCCATTCTACACTTGAAAAGTTACTTATACTCCTACAGAGATAAAATGACTTCAAGTATCAAGATATCTATGTCACATCATGTGTTCTCTGTCTTATGACGAATTACACATGATTGACGACCGGTTTAGACATCCCTACATACAACACTAACACAGGGATACCGGTCGAATACAGTAAAATACACAGTAACAGAGCAATCTCATGATATGCTCACTTCTCTTTAAATTTCAATTATCCTATACCTTTCGGTCGATTTTTTAGAGTAACAACAAAAAATAGGAGGTTACCAAGGATTTTTTTTGCAATACAGATATACTGCAGCTATTCACTTTGTACCAATACACCAATGAGTAATCCTAGGAATTCTACTGTGTGTGAACTTAAATGCTTTCATTAGTACGTGGTACGGTATTGAGAACTATTCCAGCCCTGTGTGCTAGTAGCCTCTAGTCCTTTACTATTTTCATATAAATATTGTTGTAACTCTAAAAATCGACCAAAGGTATATGATGTTAAAATTTAAAGAGAAGTGAGCTCAGAGAGAGACTCTTATTTTTACTGGGTATTTTCACTGTATCGGGGCTCTCTGCTGTATTTTACATGGTAGAGATCTTCCCCAGTTATTTGTTACCATTCTTGTACCGATACTGTTGTTGCTGTATTAGCGTCTCGTCGGTCTTACTGTATCGGTCATTCGATGGTATTGGTCACTTACGAGGTTAAGTGTTTTGTTCGATTGGGCGTATACTTGTTAGGGGAGTAGGTAGATAAATGAGGCCCATTCGGAATCGGTATTGGTTTTCATGATTGCAATAAGTAGTTTCCTCACGGGATATCAAGTATATTCTTCTAAATATACTTAAGGATTCCAAGTGTTCACTTATTGGTCAGGTCTTTGGATATGCCTTGTTTCTAACCGATTATCCTCTTTTGTTTGTAGCCCTAGGTGATATCGTTTTTACCACTTAAGGATTCCAAGTAGTGGAGGTGCTCATCTGAGTATTCGTATCACGTATTCGTATCACATATTCCGCACCTCGGTCGTTTCGTTTTGTCGGCTTTTCCAATCGAATTTGATGCCGACAAAGTCCGTATTTTTTCGCCGACAACACACCCCTTGATTCAACACTTAGTGAAGGAGTGTTGAATTACAAGTCGGTTCTCCATCTTGTAGAACTCTAAAAAACTTAGGTAGAAGCTTAGATACCGAATCGGAAGATTGTAATCGTAGAATCGGAGTAGCATTGAAGGAGAGGTGCTTGAGTATGCGGTGGTCGCGAAATCAATGGAGCCGATGCTGAGTCAATTAACCGGAATGGATCGTCGAACCATGTTATAAACATGTTGAGTATTGATCAATCGTAGATCCCCAGCAGAGTGGAGACGCTGAAAGGAGATTGATTATACGTAGGATGAATCGACCATGGTATAAATCGAATGAAACTTGCCAAAGCAAATCGGAAAATCATGTAGAGATTGTTAAATCGATGGAAGGTTAATCGGAGTTGGTGACAATCTGAGTCGAAGGAATCGATCATAATGGAATCCAAAAAATGGAGAGAAGAAGAATGCTTGTGGGATATCTCGGATGAGGTAACAAACAAGAAGAATGGAGCATAAATCGTAGGGACAAAGTGGAACGTTTGAAATCGATTTCATTGAATGAAGGCGTGGAAAAGATATCGATTATACGTAGGATAAGGGAAAACATTCGGATTGCTTGAAGTCGAGGATCAGACAAAGGGGATTCTCAAGCGTCTGAGTATTGATCCACTCGTAGGATTGATGTGTTTTGGATCGTAACTCTGTCAAAGAATCAAACGCCGGCGGAGGGGACGGATGTTGATGGAGAGGAGATTCATATCTTGGAAGATGAGATTGGGCAATCTGAATCGACTCATAGAAACTCGATCAGTAGAGATCGAATAACTCTGTCAAAGAGATCGGTGAAGAGAGGGCCGATCGACTGTAGTCTTAGGTTCAATTCAATCGTCGAATAGAATCAAATGAATTGATTCCTGATGGGGTGGATTGATTGAACTGGAGAGGAAGGATCGATTGTGGATCTCAACAGATGGGTCGTTGATATCAATAGAGCGAAATAGGAAGGAATGGGGAAATACTGATTCGCTCAGGAGCTGTTGATGTGGTCTGAGCTTGTAGGGAGTGAATCGATTGTCTCCTTGGAGATGGATAGGATCAATCAATCATTGTAGGGATGTATTGAAGCCAGAATCAACGTCGACGGAGAGAACGCATGTTGGAATCTATCAATGCCACACGGAGGATAATCACCTCAGAGAAACTTGATCAGTAGATGGCGAATATCGACGGAGATCGGAGAATCAGGATCAACTCGAAGGATTGATGTGGTTTGGATCGTAATTCTGTCAAAGAGATCAGTGGAGAGAGGCCTGATGGACTGTAGAGTCATGAAGGGATGTATCGTAGAATCAAATATCGGTGCTGTTCTTAGGGAGAAATGGAACATTGATAATCAATTGATAGGAGAATCACGTAGAGAGGGACCACAGACAAAACAAATGTTGGGATTGATTGGCTTGAGTACTATTGATTGGCTTGAGTACCGATCGAGTCAGACGAATAAATCAGGGTGGAAATTGAATGTTGGCTTAGGTTCAATCGTTGAATAGGATCAAGCGAAGTGATTAGGGATGAGACGGATTGATTGATGATCTCAACGGAGGGGAGATCGATGAGGAGAAGCGAGGGATCGACCATAGCGTAAATCGAATGAACATATCTGACTTGGAAGGAAGAAGATCTATCAATTCCATAAACAAATATCAAACGCTGATGAAGGGATTGAATTGTAGGATTTGAGCGCTTTGAGTGACGTAGCGTGTCCTTGAGGAAGAAGAGGAAGACGGAATTGATCACGGTCGAATCCAGCATTGGGGAGAAGAAGAGATGTATAGGAGGTTGATAATCATACAAAGACCGATGATCAGAGTAGAAACTAAATCAACTGATTTGATTAGAGGCGAGACGGATCGAGTCATCTCAAATCAAGTTGCTCGAGGATGTAAAGGATGGATTGGGGATCTCAACGGAGGTGCGATCCACGAGGAGAATAGAATGGTTGGACAATGCTCGTTTGATAGGATTGGTTGGAAGAAACTCAAGGAAAATATCAAGGCAATGATTGAAGAGCATACCAAAGGGTGGTCAAAATACTCCTTCGGTTTGAGATCCTCTGATCTAGCGCGTTTGTCTTGATAATTAGTCACGAGAATTGTTTAGATCCTCTGATCGAGCTTGTTTATCGTTGAGGATCTCAACGGAGGGGAGATCAATGGTGACAAGAGAAGTATGGGATTCGAACGGGAGACTTGGTGGAAAGATTGATTAAATCGAGACTTGGTGGAAAGATTGATTAAATCGAGGATAAAGTCAAACGTTGAGGGTGGATTGCTGCTCCAAGCCGCAGGAAGGAATCGTAGTACGGTGTGAATGGGAGAGCACCGTCAAAGCGTAGATGATAACGAGAAGGATTCGGGTGGATAGAGGATGAAGAGAATCGATTTCATATGCAAAGTGATGGCGATTCATTTCTTGGAAGATGAGATTGGGGCAGAAATAGTGTAGGTGCAGAATCAAACGTATCGTTCGATCTGTGGATCGAATGGTGAATTCGCGAATGGTGGGGTTACATGAACCGGGGACACACCCCTTGATTCAACACGGAGGGAGGGAGTGTTGAATTATTTGTCGGTTCATGGATATTGGTTTCAGTGGGAGCCTTGTCGCGGGTGGAGAGCATATGATGAAAACGCTGGAAGTTTAAACACGTTCAAATGAAGCGATTTAGTGCACACCCCTTGAGGCAGATGCACATCCCTCGATTCAACACGTATGGAATGGAATGCGGTGGTTATCGGAGAGAACGTTCGTTGGGGGAATCAAAATAACCGGAGGAACCAAAGGAAAGTTTCGAAGAAGGAAGTACCCAAAGAAATATCGACTGTAGGGGAAGACAGTCGAATTGATGCGTCGTCGTCGAAAGAACAATACCTGTGGGTCGAGTGGACGCCACGATAAGCAAAGCGCATGGTTGGAGCCGTAGGGCATAGGACATACACCCCCTGATTCTCAAGCAGGGGCGACCCGGAGCAAATGGTAGTGTGGCCGGAATGTAGGAGACAATCGCAGGAATGAGACGTGACTTGATGCGAACGGATGCAAGTGTCGTAGGTGATTGGTTCCATTGTTGATCGAGCGAATCGGGGAAGACAATATAGTCGCAGAGAAGCAAGGGCTTCAAGCCATACAAAAGGATTGTCATAGGGATGGAACGAGAGGGAATATGAAAATCATCAGCAAAGGATTGTAGATATCGTGGAGATTGAATGTCAACGGAGGCTTGTGATAGCGAGTACACCCCCTGATCCACAAGCTGGGAACAGAAGGACGAGGTACAGTCCAGGGTGCGGCTCTCAGAAGGGAGGCGCCGCAAGAAACGAAACCTGGAGTGGAGGTCTAGAATGTGCCGCACAGGGAGCTAAGCACACAATTGCCTCTGGTGTTAACCGCCAGTTGAGGTGCTGATCGGGCGGAGATAGAGGACTCTATAACCTGTTGTAACTCTAAAAATCGACCAAAGGTATATGATGTTAAAATTTAAAGAGAAGTGAGCTCAGAGAGAGACTCTTATTTTTACTGGGTATTTTCACTGTATCGGGGCTCTCTGCTGTATTTTACATGGTAGAGATCTTCCCCAGTTATTTGTTACCATTCTTGTACCGATACTGTTGTTGCTGTATTAGCGTCTCGTCGGTCTTACTGTATCGGTCATTCGATGGTATTGGTCACTTACGAGGTTAAGTGTTTTGTTCGATTGGGCGTATACTTGTTAGGGGAGTAGGTAGATAAATGAGGCCCATTCGGAATCGGTATTGGTTTTCATGATTGCAATAAGTAGTTTCCTCACGGGATATCAAGTATATTCTTCTAAATATACTTAAGGATTCCAAGTGTTCACTTATTGGTCAGGTCTTTAGATATGCCTTGTTTCTAACCAATTATCCTCTTTTGTTTGTAGCCCTAGGTGATATCGTTTTTACCACTTAAGGATTCCAAGTAGTGGAGGTGCTCATCTGAGTATTCGTATCACGTATTCGTATCACATATTCCGCACCTCGGTCGTTTCGTTTTGTCGGCTTTTCCAATCGAATTTGATGCCGACAAAGTCCGTATTTTTTCGCCGACAACAAATATATAGACTTCAGCACACACACACGCACGCGCGCACAAAAGTAGCTCATAAACTACATCATTGAAATTTGTTGTTGTTCACCATGGCGTGATAGATGCAGTACCTTAAGCTTGAGTGCTCCATTGGATAGCAAGGAAAAATCATAATTTTCTGGGAATGCCATTAATTTTAACAGTGCCAACAATTACAAAGTACCTGTATTCTGGAATACTATTAATGGAATCCATTCTTTTTGATTTCATAGTGATACTGATGTGATTCCCCTGTGTCCAATAATTATCTGCTATGTTACAATTATCTCCCTGCAGAACACATTAGGCTGTGAGCAAGCAGACATAGTCAGTCTTTACACGAGCTATTGAAAATGGCTTTAAAATCTTTGCCATACTGTTTGATAAGCCGGGGATAGATACAATAAAAATGAGACTCCATCATATATCCAGGGCACATATGATGTCCTCAACAGTAACTTAACATATGGAAAGGTTCCAACATCCTCTAGTTGCATTTTGGTCATATCATCTTGCTTCTACTCTCTTCTGTTACAATAAACGGAAAAAGGTTTTGACAATTGTCAAGCTCCTTTCTTGTTCTCATTCAATAGTGGATAGGACATCCTATTTTTTGCATGCAACACATATTGAACAAGGGGACCATTTAGATGAAAAGTCTGTCCTGTTTCTTGCACAGGGTCCTGTTTGGTTGCTATAAATTCTATGTGCATGCATGCTTGCTGCTGTTGCGGTTGCTTCTGCTACTGCTGGAAGTACAGTTGAAACATAGCAAACCTCTTTGTGATACACCAACAAGAACAGGCTTACTGAATCCAAAATCAAACTCTTTGCTCACACATGAACAATCTAACTGCTAAACACAACTTAGTTCTTACAGCTCTCCTTGGTCAAAGCAATCAAAATTGTAGAAGTACAAGCCTAAGACACGTATGACCACAATGGGTTCCCAGTAGTCATGTTAGACATGGCTGTGAAGCACTGCTTAGCCCTGGTGGACATCCGTGTCACACAGATATTTGGCAGCACAACATCAACTGGCTCTTCCCTCTTGTACCCCCCTTTTGATATTACCCAGCAAGCTAGCATCAACCACTACTACTACTAGCCTGGTATATCAGAGACTTTTAATATGATTTAATACCACCATAATTCGTACAAAATAGTCTATGAATATTGTTCCTGTTATAGATAAGATGAATAATGAAAGAAAGAGAAGTGAGTTATCTGTCATAGTTTGTGTGTCACCAACTAATGAGTGCATGGGGTACTGGATTTGGAGATTTGGAGGAAAAATACACACTAATTTGCAATTAGAAATTAGAAAATCGGATATTTTTGGTGATTAGTTCAAGAATATTGTTCCTGTTTTGGATAAGATGTATCATGAAAGCAACAGAAGTGAGTTATCTGTCATAGTTTGTGTGTCACCAACTAATGAGTGCATTGGGGTACTGGATTTGGAGGAAAAATACACACTAATTTGCAATTAGAAATTAGAAAATCAGATATTTTTGGTGATTATTTCATGAATATTGTTCCTGTTATGGATAAGATGAATAATGAAAGAAACAGAAGTGAGTTATTTGTCATAGTTTGTGTGTCACCAACTAATGAGTGCATTGGGGTACTGGATTTGGAGGAAAAATACACACTAATTTGCAATTGAAAATTAGAAAATCAGATATTTTTGGTGATTATTTCAAGAATATTGTTCCTTTTATAGATAACATGAATAATGAAAGAAAGAGAAGTGAGTTATCTGTCATAGTTTGTGTGTCACCAACTAGTGAGTGCATTGGGGTACTGGATTTGAAGATTTGGAGGAAAAATACACACTAATTTGCAATTGAAAATAGAAAATCAGAAATTTTTGTAATTAGTTCATGAATATTGTTCCTGTTATAGATAAGATGAATAACGAAAGAAACAGAAGTGAGTTATTTGTCATAGTTTGTGTGTCAGGAACTAATGAGTGCATCGGGGTACTGGATTGGGAGGAAAAATACACACTAATTTGCAATTCGAAAATAGAAAATCAGATATTTTTGGTGATTAGTTAATGAATATTGTTCCTGTTATAGATAAGATGAATAATGAAAGAAACAGAAGTGAGTTATCTGTCATAGTTTGTGTGTCAGGAACTAATGAGTGCATTGGGGGACTGGATTTGGAAGAAAAACAAACTAATTTGCAATTAGAAAATAGAAAATCAGATATTTTTGGTGATTATTTCATGAATATTGTTCCTGTTATAGATAAGATGTATCATGAAAGAAACAGAAGTGAGTTATCTGTCATAGTTTGTGTGTCACCAACTAATGAGTGCATTGGGGTACTGGATTTGGAGGAAAAATACACACTAATTTGCAATTGAAAATAGAAAATCAGATATTTTTGGTGATTATTTCATGAATATTGTTCCTGTTATAGATAAAATGTATCATAAAAGAAACAGAAGTGAGTTATCTGTCATATTTTGTGTGTCACCAACTAGTGAGTGCATTGGGGTACTGGATTTGAAGATTTGGAGGAAAAATACACACTAATTTGCAATTGAAAATTAGAAAATCAGATATTTTTGGTGATTAGTTCATGAATATTGTTCCTGTGATGGATAAGATGAATAATGAAAGAAACAGAAGTGAGTTATCTGTCATAGTTTGTTTGTCACCAACTAATGAGTGCATTCGGCTCCTGGATTTTGTGGAAACGGTGAGACATATATTGATATGGCCATAACTTTGCTTCCAGAGGGAGTTAGAACATTCTTGAGGTATCAGTCTTCATCTACACGGATGGCAGATGATGTTTGACGTATCTATCGATTGAAACAATTTGCAGGGAGGCTCTCGCTAGCAAAATTCGTGTGCACCATAGAAGAACTATGAACAGAAGAATGTCACCTGGGGAGACAAATCTTGATTCTGCCGTAACTTTGCTTCCAGAGGGAGTTAGCACATTGTAGAGGTAGCAGGGGCCATCTACATACATCGCAGATCACGATCGAGCTTTCTATCAATTCAAACGATTGGCAGGGAGGCGCTCGCTACCACGTTTCGTGTGCACCATATAAGAATTTTCAACAACAAAATGTCACCTGGGGAGACAAATCTTGATACTGCCATAACTTTGCTTCCAGAGGGAGTTAGAACATTCTAGAGGTATCAGGCCACATCTACATGCATTGTATATGACGATCAAGCTATCTGTTGATTCAACGAACCGGCAGAGGGGCGCTTGATAGTACTATTTGTGCACATGATGTCACCTGGGGAGACAAATCTTCATACTGCCATAACTTTTGTTCTAGAGGGAGGAGTTAGAACATGCTAGAGGTATCAGTGTCCATCTACATGCATTGTAGATGACGATCGAGCTATCTATCGATTCAACGAACCAGCAGTGGGGCGCTCCTCCTGCTGGATATGAATGGGGCCAAAAATAGGTTCATCACAGTAGGAGTAGTACGTGTTCCTACATAGGTGGTATGTACGGTACGTACTCGTACCGGCATTGGTACTCGTACTGAGTGTCGTACGCCTCTAAAAAGGTACTAAAATAAGGTTTATGTATTTGTTAAAAACTAAGATTCAGATTGTGAGCTAGCTCTGTCAACTACTCCGAGGAGCCGTTGAGAAAGCTTATAACAGTAAAAAGCCGTTGAATGGAAATTCAACGTACATTGCACATAGAGAATTTGGATATGTTCTTCATCCAGTCTTCAATATTGAAGACTGGCTTGCTTTTCAGATTTTCTTGAATCGTGGGTAATTTTAATCGTGAGCGTTGGAATACCACACTCTTCTCCTTCTCGTAAAAGTTCGATTGGTGGCACAGAATTTTTGTTAGTCGTGTGCGACCAGTATTGCTTAGATAAGAAATTTTTAGTTGGTGTGATATTGTTTCAGATTTCGAATGTTCATGCGTTGAATTACTTGATTTCGTAAGAGAAAGGAAACTGTACCATTCGTGTGGATTTGCTGTATAGTGTAGGGGCCTTTGCTTCTTGCTTCAAAAGCTCCAGGGATTTGCTTTTTATTTTTCACCATAACTTGATCTCCTACACTGTAATCATGAAGCTTCCTGTGGCTGTTTTCTTTCATAGCATTCTTGTCGATTTGAGCTTGTCTTTTGTTTCTGACCATGGCCAAGTCAGTAATTACTGGAATCGGTAGGAACATATCTCTGTGGAATACAAGGGCTCCGGGTGTCATTCCAAACGTTTTGTTGATGGTTGATCTAACTGCAAACTGAGCCGATGCGAAGATGGTGTCAATAATGTCAGTTGCTTCCTGGAGAGTCCGTGGAGGGTTGGTGTTGAGTTCTGTTCTCATTGCAGACTTCATCGTATCGTGGACGCGTTCAAGTACTGCATTGGATTGTGGGTTCCGGACTGAGCAGACCTTGGCTTTGATTCCTAGGTTGGCAAGATGGAGTTGGAAGTCGTTGCTCATGAAGTTGGTTCCTTGGTCGATAATACAATTTACTGGTTTTGGGTATCTGGAGAGCCAGCCATTGTCGAGGGCATGAACTGCCATGAGGCCGGTTGGGTTTACTTGTGGGGCTCGAATGATTTCAAGGAGGTTGGTGCACATGTCCATGATGGTAAAGCCATTGAAGGAGACTGTTCCATGGCCAGGGATCTTGATTTTCCAAGGGCCTACTCCATCGATTGCAATGGTGTCCCAAGGAACATATTGGTGTTCTTTGGTGGGGAGCTGTCCGTGGCTTTGGTGGCTATTCTTGTATCGTTGGCACGTGTCACACGTTTTGCAGAAGGCGTTGATTTGGTCCTTCAGGTTTGGGGCATATACAAATTGGTTGATGGTTCGGTACAATCGTTCTGCGCCGGCATGGCCAAGCACGTGGTGGTAGTATTTGATGGTGGCTTGCACTCTGTTTGGAGGGAGTACAATTTTCTGGCGACCGTTGGAGTCTACAACTTTCAAGTCGGTGCCATTGAAGTTTTCAGTTGTATAACGAGGATTGGTCGCAATATCGGCATTGGCTGCTTGATCTTGGGCGAGTTGGTCGAAGGCTAAGGGGTACATGGGAATGTCTTCTGGGTAGTTAAGAAACAATTCGGAAAGAGCGAGAAGATCGGAGTCGGTTGAGTCAGTTGCAAGGTCCGAGTCATCCGTTGGATCGGGACCGAAGAACTCCTTCTTCTTCTCCGGAGTGTCTTGCTGAAGTGGGAGCCTTGAGAGGGCATCAGCAATGACATTGTCTTTGCCTTTGATATACTTGAATACTGGGGAAAATTCTTCAAGGAGCATGCGCCAAGTCATAATTCTGTGGCTGGTAAGATTTTGTCGGGTTAAGTTGATGTGGTCTGTCCATACGATGATTTCAGCACCCCAAAGAATGGTTCGAAATTCTTTGAAGACTTCTACGATACAGAGCATCTCTTTATCGACCGTTGGGTATTTGCGTTGAGCGGCGTTGAGTTTTCTGGAGAAGCAAAGGATGATTTTGCCGTTTTGGAGGATGACAGCGCCAAGCTGGTAATCAGAAGCATCAGTATAGACATGGAAGGGCTTGTTTGGATCAGGGAAGGCAAGGAGGATATCATTGGCAATAAGAGATTTGGCTTTGTTGAAAGCTTCGAGAAGTTCTGGCGTTGGAGTGATTTTGCCTTTGGCTCTTCCAGAGAGATCAGTAAGGGGTGCAAGGACTTCAGCGCGTTTGGGGTAGAAGTTTCGATAGAAGTTGATCATCCCAACAAAGGAACGAAGTTGGGTTGTTGTTGAGGGAAACGCAAGTTTCAGAATAGGAGCAATCTTGTTTGGATTGGGCCTAATACCATCGCGCGAGATAATGTGGCCGAGCCAAGGAGCTTGGGATTGAAACCAGTGGCACTTGGAGGGCTTGACAGAGAAGTTGTGACACTTCAGTAAGGACAGAACAGAGGAGACTGATTTGCAATGGGAGTCAAGGGTGTCTGAGAAGATACCAATATCATCGATGTATACTTCGATGTCCTTCAGGTGGGAGAGCATTTGTTCCATGCAGCCTTGGGCCCAACTTGGAGAGTTAAGGAAGCCCATGGGCAATCGGAGCAGTCTGAACTTTCCGAATGGAGTAACAAGGACACAAAGCCAGGTGGACGCCTCGTCAAGTTTGAAGGTGTGGAACTGCATGCTGACATCGATAAGGGTGACATATTTGAAGCCTCTTCTTCTGTGGAAGATGTCTTGGAGCTTTGGGAGCGGATAGTGAAGTTTCTTGGTGACTTTGTTGAGTTCTCGGAAGTCACTGATGAGTCTACAGGAGCCATCTGGTTTGGGCACTACAAACGTTGGCATTCCCCATTCAGTTGCATAGCATCGTTCGAGGATGCCAAGTTTCACTTGTCGATCGATTTCTTTCTTCACTGCTTCTTGTTGGTGCAGTGGAATGGAATAGGGTTGTTTTACATGATATGGAGTTGCGCCTTGCTGGAGATCGATGTGGAACGTTTGATTAGGGAAAATACCTAATTCCTTGTCATTCAAGCCTTCAAAAAGCTCTTCATTTTGGAGGAGTATTGGTAACAAGGTCTGTTTCTCTTGGTAGGAGAGATGGTTTTGGTCGGTGACAAGCTTGTGGAGGTCAGTTTTCTCATACTTGGTGGTTCCATCTACATAAGACTGTTGGATTGATTGGTTGGAGTAACTTTCGGCAACCGCGTGTGGTTTGGCAGACATGACTTTGTGGAGTAAGGACTTGTTGTCAAAGTAATTGCGAGGATGGAAGTCCATTGTCTTCTCATACCATTCTATGGTACAAGTCTCGAAGTCCATTTTCATTCCAAGATCTCTCATGGTTTTCCTTCCAATAAGGAGGTGGTAGTTGATGTTCTGAGAGACTACAAAGCACTTAATTTGTAGGACTTTCATGGAGTATGATAGTTCTGGAAATATGGTGTTCTCCAAGGTTACATAGTGGTTGCAAGTGGTTTTGCCGTTTGTCGTCTGCATTTGAATTGGTTGGACTAGGAGGTTCTTCTTGATTCCAGAGGGAATTGCTGATTCCACTATGAGGTTGTCGGTTGATCCGGAATCGAAGAGGGTTTTCAAGTAGTACTTGCCAAGGGATCCGTTGATTGAGTTGCAGACACTTACTGTGGTTGGAGCAAGGTCGATGTCGACGTTGTCATTGCTAGGAGCAACGTCTTGCTTGTTGTTGTCAGAATCGGTCTTTTCAGAGGGAAACCTTTGAAGATCCGTGTTGTAGTATTCTTCATCGATATCCATATCGACATGGAAGAGATCCGGCCAAGGAGTTGCAGGGATGGTAGTTTCTTCTGGTTCATTGATGAAGACACACATGTGTTGCTCTGGTTCATGGAAGTTACTGCCGTGCGATGAAGAGGTAGTGGACCGATTGCTATTGTTGGAATTGCTGCTGCGATCATTCACGTGCGAGTCGGTGTTGTCCCTAGAGTTGTTATTAGACTGATTGGAGTTGCTTCCATACTTGTTGGTGTAGCATTGACCCCAAGTATGATTGGTACCAGGGTGGATAGGACACGGTGAGTCATTTGAGATCCTAGTCGAACCTTTGTTGTTGTTGTTGCTTTGGCTGTTGCTGCGTTGGTTGTTGTTGTTGTTGTTGCGTTGGTTATTATTATTGCTGTTGTTGTTTCGATTGTTTCGGTTGTTGTGATGATTGTTGCGATTGTTCCGATTGTTTCCATTTCCGTTGTTACGATTGCTGTTGGCATTGTTGTTGCTGTTGTTCTGAGACGAGTTATCTGATTTCTTGTTCTTTTTGTTCTGTACAGATTGGAATCTTTCAAATCTTATCATCATTTCAGAGAGAGAATCTCTATGGGGAGAATGGTGTTGTTGATAGATGTCTTTCCAGTCCTCTGGCATCGATTCGAAGACTAGATTCTTAAAGTCACTTTGATTGATCTCTGCACCTTGTGGCGGGTGTCCCGGTAGTAATGGGAGAATAACATGGTTGTGGAAGTTGACTTGTGCTACAAATTGGTGTACAGTCATGGAGGTTGTCTTCTTAATGTTGGTGAGGAATCTTTTATGATTCTGGTAGGCATCGAGGTTGCTATTGAACTTGAAGCTGATGAATGCTTCCACTGTCGTCTGGAAGTTGTCCACAGTTCTCTGTGGGACGTTGGCTGATACATAGCTGTTCCACCAGCTACAGTCGGTGTAGTCTCTAAGGAGATCTACGAACTTGTCATAGATTCTTGGTCCTGTGGTTAGGTTGAGGGTCTTCTTAGATCTAATGAACTCATTGATGGTAAAAAGAATTTGTAATTTGGTTGATCCTGCAGTAATCAAAGGGATTTTGATCTTGGTAACTTCTTGGGAGCCATTGACGTCTTGGGTGTTATTGTACTCAATTTTGTCAATAGTCTCTTGATCAAAGTCATACTTGAAGGGAATGACTGAGTAAGACATACTGGTCGATTTCTTATTGTTACTGGACAATCTTCGGATCGGCTGTTAGATGTGTAGTAGTGGTAATTTTTATTCGTGTAGTAGTTGAAGTAGTCTTTACCGGTAGAAAAGGGTCGAAGCGGTTATTCCACTGTTTAAACAGTGTCGTACGCCTCTAAAAAGGTACTAAAATAAGGTTTATGTATTTGTTAAAAACTAAGATTCAGATTGTGAGCTAGCTCTGTCAACTACTCCGAGGAGCCGTTGAGAAAGCTTATAACAGTAAAAAGCCGTTGAATGGAAATTCAACGTACATTGCACATAGAGAATTTGGATATGTTCTTCATCCAGTCTTCAATATTGAAGAACTGGCTTGCTTTTCAGATTTTCTTGAATCGTGGGTAATTTTAATCGTGAGCGTTGGAATACCACACTGAGTTCAAACGTGACTTGTTTATTCGTGGTTTGGAATTTTTGAAAAGTACCGTATTTTTTTAACGGTTTAACGGTCTATGGGTGACTGGGCATGCGCGCTGCCACTGCGCGGAGTCTCCAAATTGTTGAAAATAGAACATAAAGAACATCAAAACTCTCATTATTTTTTTATATTCATATTCAGTAATGAAGATAAAGTTTTCTATATATCATGTCCCTTTGACTTCAAAAGAAACAGAAACAAACAGCAGATTCATATCCCTCTCTAAATAAGCTTTCCAACGGTATATGATATGTTAATAGGGGTTGCACACGTTCTTCAAAATGTGGATTCCCGTACCGAGGGAACCAAAGTGAAATTGAGGTACAAACAAAGTAATTATGATTGTTATTGCAATGATACTACCGTACTCGTACGTCTTGTACTGCAACAAGAACAATCCATTTGTGGTATTCCAAATAATGGTCACGATTGAAATTACCCACGATTCAAGAAAATCTGGAATCAGACATCAGCATCAACGCCACACCAGCCGGCCTTCAATATTGAAGACTGGATGAAGAACATATCCAAATTCTCTATGTACGATGTACGTTGAATTTTGATTCAACGCATGTTTACTGTTACAAGCTTCCAACTGCTCCTCGGAGTAGTTGACAGAGGAGCTAGCTCACAATCTTAGTTTTTAACCATTACATAAACCTTATTTTAGTACCTTTTTCTAGAGGCATACGACACTGTTTAAACAGTCGAATAACTGCTTCGACCTTATTACTACCGGTAAAGACTACTTCAACTACGCGAATAAAGATTACCACTACAACATCTAATAAACAACCAACTGATCCTGACGATTGTCCAGTAACAAGAGAAACAATGTCTTACTCCATCATTCCCTTCAAGTATGACTTCGACCAAGAGCCTATTGACAAGGTGGACTTCAAGAACACACAAGAAGTCAATGGAGCTCAAGAAGTAACCAAGATCAAGATCCCCTTGATTACTGCAGGATCAACCAAACTACAAATCCTTTTTACCATCAATGAGTTCATGCGGTCCAAGAAGATGCTCAATCTAACCACAGGACCAAGACTCTATGACAAGTTTGTAGATCTCCTCAGAGACTACACCAACAGTAGCTGGTGGAATAGCTATGTATCAACCAATGTTCCACAGAGAACTGTGGATAACTTCCAAATCACAGTGGAAGAATTTGTCAACTACAAGTTGTTTGACAACAACCTTGACGCCTATCAAAATCACAGAAGATTCCTTACCAATATCAAGAAGACAACCACCATGACAGTACACCAATTTGTCGCACAAGTCAACTTCCACAACCATGTCATCCTTCCACTACTCCCAGGACATCCACCAGAGGATACAGAGATCAAGGAGAGAGAGTTCAAGAATCTAATCTTTGAATCAATTCCCGAGGATTGGAAACACACTTATCAACAACACCACTCTCCTCATAGGGATTCCCTCTCTGAAATGATGATGAGATTCGAACGATATTGATATGCACAAAACCGGAAGAAGAAATCATCAGATAATCCATCTCCAAACAGCAACAACAGCAACAACAATGCCAACAACAATCGTAACAACCAAAACGGAAGCAACAATCAAAAGAACCAAAACAATCGAAACAACTGCAACGGAAACAACAACAACAACAACAACAACCAACGCAATAGCAACAACAACAACCAACGAAACAACAACCAAGGCAATAACAACAACAGCAAGGGCGGAACACGAATCTCCAACGACTCATCATGTCCTATCCATCCGGGTACCAACCACACTTGGGGCCAATGCTACACCAACAAGTATGGCAACAACTCCAATCAGTCCAACAACAATAGAGACAATATCGACTCACATGTGAATAATTGCAGTTCCAACAACAGCAATCAATCCACTACCTCCTCTTCACACGGCAGTGGCTTCCATGAACCAGAACAACACATGTGTGTCTTCATCAATGAACCAGAAGAAACTACTATCCCTGCAACTCCTTGGCCAGATCTCTTCCATGTAGACATGGACATTGATGAAGAATATTACAACTCGGATCTCCAAAGATTTCCAACCAAAAACATCGATTCCAACAACAACAGCCAAGATCTTGCTCCCAGCAACACCGAAGTCGACCTTGCTCCAACCACAGTAAGCGTCTGCAACTCAATCAATGGACCCCCTGGCAAGTACTACCTGAAAACTCTCTTCGATTCTGGATCAACCAACAATCTCATTGTAGACTCATCAATCCCTTCTGGAATCAAGAAGCACCTTCTAGACCATCCAATTCAAATGCAGACAACAAATGGCAAGACCACTTGCAACCACTATGTAACCTTGGAGAACACTGTATTCCCAGAACTGTCCTATTCGATGAAGGTCCTACAAATCAAGTGTTTTGTAGTCTCTCAGAATATCAACTATCACCTCCTCATTGGAAGGAAAACTATGAGAGATCTTGGAATGAAGATGGACTTTGAAACTTGCACCATCGAATGATATGAGAAAACCATGCAATTCCACCCTCAGAATTACTTTGACAACAAGGCCTTACTCCACAAGGTCATGTCAGCAGAGCCGCACGCTATTGCAGAGAGTTACTCCCATCAAGCAATCCAACAATTATATGTAGATGGAGTCACCAAGTATGAGAAGACCGACCTCCACAAGTTAGTCACCAAACAAAACCATCTCTCCTACTATGAGAAACAAGCCTTGTTACCAATACTCCTCCAAAAATGAAGAACTTTTTGAAGGCTTGAATGACAAAGAATTAGGTATTTTCCCTAATCAAACGTTCCACATTGATCTCCAGCAAGGCGCAACTCCATATCATGTAAAACAACCATATTCCATCCCACTGCCCCAACAAGAAGCAGTGAAGAAAGAAATTGATCAACAAGTGAAGCTTGGCATCCTAGAAAGATGCTATGCCACGGAATGGGGAATGCCAACGTTTGTAGTCCCAAAACCAGATGGCTCCTGTCGACTCATCAGTGACTTCCGTGAACTCAACAAAGTCACCAAGAAACTTCACTATCCACTTCCAAAGCTCCAAGATATCTTCCACAGAAGAAGAGGCTTCAAATATGTCACCCTTATCGATGTTAGCATGCAGTTCCACACCTTCAAACTTGACGAAGCCTCCACCTGGCTTTGTGTCCTTGTTTCTCCCTTTGGAGAATTTTGACTGCTTCGATTGCCAATGGGCTTCCTTAACTCTCCAAGTTGGGCCCAAGGCTGTATGGAACAGATGCTCCTACACTTGAAGGACATTGAAGTATACATCAACGACATTGGTATCTTCACAGATACTCTTGAATCCCATTGTAAACCGGTCTCTTCTGTCCTCTTCTTACTGAAGTCCCACAACTTCTCTGTCAAGCCCTCCAAGTGTCACTGGTTTCAATTGCAAGCCCCTTGGCTTGGCCACATCATCTCTCGTGATGGAATCAGACCCAATCCAAACAAGATTGCTCCTATCCTGAAACTTGCATTTCCCTCAACAACAACCCAACTTCGCTCCTTTGTTGGAATGATCAACTTCGATCGGAACTTCTATCCCAAGCAGGCTGAAGTCTTTGCACCCCTTACCAACCTCTCAGGACGATCAAAAGGCAAGATATCTCCAACTCCAGAACTTCTACAAGCCTTCAACAAAGCCAAGTCCCTCATTGCCAATGATATCCTCCTTGCCTTTCCTGATCCAAACAAGCCCTTCCATGTCTACAGTGATGCTTCCAATTACCAACTCGGAGCTGTCATCCTCCAAGATGGCAAAATTATCCTTTGCTTCTCCAGAAAACTCAACGCAGCTCAACGCAAATACCCAACGGTAGATAAAGAGATGCTCTGTATTGTCGAAGTCTTCAAGGAATTTCGCACCAGCATTCTTTGGGGTGCTGAAATCATCGTATGGACAGACCACATCAACTTAATCTGGCAAAACCTTACAAGCCACAGAATTATGACTTGGCGCATGCTCCTTGAAGAATTTTCCCCAGTATTCAAATATGTCAAAGGCAAAGACAATGTCATTGCTGATGCCCTCTCAAGGCTGAAGATGTTCATTTCGTTGGATGGGTTTGGGTACCGGGTACGTACCGGTACGAACGAGTAAGATATTGCACGATTGAATGAATGAACGAGTAGTTCGTACTCGTACGAGTTCGTGCCGTACGGTACGTACGAGTAGGTAGAATCGGAATCGGAATCGAAATCGAAATCGAAACATTTCAGCCATACCGGTACGATACGATTTTTTCGTTCGTGTTTACCGTTGTTACCACTTTACTTGTGTTGAACGCAACGCTCCTACCGTAAACTATTGTACGATATGTACGTACTCGTACTCGTACCGGTACGTGCGATTGCCATTTCGCGCGAATGGCTCGGTGTTATCTTACCGTGAGTACCGGTACCGGTATCGTACCGTACGGTACCGTACCGTACCGTACCGTTGACCGTATCGTGCATGTTTCAAAGTTTGGTTTTTACCGTTCGCACTCTACCGCGCAGTAGGAAACCGTACGCACGTATTACCTACTTCACCGAGGAACCTCACCGATACGGTACGTGAAAGCAGGGTCAATCTTATCTTACCTGTTACCGCACGAAAAGAAAAGAAAAACAAGCCCAGCCGTGTGTTTTTGTGGTTTTCCAGTTTCCAGCAACCTCACTCGATCGGTTGTTTGCTACGAGTACTCGTACCGTACGGTACACTGCCATCTTGGGTTCTTCTCGCATCTCGCATCTCGCTTCTCGCTCCTCCCACTCGTACTTTTACTTCGTTCGCAACGCAACAAAGAAAGTAATCTTACCGTACCGTATATTCCACCATGGGTCGCCGTCCTGCTCGCTGCTATCGCTACCAAAAGAACAAGCCGTACATCAAGTCTCGGTACTGCCGTGGTGTACCGGAATCCAAGATCAAGATCTTCGATGTCGGCGCCAAGAAGGCCCCCGTCGATCTCTTTCCGTTCGTCGCCCACTTGGTTTGCGACGAGAAGCAGCAGATCTCTTCCGAGGCCCTCGAGGCCTGCCGTGTTGCCATCAACAAGCACTTGACCAAGACGATCGGAAAGGAGGGATACCACATCCGCATGCGCGCCCACCCCTACCACGTCCTCCGCGCCAACAAGATGCTTTCGTGCGCCGGGGCCGATCGACTGTCCTCCGGTATGAGACACTCCTACGGAAAGCCCATCGGTGTTGCCGCCCGTGTTGATATCGGACAGATCCTTCTCTCGGTGCGAGCCAAGGACCAGAACGAGGCGCACGTCATCGAGGCCATTCGTCGGGGGAAATTCAAGTTCGCCGGCCGCCAAAAGATCCTCAAGTCCGCCAAGTGGGGATTCACCAAGTACCCCCGCGCGGAGTACGTCGAGAAGCGCCGCAACGGAGAATTGTCCTGCGATGGAAACATTGTCAAGGTGCACAACCGACGCGGTCTTCTGGAGAACTCGGCCTTGTACCAGGGCGGGCAAGAGTAAACTGTTATGTTGTACAACTACTGCATTGTACTGTACTACTGCATTGTACTACACTTTACTCTATTTGCTCCGATCTAATCTGATCTGATGAGATGCGATGCGAGCGGAGACGGTGGGTCGAGTCGACTCGCATACTGCCTTTTGCGGTCCGATCACTGTTTCATTCGTTCGTTCGTTCGTTCGTTTTCACAACAATCCTACTAAAATATACCGAATTAAAAACTTTTACACCCCTCTCTTTGCATTCATACACTTACCGGTAACTTACGTGTAGATAGATCACACAAAACGCTTCTGGTGTACTTTAGTTTAGTTCGAAACATACGTACCGTACAATGCATTTGTGTGTGGATCTCTCTCAAGACTTGGGATAGTATCACCGTATCGGTACGGTATCCACGACACGTGCATGGTTCCAAACGCTTTTTTTGTCTTGTCTTGAATTGTATTGCAATGGAGCATGGAGTATTGTATCAGTACAGTTTTGTTATACGGTAGGAGTACGAGCATGGCGTTGCGTTGCGTTGCGTGGATTGGGTAAGATTATGGCGTGGATTGGGAAAATTACCACAGGCTTGCAACATCCATGGGTGAGAGTATTACAATAGTATAGTATAGCATAGTATAGCTTAGTATTGTATCGTATCGTATCGTATTGTTGTACGAGTACTGTACTGTACTGTACTGTTTTGCATTGTATTGTAATGTAATGTATTGTAATGTATCCATTAGAGACTATGATTGTTTGCAAACCCGACTCGGCATGGTTTCGGGATTTGAAAAGCAACAATCGTTGCACTCTCTCTCTCACACACTCACATTCACATTCACATTCGCATTCGCATTCGCATTCGCATTCGCGCGCACACACACAAATGGATCAATCGATGGATCAATCGATGAATCAATCGATGGATCAATCGATGGATCAATCGATGGATCAACGGATGGATCAACGGATGGATCTACGGATGGATCAACGGATGGATCAATGGATGGATCAATGGATGGATCTACGGATGGATCAACGGATGGATCTACGGATGGATCTACGGATGGATCTACGGATGGATCTACGGATTTCCCCTGTCTGTTGTTAACAACAACAAAAGTGGTGACCTTGGTTGGTCCCAACCGCAACAAGCCAGGGCTCCAGAGAAACAAAACACACCGAGGCAGAGAAACCATCCCAAGTATAGCAGTACCGTACTGCCTATTCATACCATAGTACTGTATTCCGAGGCGGATACTGATACTACCGGTACCGGTACTCCAATGACTACTAATTCATTACTGCACGGCGGATGGTAAGTGATTGTTTACTATACCGTAGTAGCAGTTGGCGTATTCACGAACGGCTTCGGTTGCTACGGTTTTCGATTGGGTCTCTATAATAGAGAGACACAGAGACAGAGGAAAGCATTCCAATTATTGTTACTGTGTTGTGTTGCACTACGTCGTACATGCCAGACGCTTCGTACTACTATTGTTAACCACTTCGAAATGAGTGTCCCAACGCGTTCCACATTTCCCCAGAAACTTAACGGAACGGGACAACCACAATGACAATGCTCATCAAAATGCTTACGTACGGTACGAACGAGTACCACTAAACTGCTATTATCCATATTAATGCACGGTACAAGCAAGCAATGCCACAGTAACTAGAATATTTGGATCGTGTACGAACCATACCGTAGTCTTTCTTTTTACCAGGGTCTAGTAGGATCCATCGCACTCACCTCACAACTTCTTGTTTGTATTGTATTGTATTGTGTTGTGTTGTATCGCATCGCATCGCATCGCATCGCATTGCACCGCGGATGGGTCCTCCTCCGACAACAATCACAGAATGCCATTTCGTGCAGCGCAGCATAGTGCGGCGCATGCGCAGCATGGTGCAATGCAATGCAGTGCAGTGCAGCGCAACACAAAACAAAACAACACCATCCAATGCAATGCAATGCAATGCAATGCGGTGCTTTCCGTACGGTACGGTACAATCTGTTCCGATGCCACGCCATGCCATGCCACAGCCACAGCCACGGTCGATAAGAGAATCATCCACTGGGAGAGAGACAGAGAGGGAACATTCGTTTCCCCACAGCGCGAATCAATCGAATCGAATCGAATCGAATCGAATCGAAATCCATGGGATGGATGCATTGCATTGCATTGCATTCCCGGCAGGCAGAACAGAAGCGACGGTTTGGTTGGAACGAGTTGTCTAGGTATTCCATTACACGTATCATACTACTTTACCAACAGGAACGCACCGTTACGTACCGGTACACACGCACTGTAGTCAATACCGTACCGCATCAACGACGACGTTGAGTCCCCCCCCCCCCCCCCCCCCCGCCGAGCGAGTCGACACTCCGGTGCGGTGCGATGCCGTGTTAGTTGGCGAAAGTTTCTTGTTCCTCGGGAGTGAGTGAGTGAGTGAGTGAGTGAGTAATTACAGTACAAGTTCACGGTGTGTACCTGTACGGTAGTTTCACACGATACCCAACTCAAAGCACCGCGTGAAAAATATCTCTATATGAGTTGTAGTTTTGCCGAAAGAAAATCATCGTGGTTGGTTATATATATATATACATTGCGGTTGGTTGGGAGTCGGTCGGTCGGTCGGTCGAGAGCGAAGACTATCTAAAGTGGTGGAGATTCGGTCTTCGTTCGTTCGTTCGTTCGTTCGCCCGCTCGTCGTCGTCCTCCTTGTCGTTTTGTCTTCTTGGTTGGTCCCTGCCAGCGACAGGCAGGCTTCGGAAACCGCCGCCAAAAGACCATCGCACTGTACACACAACACAACTGCTAACTCGCACGGGAGGACCCGTTGGGCGTATACTACAATGAATACGGGTGCGGTGCGGTGAGTTGCGCATTCGGATGGATGTTCGTTCTCGTTTGGATTCTCATTTTTTGGATTCTCGTTCTTGTTCTCGTTCCCATTATTATTTGTAGTATTATTATTATTATTTGATCGTCCGTTGGTAAGTGGCCGGTGGGTGGTGTGGCATGCCCCCACAAAAAAAATCCAGCGGCCGCTTTCGGTTGGACGACGACGACGACGATTGTACCATCGACGAGGGATTAATGTTGTTGTTGTTGCTGCTGTTCGAGTTGTTTTCCTCTTCGTCGCTGTTCGTGTTCGGGTAGTTGTTGAGGAGACAGTTGTCCGTCCCCCCCCCGTCCTGGGAGCAAAAAATGGACGTGCTGCTGTTGACCTTGACGTGGTTCTGATTTTGCTGCTGCTTCTTCCGGACGGAGATCCGTTGCTCCCTCCGGACGTCCTTGATGACGTATTCGACCTTGGCAATGAGAAGATCTTCCGCACCGTTGACGCTGTTCTCCTCGTCGCACAAGACCAGCTCGTTCCACCATCCCTCCTCGTTCCACATCAAGAACCGACCGCCGGTCTTTCGGACCTCCTCGAGGATGGTCAGGACCATTTTCCGGCGCTTGACCCGGACGACGTTCGGATCCGAGTAGGCCGCGATGACCAACCGGCGGATCATGCCGTTTCCGGGATTGGTGTTGAGGGAAATGCCCTGCCGGAACAGGACGTCTTCGAGCTTGGGGCACTCGACGATGTTGTTGTTGTTGTTGTTGTTGTTGTTGTAGCTGTAGCTGTTGTTATTGTTCGTACCACTGGCATTGGTGCTGGTGCTGGTCGTGTCGGAATCGGTCACAATGTTGTTAATGTTGTTGTTGTTGTTGTTACAGTAACTGACAGCATCAGCATTGGCGTCCTCGATTTCCTCGATAACTTCCCGGGTCCGCATCCATTGTTTGATGTACCCGACCTTGATCGTTCCCGTCACGGAGATTGGTATGTGATCGGTGGGAATGCCGTAGGATTTCAATTGGTATCGGAGTTCGACGGATTCTCCTACGGCGTACGATTTCGATTTCGATTTCGATTTCGATTTCGATTTCGATTCCGATTCAAAATTTAATTCCAGATATCACCACAATTCATTCCAGGAGCAGCAGCAGCAGCAGCAGCAACAACACAAAGATTCATCGTATATTGACGCCAAACAAAACCAACATCACCAAAGCAAATCACATGATGCAATTTCAATAATAGGTGTAGCAAGCAAGCAAGCAAGCAATAAACATTCGATTGTGAGCGAGACCGGGAAATCTTGTGCAACGATGCAATTTTTTGTTCTGTGCTGCTTATACAACACAACACAACAACACAACAACAACAACAACAACAACAACAACACAACAACAACAGCAACAACAACAACAAACACAAAACACAAAACACAACAACGACGCACCGAGATGAAAGATGAGCTTGGGCCGATTGGGTTGCGTCGCCTGCACCATGACGAGGTTCTTGAGGAACCGATAGACGGGCCGATCCGGCGAACAGATGTGTATCGCCCCCGGTCGGACGCAAAAAATCCTGGACATGTCGACCCGGTTGGTAAAGTGTCGTAGTTTGAGCTGCGGTGTGTAGGCCGAATCGAACCATCCCAGGTAGATGATTCCCTTTCGCTGCGTGTCGACGTCGCATCCGGCGGTCCAGACCATGTACATGAGGGCCTTGGCCTGCAAAAACAACGTGCTCTCGTTCTGGTACACACACACAATATATATATATATATATATTATTTGAAAGAACGAACGAACGAACGGTTCGTGTAGTGTTTGTGTTTGTGTTGTAATGTCGTGTTGTAATGTCGTGTCGTGTCGTGTTGTAATGTCGTGTTGTGTGTGTGTGTGTGTGTGTGTATGTGTGATGAGTTAGTTTTGTGCAATAAAAAACAGAGCAGAACAGAGCAGAACAGAGCAGAGCAGAGCAAGGCACGGGAACCAATCAGCGGAGCAATAAAAAATAAGTAAAAAATGACAATCAATGAATCAATGAATCAATGAGCAGCAATCAATCAATCCATCCATCCATCAACAAGAACCAAACAATGTCCAAAAGCAACAAGCACTCTGATGAATGAGTTATTTTCCTCCCAGACAAATGTTGTGTTGTGTTGTGTTGTGTGTTGTGTTGTGATGTTACGGTGCATTCTTGCTGTACGTGTACGTGTACGTGTACATGTACGGTACGCAACATTCGTTTGTTGTGTTGTTGTTGTTGAACAGTTGTACGGTACAGTTGTTGTTGAACAGTTGTTGTTGTACAGTTGTACAGTTGTTGAACAGTTGTACAGTTGTTGTACAGTAGTTGTTGTACAGTTGTATTACTCACCCGTTCCTCCGGAGTCATTTCGAGTAGCGGCCGGGACCTGTCCCCCGAGTACAATGTCGCGTTGACCATCGCCAGTATCCTCCGTCCGCTCCGATCCCGAAACGGCAAAAACTGGCAGTGTCCCTTGCGCAGATACTGGCGCTCCCTCGAATTGAGATCGTTGTACCGGATCGGCCGTTCGAGGACCTCCTCCCCAAAGATGCTCTCCGCCACGTGCAAGAAATCGACAATCTTCTTGGCGGCCCGTTTCGGATCAAAGAGCGTGCAGCGCAAAAACCGGAGACGGAATTCCCGGGTGTTGACGTACGACCGCGGCGTCAAAAACGTTGTCGTTGTCGTTGTTGTTGACTCACACTCAAAATCTTGCTGCTGCTGTGGTTGCTGCTGCTGCGATTGCGATATTTGCGATATCCGAAAGGCCGATTGGATGTTCCGATAGCTCGGATCGCTGTCGAAATAATTGTCGTCACACTGTTGCTGTTGCAGCGCAATGTCCAATCGCCGGAGCGAATCTTCCAAGAGTTCCGGGGTTTCCTCCCGGGCGAGACAATCGACGCCGTGGATTTCTTCCTGGATCCCCACGCGTTCTCGAAAGGACATCTGCAACAATTCTTCCGAGAGAATGTTGTCGATGTTGTCGATGCTCTTGCTGTTGCTGCTGCTGCTGCTGCTGCAATAGATGGGATCTACAACTGTTTGTTGTTGTTGTTGTGTTTGTGTTTGTTGTGGTGACAGTGGCAATGGCTCATTGTCGTTGTCGTTGTCATTGTCATTGTCGTTGTAATAGTTGCCACTGCTGTTGTTGCTCTCGCCATTGAAAAACTGCTGGAATATCGCCATGGTTTCGTTTCGTTTCGTTTCGTTTCGTTTCGTTTCGAGTACCGAATAGTACCGTATAGTACGAGTACTTCCGAATTTTTTGTAATGGAACTTTAAACTCTCGTACCGGTAAACAATCTAACTCTGTAGAAGTTGTTGTTGTTGTTCTTGTTGTTGTATCGTAATCTTACGAGTTTCTTCGTTCTTCGTGCTTCGTATATTGTTGGGTTTTTGTTTTTGTTTTGTTTTGTTTTGTTTTGTTTCTTTTCTTTTCTGTTTTATTTTATTCTATTGTATTCTCGGTTGCAAGATACCGATACCGATACCGATACATCAGGAGCAGTCAGTAAAGTTAGTAAAGTGACAACATGTGTGAGTCACCGACAATACAATTACGGTACTGTTACCGTTACTCGCACGCTTCGTGTTCAATGTTGAACGTTGAACGTTGAACGAATGTCACGAATAGAAGTACCGTATGATTCTTTTTTGGTCGTTTTTGTCCCTGTCAAACGCGAGGAAGAATGGAAAAGAAGAAGAGTTCCCTGTTGTGTGTGTCTGTATTATTGCTTATTGCTTATTGCTTATTATTATTGATTATTTGTATTGTATTGTTTTTGTGTACTCGTATTACTCGTACCGTACGGTACTATGAGTACAAGAAGTGCAAGAAGACACCGTTTTCGGTTTTCAACATGATAGGCGATTAGTACCAGAACGTGTTCGTGACGGGCCTAGATACAAAATTAGTGAATCTAGAATCAATCCAGGCTCGTACCGAACTACTAGGCTAGTTTCTTCGGGGCTTTTTCGGATTTGGAAAACAATCTTTGGGACATTAATTACAAACCGGAAAATGAGGACACTTCCCCGTCGTATCCGAAGAATAGTTCGGTTCGAGGGCAATTGGGTACAGTCGCTTTACACATGAAATCAAGAACCTCATAGTACGAGAACTGTAATGATGTTGGCCACGTACGGTACGAGTAATATTACTATTCGTACTCGTATGGTACGGTAGTCAACGTGTTTTGTAATTATGACGCAGTACGAGTAACCTAACGGTACGTACCGTCGTCATGTCATAATATTAGTAGACAGAGTACGTACGATATGTGCGATTATTCTACGAGTAATTTACGTAAAATTTGCCGTATGATTCTTGTACGAGTATGATACTGGGATTACCGTACGTATGGTATGATACGGTAAGTACTCGTAGTTGTTGCTCAAACCATACCGTACACAATATTCCTACCGTACAGTACGATACCGTACGGTACGGCACTTCAAAAATCAAAACGACTTACTCCGTACTAATAATAATGGTACTCGTACCTAAAGGTACGTAGACAGTATCCAAAACAGAAATAAGACTACGATAATACGATAATCGTAATTACTTACTCATACCGGTACGGTAAACAATAGTTTGTCTACTACTCCGTAATACCTACCGTAGTATTGCAGGATTCGTAATTCTTACTTCTTCTACAAGGAAAGCGAGAATCCTATCCACAACAGAAACAAGAGTTTTGTTAAGGAGTCGTAATTCTCACAATGAAAGCGAGAATCCTATCTGTCCACAAAAGAAATACGATACAATATCCACACAGTTAAGGTGTCACTCGAAATCAATTGTAAACATTAGGTACGAACCGCAAGATACCGGTAATCCAAACTTTGTTATTCTACTATTATTATTAGTACTTCTATTATTATTTTGTGTCTCCTCCATCAGCGTATTATTATTATTATTTTTATTTTTAATCCTTTAAATACAACATACAATGGTTATGTACCGTACCGTACCGTACAAGTACCGCAATCCAAACTTTATTCAATTTTGTGTCTCCTCCATTTACCATTATTTATTTATACTACTTCTACTATTGTACTACGTACCGGTACGTACTCTTAAATAAGCAATACGAAGTAGAATACTTCACAAGAGTTCCACCAGCAGCAATCAAAACTATATTCAATTTTGGATCTCCATTATTTCTATTACCGTACTACTACGAGTACACAATATGAGTACTCATACTCGTACCATACAGCGGAAATACCACAATTGTGGTATTTAGCCTGGCACTACTGTGGCACGTAAGTAGGAATTGGTACGCTTAATGATACATACCTCTAATGACTATTTCTACTGTTTTTCTCTGTAGAAATTATGTGGTACCCCTCAAAAACTGACGTATGGGGCGAATTTCCATACTCAGTATTGTTGCATTTTTAGTGGTATAAGACTCCGTGTAACTCTTAACAAAATACCACAAATACCACAAGTACTTTAGATGACTGTTGTTCCTTACTCTGTTTCTTTCTAAGAAATGACCCCGGAGGTGCTTGTTTTTTTCGCTCACTTTTTTCAAAACGTGACGAGTAAGCACCGATTCCCCTATTATTGCTGCTAAATTGGTCCCCTCTGAGTAACAAGCAAGCTAGTGTGCTGTATGACGATACTTTGGTACTCTATTTAAATTTAGTCTACATATCTACCTTGGTGGCAACGTTCTATCGTAACGTTCATTTCAATTGTAACGTTGGATTGATCACAATCCATCAGTTTCGTGTAATTTGGTTATTTGCCATCCGATAGCCATTTGATTGCCAGTCTGGTTTGAAAGATCAGTAGAGTAACATGCTGGCATTCGAATGTAGTAGTATTTGTACACATGCACCCTCATTCTCCCTTCTATTGGAGGGGAAACAGATGGGTCAGAGGAGGGCCGGCGTCGGCTCGATTTTTGTATCTTTGTCACTTGTGTTATTTGCCGTATGATTGCCATTTCCTGCTGCTCGAAACGCTGCTCGAAACGGCGTTTAATTGCCATTTGAATACCCTTCCTGATCAAAAACGAAGTAGAGTGATGTGTAGGTATCTGAGTAGGTATCATTTTGTACTATTTGTACAGTAGCGAACCTTCATGGTCTGTTCTATTGAAGGAGAAACAGAATGGTCGTCAAAACGGAAATGGTGCCCCCATATCTTCTTAATTCACCATCCGATCCAATAGCCGTTTGATTGCCATTCCAAGTCAAAAAATCAGTAGAGGAACATGATGGTGTTTGAATGTGGTAGTATCTGTACATGTGAACCCTCATCTTCCCTTCTATTGGAGGGGAAACAGATGGGTTGGGGAAGGGTCGTCGTCGTCGTCAATTTTTCATCGTATCTTCCGTATCTTCTTTGTGTGTTATTTGCAGTAGAATTGCGGTTCGAATACCCTTCCGGATCAAAAACCAAGTAGCGGAATGTGTAGGTATTTGAGTTGGTGTCATTTTGTACTATTTGTACAGTGATGAACCTTCATGGTCTGTTCTATGGAAGGAGAAACAGAAGGGTCGATCATGGGCCGACATTCGTGATTTCGATGATCGGACTTCCCATCAAAAAAAATTTCTTAGGAGTGAGTTTTTCGGTGTGTTTTCAGGGTCTTTTGTCTTGTTCTTTTTTTGAAGGGACTTCGGTGTGCGGAGCACACATATGTTTATTTCCTATAGACTTCTACATGGTTTTGGTACTGGGTATTAATTGTGGTATTTTTATATTGTACACTCACCGTACTCTGAAGTTCGTAAACGGTAATTACGTACGGTACATACTCCGGAGTAATGGACAGTATCATACCGTATCTTACGAGTACCGGTACGTAACAACTACTGTGCATACAGAAATCTACCAGAGTTCGTTCAACTCGAGGCAGCAGTCAGTACTTAGTAGTATTATTTGTTAACGCACACTAACCATGCTACTACTCTGGCTTTGTTTAACAGGCGGCGGAGAGTCGCTCGCCAGGGTCGTACGGAAGGCCCTCGTCCCCCGCGTACATCGGCTCGTGATGGTTGTTGTGATGGTTGTGATGGTTGTGGTGATGGTCGACCGCCTCCTCTGCTTCTGCTGCCAATGCTTCCGCTGCTTCTGCTTCCGCTGCTGATGCCACCGCCGCGTCGTGCATCGCCCGGTGGTGGCGAATCCGATCCGCCTCGTCCCGGAGCGCACGCTTGAAGGAAGCGGCCGACGGACGCGTCGGTATGTCGTAGCTCCAGGCCCGATCGATCATCGTTCGGAGCGATCGCGTCCAATACAACGATCCGGTCTCAAAATCCACGTCGTTCACGGAATGGTTGTTGTTGTTGTTGCTGTTGCTGCTGTTGTTGTTGTTAGTGCTGCTGTTGCTGTTTTTGTTGTTGCCTTTGCTCTTGGTGCCCTGTGTGTTCGTGTTCGTGTTCGTGTTGCTGTGGCTCCCGATCTTCATTTTGTGGGAGAGTTTGGCCATGCTTGCTTTTCCGTTGCCCTGCAACTTGCGTGCCCAGCGTTTCAGCGCCGCGGCATTGTTGTTGTTATTGTTGTTGTTGTTGTTGCTAGTCGACGGAGTGTGATGAGTTCCGAGACCGAGAGCCTCGCCCTCCTCCCGCCGGTGTGGCACGTTTCCGTGTACGTGTTGTTGTTCTACGTGTTGTACTTGGTGTACGTGTTGTGGTGGCACACGCAGCAGCAGCAGCTCCTCCTCCTCCTGTATCCGCAGCAGTCGCTCGGTTTCCAGTTCGCGACTCGTCGCAACGGGCAGGAGCGGTCGGATGTTGGCGTATTTCGGTTCGCGTTCGGGATTGGGATTTGCTGTTGTGCCAACACCAACGCCAACGCCAACACCGCTGTCGTTCGAGTTCCGTCTCTTCTTTTTCTTCTTCTTGTTCTTGTTGGAGTTCTTCTTGGAGTTGTTGTCACCGTGGTGGTTGTTTTGGATGCTCGCATAGTAGTGCTCTCCCTTGTGTTGTTTTCGCATTCGGTGAAAGAGTCGTTCCATCGATTCTTTCGGTTTCGATGAGAACAACGGAATCTTTCCCTTGCGGCTGCGGTGGTAGTATTGGTGTTGGTGTTGGTGTTGTTCGTTGGAGGAGTATGCAGAAGCAGAAGCAGCACGAGCATTAGCAGCAGCAGCGGCACGGGAAGAAGCATCGGTGCCGGTCGGAAGGATCACCGGAACGCAATCTTCGTACACGACAGGATGGTTTCCGTGGTTGTTGTGGTGACCCGGGTAATCCTGGTGGTGGTGGACAACACCAGCATCAGGAGCAGGATTATCGGAACCATTGTTGTTGTTGTTGTTGTTGTTGGGAATCTTGTCAAAGGGCCGCTTGAGCGTCAGCATCTCGTACGCCAGCAGTCCGATAGCGTAGACATCGGCGGTTTCGTTGTAGGGTTCACCCCTTGCCACCTCCGGGCTCATGTACCGGGGCGATCCGACCTTTTTGGTCAGCCGAAAGAGCTGACAGTTGCTGTTGTTGTTGTTGTTGTTGGGATCATCATCGTTTCCGTTTCCGTTTCGCTGCTCGTTTTGTCTGGGCGGCAACACCCGTGCCACGTCGAAATCAAAGACCTTGAGCGTTCCGGTGCGATCAAAGCCGACGTTGTCGGGTTTCAGATCGCGGTGGAGGACCTTTTGCGAGTGCAAAAATGCCACGGCGCTGCACAGATCCGAGAGGAGTCCCAGACGCAACGTCCAGAAGACGGCCTCGTCGGGATCAAAGGCGGGGGGAGGGGGACAACCACCGACACTATCCTCCTGCTGCTGGTGGTGGAGGTAGAACCCGTTCGACGACTTTTGCGTCAACGACTTTAGCGTCGACGACTTTTGTGTCGACGACGGCGTTGCATCGTCTCCTCCTCGTTGTTGTTGATGTTGATGTTGATGTTGATGCTGTTGTCGTTTTTGCTGCAGTTGCGAAATCGCCTTGGAGATGGATTTCTGTTTTCGAAGGAGGGAATCCCTGGCGTTGTCCAGCAACTGCGAGGATCTGCGAGAATGGTGTTGGTGGAGGTGGTGGGGATCGTTGTCGTGATCGAAGTGTTGCAGTTGCAGTTGCAGTTGCAGTTGCTGTTGTTGTTGTTGTTGCAAATGGCGTTGTGAGGATTGTCTTCGAGCCAGCGCGTGTGAGTGTGGGTGTGGGTGTTGGTGTTGGTGTTGTGCGTGTGCGTACTCGACAATATTATCGTCCTCGTTGGTGTTTGTGTCGTCGCGACGACCACCAAACCCGATCGCCCGCAAACTTCGCTGTTGCTGTTGCTGTTGTAGTTGCAGTTGTTCTCGCCGTTGCTGTAGTTGTCGCTGTTGTAGTTGTAGTTGTAGTTGTCGCTGTTGTTGTTGTCGCTGTTCTCGTTGCTGTTGCCTGAATTCTTCCAGCGCCTTCCATTCCCGGAGAGCATCCGAGAGCGTCCGATCGAGTTTTTCCAGCACGATGAAATAACTGTCGTGGCAACCGTTGGCAAATGCCGAGAGTCCCCTGGGGGACCACGCCAGCACCCTGAGGATGTGACTTGCCCCTTCCTCGTGGTCGTGTTTCTGGAGGGCCGCCAACACCAGTCCCTCCTTGCGGAGATCGGCCGCACACGCCGCGAGCATCGGCAGATCCTTGAGGAGCTTGGACCGGAGGGTCTTGACGACGATCGCGGTCGGATCGAGCACCGGGATCGGTGGGGAAGCGGTAGCAGCAGCGGTAGCGGTAGCGGTGGAGTTGTCTTTGTAATTCCTGCCGGTGGCGGTGATGCTGGTGCGCCGGGTGACGTTGCTGTTTCGAATGTTCTTTACCGAATAGACCACGTTGTAGGATCCGTGTCCGAGTGTCTTTTCGAGTTGCAGGTCCGAGTGACGAATGTGGAAGACTTCGTTGCCGTTGCCGTTGCCGTTGCTGTTGCCGGACGGGTTGTCGTAGCAATCGGTTATGGTCATTTCTGATAGCAGTGGCTGCGGCTGCGGCTGCGATTGGTCTCGCAACTCGACGAAGGTTTGTCGTCGTTGCTGCTGTTGGTGTGGTTGTTGTTGTTGTTGTTGTTGTTGCTTCTGTTTCTGTTTCTGTAGTTGTTGTTCGCGGCGACGGCACTGGTATTTATAATAGTCTTCGGCGTGGGATTTTTGCAGCCGTTTGCGGGCAAACCTTAATACTCGTTCGCTCTGTTCGTTGTGTTTCGCTTGTTCCTCGGCCGTCATCCGGGGAGCGTGAGCAGCGGACGCGATGACCCCAAAGGTAGCATTCCGGTACTGTAACGAGCCACTTTGGTTGTGATTGTGATTGTGGTTGTTCGACGACGTGTACGAGGGGTGTTCAGTAGTAGCTGCAGCAGCAGCAGCAGTAGCAGCAGCAGAAGGGGGAATCCGGGCCGACCCCGAAACAGAAGTCCCACACAGGCCTGCAATCAGGGACGACGACGACGATGCAGATGCAGACGCACACGCCGATTCGTCCCTTGCCCCCAAGAGCGTTGGTGTTGCTCTTCCGTTGCGCGAAGATTCGGAGGTACAGCCGTTGCTGTTGCCGTTGCTGTTGCTTTTACTGTTGCTGTTACCGTAACTGTTGCCGGTGCTGTATCCGAATTCCGTCGTCGACAGTGGCGCGGTGGGATCGATTTCTACTGTATCTACATCTACATCTACATCTACATCTTCGTCGTTGTAGTTGTAGTTGTTGTCGCTGTTGTCTGCTGCCGTTTGGTATCGATCGGAGCAGAGATTGTTGTACTGCTCTTGTTGTTGTAGTTGTTGTAGTTGTTGCTCTCGTCGTCGACCACCGAGGTGGTGTGTTTTTTGGTAGTGTGGATGAACCTTCGTTCTGCCGTGCTTGTAGTGAGTGGTGTTGTTGTTGTTGTTGTTGTTAATGTTGGTGTTGGGATGTTGGGGTGGCTGTTCTCTGCTCCGTCTCGCGGCAACCGAATCCGCACCAACGCCAACGCCAACACCAACACCAACGCCAACGCCAACACCAACACCAGCGGGATGAGGAGTATACCTGTCGGTGGAATTGGAATTGGAATTGGGATTCGAATTCGATGCATTCGGAATCGAATTCGAAGGAATGCGACCGGGGGGATCCGAAGCAGAAGCAGGAGCAGGAGCAGGAGCAGAAACCAGGATCGTCGACATCCGGGCCGACAGGGAGGAGAATGCCTCGGACGAAGAAGAATAGGCGCGCATGGAATGGTGGGATGGGAACACAACGTACGGTACAATGTCAATGTCAATGTCAATGCAATTCTCGTGTCCAGCTGGCTGGTTGTTCTATCTACCGGTAGTTACTGATCGTTGTTGTACCGTACTTGTAGGTAGCTCGTGTGGATGTTGCTTTTTGCTATTGCTATTGCTAGGTAGGTATTGCTATTGCTATTGCTATTGTTAGCTCGTGCTCGTGCTGGTGCTGGTGCTGGTGCTGGTGCTGCTGGTGCTCCACGTATTACGATAGTAGCGGTACGAGCGAAGATTCCTCCGCAAAATAATATCAAATGAGCGACTGGACATAAAGCCTAACATTTTTTACCGTCTCGAAGGATATTTCCCTGTTCGTGTAGTACACGTATTGTATCGTTTTCACCACTTTCCACTTCGTTCACAAACTAATGAAGGAAGTCGCACTTGCACCTGCACCTGCACCTGCACGTGCCTGTCTGCCTGCCAGCTTTGGGCCTGCCAACCGAAACATCGCAAGAAGAAAAGAAAAGATGTGTGTACACAACTTCTTCCTAAGCCTAAGTCATAAAGAGCGAATAGAACAACGTGCCGGATGCAACCGTAACGCAATGCAATGCAGCAAGCAACGCCACCAATGAATTGTATGAATCGAACAGCGAATCTACGGACCTACTTAGGTAGGCAAGAATTATACTTAGAAAACAATGAACGGAAACAGTTACAAATCCGTTGTTCCTACCGTGACCCGTAAGATTACGGGTACGTACCGTACTCGTACGGCATTGTACAGTGCGTCCCTTCGTACGGTACGTATCTTACGTACCCGGTAGTTGTTGTTGGTTGGAAGGAATCTTCTGTAACGTACCGGTACCACTGGATCGGCACGACGGATTTCCCAAAAACAAAACAAAACAAAAATGCAGATAATTAATTTTTGTTTTCGGGTACAAGTTCGTACCGGTACCTTCCGTGCTTTGCAAAAGAAATGTCAAACCGTAACGGTCACGAGTGAACAATTGTCCATACCCGTTAGGAACAATTACGGTCGTACGACAGGACAAATGCCAAAACCCATCGCCCATTGCCGGTGTGCTGCTACCGTAGCTTAGCAATACACCGGTACGAGTACGGTACCGTACAAGTACCGTAAAACTCCCACTTTTGCCGGTAAGATTACCTACACTACAAGTACTCGTACTCGTACTCGTACGAGTACTCAAGGGACAATCTTTTTAATTTGAGGCTTGTTCTTGAGCGATGTCATTTCTACCGTATGTACAGGTAATCTTAGGTGTAGGCCTAAGTTTATTATGTTATTCAGCCATTACGAGCGTGCAGTGCAAGACCTACACGGCATCCGATCCGATCCGATCGAACAACTATCACTCACTACAAGTACGATACGGTACGAGTAGTACTACCGTACATTCGTGATAGCCTCGGTAGTACCGTACGATACTATAGCCAACCTAGTTGTTGTTGTAATACTCGTCGTACTACTAGTAGTATGCTTGCACGGTAGTACCGTACCGTCATGAATTATGCATGCAACGGAAAAAGCTATCTTTGCGGGATCATGTGCTAACCCTATTAACCCATATACCATTGAAAAGCTTATGAGAAGACGAACACGAATCTGCTGTTTGTTTCTGTTTCTTTCGAAGTCTTAGTGACTCGATATATAAAAAACTTTATCTTCATTACTGCATATGAATATAAAGAAATAATGAGGTATCTGATGTTCTGCACGTTCTATTTTCAAAAAAATTGAGACTCCGCACAGTTACAGCGCGCACGCCCAGCCACTCAGCAGCCGTTAAACCGTTAACACAGATACTCCACGTGTAAATAATATCAATTCAAATCGTCTACCCATATTGCTGTATCTATGAATGGTATGATACCACTTAGGAGTGATTCAATCAAAGCCAATGATCATCTGGAGTTAGTCTTTTCTGACTGTCTCGTGTGGAATCCCTACTAATAATGGCAAGTCCGATCTGAAAGACTTCAGAACGACAGTGCAAGAAGGCAAACGGCTAGCAAAGCGAGCAACCGAAAGAACGGCTGCAATCGAAACGGCTACTGTAGCAGGAACCAACTGTCACAAGTATTTCTTTTCCGGCTCGTTTCTGTACATTCTGTACTACTCAGCAAAAGCCCGATTGTAAATACTATCGAACTTCTGGTCGAGCTACCGTACCTTACTTTCAAAGGCAGAAACAAGCGAGTGCAAGCAACCGAAAAACGGATCGATAGTAATTCACCTCCAACGGCGCTGTGTACAAATCCTACCGTTTACCAAAAGTTGGATTGGAAATACTATCAAACCCTACGGTAGTAGAGTCAAGCAAGTGCGATCAACCAAAAAACGGATCGATTTGACGCGACTGTCACAAGTAATTCACCTCCGACGTCGCTGTGTACAAATCCTACCGTTAACGAGAAGTTGGATTGGAAATACTATCGAACTTCGGTCAAGCGAAACAACAAGGGAGTGCAAGCAACCGAAACGGATTACAGTATTTCAGTTCTGACGACGATGTGTACATTCTGTACTACTCAGCACATTCCCGATTGGAAATACTATCGAACTTCGGTCGAGCGAAACAACAAGGGAGTGCAAGAAGCAACCAAAACGGATTACAGTATTTCAGTTCTGACGACGCTGTGTACATTCTGTACTACTCAGCACATTCCCGATTGGAAATACTATCGAACTTCGAGCGAAACAACAAAGAGCAGCATTTCAGTTCCAACGGCACTCTGTACAAATCGTACCATTCTGCACAAGTTGGATTGGAAATACCGTACTACCACCATGCCGCCCAAGAAAAGAAGAGGAAGTGGAGCCACGGCAAAGAAGAGGAAACAAGTGAGGAAAAGTACTTTGCTTGTGCGTGAGCAAAACAAATTGAAGGAAGAAATGGAGGCTGCTGCTGCTGCTGCTGCTGTGGTGTTGCCACAAGAGGACTCTAAACTACCAGCAAGGTCCCCTCCGGTGAACTATGCAGAAGATGAGGATGAGGATGAGGAAGAATTGTTTGATCCAGAAGACTATTGGGAATCGCCACTACATAAGTCAGCATCTTCATCTAAACATATCAGAGGTGCAATTGCAGTTCATTTTGAATTTGTGCTGGACAGTCCTCCTTAGTCTTTGTGGACAAAATTGAAGACCATCACAACTATTGCTGCTGGCTTTCAACAGGCTCACAGAAGATCATTCCATGAGACCGTTCGTCAGGTGTGCAGAGACGTTTTACTATGTCAAGAGCAAAAGGTAGAGTATACTGGAGAAGGCAATCACAAAGCAGCTGGTAGGCCTCCTCTAATCAATCTGAAGAGTATTGAAGCTGAAATCATTGCAGATTCACTTGAGTCTGGTAATTCAATTGCAATGTCAACCTACATTGTTAATCAGTATAGACAGACAAGTAATTTACCCTCCCTCACGTATTCTGCTGTCAGAGGTTGTATGTATAGGCTGAAGCCTCAGATGAAGTCAGTAAAGAAAGGTAAACAGGGTAGCAAAAATAAAGACCATGCATGGTGCCGAGCATCATTCCGATGGGTGGCACAGTTGCTATTACGGTTTGGGCAAGTCACATTCAGTCATCCAATGTTCCCCAAGCTGCTTGGCGATGCATATGATGTTGACAACCCTCCTGCTTGTTATGACGTGTCTTTATTGACGCCTTTATCGTTGTCAAACATTTGCTGGTTTGACGAGATGCACAAGAAGGCACATATAGGGGCTAGTGGAAGTCGCATTGGTGCTGGCAAGGAAGATGTTTGCATTAGTTTCAAACGTGATGAAAATGGAAAGCTGGATCCCAACGGTACTTATGGTGTTCGCAAAACAGTGCTTCAAGTTAAGTATGAAAAGGAGGCCAGGTTTGCATTTGGTGTTTGGATGGATGCTGCTGGGAACGGTCACAGGATTGATCAAGTATTTGAGTACACGGAGAAGCGACTGATCACTCGTGTAGATCGTAACAGACTGAGACTCCAAGCAATTGCTTTTGCAAGGTCGAAGAAAGGTGAATTTTTTTGTTCAATGTGTTTTTTCGTATCAGTCTGATCAAGCTTGAACACTCACTGCATTTTTTATTCTTCTCTTTTTGCAACAGGCACTCCCTCAAGTGTTTGGATTGAAGATCCCCGGCCAGCTGGTGCTATCTATGAAAACAATTCCATCCAAGTCATTCTGAGGCTAAAGCAGAAAACGTTTGACAAGCTCCAGCTTCAGGGTATTGCTTTGGTGAAGGATATGAAGGCTCTGGCCGGAAACGCTGACAGGATCAATGCAATCATTGTTGCTTCTCGTGGTATTTCCCAGAAGGGGCTTACCGAATTTATCAAGGCAGCGGATGAGTGTCTGGACGGAGATCCTCCAACTCCCATTGATCATCATCGACTTGCTGACAATCCGTATCAGTCCCGGTATGGTGACTTGTGGGAGACTGAGATTGACAAAGTCTGTATGACGGGTCAAGTTTGTGTCACTGACCTAATCGACTACATGTTTGAAGAAACCCGAAAAGTGTTGGGTGACTCCGGCTTCCTTTTCCATGACGCACTTTCGCTCGTGACCTCTGCGAACACCGTTGCATACATGAAAGAAAAGGGATATTATAATCGTTGGATTTTGCCAGAGCACAACCTTATGGGCCCGTCTGGTGGTGTTGGTGGGCGTCTTGCTTGCTACAGTGATCGCCCAGTTGGTAACAGGCCAGAAGCAAACCCCCTTGACACGTCACTATTCAGTCAACTCCATCGTGCCGTTGACATACATGTCCATCTGTCGCCAAATCTACCAGATGACAAGAAGTTCTCAAAGGCTACACCTTCTGCTCTTTCCAGTGCATACAAGAGAGTTTGGACAATCCATCCACGGTCTGAAATTATTGCAAAGGATATCAAGAAGGTTCTCAGATCCTTCCATGTTATTGCTGAACATGAAGGACTAGCTGTTGATGGTATTGGCGATAGGAAGGGAAGGAGATATATTCCAAAGAGTGACCAGGGAGGAAAGAGAGAGAGAAAGCTTGCAGAGGATTGCTATGACCACGAGAAAATAGAGTTGCATGAGGATGCAGCTTCTGCTCCAAAGGCTATTGCAGAAAATGCAAAGATGAAATTTGAAACAGAAGATGGATAAGAACTAATTTTCGTGCACACGAATTTTTATAGCGAGAGCCCCCCTGCCGGTTCGCTGAATCGATAGATAGGTCGATTGGCATCTACGATTCGTGTAGATGGGGACTGATACCTCTATGATGTTCTAACTCCCACTAGAACCAAAGTTATGGCAGTAGCAAGATTTGTCTCCCCATGTAACATTTTGTTCTTGAAAATTCTTACATAATGTACACGAAACGTGGTAGCGAGCGCCCCCCTGCCGGTTCGCTGAATCGATAGATAGCTCGATTGGCATCTACATTGCATGTAGATGGGCGCTGATACCTGTAGAATGTTCTAACTCCCTCTGGAAGCAAAGTTATTGCAGTAGCAAGATTGGTCTCACCATGTCACATTGTAGTGTTGTTGAAAATGCTTACATAATTCAAACAAATTTTTCTAGCGAGAGCCCCCCTCCCACTCGTTTGAATCGATAGATAGCTCGATTGGCGTCTACGTTGCATGTAGATGGGCGCTGATACCTGTAGAATGTTCTAACTCCCTCTGGAAGCAAAGTTATTGCAGTAGCAAGATTGGTCTCACCATGTCACATTGTAGTGTTGTTGAAAATGCTTACATAATTTAAACGAATTTTTCTAGCGAGAGCCCCCCTCCCACTCGTTTGAATCGATAGATAGCTCGATTGGCGTCTACATTGCATGTAGATGGGCGCTGTTACCTGTAGAATGTTCTAACTCCCTCTGGAAGCAAAGTTATGGCAGTAGCAAGATTGGTCTCACCATGTCACATTGTAGTGTTGTTGAAAATGCTTACATAATTTAAACGAATTTTTCTAGCGAGAGCCCCCCTCCCACTCGTTTGAATCGATAGATAGCTCGATTGGCGTCTACATTGCATGTAGATGGGCGCTGTTACCTGTAGAATGTTCTAACTCCCTCTGGAAGCAAAGTTATGGCAGTAGCAAGATTGGTCTCACCATGTCACATTGTAGTGTTGTTGAAAATGCTTACATAATTTAAACGAATTTTTCTAGCGAGAGCCCCCCTCCCACTCGTTTGAATCGATAGATAGCTCGATTGGCGTCTACATTGCATGTAGATGGGCGCTGATACCTGTAGAATGTTCTAACTCCCTCTGGAAGCAAAGTTATTGCAGTAGCAAGATTGGTCTCACCATGTCACATTGTAGTGTTGTTGAAAATGCTTACATAATTTAAACGAATTTTTCTAGCGAGAGCCCCCCTCCCACCCGTTTGAATCGATAGATAGCTCGATTGGCGTCTACATTGCATGTAAATGGGCGCTGTTACCTGTAGAATGTTCTAACTCCCTCTGGAAGCAAAGTTATGGCAGTAGCAAGATTGGTCTCCCCATGTAACATTTTGTCATTGAAAATTCTTAGTACCCAAATGCACTTACTAGGTTCTGACACACAAACCATGACAGATAACTCACTTCTGTTTCTTTCATGATTCATCATATCCATAATAGGAACAATATTCATGGTTCAATCACCCAAAATAACAGATTTTCTATTTTCTAATTGCAAATTAGTGTGTATTTTTCCTCCAAATCCAGGACCCAAATGCACTTAGTAGGTTCTGACACACAAACTATGACAGATAACTCACTTCTGTTTCTTTCATGATTCATCATATCCATAATAGGAACAATATTCATGGTTCAATCACCCAAAATAACAGATTTTCTATTTTCTAATTGCAAATTAGTGTGTATTTTTCCTCCAAATCCAGGACCCAAATGCACTTAGTAGGTTCTGACACACAAACTATGACAGATAACTCACTTCTGTTTCTTTCATGATTCATCATATCCATAATAGGAACAATATTCATGGTTCAATCACCCAAAATAACAGATTTTCTATTTTCTAATTGCAAATTAGTGTGTATTTTTCCTCCAAATCCAGGACCCAAATGCACTTAGTAGGTTCTGACACACAAACTATGACAGATAACTCACTTCTGTTTCTTTCATGATTCATCATATCCATAATAGGAACAATATTCATGGTTCAATCACCCAAAATAACAGATTTTCTATTTTCTAATTGCAAATTAGTGTGTATTTTTCCTCCAAATCCAGGACCCAAATGCACTTAGTAGGTTCTGACACACAAACTATGACAGATAACTCACTTCTGTTTCTTTCATGATTCATCATATCCATAATAGGAACAATATTCATGGTTCAATCACCCAAAATAACTAATTTTCTATTTTCTAATTGCAAATTAGTGTGTATTTTTCCTCCAAATCCAGGACCCAAATGCACTTAGTAGGTTCTGACACACAAACCATGACAGATAACTCACTTCTGTTTCTTTCATGATTCATCATATCCATAATAGGAACAATATTCATGGTTCAATCACCCAAAATAACTAATTTTCTATTTTCTAATTGCAAATTAGTGTGTATTTTTCCTCCAAATCCAGGACCCAAATGCACTTAGTAGGTTCTGACACACAAACTATGACAGATAACTCACTTCTGTTTCTTTCATGATTCATCATATCCATAATAGGAACAATATTCATGGTTCAATCACCCAAAATAACAGATTTTCTATTTTCTAATTGCAAATTAGTGTGTATTTTTCCTCCAAATCCAGGACCCAAATGCACTTAGTAGGTTCTGACACACAAACCATGACAGATAACTCACTTCTGTTTCTTTCATGATTCATCATATCCATAATAGGAACAATATTCATGGTTCAATCACCCAAAATAACAGATTTTCTATTTTCTAATTGCAAATTAGTGTGTATTTTTCCTCCAAATCCAGGACCCAAATGCACTTAGTAGGTTCTGACACACAAACTATGACAGATAACTCACTTCTGTTTCTTTCATGATTCATCATATCCATAATAGGAACAATATTCATGGTTCAATCACCCAAAATAACAGATTTTCTATTTTCTAATTGCAAATTAGTGTGTATTTTTCCTCCAAATCCAGGACCCAAATGCACTTAGTAGGTTCTGACACACAAACTATGACAGATAACTCACTTCTGTTTCTTTCATGATTCATCATATCCATAATAGGAACAATATTCATGGTTCAATCACCCAAAATAACAGATTTTCTATTTTCTAATTGCAAATTAGTGTGTATTTTTCCTCCAAATCCAGGACCCAAATGCACTTAGTAGGTTCTGACACACAAACTATGACAGATAACTCACTTCTGTTTCTTTCATGATTCATCATATCCATAATAGGAACAATATTCATGGTTCAATCACCCAAAATAACAGATTTTCTATTTTCTAATTGCAAATTAGTGTGTATTTTTCCTCCAAATCCAGGACCCAAATGCACTTAGTAGGTTCTGACACACAAACCATGACAGATAACTCACTTCTGTTTCTTTCATGATTCATCATATCCATAATAGGAACAATATTCATGGTTCAATCACCCAAAATAACTAATTTTCTATTTTCTAATTGCAAATTAGTGTGTATTTTTCCTCCAAATCCAGGACCCAAATGCACTTAGTAGGTTCTGACACACAAACTATGACAGATAACTCACTTCTGTTTCTTTCATGATTCATCATATCCATAATAGGAACAATATTCATGGTTCAATCACCCAAAATAACAGATTTTCTATTTTCTAATTGCAAATTAGTGTGTATTTTTCCTCCAAATCCAGGACCCAAATGCACTTAGTAGGTTCTGACACACAAACCATGACAGATAACTCACTTCTGTTTCTTTCATGATTCATCATATCCATAATAGGAACAATATTCATGGTTCAATCACCCAAAATAACAGATTTTCTATTTTCTAATTGCAAATTAGTGTGTATTTTTCCTCCAAATCCAGGACCCAAATGCACTTAGTAGGTTCTGACACACAAACTATGACAGATAACTCACTTCTGTTTCTTTCATGATTCATCATATCCATAATAGGAACAATATTCATGGTTCAATCACCCAAAATAACAGATTTTCTATTTTCTAATTGCAAATTAGTGTGTATTTTTCCTCCAAATCCAGGACCCAAATGCACTTAGTAGGTTCTGACACACAAACTATGACAGATAACTCACTTCTGTTTCTTTCATGATTCATCATATCCATAATAGGAACAATATTCATGGTTCAATCACCCAAAATAACAGATTTTCTATTTTCTAATTGCAAATTAGTGTGTATTTTTCCTCCAAATCCAGGACCCAAATGCACTTAGTAGGTTCTGACACACAAACTATGACAGATAACTCACTTCTGTTTCTTTCATGATTCATCATATCCATAATAGGAACAATATTCATGGTTCAATCACCCAAAATAACAGATTTTCTATTTTCTAATTGCAAATTAGTGTGTATTTTTCCTCCAAATCCAGGACCCAAATGCACTTAGTAGGTTCTGACACACAAACCATGACAGATAACTCACTTCTGTTTCTTTCATGATTCATCATATCCATAATAGGAACAATATTCATGGTTCAATCACCCAAAATAACTAATTTTCTATTTTCTAATTGCAAATTAGTGTGTATTTTTCCTCCAAATCCAGGACCCAAATGCACTTAGTAGGTTCTGACACACAAACTATGACAGATAACTCACTTCTGTTTCTTTCATGATTCATCATATCCATAATAGGAACAATATTCATGGTTCAATCACCCAAAATAACAGATTTTCTATTTTCTAATTGCAAATTAGTGTGTATTTTTCCTCCAAATCCAGGACCCAAATGCACTTAGTAGGTTCTGACACACAAACCATGACAGATAACTCACTTCTGTTTCTTTCATGATTCATCATATCCATAATAGGAACAATATTCATGGTTCAATCACCCAAAATAACAGATTTTCTATTTTCTAATTGCAAATTAGTGTGTATTTTTCCTCCAAATCCAGGACCCAAATGCACTTAGTAGGTTCTGACACACAAACTATGACAGATAACTCACTTCTGTTTCTTTCATGATTCATCATATCCATAATAGGAACAATATTCATGGTTCAATCACCCAAAATAACAGATTTTCTATTTTCTAATTGCAAATTAGTGTGTATTTTTCCTCCAAATCCAGGACCCAAATGCACTTAGTAGGTTCTGACACACAAACTATGACAGATAACTCACTTCTGTTTCTTTCATGATTCATCATATCCATAATAGGAACAATATTCATGGTTCAATCACCCAAAATAACAGATTTTCTATTTTCTAATTGCAAATTAGTGTGTATTTTTCCTCCAAATCCAGGACCCAAATGCACTTAGTAGGTTCTGACACACAAACTATGACAGATAACTCACTTCTGTTTCTTTCATGATTCATCATATCCATAATAGGAACAATATTCATGGTTCAATCACCCAAAATAACTAATTTTCTATTTTCTAATTGCAAATTAGTGTGTATTTTTCCTCCAAATCCAGGACCCAAATGCACTTAGTAGGTTCTGACACACAAACTATGACAGATAACTCACTTCTGTTTCTTTCATGATTCATCATATCCATAATAGGAACAATATTCATGGTTCAATCACCCAAAATAACAGATTTTCTATTTTCTAATTGCAAATTAGTGTGTATTTTTCCTCCAAATCCAGGACCCAAATGCACTTAGTAGGTTCTGACACACAAACCATGACAGATAACTCACTTCTGTTTCTTTCATGATTCATCATATCCATAATAGGAACAATATTCATGGTTCAATCACCCAAAATAACAGATTTTCTATTTTCTAATTGCAAATTAGTGTGTATTTTTCCTCCAAATCCAGGACCCAAATGCACTTAGTAGGTTCTGACACACAAACCATGACAGATAACTCACTTCTGTTTCTTTCATGATTCATCATATCCATAATAGGAACAATATTCATGGTTCAATCACCCAAAATAACAGATTTTCTATTTTCTAATTGCAAATTAGTGTGTATTTTTCCTCCAAATCCAGGACCCAAATGCACTTAGTAGGTTCTGACACACAAACTATGACAGATAACTCACTTCTGTTTCTTTCATGATTCATCATATCCATAATAGGAACAATATTCATGGTTCAATCACCCAAAATAACAGATTTTCTATTTTCTAATTGCAAATTAGTGTGTATTTTTCCTCCAAATCCAGGACCCAAATGCACTTAGTAGGTTCTGACACACAAACTATGACAGATAACTCACTTCTGTTTCTTTCATGATTCATCATATCCATAATAGGAACAATATTCATGGTTCAATCACCCAAAATAACTAATTTTCTATTTTCTAATTGCAAATTAGTGTGTATTTTTCCTCCAAATCCAGGACCCAAATGCACTTAGTAGGTTCTGACACACGAACTATGACAGATAACTCACTTCTGTTTCTTTCATGATTCATCATATCCATAATAGGAACAATATTCATGGTTCAATCACCCAAAATAACAGATTTTCTATTTTCTAATTGCAAATTAGTGTGTATTTTTCCTCCAAATCCAGGACCCAAATGCACTTAGTAGGTTCTGACACACAAACTATGACAGATAACTCACTTCTGTTTCTTTCATGATTCATCATATCCATAATAGGAACAATATTCATGGTTCAATCACCCAAAATAACAGATTTTCTATTTTCTAATTGCAAATTAGTGTGTATTTTTCCTCCAAATCCAGGACCCAAATGCACTTAGTAGGTTCTGACACACAAACTATGACAGATAACTCACTTCTGTTTCTTTCATGATTCATCATATCCATAATAGGAACAATATTCATGGTTCAATCACCCAAAATAACAGATTTTCTATTTTCTAACTGCAAATTAGTGTGTATTTTTCCTCCAAATCCAGGACCCAAATGCACTTAGTAGGTTCTGACACACAAACCATGACAGATAACTCACTTCTGTTTCTTTCATGATTCATCATATCCATAATAGGAACAATATTCATGGTTCAATCACCCAAAATAACTAATGTTCTATTTTCTAATTGCAAATTAGTGTGTATTTTTCCTCCAAATCCAGGACCCAAATGCACTTAGTAGGTTCTGACACACAAACTATGACAGATAACTCACTTCTGTTTCTTTCATGATTCATCATATCCATAATAGGAACAATATTCATGGTTCAATCACCCAAAATAACTAATTTTCTATTTTCTAATTGCAAATTAGTGTGTATTTTTCCTCCAAATCCAGGACCCAAATGCACTTAGTAGGTTCTGACACACAAACCATGACAGATAACTCACTTCTGTTTCTTTCATGATTCATCATATCCATAATAGGAACAATATTCATGGTTCAATCACCCAAAATAACAGATTTTCTATTTTCTAATTGCAAATTAGTGTGTATTTTTCCTCCAAATCCAGGACCCAAATGCACTTAGTAGGTTCTGACACACAAACTATGACAGATAACTCACTTCTGTTTCTTTCATGATTCATCATATCCATAATAGGAACAATATTCATGGTTCAATCACCCAAAATAACAGATTTTCTATTTTCTAATTGCAAATTAGTGTGTATTTTTCCTCCAAATCCAGGACCCAAATGCACTTAGTAGGTTCTGACACACAAACTATGACAGATAACTCACTTCTGTTTCTTTCATGATTCATCATATCCATAATAGGAACAATATTCATGGTTCAATCACCCAAAATAACTAATTTTCTATTTTCTAATTGCAAATTAGTGTGTATTTTTCCTCCAAATCCAGGACCCAAATGCACTTAGTAGGTTCTGACACACGAACTATGACAGATAACTCACTTCTGTTTCTTTCATGATTCATCATATCCATAATAGGAACAATATTCATGGTTCAATCACCCAAAATAACAGATTTTCTATTTTCTAATTGCAAATTAGTGTGTATTTTTCCTCCAAATCCAGGACCCAAATGCACTTAGTAGGTTCTGACACACAAACTATGACAGATAACTCACTTCTGTTTCTTTCATGATTCATCATATCCATAATAGGAACAATATTCATGGTTCAATCACCCAAAATAACTAATTTTCTATTTTCTAATTGCAAATTAGTGTGTATTTTTCCTCCAAATCCAGGACCCAAATGCACTTAGTAGGTTCTGACACACAAACCATGACAGATAACTCACTTCTGTTTCTTTCATGATTCATCATATCCATAATAGGAACAATATTCATGGTTCAATCACCCAAAATAACAGATTTTCTATTTTCTAATTGCAAATTAGTGTGTATTTTTCCTCCAAATCCAGGACCCAAATGCACTTAGTAGGTTCTGACACACAAACTATGACAGATAACTCACTTCTGTTTCTTTCATGATTCATCATATCCATAATAGGAACAATATTCATGGTTCAATCACCCAAAATAACTAATTTTCTATTTTCTAATTGCAAATTAGTGTGTATTTTTCCTCCAAATCCAGGACCCAAATGCACTTAGTAGGTTCTGACACACAAACTATGACAGATAACTCACTTCTGTTTCTTTCATGATTCATCATATCCATAATAGGAACAATATTCATGGTTCAATCACCCAAAATAACTAATTTTCTATTTTCTAATTGCAAATTAGTGTGTATTTTTCCTCCAAATCCAGGACCCAAATGCACTTAGTAGGTTCTGACACACAAACTATGACAGATAACTCACTTCTGTTTCTTTCATGATTCATCATATCCATAATAGGAACAATATTCATGGTTCAATCACCCAAAATAACAGATTTTCTATTTTCTAATTGCAAATTAGTGTGTATTTTTCCTCCAAATCCAGGACCCAAATGCACTTAGTAGGTTCTGACACACAAACTATGACAGATAACTCACTTCTGTTTCTTTCATGATTCATCATATCCATAATAGGAACAATATTCATGGTTCAATCACCCAAAATAACAGATTTTCTATTTTCTAATTGCAAATTAGTGTGTATTTTTCCTCCAAATCCAGGACCCAAATGCACTTAGTAGGTTCTGACACACAAACTATGACAGATAACTCACTTCTGTTTCTTTCATGATTCATCATATCCATAATAGGAACAATATTCATGGTTCAATCACCCAAAATAACAGATTTTCTATTTTCTAATTGCAAATTAGTGTGTATTTTTCCTCCAAATCCAGGACCCAAATGCACTTAGTAGGTTCTGACACACAAACCATGACAGATAACTCACTTCTGTTTCTTTCATGATTCATCATATCCATAATAGGAACAATATTCATGGTTCAATCACCCAAAATAACAGATTTTCTATTTTCTAATTGCAAATTAGTGTGTATTTTTCCTCCAAATCCAGGACCCAAATGCACTTAGTAGGTTCTGACACACAAACTATGACAGATAACTCACTTCTGTTTCTTTCATGATTCATCATATCCATAATAGGAACAATATTCATGGTTCAATCACCCAAAATAACAGATTTTCTATTTTCTAATTGCAAATTAGTGTGTATTTTTCCTCCAAATCCAGGACCCAAATGCACTTAGTAGGTTCTGACACACAAACTATGACAGATAACTCACTTCTGTTTCTTTCATGATTCATCATATCCATAATAGGAACAATATTCATGGTTCAATCACCCAAAATAACAGATTTTCTATTTTCTAATTGCAAATTAGTGTGTATTTTTCCTCCAAATCCAGGACCCAAATGCACTTAGTAGGTTCTGACACACAAACCATGACAGATAACTCACTTCTGTTTCTTTCATGATTCATCATATCCATAATAGGAACAATATTCATGGTTCAATCACCCAAAATAACTAATTTTCTATTTTCTAATTGCAAATTAGTGTGTATTTTTCCTCCAAATCCAGGACCCAAATGCACTTAGTAGGTTCTGACACACAAACTATGACAGATAACTCACTTCTGTTTCTTTCATGATTCATCATATCCATAATAGGAACAATATTCATGGTTCAATCACCCAAAATAACAGATTTTCTATTTTCTAATTGCAAATTAGTGTGTATTTTTCCTCCAAATCCAGGACCCAAATGCACTTAGTAGGTTCTGACACACAAACCATGACAGATAACTCACTTCTGTTTCTTTCATGATTCATCATATCCATAATAGGAACAATATTCATGGTTCAATCACCCAAAATAACAGATTTTCTATTTTCTAATTGCAAATTAGTGTGTATTTTTCCTCCAAATCCAGGACCCAAATGCACTTAGTAGGTTCTGACACACAAACTATGACAGATAACTCACTTCTGTTTCTTTCATGATTCATCATATCCATAATAGGAACAATATTCATGGTTCAATCACCCAAAATAACAGATTTTCTATTTTCTAATTGCAAATTAGTGTGTATTTTTCCTCCAAATCCAGGACCCAAATGCACTTAGTAGGTTCTGACACACAAACTATGACAGATAACTCACTTCTGTTTCTTTCATGATTCATCATATCCATAATAGGAACAATATTCATGGTTCAATCACCCAAAATAACAGATTTTCTATTTTCTAATTGCAAATTAGTGTGTATTTTTCCTCCAAATCCAGGACCCAAATGCACTTAGTAGGTTCTGACACACAAACTATGACAGATAACTCACTTCTGTTTCTTTCATGATTCATCATATCCATAATAGGAACAATATTCATGGTTCAATCACCCAAAATAACTAATTTTCTATTTTCTAATTGCAAATTAGTGTGTATTTTTCCTCCAAATCCAGGACCCAAATGCACTTAGTAGGTTCTGACACACAAACTATGACAGATAACTCACTTCTGTTTCTTTCATGATTCATCATATCCATAATAGGAACAATATTCATGGTTCAATCACCCAAAATAACAGATTTTCTATTTTCTAATTGCAAATTAGTGTGTATTTTTCCTCCAAATCCAGGACCCAAATGCACTTAGTAGGTTCTGACACACAAACCATGACAGATAACTCACTTCTGTTTCTTTCATGATTCATCATATCCATAATAGGAACAATATTCATGGTTCAATCACCCAAAATAACAGATTTTCTATTTTCTAATTGCAAATTAGTGTGTATTTTTCCTCCAAATCCAGGACCCAAATGCACTTAGTAGGTTCTGACACACAAACCATGACAGATAACTCACTTCTGTTTCTTTCATGATTCATCATATCCATAATAGGAACAATATTCATGGTTCAATCACCCAAAATAACAGATTTTCTATTTTCTAATTGCAAATTAGTGTGTATTTTTCCTCCAAATCCAGGACCCAAATGCACTTAGTAGGTTCTGACACACAAACTATGACAGATAACTCACTTCTGTTTCTTTCATGATTCATCATATCCATAATAGGAACAATATTCATGGTTCAATCACCCAAAATAACAGATTTTCTATTTTCTAATTGCAAATTAGTGTGTATTTTTCCTCCAAATCCAGGACCCAAATGCACTTAGTAGGTTCTGACACACAAACTATGACAGATAACTCACTTCTGTTTCTTTCATGATTCATCATATCCATAATAGGAACAATATTCATGGTTCAATCACCCAAAATAACTAATTTTCTATTTTCTAATTGCAAATTAGTGTGTATTTTTCCTCCAAATCCAGGACCCAAATGCACTTAGTAGGTTCTGACACACGAACTATGACAGATAACTCACTTCTGTTTCTTTCATGATTCATCATATCCATAATAGGAACAATATTCATGGTTCAATCACCCAAAATAACAGATTTTCTATTTTCTAATTGCAAATTAGTGTGTATTTTTCCTCCAAATCCAGGACCCAAATGCACTTAGTAGGTTCTGACACACAAACTATGACAGATAACTCACTTCTGTTTCTTTCATGATTCATCATATCCATAATAGGAACAATATTCATGGTTCAATCACCCAAAATAACAGATTTTCTATTTTCTAATTGCAAATTAGTGTGTATTTTTCCTCCAAATCCAGGACCCAAATGCACTTAGTAGGTTCTGACACACAAACTATGACAGATAACTCACTTCTGTTTCTTTCATGATTCATCATATCCATAATAGGAACAATATTCATGGTTCAATCACCCAAAATAACAGATTTTCTATTTTCTAACTGCAAATTAGTGTGTATTTTTCCTCCAAATCCAGGACCCAAATGCACTTAGTAGGTTCTGACACACAAACCATGACAGATAACTCACTTCTGTTTCTTTCATGATTCATCATATCCATAATAGGAACAATATTCATGGTTCAATCACCCAAAATAACTAATGTTCTATTTTCTAATTGCAAATTAGTGTGTATTTTTCCTCCAAATCCAGGACCCAAATGCACTTAGTAGGTTCTGACACACAAACTATGACAGATAACTCACTTCTGTTTCTTTCATGATTCATCATATCCATAATAGGAACAATATTCATGGTTCAATCACCCAAAATAACAAATTTTCTATTTTCTAATTGCAAATTAGTGTGTATTTTTCCTCCAAATCCAGGACCCAAATGCACTTAGTAGGTTCTGACACACAAACCATGACAGATAACTCACTTCTGTTTCTTTCATGATTCATCATATCCATAATAGGAACAATATTCATGGTTCAATCACCCAAAATAACAGATTTTCTATTTTCTAATTGCAAATTAGTGTGTATTTTTCCTCCAAATCCAGGACCCAAATGCACTTAGTAGGTTCTGACACACAAACTATGACAGATAACTCACTTCTGTTTCTTTCATGATTCATCATATCCATAATAGGAACAATATTCATGGTTCAATCACCCAAAATAACTAATTTTCTATTTTCTAATTGCAAATTAGTGTGTATTTTTCCTCCAAATCCAGGACCCAAATGCACTTAGTAGGTTCTGACACACAAACTATGACAGATAACTCACTTCTGTTTCTTTCATGATTCATCATATCCATAATAGGAACAATATTCATGGTTCAATCACCCAAAATAACTAATTTTCTATTTTCTAATTGCAAATTAGTGTGTATTTTTCCTCCAAATCCAGGACCCAAATGCACTTAGTAGGTTCTGACACACGAACTATGACAGATAACTCACTTCTGTTTCTTTCATGATTCATCATATCCATAATAGGAACAATATTCATGGTTCAATCACCCAAAATAACAGATTTTCTATTTTCTAATTGCAAATTAGTGTGTATTTTTCCTCCAAATCCAGGACCCAAATGCACTTAGTAGGTTCTGACACACAAACTATGACAGATAACTCACTTCTGTTTCTTTCATGATTCATCATATCCATAATAGGAACAATATTCATGGTTCAATCACCCAAAATAACTAATTTTCTATTTTCTAATTGCAAATTAGTGTGTATTTTTCCTCCAAATCCAGGACCCAAATGCACTTAGTAGGTTCTGACACACAAACCATGACAGATAACTCACTTCTGTTTCTTTCATGATTCATCATATCCATAATAGGAACAATATTCATGGTTCAATCACCCAAAATAACAGATTTTCTATTTTCTAATTGCAAATTAGTGTGTATTTTTCCTCCAAATCCAGGACCCAAATGCACTTAGTAGGTTCTGACACACAAACTATGACAGATAACTCACTTCTGTTTCTTTCATGATTCATCATATCCATAATAGGAACAATATTCATGGTTCAATCACCCAAAATAACTAATTTTCTATTTTCTAATTGCAAATTAGTGTGTATTTTTCCTCCAAATCCAGGACCCAAATGCACTTAGTAGGTTCTGACACACAAACTATGACAGATAACTCACTTCTGTTTCTTTCATGATTCATCATATCCATAATAGGAACAATATTCATGGTTCAATCACCCAAAATAACTAATTTTCTATTTTCTAATTGCAAATTAGTGTGTATTTTTCCTCCAAATCCAGGACCCAAATGCACTTAGTAGGTTCTGACACACAAACTATGACAGATAACTCACTTCTGTTTCTTTCATGATTCATCATATCCATAATAGGAACAATATTCATGGTTCAATCACCCAAAATAACAGATTTTCTATTTTCTAATTGCAAATTAGTGTGTATTTTTCCTCCAAATCCAGGACCCAAATGCACTTAGTAGGTTCTGACACACAAACTATGACAGATAACTCACTTCTGTTTCTTTCATGATTCATCATATCCATAATAGGAACAATATTCATGGTTCAATCACCCAAAATAACAGATTTTCTATTTTCTAATTGCAAATTAGTGTGTATTTTTCCTCCAAATCCAGGACCCAAATGCACTTAGTAGGTTCTGACACACAAACTATGACAGATAACTCACTTCTGTTTCTTTCATGATTCATCATATCCATAATAGGAACAATATTCATGGTTCAATCACCCAAAATAACAGATTTTCTATTTTCTAATTGCAAATTAGTGTGTATTTTTCCTCCAAATCCAGGACCCAAATGCACTTAGTAGGTTCTGACACACAAACCATGACAGATAACTCACTTCTGTTTCTTTCATGATTCATCATATCCATAATAGGAACAATATTCATGGTTCAATCACCCAAAATAACAGATTTTCTATTTTCTAATTGCAAATTAGTGTGTATTTTTCCTCCAAATCCAGGACCCAAATGCACTTAGTAGGTTCTGACACACAAACTATGACAGATAACTCACTTCTGTTTCTTTCATGATTCATCATATCCATAATAGGAACAATATTCATGGTTCAATCACCCAAAATAACTAATTTTCTATTTTCTAATTGCAAATTAGTGTGTATTTTTCCTCCAAATCCAGGACCCAAATGCACTTAGTAGGTTCTGACACACAAACTATGACAGATAACTCACTTCTGTTTCTTTCATGATTCATCATATCCATAATAGGAACAATATTCATGGTTCAATCACCCAAAATAACTAATTTTCTATTTTCTAATTGCAAATTAGTGTGTATTTTTCCTCCAAATCCAGGACCCAAATGCACTTAGTAGGTTCTGACACACAAACTATGACAGATAACTCACTTCTGTTTCTTTCATGATTCATCATATCCATAATAGGAACAATATTCATGGTTCAATCACCCAAAATAACAGATTTTCTATTTTCTAATTGCAAATTAGTGTGTATTTTTCCTCCAAATCCAGGACCCAAATGCACTTAGTAGGTTCTGACACACAAACTATGACAGATAACTCACTTCTGTTTCTTTCATGATTCATCATATCCATAATAGGAACAATATTCATGGTTCAATCACCCAAAATAACAGATTTTCTATTTTCTAATTGCAAATTAGTGTGTATTTTTCCTCCAAATCCAGGACCCAAATGCACTTAGTAGGTTCTGACACACAAACCATGACAGATAACTCACTTCTGTTTCTTTCATGATTCATCATATCCATAATAGGAACAATCTTCATGGTTCAATCACCCAAAATAACAGATTTTCTATTTTCTAATTGCAAATTAGTGTGTATTTTTCCTCCAAATCCAGGACCCAAATGCACTTAGTAGGTTCTGACACACAAACTATGACAGATAACTCACTTCTGTTTCTTTCATGATTCATCATATCCATAATAGGAACAATATTCATGGTTCAATCACCCAAAATAACTAATTTTCTATTTTCTAATTGCAAATTAGTGTGTATTTTTCCTCCAAATCCAGGACCCAAATGCACTTAGTAGGTTCTGACACACAAACTATGACAGATAACTCACTTCTGTTTCTTTCATGATTCATCATATCCATAATAGGAACAATATTCATGGTTCAATCACCCAAAATAACTAATTTTCTATTTTCTAATTGCAAATTAGTGTGTATTTTTCCTCCAAATCCAGGACCCAAATGCACTTAGTAGGTTCTGACACACAAACTATGACAGATAACTCACTTCTGTTTCTTTCATGATTCATCATATCCATAATAGGAACAATATTCATGGTTCAATCACCCAAAATAACAGATTTTCTATTTTCTAATTGCAAATTAGTGTGTATTTTTCCTCCAAATCCAGGACCCAAATGCACTTAGTAGGTTCTGACACACAAACTATGACAGATAACTCACTTCTGTTTCTTTCATGATTCATCATATCCATAATAGGAACAATATTCATGGTTCAATCACCCAAAATAACAGATTTTCTATTTTCTAATTGCAAATTAGTGTGTATTTTTCCTCCAAATCCAGGACCCAAATGCACTTAGTAGGTGCTGACACACAAACCATGACAGATAACTCACTTCTGTTTCTTTCATGATTCATCATATCCATAATAGGAACAATATTCATGGTTCAATCACCCAAAATAACTAATTTTCTATTTTCTAATTGCAAATTAGTGTGTATTTTTCCTCCAAATCCAGGACCCAAATGCACTTAGTAGGTTCTGACACACAAACCATGACAGATATGTTGTTACTCCAAAAGTCGACCAAAGGTATATGATGTTAAAATTTAAAGAGAAGTGAGCTCAGAGAGACGCTCTTATATTTACTGTATCGGGGCTCTCTGTATTTTCATGGTAGAGATCTTCCCCGGTTATTTGTTACTGTCTTCTTTACCGTCGTACCGATTCTTCTGTTGCTGTTGCTGTATTAGCGTCGTATTGGTCTTACTGTATAGGTCATTCGGTGGTATCGGTCATTTTCTGGGTTAAGTATTCTGTTCGATGGGGCATATGCTTATTCGTGGTATATATGCTAGATATGAGGCCCATCTGGAATCGGTATTGATTTTCTTGATTGCAATAAGTAATTTCCTCACGGGGTACCAAGTACACTCTTCCGAATATACTTATGGATTCCAAATGTTCACTTATTGATCAGGTCTTTGGATATGTCTTGTTTCTAACCGATTACTGTCTTTTGTTTGTAGTCCTAAGTGATATTGTTTTCACCACTTAGGGATTTTCATGTAGTGGAGGTGCGTTTGATTCTAAGACACGATCATCGAAATAATTGTATCTCTGTTGTTACTCCGTGTTAATATTCTGCACCTCGGTCGTTTCGTTTTGTCGGCTTTTCCAATCGAATTTGATGCCGACAACGTCTGTATTTTTGGCCGACAACACACCCCTTGATCCAACATGTTACCTTCAATGTTGGATTACTGTCGGAGTAGATCTGAGTCGGTTATATATGCTGGAAGCTTATCAAAGTTTTATTGATTGGTAGATCAAACATTCGGATCGAATCAATCGTAGCAATTGTCGAAGCGCGCACTGTTGAATGGTTTAACCTGGGTAGTGTCCCATGATGTATCTTGCATGACGGGCGTGCAAGATCCATCCCAATGGTTTGGTTAGATCATCAGCCGGATTGATAACTCCAGGGATATGTATCATTTTGATTTCACCGTTTTCTTTCCATGCTTGAATTGCAAAGAACCTGATTTCAATGTGCCTGGTTCTTTCAGTTGGCTTCTGAGCGTTGATGATCTCAATTGCTGATGCATTGTCTTCATAGATCGGAGTTGGACCAATCTGGGCAAAACCTAATTCCTTGAGTATAGACCTGAGGTATCTGGCGGTTTTGGCTGCTGTTACTGCAGCAATGAACTCAGCTTCGGTAGAACTCTGTGCAGTAAGTGACTGAGCTTTGGATCTGTAAACAATTGCTCCACCAGCATAAGTGAAGACGTATCCTGTGGTGGACCTCCGGTGTTTTGGATCATTTCCATATGCGGCGTCCACAAAACACATGCGGCGTCCACAAAACACATCAGTTTGGCTTGCTTGATGTCTTCCGGGAATGTTGGGAGTGATGGATCTTGGACTGCATCGTTGTATGGTTCCCCTGGTGACAAAGTTGGCTCAGCATTTGGTCTGTAGAACCTAATACCCCAAGATCTGGTTGTTCTGAGATAGCGGGCTATGTTCTTCAGACTTGAATAGTGGAAGGCAGTGGGATTGGAACTGTATTTTGACATTAGAGTCACTGCGTAGCCTATGTCTGGCCGGCAACTCACATATGCGAACATCATTTCACCTAAGAGTGTCCTGTAGGAGAAGCCAGATGTGGATTGCAATTCAGCATGTTCCTTGGTGCCTTCTAATGGTCCATTCGTGTGTGATTGAAGTTGACTCAATACTTCCGTTGATAATGGTGCTGAAGGCTTGGAGTGAGGTTTCATTTTAGAGTCAGTCTCCCAACCATGGGATGTCATGATTCTGTCAATGTAATTCGCACAGGACAGTTCAATGTAGTCAGCTGTCTGTTTGACATCAATTCCATTGAAGTCTTCAAGCAATCCCATTTTTGTGAAGGGGACAGCATCTTCTCTAGGGAGCTTCAGCTTTGCGCCAATTATGTCATAGATCTTGTCAGATATGGATTCTGATGTGCAAGCCAGTGCAAAATCGTCAACCTGTCTCAGTATGTAAACCGTTTCACCTTCAAAAACTGTCGTGTAGATCGTCCTGTCATGTGTGGTGGTTTTGAAGTTGAGATCAGGGCCTTTCAATATTTTGTTGATGTGGGTTTCCCAGAGTCTTCCAGATTCTGGGTGGCCTTGAAGTGCTCGAAGGACTGGAAGCACCAATCTTCTGTCTATGTCCTTGCCATGCTTGTGTCTGTACCATTCTGCATATGCATCATCAATAGTCATGTATGTAGGAATGTTGGGTCCAGGACTATGCGCGTAGGCGTCTGCAGCATCACCCCCGTACACTTTGAGGTTGAGGCTTGCAGCAATAGCAAAGAATAACCTTTGAATGGGATGTTCAACACATGATGAGTATGACATTGCTATGGCATGCAGGGTTGGGGCTGCATATTTGCTTCCATTGCAACATTGCCTGGCTCTTCTGACACCATTTCTTTTCACACTGTATTGCCAGTGAGATCTGAGAATGATAGCGTCGGGGTCCTTAGGGTATTGAATTGGTGATCCAAACATTTCCAAATCTTCAAACTGATCAAGCTGTTTTCGCTCCCCAGCTTGCCATTCAGGCCATGTAGATAGAGGCTTGAGATTCCTTCGAGTGAAGTGCCCTAGTGCCTGTTCTTCAGGTGTAGTTGCCTTGGAATTGATGGCCTTGATGAAAAGTTCAATTTCTTCAGTGGACAGTGAATCTGCATCTATTGGTAATGCTTGATTTCCTGGTTTGTGAAGCTTGGTGATAGCTCTGAGGGATGCAATATCAATAGTAGGAATGACAACGTCCATGTCGTCTTCAATTGGTGCCAAGTGTTTTTGGATGGAGGCATGGAGTGTTTCAGTGCTATCAACCTGGTTGATTCTTGATTGTATCAGCTGCTTGTATTTTGTACCAATGCGCTGGATAGCTTTGATTGATGAAATCCGGTCCAAGAATGGTGGATCTTCTTCAGCAGTGGGTTCCTTCCAGGAGGTATTGGGAGCAAATAAACCATATTCATTTGAGTGTTTCCTGACCTCCTTCATAGACAATTTCTCTTCAAGTGCAAAGGTGATTGGTGTATCTATTGAAGAATCCCGCACCCCTCAATCGTGGCAGGCCTGTAAGGCTGTAGTAACATCAGCAGCAGTAAAGACACGATTGTGATTGATAGATACAATATAAGCGCCGCGGAGCTTGGAGAGAGTCTTCTTGTGGGAGGAGAAAAGCGTGGAGGCAGGACTTTTGGGAAGGATGTCAGTGATGTAAGCTCTGCCAATCAGTGAGTCATTGGCATAGCGAAGGCCAAACTTGGGATCAGCACAAGATGGAGAGACAGTGAGTTGAAGATTGGTGAGGGCTGCAAAGGGGGAAATTGAGAATTGGAAATCACTGGATGAGACCTCACGGGGTTCTGCAGGAAGTGGAGTGTTGTCATCAGTCCGGAGCAGGTGCTTGACATTGGTTGGAAGATCTGCAAGAGGTAAGTCATTCATCCCTTCATCAAATCTGACATGAGTGGCGATCTTGACTCGATGCGTTTCAGTGTCATACCAAAGAATGTTTCGTGTAGTGTATGGGACAAAACCTAGAAATATGCCTTTGCGAGCATTAGATTTGAGCTTGATTGAGCGCTTGCCTGGGGGTCGCACCCAAACTCTGCATCCAAAAGTGCGAAAGTCAGCAAGATTTTCCTTGTGGCCAGTTGCCAATTCTAAGGGTGAGTGTTGTTGATTGCCTTCTGGAAAAGCATTGGACAACCGAAGGGCATGATAAAATGCAAAGGGCCAGAATTTTATGGGCAAATTCGCACCACTGAGCATGGTCCTCATTGAGTTGGCAAGGGTCCGGTGGGCTCTTTCAACTGTACCATTCTGGTGAGAAGCGTCAGCACCGGTTGGAAAGATTGAATATCCAAACGCAGAGAAGAGGTTTCGGATGTCAGGATTGTGATAGAGTTCTCCACCTTGATCAACTGAAACATACTTGTTGGCGCAAGTTGGGTTGTGCTGGGCGAAGAAATGTTCCAACCAGTGTAGTGGCGCTGCTTTAGAGATTCGCGTATCTCCATATTTCATACCAGTGTAGTGATCTGTGATGAGAATCCAAGCAGTTTCTCCATGAATGCCTTCATAATCGCGCTTGCGTTTGCTGTTGGAGGATTTGGTACCTGAGAATGCAAAATCAATAGATAAACCTTGAAACGGTTGTGTGGCCTTTCGTGTGGAATGTGAGCCAGCAGGTGTTTTGGTTTGCTTACATTGTATGCAAGTTGGGCATTGGTCAAGAATACTGGTTTGACGCTTGAACTTTGGTACTCCAACGATGTGCTTATGAGCCTGATACAGAAAGTCATCGCATGGGTGTCCCAATTGTTGATGCCACAGAAGTTTCGATGTCTTGGTTTTGATGGCGTGGATGGGGATATTTTTGTCCACAATCTTGGTGAAGAACAATTTGGCATCAAACTTTGGCACGTCGCTGGGTTCAGACTGAGCATGAGCTGCTTCGGTGCACTTTTGCAGTGTGACAAGGTTGGTGTATACATCGTATCTGTAGGTGTTAAGGGCTTCTTTGGAGGCCAGTTCACAAGCTTCCTTGAACTGCATGTCATTCGCCAAAGCATAGGCGGACGATGTTGCACAATTGGCATATGGAGATGCAATATCAATGTCAGGGAGCAGTACTGGGTGTGTATAGCATTGACCATCAATGATGCTTCCATGGAGGACGATGCTGCTGGCAGTGTTCTGCTTGTGATGACAGATAATTGTGAGGTTGCCGTTTTGTGGAGCAGCTGAGTCATAGTCGTCAATGAATGATTTATGGATTGACTGTCCACTGAACTGACGTCGCATGCGAGATGTCATTCCACAGAGATCGTTCTCACTCAGTAATGTCGTTGACAGGGAGGGAGAATAGTAGAAGAAGACTTTGAGATACCCTATGTGGTTTGGTGCCGGGATGTGCAAATATCCTGAGCCTTCAGGGATGCAGGTAGCTGCTTTTCCTCCTATTGCTGCTGTAAGCCTGACAGGACATTTCCTTATCCTGGTGTAAGGTTTGTAACCGTGCAGGATGTGTTTGAGATTTGTGCAGGAAACTTTTGCACCGGTGTCAATCTGAGCCCTGACACCCTGTTGGAAGTAGGCTGTGGCTGCAATAGGGTCCGGTGGGACTAGGGATTGCACATTGTATGTATCAACTGGCGTAGGGTTGTCCCTATCAAAATTGGGATCCTCATTGGTCTTCAGGTGTGATTCCAATGTAGGGGTCGTAGCCCCGAGTGATTCCATATCACAGTAGACATCAATTGGGATTGATGACTGGAGGCTGTCCTTGGGAAGGAGGTCGACGGCACCAATTATGACAGATTCATAGGAGCTGACACTGCTGGAGTCCAAGGAGGGGCATAAGCTGTTCACTTGGGACGCTGTGACGTTGTCAAATCCTTGAGGATCATCTTGAGGTGATGTCATAGTATGGCTCCAAGAAAGACTTTCTATTCTTGGCCATTGCAAAAATTTTGGTTTTCTACTGTAGCATCAGGTGAAACCTCATCTTGATCTTCATTGCCAATGTTGATCTGAGAGATTTGTTGGGTGGAATCTAAGAGTTGTTGGGTCTGTTTATTGGATTTGTTCAGAAAAACAGCCGCAGCAATCCTATGTTTCTTCAGGGACTCAATATCTTGCAATGCAGGACAATTATCAAAATTGTGACCAGACATGTGGCAAGCAATACATTTTCTGGATGTGTCAAAAAGACTAGGTTGCTTATCGAATGCCGTGATAGCATTGCAATATGCTTGGTGGAGGAAGGGATCGTCAGATTCTTCATCCATCTCCGGGTAGCCAAGTGATTCAACCAGACTGATTGAGTGAGAGGTCAAAGTAGAGGGTGTTCTAACAGTACTGTTGCTAGCGCGCTTTGGAAACCTGTCATGGCGTCGGGAACCTGGTCTAGTGCCTGAGACAGGCAATTGCTTGGACTGGACCGGTTTGGAGGTGTTCCTCTTGTACTTTTGTTCAGCCTGGATCTCTTGCTCATATGTTTGTAGGGTTTGGAGAAGCCTACCTGCTTTGTACTTGTCCCGTTTGAATTGATCATCTGAGTCGCGTTCATCTTCAGTTTTCTCAAATAGTTCGTGACTCAGAGTGGTCCCTGCAATCAAATTACTGACTTCTTCTGTTGAACTCAATGTGCTAGGTTGGTTTTGGAGGAAAACTCTAAGTCACAAGTAATCCTTGTATCTGAAGTAGTATTCTTCAAGGGATTCATTTGCATCTTGGTTGGGGGGGTTCCTGACCATTCTGGCTGCATTGGATTCTCTCTTTGAGTTGGGATGTGTCTGAGCAATTACGGTGTACAGAGCTTCATAACCTTGTCCTCCTTCAAAGCTTTGAATTGTGGACTTCATTCTAACGCATGAGTCAGGGATGATCTTATCGGTTCTGAGTGCGGTGTAGATGAGATTACCCCATTCGTGAATTGCCAATTCATATCTTGCAGGTAGGTCGTGTGGTAGTTCATCACCAATGGTGAATCCTCTAAGATGGTCAGCTTCGCATCTGTAGAGATAGTAAGGGTGAATGTATATATGATGCTGCTGGGCGTGTGTAGTGATCTCTCTGTACCACTTTCTGACCTGAGGGTGGCTGTCATCCTTTAGTTGTGGGAATCCTGAGAGGAACAGTTTGTCTCTAGCAGCTTCCTTGGACTTGTCGGAGGCTCTGGTCAGATCAAAACAGTCACCACTTCTAGTGATCAGACGTTGGTCGTTTCTACCGCTGCCTAGGTTGTGAAGGTAGTAGTTTTGCCTGATGACCGTTTCATTTCAGGATGAGCCGGTGTAGGTGATTGGGAAGTCCTTCATATCATCTCTGGTGAGGAATTCATCTCTCTTGTAGTATCGGTCCTTGACAGGTGGTGGTAAGGTTGCTGGATTCCATGGTAAGTCGAGTGTCGCTTGGTGGTTGGCGCCGGCACTGTTATTGTTGTTGTTATTGGTGTTGCTGTTGTCGACCAGTTGCTGGAGTAGAGTGGTCAATTGCTGCATGTCGGTGCCCGTTGCGGTGGGCGCTGGGTTTGGTGGTGCGGCATTGTCATCTTCGTCATCTGAATCGGCCTGTGTAGCACCTTCGTAGACCTTGTCAAAGAGTTGGGCTTTCCAGGTGGGTTTAAACTTCCAAGTTGTGATTAGTAGTTCGATGGTAATGGATGGTTTTGAGGAGTCATCTGTGTGGTTTGCGAGCGCTTCCTTAGCAGCCTTTTCTAAATCGACAGGGCCTCTCACTTTCTTGGAGTCTCCATTTGGTGCAATGTAGTATACAGCACAACTAGATAGTAGTTGGGTGATGTGACCTTTCTGGAGCTCTGTTAAGTGAGGAAGAGGATAGGTGATAGCGTTGACAACACTGCCTCGGAGATTGGTCATCATAGCAGGGGCTAGCACCTTAGCGTCCGTTGTGGTGCTCTCCACAAATAAGTCTTCGGTGTCGGTATCGTCCAGGATGGTGGAATATAGGGTATTCAATTGTTCATCATATGGGCTGTTGCCCTTGAATTTGAAGCAAATGCCTTCAATGGCATTCCAATCAAAGAGGTCGGCCATGCTTGCATGTGGATTATCAAAGAACTGTGTGTAGAAACAGTGGATACACCCCTTGATTCACAAGCAGGAGGGGAAGAAGGAAAAAAAGAAAACGACGGTGTCGGGAAAAGCGGCGATGACCAAAAGAACGACGGGAACCGATGACCACAAAATCTGAAAGAAGATCGGGAGGATGCGAGCGTCGAAGGAACGATCGAAGCGAGCGTCGAAGGAACGAGCGAAGCCAAGAAGAAGGAAAGCCGGTCGTCGGTAGAAGCAGCGATGACCGGAGGGAGAAAAGAGAACCGGCGGTGTCGTCGTCGAAGGCGTCGTCGTCGTCGAAGGAACGATCGTCGGCGTCGAAGGCGTCGTCGTCGTCGAAGGAACGATCGTCGGCGTCGAAGGCGAGATAACCGGTGTCGGCGGTAGAAGCGTCGAGGACCGGAGAATTAACCGAGGAAAGGGCCGAAGGAAAGTTCCGCGGAGAAAAGAAATGGAGGAAGAGGGAGATTGGAAGGGAGGCGCTCAACAGCGGGCTCACAACAATCTCTGCGCTGGGGGGAAGGCCTATCGCTCAACAGCAATGTCCTCTGGCTGTGACCGGTCAGTGGAGGTGCTGATCGGGCGGAGATAGGCTCTTAAGGTATACGCCAACGCGTGAGTTATAAGGGCTCTATAACCTGTTGTTACTCTAAAAGTCGACCAAAGGTATATGATGTTAAAATTTAAAGAGAAGTGAGCTCAGAGAGACGCTCTTATATTTACTGTATCGGGGCTCTCTGTATTTTCATGGTAGAGATCTTCCCCGGTTATTTGTTACTGTCTTCTTTACCGTCGTACCGATTCTTCTGTTGCTGTTGCTGTATTAGCGTCGTATTGGTCTTACTGTATCGGTCATTCGGTGGTATCGGTCATTTTCTGGGTTAAGTATTCTGTTCGATGGGGCATATGCTTATTCGTGGTATATATGCTAGATATGAGGCCCATCTGGAATCGGTATTGATTTTCTTGATTGCAATAAGTAATTTCCTCACGGGGTACCAAGTACACTCTTCCGAATATACTTATGGATTCCAAATGTTCACTTATTGGTCAGGTCTTTGGATATGTCTTGTTTCTAACCGATTACTGTCTTTTGTTTGTAGTCCTAAGTGATATTGTTTTCACCACTTAGGGATTTTCATGTAGTGGAGGTGCGTTTGATTCTAAGACACGATCATCGAAATAATCGTATCTCTGTTGTTACTCCGTGTTAATATTCTGCACCTCGGTCGTTTCGTTTTGTCGGCTTTTCCAATCGAATTTGATGCCGACAACGTCCGTATTTTTTGGCCGACAACAAGATAACTCACTTCTGTTTCTTTCATGATTCATCATATCCATAATAGGAACAATATTCATGGTTCAATCACCCAAAATAACAGATTTTCTATTTTCTAATTGCAAATTAGTGTGTATTTTTCCTCCAAATCCAGGACCCAAATGCACTTAGTAGGTTCTGACACACAAACCATGACAGATAACTCACTTCTGTTTCTTTCATGATTCATCATATCCATAATAGGAACAATATTCATGGTTCAATCACCCAAAATAACAGATTTTCTATTTTCTAATTGCAAATTAGTGTGTATTTTTCCTCCAAATCCAGGACCCAAATGCACTTAGTACGTTCTGACACACGAACTATGACAGATAACTCACTTCTGTTTCTTTCATGATTCATCATATCCATAATAGGAACAATATTCATGGTTCAATCACCCAAAATAACAGATTTTCTATTTTCTAATTGCAAATTAGTGTGTATTTTTCCTCCAAATCCAGGACCCAAATGCACTTCTAAGGCAGGTACTTTATGGTCTGTCCTTTTTCCGATTTTATGGTCTGCCCTTTTTCCGATTTTATGGTCTGTCCTTTTTCCGTTCGTATGGTCTGTCCTTTTTCCGTTCGTATGGTCTGTCTTTTACCCCTTTTCTGTTTTTATGGTCTGTCCTTTATCCGTTACTGGCTTGCGCGCGCAAGCGCGCGCATGCAGAGCCAATCACTCACGCTCGCGCGAACACATTTTAAGTAGGCATAAAAACAAATAGTTTTTTTGGTTCATTTACTTAAGGCTATCAAAATCAAGTTCACTATCTAAGACAATGAGAAGTCCGTTGACAATGCCAAATAATAGGTGATCTAGATCACGATGTCAGCTAGATGCTGCATATTTTAACATTTTCAGGGGACATCTGGTTGCTGAGCATTGTGAACTTGATTTTTGACACGGGAAAAACAGCAAAATCTGCATGGAAAATTAACGACGGTACGGTAGTTCATCATGGGTGTGTTGGTGGGGTAAGCAGCCGCCGGTGCTAGAGGGGGATCCAGGAAAATCCAACCTGTTGATTTTTTTTGCGGGCCGGGGAGTCCGGTCCCGTAGTACTACTACTACTAGGCAGGTTCTTCTTCTTGCTTTGTTGCCCAGCACACACACACACACACACCGGCGCAGCACAGCAGCAGGCAGCAGCTTTGGCTGCTGTTAAACCTTTTCTGCCGTTGGGCCAGCAGGCAGCCACAACAAGCCACATCGGGGTGGGAGGAGCTTTGTTTGTGCGTGGAGAGTGGTGGTGGTGTGAAGAGCTACTAGTAGTACTAGTAGTAGGAAGGGACAAGTGAGGGTAGTACTAGTGGTGAGATTCATCCAGAGAGGAGGACTTAGGAGAGAGAGAGAGAGCAGCAGCTACCGGATGGCCGCGTGGGGTTGGAGGGGACCCACTCATCCGGCAGGAAGGAGTATGATGTTCCATTGTTGTTGAACAACCGCATCCTCATGACTGAGTGAGGCAAGATTATTGAAGATGGGCAGGGACTGCTGGTGGTGGTGCAAGTACACCATTGTGGTGCAGTCACTATGATGTCATCATGCAAGAAGAAGGAGCTTGTTGTTGATGACATTAGAATCGCATTTGCCCTCCTGTAGCAGGGCCATAGCCCCCCCCCTGCTCGATCCCTTCGAGCAAAGATTGCGGCAGGGGAGATGCCAATGGTATGGTAGAGGAGGGTCTGAGCATAGATCCTCATGGAAGAGGTAACAGTCTCAGCACGGACCGGAGTTACAATGACACTATTGGAGATGTACTAACTGGCCAGCCTGAGGGTTGGATGATGGAAGGGTGAGCTCTCTGCTACTAGTAGGGCAGCAGCTTCTGAGATGTAGGACTTGACGCGCACATGCCACGGCGGTGCAGCAGAGTGAGTCCCCACTCATGGCATGAGCAACCACCTCCCCCTTGTCCCCATTCTTCTGTGTGGTGAGGGTGAGGGTGAGGGTGAGGGTGACAGAGGTTGCAGCGGCTTGGAGTTCATGGACTGGGGCAGTGTGCAGTAGGATCCTGCCACCTAGATAGAAGGAGACATCTTGGAGAAGGAAGGCTTGGTCATCCCTGGTGGTAGTACCAGTGTACTCACCAGGGCTTAGACAGAAGAAGAAGGCTATGCAGATCATGTTGGAAATGGCCTGGCAAGGAGGGGAAGGGGAGCCATAGTATCCAAATTGGAGGGCATGCATGACCAGCAGGGTGATGGGGACAGGCTTGACCTGAAGTCAAGACTGTCATTGGAGTTGGTTTCGGGGTCTTTGGACCCCATGCGGGCAAGCATCTGTCCCACTGATTGGATGGTGTCCAATACAGCGTCACTTAAACAATGCTCATGGTTGCGTCAAATCTGTGTGATGTATTTAAAAAATTCCGAAAACTTTTGTTGCCTGCATCACAAAATATTCTCTACGTATTTTTGCACGCAACAATTTGAAGTAGGACTATTTTTGCAAGGGTAGTAGTTGCTGCCCCATTCTTGTGGTGCTTCCCAATTTTGGTATTGTACAACTTCGTTTCATGCTCACCCCAATAATATTTATTCTTGATTCGATTGTTATTTGTTTTTCCACACGAAACTCATCTTTGGTAATAATATCCTCTATGTACACTGATATTGCCATAGCGTTGATACAAATTTCTTAACAAATATACGAGCTTCTTGATATCCAGCAATCTATTCTGTTACGCTGCTTTCACAATACTCACACTATGTTTATTGAATATCAAAAGCCAACAAATATATTTTCCTACTAATAAGAAAGTACTTTATCTGCATTTGCCATAATGTTGTTCGTACTATGCAATTTTAGCAGCAGACCTATTTATTGCGGCTACCCACATTAGATTCGAATGAAGTACTAACTGCTGTACTATATTTTTGTTACTGTTATTTACTTTTAGAATTTGTGTCCTTTTGCGAGGTAATATTTGTAGTCCTTGTGGTTCTTGTCAAGAGTGTCCATCATGTTATATTTTTGCTTCCGTTTTGTTTGGTTCGTTTTTGCTTCTTCCTGTTGACATCATTTCATATCGTATCCACTTTGCTGTTGGTATGTTTGAAGTAGTTCAAGCTCTAAATCTTTTGTTTGTTTTTCCTGCCTTGGTTTTTCTATTTTGGCTTTGACATATACGTAAAGATCTTGTCCCTCGTCACTCCACCCCTGCTTAATTCCTGACTTACTGTCAGTGAATTTCTTTCTTATCCTTGTCCCCTGTGTTGTGTTGAGCCACAATTCGTACTAGTCGTTGTAAAGGAAAAGCAGAGCAAACGCTTCATTGCTCAAAGTGAAAATGATACTGACTGTTGTTCGTACCGATTTTTTTGAAGTCCGTCTCTTTAGGCGACACTGCTCCAAGAATTCTTTTGAAGAAATATTGTAATTCCGGTGTATTTTTTCGTCAATAGTCTTCATGTAATTTGTACCTATTTTCTGAGTTTGTGTTTTTGTTTTCCTTGATTAGAACTGATCCTGGGAAACTATCTGGTAGTATCTGTTTGTTCCTTTTATTGTCTATGCATCAATGTGAACAATACCATATGGTTAGCTATTTGAAAGGAGATATGTCTAACGAGAAAAATGTTGTTCTTGTCGGTTCTTACCTTTATAATTTTTCCTTGCTACTAGTGTCTGGGTGTTGTGCCTACATGTAGTTATTGCTCTATAGAACATTCCACTCCACTTTGGTGCATGGACGTTCCATGTTGCTGGTAGTTTGTTTTGATGATTCACTTTTACAATCATGGTAATAATCGACTTCATGTATCGTCTACCTTGTTTGTCTGTTATTGAGAATTTCATTTGTCTGAACGTTTCTTCCTTGACATACCCATTAATGTAATTTTTAATGTTGTTGTCAGTGCGCTCTTGCAATTCGTCTATTGCACCGCTGCTGTTACTGGTGCTATTGGTTTTATCTGTTGTGTTATCATTTGTGTTTTGTGTCTCACTACCTGATACACTGCTCGCTGGGCTGTTAGTTATCTGTGTATCAATTGCTGTACCCTGAACCGTCAGTGTGCAAACGTGATCCACCATTATCTTTTTGTTAAATCAGAAATAGGAACTTACCAACTGTTCGTTTTCATGTATTTGGCGCGCTCGTTTTATGGGTGTTGAGTTGTTTTGGAGTATTCTGATTTTACTTTTCATTCACACTGTTGTACCATGCTAAAATTCTTAGTACTAGTTGTAAGCGCCTGAGTTACTGCATCCTGAGGATTTCAGTATCACTACTACTTATTTTTGTAGTATTGTTTGAGTTTTGTTTGGGGTTGTACTGTCGCCTGCCCCTCGTTTTACCGCGCGTGCCCTGGCAATCTGTAATGCGGTTTCAAGAAAATCCTGGGGCGGACCAAAATCCTGGCACTGTCTCTAAAACTATAGTGTACCCCACCCCAGGAATGGTATGTTCCACTGATAGTAGTCTTAGCCCAAACATAGTAATATCTTGTGTATCCGGGTGTATTATGATAGTAGTAGTAATGTAGGTATGATAGTAATGACTTATGCTGGAGGGGTGAAACCTTTTTTTGTACAATTCATGTCAACAATCATGGAACGGCGTTTCAGAATTCTATTACCAGTACAGCGTTGCAGGCTTTGTGTTCAAAGCATGTACAAATTTGAAATCTTTGAGCACCGTATCTCAAAATTGAGAATCGGTGTTTCATATTGTTATGGTTTGTTTTGGTCAGTTTAGAAGTTTTCTTTTGGAACGGCGTTGCAGATTCTACTATTTATTTGCCGTTAAAGTGGTCAGAAAATCTCAAAATATTTGTACATTGTTGCATGATGTTTGTTCGCCGTTAGAGGCATTGTGGTTTGAAGTTTTGTTGAATATGTTTTTTGTTTAATCATTTTAGAATGTCTTGCTATGTCATGTTTGGTTGTGTTTTCTGATTTGTTATGCGACAAGTTATTGCTATCAAATTGTAGCAACTTAGATTGCTTTCACACAATTTAATTTTGTTGTTCTCAAAATTATCAATCAAACAATGGCAAAGACGAGAAGTATGTCTAATTCACCAACAAGACACGATGGTCGTCAAACACCATCAGTCGTTCCCCCAACACCAGATGAAGGAGTCACAGGTGCACAACCTCCGGTGTGTTTGGGCAATGATGGCGGTGGTACTTTATCACTGGAATTGTTTGAGGATGACTCCCAATACAAGGTTCACACAGATGTGATGAAAAGGTGTGTCAAAGCTTGTCTGAAGCAACAGGGTCCTAACGGATTCTCTGAGAATATTTTGACTGACAAACTCATCACTGCCATAAGTTGGGACGTTGCATCAGTCTTCAGCCAGCTCATGAACAAGGTTTTCATTGTCACAAAACTCTTTTCTTCTGGAATCCATCCTGACGTCAGTGAGACAGCAACGGGTGACAAGCCATCATCGGGTCCTATACCAAGGGCTGTTGACGTGATGGTAAATCTTTTCCTACGTGACTCGGGCTCACAGTTGATAAAGAAGGTCTGCATCTTGGATCCAAAGGAGCTGACAACTCGTTTCAAGGAGTACGAAAAGAAAGATAAATGAAACGCCTTCCAGTCAGCGCTCAACTCCGTTATCCAAATCAATGATACTAGTACAGCAGGTGTAACAGAGTACACCCGGGTTGAAGGACAAGACGAAGTAGCGGAAGGCACATTGTATGCTTTTTGGTCAAAGAATGTCGTTAACTACGACACCATACTGAAGTACATGAAAGTGTATTTAAGCCTACTTTGGTGGTATGTATGTTGTGCCAAATTCCCACCTGCACCTTCACTCAATGAGGAAGGTCCGTTTTTCTATAAACAATTTAGAGACAATGTAAACAAAAGGAAGCTATACGTCCGGCAGATGGTTTCATTATTTGAAGGTCTTTCCTTTCACCACACACTGAGGCATTTTCTTTCAGCAAGTCACTCCTTTGAACAGTTGGACAATAGAATGAATCAAATTAGGGGGCAGGAAGTTGTGTGTGCACCAACAAGAGAAGGTGCACCAGCAGTCAAGTTAGTCCCCTTAACTGATTCCCAAAAATACCTCAAGTTGGATTGGCCATCTGATGTGTCAAAGGTACCCCTTGCATTCCAAAAGGTCCTCATGTATTTGTGGGTACGCTTCCAACAAGAGAAGGCACGAATTTTTCAAGAAGTCAGCCTGGACCACTTCGCTGATGAGTCATTCCTTGACGACAATTTGTACAAGAAGGAACTATTCCCCAATCTCTATGAGTCTTCGTTTTTGGTTGGACGGTACAAAATACCAGGAGCTGACAATTTGGTGGGGAAAATTCAATTCAAACTTTTATCTCTCTTCACTTTTGCAAGATTATGGAGCACCGGAAAACTCTGAACAAGTATTACAGAGTAGGCGTTGACTTTGCAAAAAGTGTGGTGACTCTTTGTGTGAAGCTGTCGGAGGAACGGGACATACTTGTTGACGATTTTGTTCTGGAAGACGAACAAAATGTGAAGACGTTGTTGCAACATTACCTCCTGAGTTTGTCCTGGGTTGACAATGTGGTTTCCACGCAGGACCAAATTGAACAGGTGGATCTTGTTTGCGACAAATTTCTTGACAATGTTCTAGCATCTCGGTTGTCCCGTGGTCCTAACAGTACATGTGTCCCAGTTACTAGGATTATGGTTTCGAAAGCAATACTGAAGGCAGTACTGGGCACGGAAGAAAAAACATCTGTTTACGTTGACAATGCACATGAGAATTTGGATGAATATTTGAAGGCAGAGTGCCATTCATTGTTGTCCAACTCCAATCCTGGTGAACCTAACCGCAAAGATTGGTTATTCATTTTCACCAACGACAGTGCTCAATCCATTCAATTTGAAGAACAAACTCCACCTGAGCTTCTAAGAGGTGAAGCGTGTCGACATACTTACCCCATCGCAAAAGAGGACTACAGCTTATCTGTCACAAGGTTCCTTAATTTTGATGAGAACTGCACGTACACAGTGGACAACCGATTGTTCTGGGAACATACGAGATCCGTCTTCCGTGATATTTTTATCACGCGACCGGAAATACTACTTAAAGGTTGTAAGTGTTTTGAGAGGTCTCTGCAATTTCTCACAACTTACAATTATCTACCTGTTGGGGGCCTATTGTTCGTTCCGTTGACAAAGGAACTTCTGTGTGCTGTTTTCCAGAACAAAAAATACGTGTCGGAAGCAAACTTGGAAGTAAGCTTTGTGTCAGGCAAGGATGAAAAGAACAATCCGATGGCGACTCCTTTATCCAGCTATTCGAAAAAATCAAGGTACCCAGGACTCAACATTACAATGCAGCCGACATTGCAAAGTGGGACTTCCTCAAGAAGCAAGTGAAAAACTTTGAGACCTTCATCAAAGAAAATGGTGCATATTCCGTCTGATGGCTAGTGTTCACTAACAAAGGGCTCAACGGAGTGGAATCATTCTTTTGATTTCCTTGGGAAGATAAATCGACGGTCGACTCAGACTCCGCAATTGTTAAAGGTGTTGAAGGTGAAGCAGACGATGATGAAGAAGGAGAGGATGGAGGAAACGCCGACCAACAGCCCGCTGTCCCCAAGACAGTCCAAGACAACCCATCCACAAAGATAAAGGCAAAGAAGAAGTTGTTCCTTTGCCAACATACCAAATGAAGGAAGTCTGCATCAGACAAATCGAATGAAGAGCCAAAGTACAAGGAGAGGAAGGTTTCTCTGAACCTTGGCCGTGTTCAAGATCTTGGATACCTTCTGCAAGTTCCTTGTCCCCGTCCCAACAACGTAGTAATGCAAAAGCCCTCTGGCAGCATGAAGGTGTTGTTCACAGAACCTGATCCCGTGATCTTGTATCCTAAATTTGCAATTGGTAGTGAGATTACAATCACGGTTATTCCACCACCTGGAACTGGTGTAGTGAAGAGTTATGCATCAAAGAGGAACGACCCTTATCCTGTTTACCCTGGACCCTTCCGAATCAGCTTTTTCACTGCGCGCGTGTGCAACCAGCTGGCAACCAAGCAGTTTAGTACCACTCTTGCTTGTTACACACAGGTTACTGAATAAGTACAAAGTACTTCGTAGATTTAATCGTGTTTTGCCAGAATATTACTAAATGGACTAATCCATTCTCAACGGACAGGGTCAAACTGACTCAATGGACAGATAACCGCTAAGTTGTAGTATGATACCCCATCGCGTGTTAGGAGAACCACCAAGTAACCATGAACTTAGCAGAAAGCTAGTACCAGAAAGCTACCAGGATCATGGTAGCTTTCTGGTAGATTTCTGGTAGCTTCCTGGTAGCTTTCTGGTAGCTTCCTGGTAGTGTTCTACAAGGAGCTCCTAACAGTACGTAGCCCTACTAGCGAGCTCAAAATCCTCGCATCCTCAACAAAACAAGACACTCAGCTCCCAGCAAAGAATGATAACATAAGAGACCATTGAGCGTGTGGCAAGAGAAGTCCTTTGATGCCGGAAAGGCGCAAATGGAATTCCAGAGATGTCGTTAGGATATTTAAAGCGTGTTTCGGAGCATCCGGTACCATAGTGGCAGATGTTTGGAATAGGATTGTAGATCGAGGACCTATAGAATCTGGTAGAGAACCAAAGCATTTGTTGTGGGCTCTTATTCACCTGAAGGTGTATTCGACTGTGGAGGTCCACTGTTCTATTACCGGATGGCCCTCTGCCAAGACCTTTTCCAAGTGAGCTTGGTACTTTATTGAGTGGATTGCCGATCTGAAGGATGACGTGATCTGTCTTGGCAACAGATTTGATGGTCTGAATGGAATTGCAACAACAAACTGTTTCATAAGTGTAGATGGGACTGACTGTCCTGCCTATGAGCCATGGCCTTTCTCCTGGCAGATGTATTTGCACAAACTGAATGGACCTGGTATTAAGTACGAAGTTGGAGTCTGCTTGAAGACAGGATGGATTGTTTGGATCAATGGACCATTTGTTGGAAGTGCAAATGATGCAACAATATTCAAAGAAGGATTGAGTACACTACTGCACGATGATGAAGGTGTAGAGGTTGATCGGAGCTACAAGGGGGATGATAAGATGAAGCTTCCAGATATGGGGATGACAAATAAACAAAGGACGATGAAAGCAAATGCCAGAGCACAACATGAAACAGTAAATGGTAGATTAAAGATATTCAATGTTCTTACCACTCACTTCAGACACATGAAACCAAATAGGCAAGGAATGATGCAGAAGCATGGAATGTGCTTCAATGCTGTTGCTGTTATTACACAGCTCAAGTTTGCAAGTGGGGAGACCACCTTCGACGATGGACTCAAATACGATGTAAACTACTACTTCTAAGCCTCAATAAAATGGTATGCTTCCTCTCTAGCAAGAAAAAACTACTACTGCACCAATTTCTATTAACATTACTAACACACCTATCTCTCCAACTCTTCCAACAGAACAAGAAGTTGCCTGCCCCGCGCGGGCGGTTCAGGAGATTGCTTTGAATCGTACGACGAGTTGGACCCCTCTTAAGAAAAAAGTGAACACCAAAACCAAACACTCGTCGTCCTCTATTAGTACTACTAGCGTTAATAGAAATAGGTAGCTACTATGGTAGTTTTACTTCTTGCTAGAGAGAATGTCTGCTATTTTGTGAAGGATAGAAAGTTTATTCTTCGTGCTCGTGTTCCCACTGAAACAAATACTTTTGAAGATCATCTAGATGGGATTTTGCTTCAAGGAAGGTCTTGATTGGATCGATTCCAGAAGAAGCTATTGAGGAATCAGTTGAATCAAAGGAGGACAAACTGCTGGTGGTGCTGGCATTGCTGGCACCTACTACTACTAGTAGTCATTCATCGCGAGTCATAGTACTAGGATTAGGCTGAGGAGAAGTGACAGCAGCGGCAGCAGAAGTGTTAGTTTTTGCCCTCTTGCTACTAATAGTGACATTATCTGCCAGAGGTCTTGTCCGCTGCTGCTGCTGCTGCTGCTGTTGTAGTAGCTCCTGGAGCCTCTGCTGTTGCGCAAGCTGTGCTTGGAGCCTCTACTGTTGCGCGAGCTGTGCTTGGAGCTGCTGCTGCACTTGCTGGTGAAACTTACTAAATCGAATGGTAGATTGCTTGATTGCAACAGGAGATGTAAATGGCTTTTTTTCTTCATTCTTTTCTAGGAATAAGATCTGGAGGATAGTGTCTCTGTTACCATTTGCATCCACTGGACATTCAAAGACCTCTGCCTTGTACTTGTCTTGAGATTGGTCCATTGGCTTTATGAATTGAAACAAGCCTTCCAAATAAACATAGCCATCATCGTCTTCCAAGTTCTTTGAGTTTTCCCCCATAGCGGTGTACACTTGGTGACCTTCTGGATAATATTCAATCGTGTTGCCATTTTGATCGGTACGAATATCCAATCCAGTCATAAACAGAGCATTTTGCATGAAAACAGGCCACTTGAGCTTGATTTTCAATGTTCGAGGATCTACCCAATTCAAAGAATAGTTGGTTTCCTTGGTTCCACTATGAAGAAGCATCCTCATCAAACAGAATCCATTCAAGATCTTGAGGTTGTGATCCCATACCTCCCATTGACCAGAGAGCATTGGATACGGCAAGGATCCTGAAATCGTTTGAGCAGGTCCACTGATGGAGAGCCTCTTGAGATTGGAACTGATATCCGGGCTCAAAGGGCTCAGAGGTTCCAATATTTGAACCGACTTCTTTGGCATGTCTTCTTCTTCTTCTTGTTCTTGTTCTTGATACGATGATGCGTCTGAAGATGATTCTGCGTCTGAATCCTCTGGTGAAGGCTTGTTGCCTAAGTTTGATGAGCAACGGTCTCGGTGTTGTTGTAAAGGGTCAACTAGCTTGATTCCTCTCTTTTGCAGATCCTGTGCGAGGGTGGCCATAGCCTAATCAAAACGTGAGAGGTGATTCCGAACAGCCCAAACAATCCCAAACAGCAGGAGGGGGATTCTTACCTTTCCAATCTTTGCCCAGCTTGATTCTTTGATGTTTTGCCTGATGTAGTTAGAGCTCCTATACTTCCAGATTGAGCCTGGCTTCTCAGTTGGCGACCAACCCTCTTCCCCCTCAGTATTCAAATAAAGCCAGAAGTTAAAACAAGCAAGGTGCTTCAAAAGTTCTAGACAGTTGTATACAATCTCTTGATGCTTCTCTTGGTCTAATTGCTTTGATCCTCCTCTCTTTCCAGCATTTCTTGCCATCATTGGAAAGAAAGAAGAAAAAATGATTTGCTGCCGGCTGTGACAATTCCAAAATGTGGGGAGTGAACAGGGAGTTAGTTGCAGCAGAGCTCACACGTAAACCAAAGACATCAAAAATTTAATCCCAGATGGTTCCGGGACCAGAATAATCATTTCAAAAGAGCTCGTAGCCGGCTACCAGAAAGCTACCAGAAAGCTACCAGAAAGTTACCAGAAAGTTACCAGAAATCTACCAGAAAGCTACCAGAATTCTGGTAGCAATTCTGGTAACTTTCTGGTAACTTTCTGGTAGCTTTCTGGTGAGTACGAGGCCAAAAAAAAAGTCTGCCCAGGAACACAATTCAATTTTGCGACCGTTGAGAAGTGGCATGTGTGTAACAATGACAATTAAATAGTAGAATATCATACAGAACCGCATATTGAATCTATCAAAGCTCGCCAGCAGGGCTGCTAACTTTTCATTCAGTCAGTCGTGTTTCATTGTATTAACTATTCACCAAAAATCACGCGCGCGGGGTAAAAAAGCTGATTCGGAAGGGTCCTGGATACATGGTGTACAAGAAACTACCAGATGGTACAAAAGTGAAATGGGCAACCTGGTTCCCTTACGAGCGCGTCGGGTCAAATACACTGCAGCACACCAAGTTGTCCGAGGTGTTGAAAGAATGAAACAATGCTGTATCAGGTTGACATGCATAGTCGTGACCACACACCACCATAGAACACAATGAAGAGTGGAAAAACGGCAAAGAAGTGATCATAGTAGTAGTACTACGTCACTAGTACTTCTTCTTCTCCACATTGGGTTGATGTTAACCAACAAATAGTTGTTGACATAACAAAGAATCATAAGTCATATTTACTAGAGTACTACAATGTATTAATTTCATGTTTTCATATTATTCTACTATTACTTGTAGTACTGCTGTCCAACCTGTTCGTAGTGCTTACTTTAATGTTTTCAGATTCTTCTAGCTACTAGTATTAGTAGTAGTACTGTCCAATCTGTTCGTATCATGATGCACAAGAACAGGATGCATTGTCATGGAACAATGAAGTCAACCCCATCCATAGTATGAGCATTATTGATGATGAAATTGCAGGCAATGACACGCATTTGCACTCTAAAACTGATTAGGACTCACTATTTTGGGAAATGCATGATGTCCAGGGACACAAATTATTCCAAAATTCATACTGTCTAAAGTATCAGCTTGAAAAATGTACAGCTTGTTTCATAGTCTACCCCATCCATAGTATGAACAAGATTGATGATACAATTGCAGGCAATGACACACAGTTGTATTCTAAAACTGATTAGGACTCACTATTTTGGTAAATGCATGATGTCAAGGGACAAAAATTATTCCAAAATTCATACTGTCTAAAGTATCAGCTTGAAAAATGTACAGTTTGTTTCATAGTCTACCCCATCCATAGTATGAACAAGATTGATGATACAATTGCAGGCAATGACACGCATTTGCACTCTAAAACTGAATATGACTCACTATTTTGGTAAATACATGATGTCAAGGGACACAAATTATTCCAAAATTCATACTGTCTAAAGTATCAGCTTGAAAAATATACAGTTTGTTTCATAGTCTACCCCATCCATAGTATGAGCAATATTGATGATGAAATTGCAGGCAATGACACACATTTGCACCCCAAAACTGATTAGAACTCACTATTTTGGTAAATACATGATGTCCAGGGACACAAATTATTCCAAAATTCATACTGTCTAAAATATCAGCTTGAAAAATATACAGTTTGTTTCATAGTCTACCCCATCCATAGTATGGGCAATATTGATGATGAAATTGCAGGCAATGACACACATTTGCACCCCAAAACTGATTAGGACTCACTATTTTGGTAAATGCATGATGTCCAGGGACACAAATTATTCCAAAATTCATACTGTCTAAAGTATCAGCTTGAAAAATATACAGTTTGTTTCATAGTCTACCCCATCCATAGTATGAGCAATATTGATGATGAAATTGCAGGCAATGACACACAGTTGTATTCTAAAACTGAGTAGGACTCACTATTTTGGTAAATGCATGATGTCCAGGGACACAAATTATTCCAAAATTCATACTGTCTAAAGTATCAGCTTGAAAAATATACAGTTTGTTTCATAGTCTACCCCATCCATAATATGAGCAAATAAAATCACTGAGAGTGCTCTATGTGGAATTGTTTTTTATTCATCAAGAAGGATCCTGGATACTAGTAGTATGAATAGGGAGGGACGACAAAAAATAAAATTGCGTGTGTGTACCTCTGAACAAAATGTACCGTGTGGAGGACACGAAAGTGTTATGCTCTCAATGGTTAATTCCACTCGTGTTGGGGGACTTGATCCAACACACACGGTGTCATCGATATCAACCAGTTGTATGGAGCAGTGGCCGTTACACTATTTATAGTTAGTCAACTTTTGTATCAAAAAGTTGGTGTGTCCAGTGGAGATGCCGGTGTGTACATGTAATCCGTGTTAGAATCACACTGTCCAAAAGTCAGCAGCGTACGCCCGCTCCACGGTAAGGATGAGTCGTAAACACTTTACGAGGAGTAATTGTACAAAAATACCAGAGTATTTGCCAAACATCGGGCGATGATAGAAGTAAGAGGTAAATGGAGAACACAACACCCCAATCAGCGTACAAGAGGAAGGTTTTGAAGCCTATGTTTCTTTTGGATTCTGCGGAGTACTGTGAAAGAAGTAACGAGCTCAATCACGGCAACGGAAACGACGAGCGGAACCCATTCTTATATCATTTTGAAACTGGGTTTGATGCGCTATGTGCCGAAAACAGCCACTTGGTACTCACAATACTTAATGGATGCAACAAGATTGGTGATGCGAGAGCAAGACTCAACAGCCAAAAAGGGCATTTTGATGAAGAAGAAGGTTTGGAGATTTGGGAACAATGCTTAAAGTGCGTAACAGAGGTGCTATTTCCTTTCTATGAGGAAGGCGACACTGATGGCATTGACCACGTGTGGGCTATGGGTATCATTATGGCGTACATTTTATGCGGTTATCCTGCATTGAAAGGAGCGGAGGACATACAGTGCTACAACAATGTGGGTATTGGACAACAAGTACAATCTGGAGAACAAGGGAGGCTCAAACTGAATGGTCATACTTTCCCACCAAAGCAATGGTGTAACCTGATGCCGGAAGCCAGAAAAGACGTAAAGGAATGCATACATTTTCACCCGGGTAACTTTCCCTGTCTGACAAGCCTTTGGTTCAACGAGTGGTGCACAACAACTGAAGAGGCAATCATTGAAAAGTAGCGTAGAAGGTACATAGAAGAAGCCGATGAGGTAAAGGAACAAAACGAAGAAATGGAGAAAAATAAGATTAAAGACAATTGGAATTCATTCATGAATAAAGCGACAAAACAGTCTAAGAGGAAAAAACGAAAACTAAAACAATTAGCAAACAAAGAGAAAAGGGAGGAAGAAGACGGAAACGAGAGAAACATTGTGCACTGGCTATATCTTTACAAAAAACGTTGGAAATCACTGGAAGATTTGGAGGAGTACAACAACTATCCTGTTTGCATGGCGCATGGGGACGTGTGAAATAGTACTAATAAGCTTTTATGGCAAAACTTAACCCTACTTAGGAATACATACACGTTCCTGTCCTCGTTAAAAACATAAATATAAAAATTAACTACTGTGAAAAACGTTCGTTACAAATGAAGAAGTCAGAATTGCCATTCGAGACAGCTCAATCTGAAACGCCGTTCCAGAAACAGAAACTTAATCCTGAAACGCGGTTCCAGACGTTGTGCAGATTTTCCCTTACAGAGTATTGTTATCTCCAACACTGTTCCAGACACTTAACACTGCAATGCCGTTTCATATATTGTGCTTATTTTCCATTCCAGGCACATCAATGCGCCTTACTGTTGAAAACACTTAACCCTGCAATGTAATTCCAGTCAATGTGCCTATTTTTGGTTCTTCAGATTTCAATGTGCAATGGCATTCCAGACACTTGACCCTGCCACGGCGTTACGGACATTGTACTTATTTTCCACTCAAGGGAATTCAATCTGTAACACCGTTGCAGACATTTAGGCAATTAAATCGAAAACATCCTTTCAAGACACTTAACCCTGCAACGGCATTCCAAACATTGAGCTTATTTCTTGTCATACACTGTTCCGGGATTAAACAAAAATGAAATGACAATCGACCATGTTGAAATAAACAGCGTTGGAGTTGCACCAATAGAGAAAGTTGTGTACAAACTTGCAATTGAAGAATTCAAAAATGGAATCCTCACCATCACTTACATGCACCGCTGTTGAAAGAAGGATTACAAATCATTACTGATTTCCTCGGCTTTCACTATCCACTCCATTCTTTTTGTTTCTAAACCAGCCATTGTCTCACGGAAATGAAACAACCATTGTTCCATATTTCCAAGGACAAAGTAGTGATCTTTACTACCAAGGTTTCAGACCACGGCAACTTCAGACTGATCACATTGCACTCAAACAAATATAATTTGTTGCGCAACACACCTTGCTTCACCAATTTGTGGCGGTCTCTTCTCCTTTGAGCCCTCTTGCTCGAGATTGGGTCAACAGAAAGAAAGCAACAAGCAACGGCGTAGTAACCATCGTGTACTAATTCAAACCCGCTGACAGAACTTCCAGGGGGAAAAGGGCCTTCAAGATGAAGCAGGCACAGAATCTGACATGGATGAACTTGCAGACCACGTCCATCAAAGAGGTCTAGTTGAAAATTTTCACAGTCGTACCATACGTTGGACAATTGTCCAGAATCAGACTTAAACGATGGATGAGCGCAAAAAAGTAGCCCCATATGACGATAATCATCATACCTCTTGTGCTCCGTGGATCCACAAAGTGTGTTGGTCCCCGCAGCCGGAAGAACCACATTGCAACAAAATTTGAGAACATCCAATGGAAACCATGGCACACTTGCGTTTTTCTTTTTGTCCCACTTCATGTGAGGCAAACCATCCCTAACTGAAATCAAAAACTTAGACCCGGCCGACCGGCCGCCCTCTGTAGGATGACTTACTCCTGTAAAAGATTTGTGATGAAACAGATCAAATTCACGGTTGAGTTGATCAATAGTGCGGTATTCCATTACTTGCTTGCAGGTTTGTTTGATTAGTGTGGATTTGATTTGTTGGGTTCTCTTCGCAGGAGCCTTCACTTCAGTTTTATGGTTGCTCTCACTAGCTGCAGAGTCACATCCCTTTGGAGGACCAAATAATCTCATGTACTGTGATAAATGAAAATACATGTGATTCTTCACCAGATTGTTACCCTCTCCCTTACTTCGGTGTAGGTAGTTATTTATACAGTTAATGAAATGAACAACCATCTTGTCAAGATTTAAAACACCCTTGTTGTCTTCTTTGAAAACCTCACCAAATGTTCCAGCATATTTCAGGAACTCTTCCATACCCAACAACAACTCAAGGGCGTAGATATGTCCGTCAATTTCTTCCTCACACTTTTGGCTCCTATTCTCAAGATTTGTTGTTGTTCTTGGGGACAACAACAATTGACAACCTTCAGCAGACAAAAGTGTGAGCATCTGAATATAAAGTATGCCAATATACTGGTTCCCCTCCTTCTTTGCTGTATGTATCGACTCAGAAAAATTGGTTCCCGGAAAATTGCGATCGGATTGCCTCTGAACAGCACCACCATAGTACCTTGCTATACGGTCCATGTCACCTAGTAGCCGCGTGTTATTACCTAAAAAATCCTCACGAAAAGTCTCTGCGGCTTGCTTCGCGCAACCAAGTTGGTGCATATGGAGTCTCTCTCCTGGTGATGCTAGATGAATATTATGTGGGTTTTCTCCAAAATCAAGATCATAAAACGTGTGACCCTTATGAACACGGTGATGGGAGATATTCTTGAAATACTGTTCAACATTCACTCCTTCCTCCACAGTCGGGGAAGTAAAATTGGACATCTTCTGTAACCGAATGGATTGATACTCTTCCCCATTTTTGTGATTAGACACCTGCATGTTCCCGCTTTCAATTGAAACAGGAATCTTCAGAACATTCACACGAGAGTTGTTACCGTGTGCTCTTGGACAATTGCAATGCCTATAGATCATCTTTGTATTGGCCGTTTGATAATGTCCACAAAGTTGGTTGTGCTGGGGAGTATCGCCTATGAAATACGCGACCACGAATTTCATTCAAACCGACCATTTCTTCTTGTTCCAAGGCAAATTAGACCATTTGATACCATTTGTTAGGTTACAGGCTTCTTTCAAAGAAGAAAGAGCGCAACAAAGACCAGAGTGAAGATTGTTCACATTGTCAATTGATTTGTTACCTTTATCACGTGAACCCGTTGGATGAAAATATATAGTTTCCCAAGCATCCGGCCGACAGTTCCGAGTTAAAGTGTTGAATATGCCAAGTGTCATGTTCAGTGGGGTAAGAGTGCTTTGACCACTATTGTCAATTGCGATTCCATCCATGTAGAGAATGATAGGCACCAAAATTTCATTTGGATCTCTTGTGCATCTCTTTTCCCAAGTATTGATCCAGCATTCACCGTGGTGGAGCTTGTCTATATCAATATTGCCTTGTAGTTCCGGAAACCGGACTGGTAACGTTGGGTCTTCAGCATGGGGGAAAGACAGGTTTTCTTCTTTTACCAAGGTGACGTTTGTTAATAGGGAATGAAGTGCTTTTCAAAATGACTGAACGTAGATTTCTTTACAAATGGGAACATCACTAGTCATTGATTTCTTAGAATACCAGTCAATAAGATGAGGTTCAAAACCATCACCTTTTATTTCAGGCACAGTTGCGGAAATCTCCCTCAGAACTCTTGACCTCGTCTGTACGAGGTTGCCTTTTGTCCATGAAAATAAATAGAGATGCTCCAATTTGATAGCCCATTTGTACAATTCCTTCTCTGCAACTAGTGGTATGCTATGATTCCACATAATTTTCATTAGCTTGATCTTTACCATCAGTTCATCTGATACATGCCTCCCGACACTGGGCGTCATAATTGCCATGTTTGTATCACGATGGGAATCATCAGCATCAATGCCATTGCCTTCTTCATCATTGACACTTGAAGAGTGGGGGGCCTCTGTGCTGTCACTTCCTTCATTCCTCATCGTCATTGTTAGGAAAGAAACAATTGTCATTGGATACAGTATCATCCTCATTTTCTATGTTGGTTAATTCCCGACCAATCAAGGCACGCCCAATCGGTTCGACAGAAGGGTTGTACATAACTTGATTGTTGAGCACCTCTGGTAATGCACCACCACTACTCTGTGGACCGTTACGGGTGTTCGTTAGACCTAATTGTTGAGTAGCATGCTCGACCTTCTTCGATTTTCTAATGAATACGCAAGAGGCAAAATCAACTACACCCAAAGATCGCCTGTAATGAGAATAGCATGATGTGTCATTCGAAATATGGTCCAGAAGACCAGGAGAAACAACTACTCCTGTTTTCTTTCTTAGCTGTGCTGTAAACAAGGTTGGTTTCATCTTCTTGCTGACCTTCTTCTTTCCCCTTCCTTTAGTGATTGGAGGAGAATTCAAATCGCAATGTTTACAATAAACCTGGTATAAATAAGTCCGGACCATCGTTACTAGTAATGTCTTACCTGTACGCACGATAGCCAGTAATAACAATGAAAATGAGGAACAGAGTGAGATTGAGAAATTTCAGCCATGCACTGTTTGTTTCAGGCATCAAACTCAGTAACATGCCATGGAATTTGGAAACAGAGGCCAGCGGGGTAGGATAATGTACTCTGCATCAAAATATTAGGAGTTTAACATTAATTTCAATAAGTAGGGTGAAATTACAAAGGAGGACCAATGGAGTTTGGCCCAAATATCTGCGTGATTCCAAAAGAACCCTGAATCTCGTTTGTGTGACGAGTGTGAGATCTGAGGGGTTTGTTGCTACAGGATAGTTTGCCATCATGGAGTCTTTGTACAAAGACCTGGAGGATGGGGATTGGATCTTTAACAGATTGGAGGAGGGGGTCAAAGCCTTGAGACATACAGAAGTGAGCCCATTCATTCCAATGTGTATCCTTTCTTTTGGCATAGAGCTTATTAACTGAAGCTGGCATGGTCGCATGGATAGCGCCAAGGTCAGAGCAGAAAGCATGGGAGGCCTGAGGGGGCATAAGATCCGGGGCAAGTCCTGTGGATAGCGAGTGTTGAAAAGATGGAGTAGGGCAGTGTCAGAGAGGCTTGATCGGGAGAGGAGACCAGCAAGGTGATTAACAAGGCCAGGAATGTAGTAGTCCCTGCGGGGGACGTATTTGTGGAGCCTTTGGTGATGGGAATTGTATTCGGAGGAGATATGCGGCTGGTCCAGTGGTAGTGTTAGCGCCTTTGCGTTGCCAATAGACAGCTGTGGTGCTGTCGTAGCAGTTGAGGTGGGTGGCTCAGGCTGTGACACAGGCTGCCTGTGCAAGCACATCATTATGGGCAATGGAGCCTGCCAGTTCCAGGTCACTGTTGTTGATGGTGCCCTCAGGGTTGTCAAAGCTGACTAACTGGGTGGACACCCACTGAGGGAAAGACTGCCTCCACATGAGAGGCTGGACCTTGTCATTGGGGAGGGGGACAAAATGGTTTCCCCCCATGTCAGCCCCAGATGCATCACAAGTCCCCATAGTAGCTGGGAACATGTCCGGTACTAGCTCAGCAATGGCAGCTGACCGGTTGGAGAGATCAGTAGCCAAGTCTGTCAGGAAGCTATGGACGCTTTTGGTGAGCTGGATTCTGTGCCTGCCGGGCTCTGTGTGGCAGAAGGCTTCTTGGAGGATGGAGAAGAGGCCTATGGAGCCAGGGATGGCCAGGGCCATTGATTGGAGCTCACCAAGGACTTTATGCCATTGTTGGATTGGGGCATGCCACTGGGTAGGTGCAATGGAATGAAGAATCTCTTGTAGGGGCTCCACTCAGTGGGGAGGAAGGCTGATGGTTTTGTTGATGGAATCAATGCGCCAGCCACGGATGACTTTTTTGGTGGTCCAGGTAGCATCCCCTTTGAGCATCCTAGGGCATTGAGGGGCCAAAAGACTTTGTCAAGGGATTGGAAGGGCGTGTTCATTGGCTGGTTGCCTTGAACAAGACCACAAAAGTCATCTACATACACATCCCAATAGGTGCTGTTGGTGAGGAGCCCTTGGACAGGCAGAGGCTTTACCAGCGGCTCCCCCGGTGGGACCGGCGCTTCTGAGAGCTTGTCCAGCCGGTGAGGCTGGTGCCTTGCATGTGCCAGCCCTGGGGCTAGACTAACAATGGCAAGGTCTGCAAGGGTTTTGGTGCAGGCACAAAAATTGGGGGGGCCTTGATTTTGACCCCATCGGGTTGGTGAGGGGAATGCCAATGAGAGGAGGTTTGCCTTGTCTGGAGGAGAATAGCACTCCAAGCTTCATGGTGTCTTCAGGTTTGACTTGCAATCAATAGAAGCCATCAGAGAGGTACATTTTGGACATGTAGACTGGACTGAAGCAACTATTAGCTCGTTGAACCTTTGTTATGAGCCTTTGGAGGGTGTGCCCAAACTGCATGGATCTTCTGGAGCTAGAGGTATGGTGTCTTTATTGACATCAGAGTAGGTGTAGTCGGAGATCATCTGGGGTTGGCGACCCCTTTGTGGTACTAGCCCTAGGGGGCTGAGTCAGAGGCCCAGTAGGTCTTGGATGAGGCTAGCTGGGAGGATAGTCCATTGCTGCTTGCCCATCATATCTGCATACTCCTTTCTAAGGAAGTCAATACCTTGGTGTGATGATTGATGTGGCCCCCTGGTGATGGCGGGTGCTATTCTGGCCTTGTCCAAAGGAGGTCCTACCATGGCTGCTGGTGTTCCTTCCTTCCCAAATTGGTCTAGTAGAAGACCTGCAGGATGTGGTAGCTTGCTCACATCAGGGTGGATGTCGCCTCTTCCCCAAATAGTCTGGATGAAGCCCCCCCAGCTGGTGGAGAGATGGTAGAGTCTGATTGCTCGGTCCACATGTGCGTCCAGCCTGTCGCTGGGTTTGCCCAGCATGTTGCTGGGGTAGTTGGGCTTGTGTTTGACAGCGTGTCGGTGCTGTACTGGACCCTTCTGGTTGGTTGTACTGGCATTATCGTGTTGGAATGGTTTCCCCTTCCTGTGATGGAAGGGATTGTCTTGAGTTGTTGACTAGGGTGGTCCTTCTTGGGCTGGAAGCTACTAGTAAGGGCTCAATTGGCTCAGTTCAAAGTGCTGGAGTGGTGGTGGATGTTGGAATGGTGGCAGATGGTGCACGTGATGTGACTGCCGGTTTGGAGGTGACTAGGGGGTGGATCCTAGACAGTTCAGAGGCCCCTTGTGCTGCAGGTATAGTGGAGGTAGTGTGTGTTGCTGCTTTGGGGTTATTGATTCAATAAGTGCAATGCGCGCGAGTTGTTTTGGGGGCTTACCTACTAATTCATGTGTGATTCATAAGTTGTGAATATATGAAGTTGGATTGGATAATTGCTGTGTACTTATGGTCCCCCTCGGGCTTTGGTTGAGTAGGGGGGGCTGGACGCCATTTGGTTACAGATGGTGCTTGCTGGTGCCTCAGGCATATACCTCTTGGTACCATTCCCAGAGCTGGTGGTCCTGCTCGCTGGATGTGATTTCTGAGTGGTCATAGTAGAGGTGCCTACATCCTGTAAAGCAAGAACCTTTGATATGCCAAGTGTGGCACCGTTCTCTGCCATCAGGGTGCTTCAATGGACCTTTGCCCTTGGCCTTCATGGAGGCAATGGTATCTTACATTTTGGTTGACTCCAGCTTCTTGACAAGGGGATGAGACTTGTTTTTGAACCGGGAGTCCCAATTGGGATTAGAGAGCTGATCTTGACCACTGTTGTTGCTGCCGGCGCTGTTAGGGGGGGGAGTGGTTGCTCTTGTTGTTGCCGGTGGAGCCCCCTTTAGCTGGGGCTGCGGCATCCTGCGTAAATCCCTCAGGGCTATGATGTTAGACACATTGGGGAGCCAGTTGAGGTTCTGGGTCATCCAGAACCTATGGATATCTTCCCCAAAGTCCGGGGAAGGGATGGTAATGTTGGATTCCCATTGCTCTTCCAGCCACCCCCTCACCCTAATCTGGAAGTAGTAGGCCACAATTGTGGGTGTGATGAGCTCCCCCATTTCATCAGCAATGGCCCTCCTGAGGGGCATTTGCTGCAACTCAAGTCGTAGGAGCCCCCGTTGGTAGAACTTCATCACCTTGTGTGTAGCTCTCAGGATGGTCGCCAGGACAGCCAAATAGCTCTTCAGCTGGGTGGTGGCTTTCTATTGTCCAGTCCACAGGAATGTAGGCTTTGGTATTTTGCAGCTCTAGTGAGTCCTTCAGGGTGAGGGAGTTGCCCTCGGTGGAGATCATGGTGTCATAGGTCGTTATATTGGCAGCTGCTTCTTGTTCTCACTTCAGGGTTTCTGCTGATCCCCCAGGGGAAGTGAAGGCTAATGGGAGTATCCCATCTGCTACGTCGAAAGGATCGGTCTCATGGAAGTTGCAGTCTTGGAACCTCTTGAGTACGGCTGTGGTAACCAGGGGGGGCTGGATAACCAGCTCATAGGCTCTGGTGGCCACTTGGCTCTGGAAGATCATGTGGGTCTTCTCGTGCTTGCTCTTCTGGGCCCAGGCTGTATAGGTGGGGGGAAGGTCTGCTTCCTCCTTCTTTCCACACAGCAGCAACAAGTGCTTGGTGTACAAGGGGCCCCATGTGGCCACTACTGATTGTAAGCACCTCTGGTCTAGGCCCTCACTGAGCCTCAGCTGGTGGTCTGTGAGGGCTGTCACAACCGCTATCAGCACCGGGTTGCCTGGTGGAATGGGGGGCCTATTAAGGCTGGGTAGGTCCTGGTAGAGTACCTTGTTCTTCATGTACATGGTGAGACTAGGCTCACTTCAAAAGGAGGGGCCGGGCTGGATGAATGCTGGGTCGCCTGCAGGTACTGTGGGGAAGATGCCTGCTACTCTGAGGGTTTCAAAGAGAGGAACACAGGTCCCCACTAGCCCATGGTGGTTCAGGTAGGGCTAATAGGATTTCCATTGCTTGTCGGGGGGAAGCCCCTTGCCTAGGATGAAAGGAACCAACTCAAAGGGGATGAAGAAAGCCTTGTGGGCGCTGACGACCTCTGTGTGGGCCGCCCCCTCTGACACCATGGGAATCAAGTAGGAAGGTTGCCGATGAGCATCTAGTTTTGCAATGATGTGATGCCCTACTAAGGATAATACCCTGGTGGAGGCTGGGGTCTTGGATAGTATGTCCGAGTTGATTTGGACCAACTCCCAGCAAGCGTCACCTTCTCGTCCAATAACTGTCACGCAACCCTTTTTTTTTTTTGTCGCAAGGTACTTTCGCAACCCCTGCCTGTGTGTAATTTTAACACGAGTCCCCCTTGTGATTCACTAGGTCAGTATCAAGCCCGCCCTCATAACTCTCAATCCCTGGTTTGCGATTATTTTTTTCCTTGGGTCATGAATAATTACTATTAATTTTTAATCTAACCTACCCGTACGTTCGGGAATCGCACCTACTGAAAATTAAATACGCATGGTCATGACTCACAACCAAGCCCCCCTGTGATTCACTAGGTCAGTATCAAGCCTGCCCTCATAACTCTCAATACCTGGTTTGCGATAATTTTTTCCTTGGGTCATGAATAGTTATTATTAATTTTTAATATCACCTACCCGTACGTTTGCGAATCACACCTACAAAAATAAAATACGGACGGTCACGTCTCACAACCAGTATAATTTAACATTAGTGCTTGCGGCACATAATTCTTAAAATTTATCTCCGTTGCTCGTGACACATTACCCCTATAACTTAATAATTAGGCTCGTGACACACTACCCTTTAAAATGTATCTCCTATGCTTGCAACACACAACTGGTACAATTTAACATTAGTGCTCTCGACACACTACCCTTATAGTTTAATATTTGTGCTTGTGACACACAACCCTTAAAATTTAATATCATCGCTTGCGACTACCTACCACTACAGTTGAATTATTTGGGTCAAGAATTTGCCTAGTACTACCATATGCAAAATATGTATGATATGTATGAGTACTCCTTTCCATACATTTTAATCAGTTGTGTCACACAATGTACGATGTATTGCAACGGTATGCAATGTATGTAGAATATGTATCTTTTACCCTAATCACTCTCCCCAAAGATTTACCCGTGTCGTACTATGTCTTAACCCACCCGTGTTGTCATCAAATTAGTGAACGGACTGACACAATGAACAGTATCGATTGTGAAAACAATGCCTAAACTTCCTCCATTTTGTCAAGCAATTGCATCCATGCAGGATCAATATAGTTGTCATCCTCACTTTCCTCTTCAGCAAGACTACTGGCAACAGTGCCACCATTTTTTGGCACAGTACTGGTAGGATTGCTTTCTGAGTTGAATCTTTCCAGCATCATTTTCTCCAAATTTTTACCCGTTTTGGGATTTTCTCTTAACGTTTGTACCTTCTTGCACAATTTAGTGAACACTTTCCGTCCTTCTTTGTCCCATCCATTTGCACTTCCACTTTTTGAATCGCAATATTTTTTTTTCATGTATTTTGTTTTCTTTTGTGTCGTGTATGTTCCATCAAGTTTCATTTGCTTCTGTTTTTCCCAATTGCTGTACTCGTTGTCAATTATCATTAGGGCAAAAGCCTCATCCGTAACAGTAAAGATGGTACTAATAAGATCCTTTGTCTTCCTCAGCTTAAAGTTTCTTGTCTTTCCCGGATTAACGGCAGGCAGGATTCTTGTCACAAAATAATAAAATTCTTCATTAGCCGCATTTCCGTATCGCCGGTACTCGTTTGCCAGAATTTACATCGAGTCCGTATTTAGAGCTACAGTACCAGGGAATGATGCCGGCACTTTTGCCATTTCACTATCAGCTGCGGTGATGACAACAAATGGCAGTATGATATCATAGTATGGCGTGGTTAGTTGTACGTCGGTCGTAGGCACATATGGAAGAACGTCCAAAGCACCAGAAAACAATAATTTAAAGTTAGACGTTCCATTCACTTCATTTGTTTTCCTGCGACATTGTGCAATCATTTCGGAGTAGCCATCAATCAAAACGTAGGAGAAATATGTTAGGATTGATACGGAGGAGCATTCGATTCAGTAATACTAACTTATTACTGATATTGTAGTAGGTAAACAATTAAGTATTGGATGTGTCAGAGAGGACCTCACTATCGTCATCATCGTTGGATGTCATTGAACAATCATCACCTGAATTAGTAGCATCATCATTATTGTCACTGTCCTGTTAAACAATGATAGTGCATTGGGAGTAGAGCGCCTCTTCATTAGGCAAAGATGACATTGTCTTGTGGAATTCATCCAGTCAAGCCCTTTGATTCGACACAACTAGATATGAGTTTGATTGCAACGTACCAATTGCATCAAGTTCTGGGACAACTGCTACATCGGAAAGTATGCTGTCAACATGAAATAAGAACAGGGAATTTTCGTCAACTTCACCTCTGGTCACAAACGATGAAGCTGTTGGTGTTGGAGTGGATTTAAACTTGGTCACTACTGCATAAATGCCTTCGTTGGCAATTTGGTACTCAGAAACAAATGAGTAAGGCTGCTTCAGATTGTAGAGTTCAAGGAAACACATAATATGGCAGGGTATTTCACATGCGCCGACATCAAACAAGGCCCAATCATACCAGACAGAGTTCAGCTGGCCATCATTGGAACGATATGAAGGGTGGCTCCGAAACAAGTAATTTTGCTGTGTGCATTTGTCAAACCTGTTATGTTCAGTAAATCCTTTCACAAAGGTAGAGTCCTCCAAAAGTGGAAGCATATTCTGACATACAAAAGACAACACGATGGGAGAAATATAGGGTTTTGTTTTGTTCAATGACCTAACCCATCTCATAGTACTTGCCCCATCGTCATTAATGAAAACGTGAAATTTTGAACCAGAAACTTCAGGAGGGATTCGATTACCAGAAACATCTTCTGCCGTCACTAAATTGAGCTTTGAAGTAGCTACTCGTAGCAGCATTTTTTCTTCCTGTTGCTTTGCCGTTTGCATTATCAATGTCGAAACATTCTGTTGAGTGTTCTTTGACGGTGCTTTGATTTCAGTTTTGTGGTGTGATTCCAAATAAGAAGAATTCCATCCGCATGGAAGTCCCCAAAGCTTTATGTACTCAACAAGGTGAAAGTATAGATGGTTTTTGATCAGTTTTGTACCCATTCCCTCTCTGAGGCAGGTGGAATGAATACAATTGATAAAATGGATTATCATCTTGGGGAGATTTTCCAATCCAGAAATGGTTATATTCCCATGCTTCAAGAATTCTTCCATGGAGAGGATCAGTTGAATGACCTCTACTTGTTTCTGAATAAATGTTGCGTCCTTGATGATGTTTATTGCCACATCGGAACAAAGGGTGATCAGAATGGAAATGAGCATTCCCGAATAATCATTACCCTCCATTTTGGTAATGGAGAGAAGCTGACTGGAAAGCTTTGTTCTACGAAAATCTCTGTCCAATTGCCTTGACAAAAGACCACTGTATAACTGCACGAGTGAACCAATAGTAGCTGATGTGCCATTCGTGTTTAAATCAGGGGCATACCAACACTTAGGACTACCTTTTAACAAAGAATCAAGTGATTCTACTGCCCGACGTGCTACACCCAGTTGATGCATATGCAAACACTCACCGGGAGTAGCAAAGTGAATGTTGTTGACATTACTACCAAAATTGAGGCTGTGAAAAGCATTTTTTATGGGATGGTGGGAAATGCTTTTGAAGTACTCCTTGTATTCCCTTGCAGAAATGTTTGGGGAGGATTCAAAATCTTCTGGAACCCAGAGCGGAGTCAGTTCCTCCACTTGGGCTTTTGGTTTATGGATGACACGTGTAGAACATGTACAGTGCCGGTACAACTTCTTCACCTTTTGCGTGTAGGATCCATACTTTCCACATAGTTTGTCGTGAAGTTCTGTATCACCAACAACATATGCAATCGCAAATTTCATTTTCACTTTGAACACTTTTCCTGCATACGGAAGATAACCCCACTCCAACCCGCCCTGCATTTCACATACTTCCTTGAAAGATTGCATAGCCGATGCCAGCACGATGTGTAGATTTTGAATATTATCTTTCGCTGTGGTTTCTTTTGTGTGTCTTATGCACTCAATTTCAGTGTCGGGATGAAAATAAATTGTGGTCCAAGCGTCAGGTCATTTTCTTGCTTCAATATTGAAAATACCAAGGGTCATGTTGAGAGGAGTGAGTGACAGACGACCATGTGCATCCAAGCTGATTCCATCCATGTAGAAAATGATTGGAACAAGGATTTCGTCATTTTCATTGCAGATCAGCTTCCAGGATTCCGTCCACCAAGACCCGTGGTGTAGTTCTGTTATGTATGTTTAATTGGTGATTGGTGGGTTGTTTTCGGGTGGAAGAGGAGTCTCGACATTCGGAAAAGACAAATTGGTTTCTTGCATCAATTCCTTATTGGTCAGAAGGGAATGAAGTGCGTCTGGGAAGGATCGAACAAATATTTGGGTGGGTAAATTGCCAGGTAACCAGTTAATTATGTGTGGCTCGAACTTGGTCTCAGAAATACCCAAATTAGACTTGATTTCACTAAATATGGCTTCATAGTTTGACATTTGTTTGCCCATTGAAAAATAGATTTGAACGTGTTTAGAGGCAACTTGTGTTTCATCATTATATTCATGAGCTTTATTTCAGCAATGAGCCTATTGGTAGGTGAAAAAGAAACACGGGATCGGATAAATTGCTCTCTTTCATTGATGTTTGGTTGGGATGCGGTGGGTTCCGCAGCATCCATACCATTATTGTTCTGAATAGGAAGGCAAATTTCTTCATGAATAACCATGTCATCGTTGTTGCTGTTGTCTTCTGAAGGAAACAACTGTGATTCCGTTACATTTCGATCAATTGGTGGAACAAATAAGTTGTGTACTACCTGACTGTTTAGAACAGAGTTGAACGTTTCGTTAGAGGATGCCTTGTTAGTGTGAGCGGCAGCAACAGCAGCGGAGGGAACAATTGGACCATTCTCCGTCAATGTCAGGCCATATTGTGAAGGGGAATGACAAACTGTAGTAGTGGATTCTTCTTTGGCAGATGATGAAAATTCCATTAGGTTGTAGTTTAAATAGAAAGCACGGCAAACAGCTATTGAATCAAGGTGACGCGACAGGCCTTGTGATACATATCGGTATGATTGGTGTGAAGTGGAATCTTGGCTGCTTCCAATGAATGTCTTCAACTTGCCCTTATAGGACAAGCAGCTACGACAGATAAATGATTTGGGTATTTTTGTATAACAACCACTCTTGAAGTGACGGCAACTTTTACTAGGTTGTGACATATTCTTCTATTGAAAGAAGGGAGGGGAAGAAATGGTTGCAATGGTGGTGTTAAATGAACATGACGAAAACGAGCATGATGCTATCAGAGTAAGCATGAAAAGGCATGATGGTATGAAAGAAGACACGATGTGACATAGAAACAACGCGGAAACATACTATGAAGTAGCAAACAAACACTTCTGAATTTTATTTTATTTCATATCTTGGGTTAAGGTTAGGAAGTTTGGCACCGAGATTACAAATTTAAACATGATTCGAACACAAAAGCCTGAAACGCCGTTCTGGTTAGAGAATTCTGAAACGCCATTCCATGATTGTTGACATGAATTGTACAAAAAAACGTTTCACCACCCCAAAAGAAGTCGTTACTATCATACCTACATTACTACTACTACTACTACTACTATCATAATACACCCAGACACATATCTACGAAAAGAGCATTTTTTGGAACGCCGTTCCAAAAAAAGGAAAAAAGGGATAATGGTTGTGAAATCATGTAGGAAGGTAGTGCTGTAGATTTCTACAAAAATTCGTTAAAACGAGCATGATGCTATCGGAGCGAGCATTAAAAGGCACGATGGTATGAAAGAAGACACGACAGGACATACCGGTACCGTAGAAAACAACGCGGGAACATAGCAAACAATCACTTCTGAAATTAACTTTATTTCATATCTTGGGTTAAGGTTAGAAAGTTTGGTAGCGAGAAATAGATTTTTTAAATCAATTGAGTCAAAATTGAGAGATCAATGGACATTTTGAGTCATCAGGGAGAATTTTGGTTGCAACCTGAGGGGGGCCAAAACTCTTCACCACAAAAATTGTGAATTAAAAAAAATGCCCTTGCGCATAACAAAGACAGGGTCGATTTTCTGAGAATAGGGCTTGCGAGGGGTCGCGTTGGGTCGCGTGACAGTTATCGGACGCTATGTCATCCAAGTACCCAAAGACCTTTCCCTTTGTTGTTGCTGGCTTGTGCTAAGGTGCCAGGATACTTCCAGAGGCCATGCACCAGCCTGAGATGTGACTTGCCTAAGGTGTCAGCCACGAATATGCCTAGGGCGCCAACCGCTTGAGCTTCAAAGAGGTCAAGGAGTTGGTCCAGCAGGAGCGGTGGGGTGTTGTCGGCTGCAGCAAAGTACCCATAGATGGTGCTGCAGGCTTCATTCTGGTCTGCAGGAGTGCTCCCAAATGGGCTGGCTGTGGCTTGGAAATACTCGGAGTAGGTCTTCATCTTTTGGTAACGACGCGTCGGGATGTTGGTTCACAAAGAAGGTCACGTTGGGACTTCTAGTGTTGGTATGGATACACTACTAGGATGACTAGCAAACCAGAGATGGTCGGCTTGTACGGGTATGATAGGGATGACTATTGGACCAGGACGTGTTAGCCGTTTACTTATTCTACTACTAATTGGTTTAGGAGCAAAAAGAGTGAGCGGCTGTAGTAGGCTTGGATTTTGCTGGAGGAATCCTTTACACCCTTGTTAGTAGTGCTAGCTGTAACTTCTTGCAGATTATGACTACAGAAGCCAGTGATTTTGTGATACAGTGATATCTTAGTGATACAGTGAACATTTTGGATACTCAAGGATGCTCCCCAGTCTGTGCTTCTTCCAATCCTATTGCAGTGCCACGTGGCAGTCCTTTCATCTGGATCGCTACATAAATTTAGATTCTGTATTGTACCGTATCACACACACGACTGGAAATGCCTCTTTCTTCAATGAAAAAACTACTCGGAGTATCACTTACTTACTGTCGTATGCCTCTAGAAAAAGGTACTAAAATAAGGTTTGAGTTACGTATTGGTTAAAAACTAAGATTGTGAGCTAGCTTTGTCAACTACTCCGAGGAGCCGTTGAGAAAGCTTGTAACAGTAAAAAGCCGTTGAATGGAAATTCAACGTACATTGCACATAGAGAATTTGGATATGTTCTTCATCCAGTCTTCAAGGTTGAAGACCGGCTTGCGTGGCATTGTATTTCAGATTTTCTTGAATCGTGGGTAATTTTCAATCGTGAGCGTTGAAATACCACACTTACTACATGCGTGATAGCCTCAGTAGCCATTCCTACTTGTAGATACTGGATGTGAAATGCTTGTAGTTCATTGGCGTGTTGGTGGGCTAAGCAGTACTAGAGGGATTTCCGGGAATCTCTAGCCTGCAGTTGGTTTTGCAGGTTGGGGAGTCCGGTCCCCGATTAGGTTACCTTGCCCTTGCCCAGCACACAGAAAAACAAAAAATATGTTCAACCCCATTGCACAAGTTGGAAAATTGCCTTGACTTATTGAATGTTCCCCAAATAAACCAAAAAGGCAAATTCCTGGAACGCTGTTGCAGAAAATGGAAAAATGGAAAAATGGAAAATAGGTGAATCGATGAAAATCAAAGTATGACTTTTGAAAAATATTGAATTATTCCTGAAATTAATGTACTCTTTTCACCATCTTTCACCATTGATTCTAATTTCTTGTGTTCCAACCCAGCCATTGTGTCACAAAAATTAAACAATCATTGTTCACGGTTTCCAAGGACAAAGTATTGGTCTTGGCTACCACGGTTTCTGTCGATGGCAACTTCAGACTCAATGGCATTGCAGCCAAACAAATGTAATTTGTTGCACAACTCCCCTTGCTTAACCAACTCATGGCGGTGTTTTCCCCATTTCTCCCTCTTGGTTGATATTTGGTCAACAGAAACAAAGCAACAAGCGATGGCATAGTAACCATTGTGCACTAATTCAAAACCGCTGACAGAACTTCCCGGGGGGAAAGGACCTTCAAGGTGAAGAAGCAAGCAAAGAATCTGACAGGGATAAGCTTGCAGCCCACGTTCGTCCAGAAGGTCTAGTTGAAAATTTGCCCAGTCGTACCATATGTTTGACAATTGTCCAGAATCAGACTTATACTATGGATGGGCACGAAATAGTAACTTCATCCCATGATAATTGTCATACTTCTTGTGCTCAGTGGATTCTCAAAGCATGCTGGTGCTCACAGCTGGAAGGTCGACATCACAACAAAATTTAAGAAAATCTGATGGAAACCAGGGTACACTTGCATTTTATTTTTTGTCCCACTTAATGTAAGGCAAACCATCCATAACAACAATTGAAAACTTTGACCCAGCTGACCAACCACCCTCTGTAGGATGATTTGGTCCTGTCATGGATCTATGTTCAAACAATTCAAATTCATGGTCAAGTTGATCAATAGTATAATACTCCATTAATTCCTTGCATGTTTGCTTGATTAGTGAGGACTTGATTTGTTGGGCTCTCTTAGCAGGAGCCTTCACTTAGTTTTATAATTCCTCTCACTGGCTGCAGAGTCCCATCCAGTTGGAGGACCAAACAATCTCATGTACTGTGATAAATAGAAATACACGTGATTCTTCACCAGATTGTTCCCCTCTCCCTTACTTCGTTGCAGATTGTTATTTATACAGCTGATGAAATGAAGGTTTGAAAACCTGATCAGATGTTCAAGCATATTTGAGGAACTATTCCATACCCAACAACAACTCAAGGGTGTAAATATGTCCATCAATTTCTTCCTCACACTTTCTGCTCCTGTTCTCAAGATTGGTTGCCATTCTTTGAGACAGCAACAATTGACAACCTTCAGCAGACAGAAGATGAGAGCATCTGGATATAAAGCATGCCAATGTACTGGTTCCCCTCCTTCTTTGTTGTATGTATTGATTCCAAAAAATTGGTTCACAGAAAGTCATGATTGGATTGCCTCTGAACAGCAGCACCATAGTAACTGACTATCCTGTCCATGTCACCAAGTAGCCACATGTTATTTCCTAAAAAATCCTCACGGAAGGTCTTGGCTGCTTGCTTTGTGCAACCAAGTTGGTGCATATGGAGTCTCTCTCCCGACGACGCTAGATGAATATTGTGTGGATTTTCTCCAAAATCAAGATCATAAAATGTGTTACTGTTATGTACACCGTGGTGGGAGACATGCTTGAAATACTGTTCAACATTCACTCCTTCCTCAAATGTTGGAGCAGTAAAATCAGACATTTTCCATAGCCAAACGGATTGATACTCTTCCCCATTTTTGTCCTTGTTAGACACCTTCATGTTCCCACTTTTAATTGAAACAGGAACCGTCAGAACATTGACACGGGCATTATTACCAAGTGCCCTTGGAAAATTGCAATGCCTACAGATCATCTTTGTATTGACTGTTTGATAATGCCCACAAAGTTGGTGGTGCTGGGGATTATCACCTATGAAATACGCGGCTGCAAATTTCATTTGAACAGACCATTTCTTCTTGTTGCACGGCAAATTAGACCATTTGATACCATCTGTTAGGTTACAGGCATCTTTCAAAGATGAAAGAGCCAAACGAAGACCAGAGTGAAGATTGTTCACATTGTTGATCAATTTGTCACCTTTATCATGTGTACCTGTGGGGTGAAAATATATAGTCTCCCATGCATATGGCCGAGAATTACGAGTTAAGGTGTTGAATATGCTAAGTGTCAAGTTCAGTGGGGTAAGAGTGATTTGACCACTATTGCTGATTGCAATTCCATCCATGTCAAGAATAATTGGCACCAAAATTTCATTGGAATCTGTGTTGCATCTCTTTTCCCAAGTATTGATCCACCATTCACCGTGGGGGTGTTTGCCTCTATCAATATTACGTTGTAGTTCCGGATACTGGACTGGTAAGGTAGGGTCTTCAGCATGGGGAAAGACAGGTTTTCTTCCTTTACCAAAGTCATGTTTGTTAATAGGGAATGAAGTGCTTTTTGGAATGACTGGATGTAGATTTGTTTACAACCGGCAATGTCAGCACAAATCGATTTCTTATAACACCAATCAATAAGATGAGGTTCAAAGCTATCACCTTCTATTTCAGGCACAGTTGCCTAAATGTACTTTATGACTCTTGACCTCATCTATATGAGATTGCCTTTCATTCATGAAAATAAATTAAACCGCTTGGATTCGATAGCCCATTCATACAATTTCTTCTCTGCAACTAAAGGTATGCTATGATTCCGCATGATTTTCATTAACTTGATCTTCACCTTCAGTTTGTCTGATAGGTGCCTTCCAGCATTGGGTGTCATAATTGCTGTGTTCAAATCAGGAGGGGAATCATCAACAGGCAAGTTGTTGCCTTCTCTATCGGCACTCAAAGAGGGGGGACTTCGCTGTCAATTACTTGTTCCTCATTGTCATTGTTAGGAGAAAAACAATTATCATCAGAAACAGAGTCATTGTCATCCTCATTGTTTACTAATTCTTGACCAATTAAGGCATGTTCCATCGGTTTGACAGAAGGGTTGTACATAACTTGATTGTTGAGTACTTCTGCTGGTGGCACTATACCACTACTCAGTGGACCGTTAGGGGTGGTGTTCTTTAGACCTAATTTTTCTCTAGCATCCTCTTGCTTCTTTGATTCTCTGATGAGTACGGAAGATGCAAAATCATCTGCCCCCAAACACTGCTGGTAGTAATAAGAGTAACATGTATTGGGATTACGTGAAATATGGTCCATAAGACCGGGCGAAACAATTACTCCCGTATTGACTTCTTTCTTTGTGTTGCTGTAAACAAGGGGGGTTTGTTCTTCTTCTTGGCCACCTTCTTCTAGCGCTACTAGCCTGTATTTTTGTTTGCAAATTATTTCAATACAGAAGCCGGCGATTCAGTGATACATTGATATCTTAGTGATGCAGTGAGATCTTTCACGTTGGATACTCAAGGGTGTTCCCCGATCTGTCCTTCATCCTTATGGGATTCCACGTGGCACTACCATTCCTTTCATCCGGATCCGCTACCGGTACATCAATTCAAATTCATTCCAACGGAACGGAACCAATCGTTTTCGGGGCTGCCCTCTCTTTGTACACTCTTCGTTGCGTGTCGTTCGTTCCGGGCTAATAATAATGATTTTGGATGAAACTACCCGTAAGAATACCGGCACTTAAGTTACTATTCGTACATACGGTACGAGTACTTGTGCAATAAGCAATAATGATGTATGACGTAACCCGCCGATCCTAACGGTAGGCATTACGGATTAGTAAGTACGAGTACGTGTAACTACTGGTACTTGCATCCATGACGTACGTAGGTACCGGCAGGGTACCGGTACATACCGGTAGTACATACCTCTGTACAACATACTCGTATCCTGCTCGTTCCGTACGAGTACCCTACCGTACCGTATCTTCTTGCGGACACAGAATACGAGTACGGTAGGCAATACTTATGCGATTCGGCGAGAGCGAGGTGCGCACCTTTTCTATTCATTTCGCATACTCCGGATTCTTGCCCCTCGCAGATTTCCGTGATCGCTTTGTCGTGATACAAGGCCGTCCTGCATCTACTAGTACTGAATGTATCCCTCGAGATAGTAATTAAGAGTATCGTACCCCGCGATTGCCAATCCAATATGGATTATTAGGCCCGGGGGCAGCTTACTGCTACCACTATTAGGTAATACTCCACGCACGGTACGGACTGGCAACCCTGGGGCAGAAGAGAGCACACGAAGTCACAGAGCACGAGTGCCGTACAACAAGCACATCATCATCATCGCTAGAGAAGCGTTCCGTGCTATATCTTTCTATGACTCAACGATCGATATACACTCCGGCCGAACAGAAACTACAACGATCACCAAAGAACAGAAAGACTGTCATAGATACTGGTGTTGGAGACAGAGAGAGCCCGTGTGTTATACGATTTGATTGCCATACAGCTCTGCTCTGACGGAACAAAGCCAATCCAACTAGTATCATCTACAACTACAACTACAACTACATCTACTGTATAGAACAGACCAGGACCGAGAAACCCCCCATGACTAACTCGGAGATCCATAGCAACAGCAACAGAAACAGCAGCAACAACAACTACAACTACAGCGATCTATCGTCCGAATCCTCGTCCGAATTCTTCCACAGTGGCATTGGCATTGGCAGTGACAGTGGCATCGGCATCGGCATCGGCATCGGCAGAAACCAAAACAGAACCCAAACGTTGCGAGACCAAGAGGCATTGGCGGGGCTAGATTGTGCGCTGATCATATTTGGTCTGTTGTGCTGTGAGGGACTTCATTCTTGCCATTGATTGCATCGCATCGCATCGTATTGCAAATTGCATTGAATCCAAGCGGGCACGATGGATGTAGCCAACAACAACAGCAGCAGCAGCAGCAACAACAACAACGAGCGAAAGAGCCACCACCACCAAAAACAATCGAGCGGCATCGGTCGAAGAAGCATCAGCCGAAGCACCAGCCGAAGCAGGAATACGGCTGCCGCCGCGCAAACCGGTAGTACCGCCGCAGCAGCCGCCGCCGCAGCAGCAGTAGCAGCAGCGGCCGCAGCAGCTGAGAGTAATGGTGGTGCCACTGTCTCGTCGTCACCGATCAAATCGATTCGAAAGTCTATCCAGAACCGGCTCCAAAAAATAAAGCGGTCCAGTAGCAGGGATATGGTGGTCGGCGGAAAACAACAACAACAACAACAACAACAACCACAACCACGACCACCCCGGAAAGCATCGCGGTCGACGTCGACGTCGGCGTCGACGAGCAGCAGCACCAAGAAGAAAAATGAAGCCAAGAACGCTTTGCAACAACCAGAGCAGCAGAAACAGAAGCGACATCCACTGAACGATGCCCTGTCTAAAAAACCAAAGAAAAGGACCACCACTACCGACAGAAATGTGAAAACCCCGCAGTCACCAAAAGCCGCTTCGTCGACGTCTCTGGCAGCCAAGAAAAGCAAGAGAGGCAACACCAGCACAGGTACCGGCAAAACGGTGTCCGAGAAAAAGAAATTGATTTCATCGTCGGCGGTGGTTTCAAAGAAGAAATCCGGCGGCAGCAGCCACCACTCGAGAAAAAAGAAAAAGAGCAGCACCAGCGACAACAAGGACAACAACAACAGCAAGGACAAACGTGCTACAACAACCAGCAGATCCGCGTCGAAAACGAAACAATCCAAATCCAAATCCAACTCCAAATCATCATCACAACCACCACCCAAGAAGAACAACCGCTACCGGTCGTTCTCCGAGTCTTCCGACTATACGGATTCCGACTTTGACAACAATCACAAGTACGCCTCGACGTATGACGACGACGACGACGACGACGGATCCTCGACGTATTACTACGATCGGGACTTTTCCAGGTCGTACACCACCCGGAGTTTTTCCGGTTCTGAATCGTCGGGATCGTCCGGGTCGTCGTCTTCCTATGACGACGATGAGACCGGCACGTACGTTTCGTCGTCGTCCTCGGCAATGACGGTCACCAAGAGGACCCAGCGATCGGCCATGCACCGGAATCCGGTCACGGTGGCCACCGATCGGGGACGGAGCCGGAATCCACGGCACCGGGCAGGAGCTCTTTCCTCTTCCAAGAAGACAAAGAACAAGAATGTTGATCCGAAGGACGACGACGTCGACCACATTCCCAGCCCCCGCCGTAGTGGTGCTCGCAACAATCGATTCGACGAGGACGACGAATATCTCACCAACAGCGACGATAGTAGCTACGTGAGTGGTGACGGCTCTACGAGTTGCTACAGCAGCGAGACCGGATTCGACGACGATAGCTGCAGCAGCGGCAGCAGCCACAGCCACAGTGGCACCAGCACTTTCGACCTCGGGAGCGAGACCAACGACGAGTACTACACGACTTCGTATGATGTCGACGATGGGCACAACAAGCATTCTTCTCGTCGCCATTCATCCCGTCGATCGAAATCCAAATCAAAGCCCAAGGATTCGCGGTTCTCTACCTTTGAGGAGAGCGAGAGCGATTGCTGGACGGCGGACGGCCCTACATTTGGCAGCGAAGAGGACATGGACGATCGCAAGCACGGAAAATCAAAATCGAGAGCTCGATCTGGCCGCAAGCACAAGGATAAGGCCAAGACCAAGACCAAGAATGGCACCACCACGAGCGAGAACCACCAGCAGCAGAGGCCCCTGTTGATGCTGGATACCGCCACCAGCAACGAGGGCGACTACGACGACGACGACTACGCGAGCACGAGCCTGGATATGACCCAGCACACGTACAACACCGAAATGACCTATACCTCGCGAGAGATCGATCCTTGTGAGTACGAGGAATTTGTCAAGGAGCAGCAAGCCTTCGAACGGGCCGAGAAGAACAAACGCATCCAAAAGGAATTGCTGTTGGAACAACAGAAGAAAAAGAAACTGGCGGAGGAGCAGCAAGGCAAGATCGAGGCGGAACAGAAAGAACAGCAGCAGCAGCAGCAGCAGCAGCAGCAAGCAAGTGGTGTCTTTTCGTGGATTTTTGGAAGCCAACCTTCCGAACCAGTGGATATCCCGGTCCCCGAGGCACGTGCCGAGGTCGAGGCCGAGGCCAACCAAGAAGACGCCACCGAAGCAGCCGCCGGGGACGGAACTACTGTCCCGATCGTAGAAGACGCAGTTGCAAAGGCAGACGCGGGGGATGGTGATGGTGGCGTGAAGCTCTTGGAGAAGGCCGAGGCTGCCGCCGCTGACGACGAACATGATCCGGTAGAAGCAGCAGTAGCAGCAGCTTTCGCGGCGAGTGATTCGGATGCTTCCGAGGCATCACCACCACCGAAACCGAAGGAAAACGAAAAGGACCGCCACCGATCCCAATCTCCATCGATCCGCATTCGTTCGCCACGGTCTCCCCGATCGCCCAAGGAGGCGGATCCATTCCCGGAAGCTGGTCACAAAGATCTCGTCGTTCTTCGGGATCAGCGCGATACCAGCTATATCTTCTTTGAAGACGCCATTCAGGACGGTCTGAACCAGCACCAACACCGCAGGAGCGATCCCTCGGCCGGGGGATGCGGCTTTCACATCAACCAAATCCTGGACGGTGGAGACAGCATCGAGGAATCCTACGGTGGTCTGAGAGACGGAGAGTTTCTTCTCTCCAATCACACGTCCACAGAAGAACTCTCTGTGACCATGAGAGGCTCGGCAACCTACGACGACGAGGCCCCCCCTTTCGGCGACAACAACAACAACAACAACCACCCAACCAACAAAACCGGTAGTGACCAAACAACCGCGAATCGCGACAAAAGAAAACCAACCGATGCCAAGGAAAACGAAAACGACGACGATCACGTAGCGTCCTCGTTATTGTACTGTTGCTTCTCCCCGGACCAACTCAACGACAGCGTGAAGCATTCCATCTATCCGGAGTCGAAAACGCCCAAGTTGAGCGCACTCCCTCCCAATTTGGGAGTTCTCCAACAAGAATTCGAGCGTGCTTCCAAGCATGGAGGCAGACAATTACATCATCAAAACCAAAAACAACTCCTACTCCAACACGAACACGAACAACACCCCATCAATCCGCTGTCGGTACTGTCCCTGGCGGACGACGAGGAAGACATGGACGATGCCACGTGCGCCTCAACGATTGTCACCATGGCCATCTACAACGAGGGATCCACCACGGCGGCCGCTGTGTCCCGCTTGGATGGCATTGGCATATCCTCCCCGTCCGGTCACCGATCCACGTTAAGTCCCCGATCCCCGTCGACTACTACTACCAACGGTCGCGGAGGAGTTGTCGGAAAGAGCCGGAGCGATCTAGAGTTCTTGATGTTCTCGGTCGATACGGCGGATTACGCAAAGGACGACGACGATGCTGGTAAGGGTGGTGCGGAAGAAATCGAGATCGAACTCGGATCCTTACACGGCGAAAACCGCAACAACCACAGCAACCACAGCAACCACAGCAACCACAGCAACCACAACGACGACGATGGTGATATTACGATTGCGTACGGAGATTCGGCTTTCTTGACAGTCAAGGAAGACCCCGATGGGGAAGGATCCAAATCCAAAAAGGCGGAATGCCTGGAGAACTGCGATGTTTCGGAAATCGTTCACGGAAAGCGATCCTTCCGATCCAGGAGCGGAGAGGACGGTACCACCACCCCCGGTGCATCATCGCCTACCCCCCAATCCCCGATGGAGCGACGACAGCGTCGGCAAAAGGCTCTCCAGGCACACAATCGGGACTTTGTCTACCGATCACCCTCCGGCAGCAAAGACGCCGAAGATGGTGCCGAGGAAGGCCGCGGGGAGGAGGGCAAGGAAAGGGAGGAAGAGCGCGAGCACGAGCATGGAGATGGAAGAACAGCCGACACTACAACTCGATCATCGTCATCGCAAGACGACGGAGAACTGATCAGCACGACTCCCGCCGTTGCCGATGACAGCAGCAGCCGATTCAATTCCATCGTACAAGAGGATGCTCTCGTCCCGACCGAAACCGAAAAGCCCGACGCTCTCATCGAACTCGTTCGAAATGCATTTACCAGCATGATGTCTCCGAAGGCTGTTCTCGAAGCACCACCACCACCCGCAACAGCAACAGCAACAGCAACAACCACGGTGGAGATGACCACCACTGATTGCGATCCCAACAACGCGAACGAGAATAATACTGCAATAACGGAGACCGCGGACGACACCGCGAAATCGTTGTCCTTTGCTCCCGTAGAGGATGCACTGGAGGTCGCGTACCGATTCTTTGCGCCAAAGCAGGAGGCCCCACCCACCCCGCTGATCACCGAGGCCGAAATCGAAACCGAAACCGAAAAGAACGAGGTTGTGCTGCGATGCACCAACTTCAATCCCAACCCCGGTGTCCGTTCCGACATCGACATCAACATCAACAACAATAACGATGAACCAGGAACCACCCCCAACGGGGAGGGTCATCGCTCGAATGCATCATCATTTTCGAACAACCCAACGATTCCCGGTCGAAAGCAGTCTCTGTCCTCCACCCCTTCGGACGAGGCCGTGTTTAAGGAACCGAGCAGATCGACTCGTTTCAACGCGGATGGTATACCACTCGAACTGCGACCGAACAAGATCTGGAGGGTTCCTTTTATCTCTGTCGTCAGTGAGGAGGCAGAACCAGAACCCGAACCCGAACAGCAACCCGCGCCGTTGTTGGAATCATCCGTCGTCCAACAAGAGTCCGAGGTAATGCGCGGTTCGGAACAAGCCATTCAGGAGGAAGTCGGACAACAGGAACAACCAAAGGAAAACACGGAGAACAACAACAACAACAACAACAGCGGCAACAACGATATCCGTATTCGCTCGGTGAGGAGACTGACGGTGGATACCGGAGTGGATGATGTGCCAGAAACGAACGAAGAAAAGGGCTCGAAAGATTCCGCAGCGGAGACGACGGCCGCCACTACCACTAGTCCTCGGCGACGACTACAGACGTCGCCATCGCATTCGCAACACCAGTCCGATCCCAAGTCACCGATTCGAAGTTCACCGAGATTCCGCAGGCACACCGACTTGCGACGACTGAGAAATCTCCGGATATATCAAGATAAGGTAGCGAAGAATGCGACATCCGACAAGAAGTCAGAGAGGGCCGAGAAACCAAGATCCGCTGCTGCTTCTCCTGTGGCTGCTGCTACCCCGAACGTACGAAGGGCGAGTACTGTTTCTCCCATCAAGCGACGAGTTGGGATCCGAACTCCGGTGGAAACTACTACTGAAGAGCAAACAACCACCACCGTCGGCAATCTGTACCGCAACGCCATTAAAAAACCCTCTCCCGTTGTTACTTCCGGAGGCGGCGAGACCGCGACACCCGAATCTTCCTCCCCCGGGCATGGACATGTATCCTCCCCGACTGCTGCGACCCCCCGCAAAAGCAATGTATCCGAGATTCGGTCACGAATCAAGCAACGCCGGAGATGCAAACTGCAAAACCGTCACCAGCAAACGCAGCAGCCGAACGAGGATCAGCAGCAGCAACAACAAGAACAACAACAGAATAATAGGCGCGATGCTGTTTCACCGACAAGAACCACAACTACAATGAACAGCTCCGACGCCGCCAAGTCCAAGAAGAAGAACCGGTCTGCCGCAAAGAAGAAGAAAACGAATGCATCATCGGAACGGGGATCATCGACCACCGACCGCAGAGACGATTCGGATTCCGTAAAAGACACGGACGAGTTCTTCGATGCCATTACGTTTGACGACGATACCGATGTACACGACGATCGAACAGCCAACGTGACGGAAGAACCAGAAGAGATTGTGAATGTCCCTATCTCGCCTCCGCGGGTCAATCGGTACCTGTCCCACCCCGATGATCAAGAAGAGGTTGCTGCGCTGAGCCTGAGCCCCAGGGACACTCTGAGCGGTGTCATGTCCCTGGATTGATTTGATTTGCTTTGATTTGATTTTTTAAGAGTTTCAATATTGCTGGGCATAGCGCCATAGCCACAGTGTCAATCGCAGTTGCTGTTTCCATGTGCGACTGCGTGGCTCCAACGAACTATTACAGTAGAATAATAATAGTACAACTATATGTTTTTTGAACCATAGCCTTTTTAGGATAGTTTTTCAGACAGGGTCTAGAATGTAAAACATAGTTTTTCGGACAGGGTCTAGAATGTAAAACACATGAGTACCAGTACGGACCTTCGCATTTTGATTTCATACGGTTGCGAGGACAAACCCATTGTGACTAGTGAACAAACTCACTCTTATTGTAAACGATGCGCAAACACCAGCAATAGAAACACACATACATTTCGCAGGTTATGAGCACCTAAACACTATTCAATACCAGCTCATCTCCACACCCATTCGATAACCATCTTCATAAAACGGACTGATTTACCTACACAGAGCAATCTCACGAGTGATTGATGCGGAGGGGGTGGGACCAGGATGGAACCATACCGGTATGTTGTGTGTCAACACTCCATTTTGGAGGGCTTTAGTAGGGGTGTGGTGGGGGGGGTAGGGGGGCCTGTTCAAAGTGCAGGGTTGGGCATCGGAAACCTGGGGTTTCGACGCGGCTCTTCGCCACATTGCCTTTGCCGGAGCAGAAGGACAACGATCTTCTCGCGTTATCCAACCTTGCTTCAGTTTGTCATCACAGGTTATGTTGATATCAAATTTGAAATTGTCAAATTTGGAGAGTACATGAATAGAGATTCTATAAAAGTACAGTCATAGGATACTAGTACGAGCGTGGGCTGGAATCCCTGACATTTCAGTCGAACTCAAAGATTTAATGAGAAGTCCATTTTATTGGAAAAAAGTTTAATATTGAGAACTTCCGTCTTGTTGCCATGATCAATTACTGGGCCATGTATTTTTTCATGATACCGGTAGTACCGGGTACGTCGCTCGTTTGCATTAGAGGTTTATCAGCGTTCAGGTGACGGCAAGAAATCGAGTTGATCAAGCCATGATTGGCTGTGCACGCGTCGCTCTGTGTCTACCGCACCGCGACAGACTGTAGTAGTCATAGTAAACTATCGTACATCTCGATCACCCTCCTAGCGGTACTCGTACTCGTAGCGTGCTGGCCCTTGTATTCGTACGGCTCCGTACGTACATATTGGTCACGAATGTGTGCGTGTACGTTCCTGTACGCAGTACGAGTTCGAAGTGATCTTAATTTGTACCGATTCGTACTACGAATGCAAATAAAGGTGTTGGACAATCTTTGATCGCTCCGTGTCACAGACTGCACGTTTCCAAAGCAAAGACATGATGGGCATGGAAGGATTGTTTGGCAATTTCGCAAAATCTGGTGGGAGAACAAAAATACTTCGTAATACGGTACGAGTACTCGTACGGTACGACGAGTACTCGTACGTATTTCTCTTACAGTATCCACAAATACGGTAGAATCATAGTCGTCACATCCTCACAACGCGAGAGTTCCAATACACGAAACCCATCACGTTCACGTTCTATTCGGAGTACGAGTATGTGGCACTACTTAGTTCTTTAGTTGGCGGTGTAGGGCCATTTCTCGTGATATACCGTAGATACAGGAAGTGTGGCCGCAAAACGCCTGCCATGATGGCAATTGCTTGTGAACCATATCTTTGCTGGCGTGGAAAGTTATCGCGTCCTCGTGACAATCCAGGATGTAAACGAGCCGTACAACCCGAAAAAATCAAACCCAATATCCTTTTTGTTCGATCCAATCTATGCGTAGCCGACAAGGACGCGACGTCTCATTGGGTAGAAGAATCTCAATTTTCTTATTTCTGTATCGGAATCCGCAACTAGACCAACAAACACAAAATGAAACTACTACGTCCATCATTCGAACGACCAATCCAGTGCCTCGTTCTTATGGAGACCGCGAGAACTATGACAACAAGAACAACGATGTGGCTGGCAAACAGTGGGAAGAAACAATCCCGGTCCGGTTCCATTTCAACGATTGAATGAATGAAGCGATCCGGACAATATTTGGATTAGGCATCGACAAATTCCATGAACATCTCTCCCGTTTCGGGATCCCGCTTCCGCAGCTGGGCGTGATACAAAAGTCCGTCCAGGATTTTGTCGACCGCCTTTGCGCTGTTGGTCACGATTCTCCACTCGTGGCGCGATTGCCTGCCCACCTCGACCACGATCTCAAAGGTGGGATCGCTCTTTCTCGTCGTCTGGTTTTTGGAAATAACATCGAAGGTCCGCTCCTCGCCGGTTTGTTGGCGCACCAAATTTTTCTTGCGCTTGGCCTCTTCCCTGGCAAAATAATCTCCCAGCGTGGTGGTCTCGAGGCCTCCAACCAGGCCATTTAGATCCTTGTTCTTGAGGAGCTTCCGCAGGTCCCCGTGGGCCGACGCGATCATGCGAACCCCCCGCTGCTTCACTGTGTTGGCAGCCTGGACCTCCCGCGACCGACCGATCTCGTCGATGACCATGACGTGAGGGGTGTGGTTCTGGACGCACTCGATCATCACTTGGCTCTGCTTGTCCAGCGATGGGACCATCATGCGTCGGGCCAGACCAATACACGAGTTGGGGCTCGCCCCGTCTCCGGCAATCTCGTTGGAGGTGTCCACCACCACGACGTTCTTCTTGCGGGCCAGGATGCGGGTGGCCTCTCTTACGATGGTCGTCTTTCCGGATCCTGGCTCTCCCAGGATGAGAATGGAACGATCGGTGTTCGCCAGCAGATCCGCCAGCATGGCAGCGTTGCCGCTCACGGTGCGGCCCACGCGAATGGTCAGTCCCGCTATGATCCCCTCCCGGTTCCGCATCGCCGAGAAGCGATGGAGGGAGCCCTGTTTCTCGAAACTCCTGACGTCTAGGCCGGCGCGGTTGTCGCTGCCAAAGGTTCCCAGCTTGGCCGTGATCTCCTCGATCTCCTCGGGAGTGACCATCTTGTGGGGATCGTCGCAGAGGAAGACGCGCACATCCCCAACCCAGCAGAGAGCGCGCCGTCCGACGTCAAAAACCAGGTCACTGAGGCGTTCGTGAGGGATAGTAGCGACGTTGGTGGTAGTGGCAGTGGCAGTGGCAGTGGCCTCCTTGTTTTTGGTGCGGCCTTTTTTAAAGTAGTCCATGATGTTCACGTGTCCCTCATGGGTCGGTATTACCAGCTTGGTCTTGTAGATGGAGGGAAGAACGTCAAAGATCTCGCTCAAGTCGCTTTTCACCTCGAGTTTCTCCCCATAAAACACGCGATTATCGATGGCATCGGTGGCCCTCATCAGCTCGGGGCTGGCAACGGCAAAGTTGCGGTACTTGTCGAAGCAAATGGCTCTGGAGCAATTGTGTCGGATCGAGTTTTGGACCCGGGAACTCGAGGCCTCCAACAATTGCTGCAGCGCACTCGACGTCAGTAGTCCTTGGATAGTGTCTGCCGCGTTCAGAAGAAACGTTGCATTCATTGCTGCATACTCCAGGTTCTGTTTGGCGATGGGACGCTTGCTCCAGAGATCGACGCCACCCTTGATCCTTCCGGTGACAAAGTCGTGGCAGGGATGGGTCGGAAGTTCTAGTTCTGCCAGGAGTGCATTGAAACGTGTAAACGGCTTGTTCCAGAGAAACTCCGCCACGAGCTGCGTGTCCAGAACATTAACGAGCTCGATGCCACCAAAGGTTTTCAGTGCAACCGCCTCGAAGTGTAGGTCGTGAATCAATTTGATAGGGGATTCACTACGCAAGAGTCGTTCCAGAACCGTGCACACCTGCTTTGCGCCCAGTTGTCCGCAATCAAAGACATAGACGGAACGACCCGTGGCAACCTGGAGGAGCTCGAGGCCACCGGGGAAACCCTCGCATTTGATCGACACGAAACGAGTGGGAGTTGTTCCAATTCCTTCGATGTCTGCAAACACACGCTCTGCGGCATCTTGCATATTGGCGGGATCGGTGATATAGTAGCACTTTGTTTTGTCCTTCAATGGAAAGGTCTTTCCAATGGGAGCGATCTCGAATACTTCACCGGAAGTAGATGCCCTTTCATCGGCACTGTCCTGGTTTGGAATCACGCTTGCGAAGCACTTCGCCGAAGCACCACTACCCACTGTCTCGAGCGTGAAGTGAGATTTGCCATACTCCTCCAATATCTCTTTTACTTTCTTCTTTCTTTCTGGAAAGTACGGACGCTGCAACCCAGAGTTATTTCCTATGTCTGACAAGTCCATCTTCCCACCCTTTTCGCGGACATAATTGTAAACTTTGATAACATATGCCTCCGGAGTGGGGTTCGACTCATCACCAGGCAGTGACGTAGATCCATTGGCGCGGTCGATATCTGGAATCGCACGAGATGAAACACTCGGAGGAATTGCCACTTCCCTTGATTCTCGACCGTAAAGTGGGACTTTCCATACTGCTTGAAGATCTCCTTCATTTTCATTTTCCCTAGTGGCCCAGAGGGTCGCTTCAATTTAGGGTTTCCTATGTTTACCTTCCCGCCCTTTTTGCAGACATAATCGTAGACTTCGTTCATGTATTCCTCCATCTTTTAATGCTTTTCTGATGCTGATATGTAAGTTACAAGTGCTATCTTTATCGTGACCTTTTGATGTTGGGTTCGAGCTTTCGCCCTGATTCAAGCGTATGCATTCCGATAAACTCGCTCTTATTGCAAACCCTGCGTTAGTAGCAGGTCCAGCAATAGGTGCATGCTTACACTTTGGCATGTTAGAATTTTGTTGGATTTCATGAGGCCGGGTTTCCAATGGTTTGAGTAAGTGGAATAGATTGTTTTTGATTGGGCAACCAGAGGGTCAGCAAAATTTTCACCTTGGTAAATGAATTCGTGTAAGAACGAGTGCGCATCCGGTACGAGTACCGGTACGAGACAGTCTTGATTAGTTCGCGCCTAATGGAAACCAACCAGCGCACGAGAGCCCCCCATCTCGTTCCAATCTAGTTCATTGGATCTCGAAACTTCTAGAGCGAGATAGAAAGCAGAAATTATACTATTAGGCTGATTATCATCACCTAGTTTTCCCCTCTTTTCTTCAAAGAAAAAGGGAGTTAATGACGATCAGACCAAAATGTGGTCCCCTCATTGATCATTGTTGATTCATTGGTTGGAGACGTGCTTTCCGAAAAAGTCAAACATACCCGTAAGATTTCTTTCCAGTCGTGATTGGTACGATCGAATGATACTTTTCAAAGCCGTTGATGTAACGCTCCAAACCGTAAAAACTTATGTATCCCATGCAATAGTCACGCAAAGAATCGAAACATTTAGAGTCAAGTTTTCGGCAATTAGCCCATTGACACTCTTGGACAGGAGATAAGCGATGACCGGCGAGACGATCCCATCGAACACTTTTTCTCCCGATTTCGATAGCTTTTCGAAACCCTCTCTCACCACAACAACTACGATCGAACGTGACCGTGTGCAGCTTCCCCAATGTCATACACATATAGCACAAGGGAATGGCATGATACATTCCTATCCACTAGTGGGATCGTGCGCAATATTCGATTCGATTGTCAACCGCGACCGATAGCGGTGGACTGTGCTGCACTGCGCTGCACTGCATTGCACTACGAGTATAGAAGTACTTCACAACACGGTCGAGCACGAGCCAAACCTTTCACCAATGCAGACCAATCATTATTATTTGCAATCGCCAAACTCGAACAACGTGACACAATCAGAACTGCGTGACACAATTGCAACAGCGTGACACAATCAAAATAACAGCAGCGAGTACCAGGATCGATTCGAGAAACAGAAACATTATCGATCAGGCAGTCAAGTAATCTACCATGAGCATCATCGCGGAAGGGATTGCCTATCCTGCTGCTCACTACTTTCGGCTCCCACCCGAAGCTGTGCAATGGCAGCAGCATCATCATCAGCAGCAGCACTCGTCCCGAGGACCAGCGAGGTCTCCTCCGGGACGATCGAACCAGGGACGACTTCTGTCAACCGACCATGGTTGGTGCCCTGCCGACGAAACAAGACCAAACGCAAGAGAGGAGCAGCGGCTCACAAAAAAAAACCCAAGGCTTCCAAGACGACGAAAAAGACCACCAAGCGGGCGAAAAAGAGTCCAACGAACAAGCCGTTTCCGCCTCCCACCCACGCACCCACGCCACTCCCAACGAATCGCCCCGACGCGTCCTCCCACCCCGGAGCCGTCACCCAAGCCCTCGGCGAAGCCCTCGTTGCGGCCCTTTCCCGACTTTACTCCGGCACCCTTTGCTCCCATTCCCGTGTCGGCCACTAGGTCTCCCACGGAGGACCCCACCTATTTTCCGACCACGGACCTTCCGACGATGGGTCCCACCAATAACGACGATCCAACGTTTTCCCCCACCACGGATTGGCCCTCGGTGTCTCCCATTATTAACGCCGATTTGCTGGAAGGGGAGGGCTTGAAATTGTTGGTGTAATGGAATGTGATTTGCGATGTGGCGCAGCTCTCCTAAAGCGATGAGGCGCGCAATCGGGCAACTGGGAACGGCAGGGCAAGGAGGGAAGGGAAGGGAAGACGAATCAGATCTGCTCCGGTCGGGTCACGGCAACGAGAGGCAAGGTTCGCCAAGGGAAGAGAGGAAAAGAGGCAAGGCAAGGCAAGGCAAGGCAAGGCAAGGCAAGGAAGGCAAGACATTAAACAAGGGAAAACACAACGCTAGATACGATACGATACGATGCGATACGATACGATACGATACGCCACGTTACACTTCAACGCAAGACAAGGAAAAGGCAAGGGACGGCAAGGCAAGGCAGCGCATCCGGTGGAAGCTGCAGTGACTGGAGTGCACGTCACATCACATCACGTCAGGTCGTGCATGGTTTACGGCACGTGCTGGTGGTCTAGAGCCCAACGGCATCCGAGTCGTAACGCAAATGCTACAGTAGGGTGCTTCGAACCACTCTGCCGTCGATCGGGGATGAACTGCACAACTATGGTACCAACCGAATCACCGACTCGTGAAAGAGTAAATACTACTTCGCATTCAAATTATACTATGCTACTCATACTTATACATATACAAATACAAATGTGAATACGAATTCGAATGCAAATGTGAATGTGAATACTAGTAAGGATCACATCAGGTTGCGTGCTCAAACGATAGGAGCCACTGTGGTGGATTTCGCACTCCGATGTGTCCAAATGACACAACACAACACAATACGACAGGGCACGACACAACACAACACAATACGATACGATACGATACGATACGACGGGACACGAAACCTTCGAGTAGATTCGCGGTGCGATTTGGAGTGCATTTAGTCTCCGAATGCTTGCCCGGATCGATTCGATTCGATTCGATTCGATTCGGATTCGGATTCGGATTCGATTCAAAGATTGGATGCCTGCTGCATGCAATGGGGACAGACCCTCCCAAGCATCGCGTTGCATCGCCGCATCGCATCTCATCGCATCGTATCGCATCTCATCTCATCTCACAGCCTCCTCCACCGCAATGATGATTTGACCATGATGTGTTGAGTAGCAGTGCTGTATGATGCAGTGTGTTTTGCCTTTGCACCCTGGACAGTCATGCCGTGGCGTGGCGTGGCGTGTCGTGCCGTGTCGTGTCGTGCCGTGTCACGCGATGCGATGGGATGCGATTGCATTCTTTGCAGGAGCTCGGAGGAGTTGTTTGCTTTGTTGGTTGTGGCACAAGTAATCCCTCAAGATACAGTGTTGTTTGCATGTACAATACTTGCAGGTATGAATGAATGAATGAATGAATAGATGAATCGATGAATGAAAAAAGAATAAATAATTAGCTATTATCTGTATGATTGGCTGCTCCCCACAGGTCATTTTTTGTGTATTCACAGCAAGCACACCGATAGTATTCACCTCCAAGAAGTGGCATGACTCAAAAGTGATACTAGTGCAAATACTTTATCTCGTGGTTCAACTTACTGTGCTGGATAGATAAAAGTCAATCATGATGTCCAACAAGTCTTAACTGCGATCCATCCCTGTTCAACACATCAATAACTATTGGACCAAACTCTAACTACTACTTCGTACTATACTAATGCTCCAATACCAGGAGTGGAAAGGCAAATATCTATGTCGTCTTGTTACGAATCTCATTCCATGGTGAACAACAACATACCTTGTCGACTTCCTGCTGCTGCTATCATGGCTGCCTCCTCTTCTTTTTAATACCTATGCATGCAACACGCAAGGAGTGTTTCGTTCCTGCTGCTCTTCAACAAATCAACAACCATGTCCACACTACATTCACTCGATGCTCGAGGAGGGAGCGGAATGTAGTGCACACGGTACGGTACTTGTTGTATGGAAATGATTCATTCATTCATTCATTCTTCATCCATCCATCCATGGCTACTCGTACCGTACGTCGTGCAGTAGTAGTAGCTAACCGCAATACGAACCTAGTACTAGTGCAATACAGCAGTAGTAGTACCGCACAGTCTACCGTGCATGCCGGAAACGACGATGGCAATTGTGATGGCAATTGTGTCCGAATGGTACCGCACCGCACCGCATTCGATTCGATTCGATTTGATTCGATTCCAATAGCATTGACTGACTCTGCCAACCCACTGCTAAGGAAGCTAGCTAGCTAGCTAGCTAGATATAACGCCTTGTAGTAGTACTCGGATCGAACACGAACACGAACACGATCACACTATTATTATGATTACTAATGATAATAATACTGCCCGTGGTTCTGCTATATAGTATCGATGCGTCCGAGAGTGCGAGTGGATATTGTGAGTCGAAGCAAACACATCACACCGTATGCACACTGCACAGTGCAAGAAAGGATTCTTACTACCACCCATCCAATAGAAGCAAAAACAGACGCAACAATCAACAATCAATAAGCAAAACAAAACAAAACAAAACAAACAAAACCAACTCAACGGTTTTTGTTTTTGTTATTATTTATTTATTCTTACACAACACATGCCTACCGAACGTACCGTATTCTATTCGTATTCGTATTATTATTGTTATTATTTGTACACTAATCGTTCCATCGAGTCGTTTCCACTTCACACCGACTCCTCCTCCTCCTCCCACAAGCCCAAGCGCAAGCGCAAGAGCAAGAGCGACACAAGCACCCGGCCGAACGCGGAGCGATGCGGAGTCCAATCCACACCGCACAAAGTGTGACGTTGCTCACTCAATTCCCTCGCTTCGCTTCGTTCGTTTCGTTTCACTCTAGTACTGTCTCACTCATTGTTCCACTGCACGTTGTTGATGTTGATGTTGTTGTTGTTGCACAATCCCCCGCGGAAATAACGCTTGGCGGATTTGCACACAAAGGATTGATCGTCCTTGCTGTACTGGAGACACTTGGTCACCATTTCTTCTACCTCGGCACAATTTCGGAGATTGTTGGAAGTAATCATTGCCTCTACGACCGAGTTGCGGAGGGAGGTTCGTTGTGGCGGCGGCTTGACGACGACCGCGGTTGCAATTGTTCTTGTTGCTGTTTCGGGTGGAGCCGTGAGAGTGCTGCTGCTGCTGCTGCTGTTGGTGCGATGATGCATCGCTTCGGTGATGTTGCTGCTGTCGCTGATGTTGTTGTTGCTTTTTTCGCTCATGGTGCTGAAATAGGAACCGGTAGAAGAATAAGAGGACATGATTGTTCTATTGTGTTTCGTTCTGTTTGTTCTGGATAGATTGTTTCAAATCGAAGCGGTGCGATGTGTACGGTGCAATCTGTACTACGGTACGGTACGGTAAGGGAATAGAATAGAACGAACGGATTGCAAGACTACTTGTATGAGTGGGTCGTGTTGCGTTGCGTTGCGTTGCGAGCTGGCTTGATGCGAATTTGGGTACAAGTACCGGTATGTGATGTCGCACCGTACGGTATGTGATGCAAGTTGTTGCTGTTGCTTCAGTTCCTTGTAGTAAGGTGTAGGTACGGAGTATCTTATGGCACAATACTATACTGTAGTACTGTAATACAAGTATTATTTATGCATCAGAACTTGAAACTGTAGACGGATGACAGAAGAATTTGACGGAATCAAAAGAACAAGGATCGATTCGATTCGATTCGATGTCCACTGTTGTCTGTTGTGACACGCTGTTCGCAACAACGAAAGGCAGTAAACTACAGTAAGAGTACGTATTATACTGTACCGTAGTCCTACCTTATGCTATGGTATGTAGTGATCGTGATAGTGATACAGTACCGGTACGTACTAATAGTGATAGAAGACGAAATCAAGAACAGTAATTAAGACTTTTTTTTAAATGTTGTTTGTGTTGCTTCGTACCGGTACAAGTATCTATCGACATAAATATTCGTCATCACTTCGTCACTTTTTTTTTTTTGGAGAATTTTCTGAACACCAAGCGAGAAAGAAAACAGAAGGAGATGGATGATGCGACACAAGAATTCTGGAATGATTGATTAAAGATTCAAACTTCAAACTTCCTACCTACCGTACGCTAGTTTCTCTTTCGGTACCATCACGGTACGTAGAATACCTAACGGTACGTAACGTGTGGAATATTCCAATTCGAAATCGGAACACACTCACTCACTCACTCACTCACTCCATAGAATTATTATCTTAGTTTCAGAAACACTGGAACACTTGATTACTTGCTATTATTTAAAAGTATTGTTAAAAATACCTCTCACTTCTTGGGAGTGGTAGAGTGCTATGTAACCATAAATAAATACCGTACTATCGAGAGGGTTCGGCACTATCGCAGAAACCGGATCATTACCGTACTGTACTGTACTGTACTGTACAAACACACGGATGAAAGGGCACGTGGTGGTCAAAAAATAAAAATGCGAACACGATATTGAATGTAATTCGTACGAGTACTCGTATGAGTACTCGTACTCGTACCGGTACCTACATTCGTTCGTTGGTTTTGCAAGATGTTGTCCACGTGGAACAACTTACTTATCGTACGATATCCATGACTAAGATTGCAAAACGACTTGGGAATGACACATAGGCAGTTTGTATCATTTTTCTATCCAATGTGTGTCAGAAAAAAGATCTGTTTAGGAGTTCCAGCTGTACAGTACGTAACCGTACGGTACTCGTACCCTTTCAATGACAATGATAATTAGGGGTTGTCGACGTGCTGCACGTACCGTACTATTCTACCGTACTGGACGTTCCGATCGACTCTTGGCTGCGACGGCCCTATGTGTACCGTACCGTATGTGTGTAATATTATGTGTGTATGTGTGTAATCTTATGTGTGTATGTGTGTAATCCTATGTGTGTGTGTGTGTGTGTGTGTGTGTGTGTGTGTGTAACGTACCGTACGTATCCATCCGGGATCACGTTTTTCAAATTTATGATCTGATTGCTTTTTCGTACTACGAACTACGTTACGTACGGTACGAGTGGGTATCTTACGAGTGTGGTACGGTTTGAAGGAGGATGTCACGGTTGCTATCGCTGTCTTACTAAGTGCGTGACAGCCTCGGTAGCAAATCCTAGTATTACTGTACGGTAGTACCGTATTGTAGGTACTGGATGTGAAATGCTTGGAGTTCCTCCTTCTTCTTGGTGTGTTGGTGGTGGGTTAGTAGGCAGCACCAGTGCTAGTAGAAGGGGATTCGGGGAAACTCCACCAGCCTGTACGGTATTTGTTTTTGCAGGCTGGTGGGGAGGAGTCCGGTCCCGGATTACTACTACTAGTAGTACTAGTACTACTACTAGTACTACTACGAGTAGGTTCTTGTTCTTCTTTCCCCTACTACCTTTACTAGTGATTGGAGGAGAATTCAAATTGCAATGTTTACAATGAACCTGATATAAAGGAGTGCGGACCATCGTTACTACTAACGTCTTACGATAGCCAGTAATAACAATAAAAATGAGGAACCGATTGAGATTGTTGTAACTCTAAAAATTGACCCAAAGGTATATGATGTTAAAATTTAAAGAGATGTGAGCTCAGAGAGAGGCTCTTATTTTTACTATGTATTCTCACTGTGTCGGGGCTCTCTGCTGTATTTTACTTGGTAGAGATCTTCCCCGGTTAATCGTTACTATCTTCATCGTACCGATATTGTTGCTGCTGTCTTAGCGTCTTACTGTATCGGTCATTCAATGGTATTGGTCTTTTACAAGGTTAAGTGTTTCTTATCCGGTGGGGCGTATGCTTGTTCGTAGAGTACTAGGTAGATAAATGAGGAGGCCCATTCAGAATCGGTACTGATTTTCTTGATTGCAATAAGTAATTTCCTCACGGGATATCAAGTATATTCTTTTGAATGTACTTATGGATTCCAAGTGTTTACTTACTGTTCAGGTCTTTGGATATGTCTTGTTTCTAACCGATTAACGCCCTTTGTTTGTAGTCCTAAGTGATATCGTATTTACCACTTAGGGATTTTCAAGTAGTGGAGGTACATTTGATTCTAAGCCTTGTTCGGCGGTATTTGTATCTCGTATCTCGCACCTCCGTTGTAATTTTCTTGTCGGCTTTTTGAATCGAATTTGATGCCGACAAAGTCCGTATTTTTTCGCCGACAACACACCCCTTGATCCAACATGTTTACTTGATGTTGGATTACTGTCAGAGTATATTTTCTTGAATTGATTCACTTCGGACATTCGAATCGATCAACCTAATCTGAGCATTCATTTGGTCTGATAGGATCATCGAATCAAGGGTGATTGAAATTCCGATCCAATCCGTGGCTTGACGCAAATGATTTAACCTGGGTAGTGTCCCATGATGTATCTTGCGTGTCGGGCGTGCAAGATCCATCCCAATGGTTTGGTTAGATCATCAGCAGGGTTGATAACTCCAGGAATATGAATCATCTTGATTTCACCATTTTCTTTCCAAGCTTGAATTGCAAAGAACCTGATTTCAATATGCCTGGTTCTTTCAGTTGGCTTCTGGACATTGATGATTTCAATTGCTGACGCATTGTCTTCATAGATAGGAGTCGGACCAACTTGGACAAATCCTAATTCCTTGAGTATGGACCTGAGATATCTGGCTGTTTTGGCCGCTGTGACTGCAGCGATGAATTCTGCTTCTGTAGAACTCTGAGCAGTAAGTGACTGAGCTTTGGATCTGTAAACAATTGCTCCACCAGCATAAGTGAAAACATATCCTGTAGTGGACCTGCAATGTTTTGGATCATTGCCATATGCAGAATCAACAAAACACATCAATTTGGCTTGATTGATATCTTCAGGGAATTTTGGGAGTGATGCATCTTGGACTACATTGTCGTATGGTTCTCCTGATGGTAGAGATGGCTCAGCATTCGGTCTGTAGAATCTAATACCCCAAGATCTGGTTGTTCTGAGGTATCGAGCTATGTTCTTCAGACTGGAATAGTGGAATGCAGTGGGATTGGAACTGTATTTTGACATCAGGGTCACTGCATAGCCAATGTCTGGCCGGCAGCTCACATATGCAAACATCATTTCACCTAAGAGTGTCCTGTAGGAGAACCCAGATGTGGATTGCAATTCAGCATGTTCCTTGGTGTCCTTCTAAAGGTCCATCCGTATGTGATTGAAGTTGGCTCAGTACTTCAGTTGATAATGGCGCTGATGGCTTGGAGTGGGGTTTCATCTCAGAATCAGTTTCCCAACCATGGGATGTCATAATGCGGTCAATGTAATTGGCACAGGACAGTTCAATGTAATCAGCTGTTTGTTTGACGTCAATTCCATTGAAGTCTTCAAGCAATCCCATTTTTGTGAAGGGGATTACATCTTCTTTAGGTAGCTTCAGTTTTGCCCCAATGATGTCATAGATCTTGTCAGATATGGATTCTGATGTGCAAGCCAGTGCGAAATCATCAACTTGTCTCAGCATGTAGACTGTTTCACCTTCAAAAACTGTCGTGTAGATCGTTCTGTCATGTGTGGTGGTCTTGAAGTTGAGATCAGGACCTTTCAAGATCTTGTTGATGTGGCTTTCCCATAATCTATCTGATTCTGGATGGCCTTGAAGTGCTCGAAGGACAGGAAGCACCAATCTTCTGTCTATGTCTATGTCTCTGCCATGCTTGTGTTTATACCATTCTGCATATGCATCATCAATAGTCATGTAAGTAGGGATGTTTGGTCCTGGACTGTGCGCATACGCGTCAGCAGCATCTCCTGCATAGATTTTGAGATTGAGGCTGGCTGCAATGGCAAAGAACAATCTTTGGATGGGGTGTTCAACACATGATGAGTATGACATTGCAATGGCATGCAGGGTTGGCGCTGCATATTTGCTTCCATTACAGCACTGTCTTGCTTGTCTGACACCATTCCTTTTGACACTGTATTGCCAATGGGGCCTGAGAATTATGGCTTCTGGATCCTTAGGGTATGGGATGGGCGATCCAAACATTTCTAAGTCTTCAAACTGGTCAAGTTGTTTGCGCTTTCCAGCTTCCCATTCTGTCCATGTGGATAGTGACTTGAGGTTTCTGCAAGTGAAGTGCTCTAGTGCTTGTTCTTCTGGTGTAGTTGCTTTCAAATTGATGGCCTTGATTAAGAGTTCAATTTGTTCAGTTGGTAGTGAATCTGCATCTAGAGGTAATGCATGATTGCCTGCCTTATGAAGCTTGGTGATGGCTCTGAGCGAAGCAATGATGTCAATAGTGGGAATGACAACATCCATGTCATCTTCGGTTGGTGCCAAGTGTTTTTGGATGGTGGCATGGAGTGCTTCAGTGCTATTGACCTGGTTGATTCTGGATTGGACGATATTCTTGTATTTGGTGCCAATGTTCTTGATAGTCTTGATGGATGAAATCCGGTCCAAAAAAGGTGGATCTTCTTCATCAGTGGGTTCCTTCCAAGAAGTATTGGGGGCAAATAGTCCATATTCATTCGAGTGTTTCCTGACTTCTTTCATAGACAATTTCTCTTCAAGTGCAAAGGTAATGGGTGTATCTATTGAAGAATCCCTCACCCCTTGAGCGTGTGATTCATGCAAGGCTGTGGTAACAGCAGCAGCAGTAAACACACGGTTGTGATTGATAGAGACAATATAAGCGCCTCGTAGCTTGGAGAGAGATTTTTTATGGGAGGAGAAAAGCTTGGAGGCAGGGCTTTTTGGAATGATGTCTGTGACATAGGCTCTGCCAAGTAGTGAATCATTTGCATATCTGAGACCAAATGCTTGATCAGCACAAGAGCTTGAAACAGTGAGCCTGAGATTGGATGAGAGCTGCAAATGGTGAGATGGAGAATTGAAAATCACAGGATGACACCTCATTTGGTTCCGCGGGAAGTTGAATGTTGTCATCAGTCCGGAGCAAGTGCTTGACATTGGTAGGAAGGTCAGTAAGAGGTAAATCATTCATGCCTTCATCAAACCTGACATGGGTGGCTATCTTGACTCTGTGCGTTTCAGTATCATACCAAAGAATGTTTCTGGTAGTATATGGTACAAAACCCAGGAATATGCCCTTGCGAGCATTGGGTTTGAGCTTGATGGATCTCTTGCCTGGAGGATCGGAACCCAAACTCTGCAGCCAAATGTTCGGAAGTCAGCAAGATTTTCCTTATGTCCAGTGGCTAAATCCAATGGTGAATGCTGCTGGGTGCCTTCAGGGAATGCATTTGACAACCGAAGGGCATGATAGAAGGCAAAAGGCCAGAACTTGATGGGTAAGTTTGCACCAGAGAGCATGGTCCTCATTGAGTTAGCTAGAGTTCGATGGGCTCTTTCAACTGTACCATTTTGGTGAGATGCATCAGCACCAGTTGGGAAAATGGAGTATCCAAACGCAGAGAAGAGGTTTCTGATATCAGGGTTGTGATAGAGTTCTCCACCTTGATCAACTGAGATATACTTGTTGGCACAAGCTGGGTCGTGCTGGGAGAAGAAATGTTCGAGCCAGTGGAGCGGTGCTGCTTTAGAAATTCTGGTATCACCATATTTCATACCAGTGTAGTGGTCTGTGATGAGAATCCAAGCTGTCTCGCCATGAATGCCTTCTTAGTCACGCTTTCGTTTGCTGTTGGAGGATCTGGCACCGGAGAAAGCAAAGTCAATAGATAAACCCTGAAACGGCTGTGTAGCCTTTCGCATGGTATGGGATCCAGCAGGATGTTTTGTTTGCTTACACTAGATACAAGTTGGGCATTGGTCAAGGATACTGGTTTGCCGTTGGAACTTTGGTACGCCCAGAATGTGTTTGTGTGCGTTGTAGAGGAAGTCATCACATGGGTGTCCCAATTGCTGGTGCCAAACAAGTTTTGATGTTTTGGTCTTGATGGCTTGAATGGGGATATTTTTGTCCACAATCTTGGTGAAAAACAATTTTGCATCAAACTTTGGCATGTCACTGGTATCAGACTGAGCTTTTGCTGCTTCAGTGCATTTTTGCAGTTTTACAAGATTCGTGTATATATCATACCTGTAGTGGCTAATGGCTTCTTTGGAGGCCAGTTTGCAAGCTTTCTTGAACTCCATGTCAGTTGCTAAAGCATAGGCTGAAGATGTTGCACAATTAGCATATGGGGATGCAAAATCAATGTCTGGAATCAATACTGGGTGGGTGAAGCACTGACCATCAATGATACTTCCGTGTAGGACAATGCTTTTGGCAGTGTTCTGCTTGTGATGACAAATAATGGTGAGGTTGCCATTTTGTTGAACAGATGAGTCAAGGTTTTCAGTGAAGGCTTTGTGTATGGACTGCCCACTGAACTGATGTCACATTCGGGATGTCATTCCACAAAGGTCATTCTCACTCAACAATGTGGTCGAAAGGGAGGGAGAATAATAGAAGAAGACTTTTAGATAGCCGATGTGATTGGGTGCTGGAATGTGCAAGTAGCCAGATCCTTCCGGAATACAGGTCGCTGCCTTTCTGCCTATTGCTGCTGTGAGCCTGACCGGGCATTTTCTCGGCTTGGTGTAAGGTTTGTAACCATGCAGGATATGCTTTACGTTTGTACAGGAAACTTTTGCACCTGTATCAATCTGCGCTCTGATGCCATGTTGGAAATATGCTGCAGCTGCAATTGGATCTGGTGGGACAAGGTTTTGCACATTGTTGGTATCAACTGAGATAGGATTGTCTTGATTGAAGTTGGGATCTCCATTGGTTTCCAGATGTGATTCCAATACAGGGGCTGTAACCTCAAGTGATTCCATATCACAGTAGACATCAATTGGGATTGAAGGCTAGAGGCTATCCCTAGGGAGAAGATTGACAGCACCAATCTGGACAGATTCATAGGAGCTGACACTGCTGGAGTCCAAGGAGGGGCATAAGCTTTTCACTTGAGAGGCTGTGGCGTTGTCAAATCCTTGAGGATCATCTTGAGGTGATGTCATATGGCTGCAAGAAAGACTGTCTATTCTTGGCCTTTGCAAAAATTTTGGTCTTCTGGTTCACAACTTGGGGAGGTCTCATCCTGCTCATCATCTTCAATGTTGATTTGGGAGATGCGTTGAGTAGAATCTAAGAGCTGTTGGGTTTCTCTATTGCATTTATTCAGAAAAATAGCCGCAGCAATCCTATGCTTCTTGAGGGACTCAACATCTTGCAATGCAGGACAATTATCAAAACTATGACCGGATGTATGACAAACAATGCATTTTCTCGATGTGTCAAAGAGACTGGGCTGCTTGTCAAAAGCAGTGATGGCATTGCAATATGCTTGATGGAGGAAGGGATCGTCAGATTCTTCATCCATTTCAGGGTATCCTAGTGATTCAATGAGACTGATTGAGTGAGAAGTCAAAGTAGAAGGTGTTCTAACAGTATTGTTGCCAGCGCGCTTTTGAAACCTATCATTGCGGCGGGGACCTGGTCTGGTGCCTGTGCCGGGCAATTGTTTGGACATACTTGGTTTGGAGGTTTGGTCCTTGTACTTCTTTTCAGCCTTTATCTCTTGCTCATATGTTTGAAGGGTTTGTAGGAGCCTACCTGCTTTGTATTTGTCTCGTTTGAATTGGTCATCTGAATCACCTTCATCTTCTGTTTTCTCAAATAGTTCATGATAGAGAGTGGTTCCTGCAATGAGGTTGCTGACTTCTTCTGTTGAACTGATGGTGCCAGGTTGATTCTGGAGGAAAACTCTAAGTCTCAAGTAATCTTTGTACCTGAAGTAGTATTCTTCAAGTGATTCACCCGCATCCTGATTTGGAAGATTTCTGACCATTCTACCTGCATTGGATGGCCTTTTGGAGTTGGGATGTGTCTGAGCAATGACTGTGTACAGAGCTTTGTAACCTTGTCCCCCTTCAAAGCTTTGAATTGTGGACTTCATTCTATCACATGAGTCAGGGATGATCTTATCAGTTCTGAGTGCAGTGTAGATGAGGTTACCCCATTCGTGAATTGCCAATTCATATCTTGAAGGTAGATCATGTGGAAGACTATCACCTATCGTAAATCCTCTGAGATGGTCAGCTTCGCGCCTGTAGAGGTAGTAAGGGTGGATGTAGATGTGGTGTTGTTGTGCATGAGCAGTAATTTCTCTGTACCATTTTCTAACCTGAGGGTGGGTTGCATCCTTTAGTTGTGGAAATCCTGAGAGAAATAGTTTGTCTCTAGCTGCTTCCTTGGACTTGTCTGAGGCTCTAGTTAGGTCAAAACAGTCACCACTTCTAGTGATCAGGCGCTGGTCATTTCTACCACTGCCTAGGTTGTGTAGGTAGTAGTTTTGCCTGACAATTGTTTCATTTCCCGATGAGTTGGTGTAGGTGATTGGAAGTCTTTCATATCATCTCTGGTGAGGAATTCGTCTCTCCTATAGTATTGCTCCTTAACTGGTGGTGGTAAGGTTGCTGGATTCCATGGTAAGTTGAGTGTCGCTTGGTGGTTGGCGCCGTTGTTGTTGTTGTTGTTGTTGTTGTTGTTGCCATTGTTGACCAATTGCTGAAGTAGGGTGGTCAATTGCATGTTGGTGCCTGCTGCCGCAGTCACTGGGGTTGGAGCTGTGGCATCTTCATCATTGTCATCTGTTTCAGGGAAGCTGTAGATTTTCGTGTCGTAGACCTCGTCAAAATGTACTGCATCCCAATTGGATTTGAAGCCCCAGTGTGTTGCCCTGATCTCTATGAGAAGGATTTCTTGTCCTTGTGCGATAGCTAGTGCTCCTGCCTTGTCCATTGAGCGTTTGTTTCTGATTCTCTTCGTCGTTTTGTCTGGAGCGACATATCAGAGGCAAGCGTCTGCAAAAAGGGTGGATATGTGTCCTTTATTGATCTCAGTTTGTTCCTTGGGGGGGATGATATCCATGATTGCATTTACAATAATTTCCTTGAGCATGGTAACCGGATCTGGAGCCAGGGTCTTGGGTCCTTCGGTGTCGGCGTCGTCGGCGTCTGTGAGGAACAGGCCAGCAGTGTCTTCTAGATCATGCTGGAATGAGTCGTTGAGGGCCTCATGTTTGTGGGCATTGCCTTTGGTGTTGAATGTCCCAAATGGGATTGCAATTTCCTGGATTTGATTCCAGTCAAATGGAGGTGCTGGAGGCATGGTTTAAGTTGTCGTGATGAACCGATGATGTTGGAAGAATTGTTCGATCGTAATCAATCGTAGAGGACATACTTGTCGGTTCAATTGTATTCGACGTCGTCGTTCGGCGGTTAACCGTAATAGTTCGAGCGATCGTCGTCCTTAGATGTATTCCGGCGGAGAAAGAATAATATTCAATTCGATTAACCGGTGCTGTTGAAACGTTGATGTGGATTTGATTAACCGGTGCTGTCGAAACAACGATGTCGGTGTTGTTGAACGGTTAATCGTAATTGTAATCATAATCGTTTGATCGTCGTGGTAATTAATTCGATGGCGCTGTTAGAACGGCGATGTCGTTGACGTAGATGTTATCGATACGATGATGTGTATTACAGAAGGAGATTCTTGGTAGAAGGTTCTGTAGATACACCCCTTGATACGTATGCTTGGTCGTGTATTACAGATGAAGATTCTTGGTAGAAGGATCTGTATACACCCCTTGATATGCGAGTAAGGAGGAGAAGAACGAAAGAAAGAGAGAGAGAGAGAGAGAGAGAGTCGGGTGGGGAGGTCTATTGGTACAGCCCGGCGATGCGAGTCCCGTACCAAGTATACTCTGGCTGTAACCGACAGTGGAGGTGCTGTACGGGGCGGAGATAGGTAGCTTAAGGTATCCACTTGTTAGTGGAAGGTATAAGGGCTCTATAACCTGTTGTAACTCTAAAAATTGACCAAAGGTATATGATGTTAAAATTTAAAGAGATGTGAGCTCAGAGAGAGGCTCTTATTTTTACTATGTATTTTCACTGTGTCGGGGCTCTCTGCTGTATTTTACTTGGTAGAGATCTTCCCCAATTAATCGTTACTATCTTCATCGTACCGATATTGTCGCTGCTGTCTTAGCGTCTTACTGTATCGGTCATTCAATGATGGTATTGGTCTTTTACGAGGTTAAGTGTTTCTTATCCGGTGGGGCGTATGCTTGTTTGTAGAGTAGGTAGATAAATGAGAAGGCCCATTTGGAATCGGTATTGATTTTCTTGATTGCAATAAGTAATTTCCTCACGGGATATCAAGTATATTCTTTTGAATGTACTTATGGATTCCAAGTGTTTACTTACTGTTCAGGTCTTTGGATATGTCTTGTTTCTAACCGATTAACGCCCTTTGTTTGTAGTCCTAAGTGATATCGTATTTACCACTTAGGGATTTTCAAGTAGTGGAGGTACATTTGATTCTAAGCCTTGGTCGGCGGTATTCGTATCTCGTATCTTGCACCTCCGTTGTAATTTTCTTGTCGGCTTTTTGAATCGAATTTGATGCCGACAAAGTCCGTATTTTTTCGCCGACAACAGAGATTGAGAAATTGCGGCCATGCACTGCTGTTTGTTTCAGGAATCAAACTCAGTAACATGCCACAAATTCGGAAACAGATGCCAGCGGGGTAGGAAAATGTACTCTGCATCAAAATATTTGGAGTTTGACATTAATTTCAATAAGTAGGATGAAATTACAAAGGGGGACCAATGGAGTTCGGCCTAAATATGCGCGTGATTCCGAAAGAACCCCGAATCTCGTTTGTGTGACAAAGGTCCTCCCCAAGAAGATGAAACCAACCTTGTTTACAGCGCAGCTAAGAATTAAAACGGGAGTAGTTGTTTCACCCGGTCTTCTGGACCATATTTCAAATGACACATCATGCTATTCTTATTACAAGCAATCTTCGGGTGTAGTCAATTTTGCATCTTGCGTAGTACTCATTAGAAAATCGAAGAAGCTCAAGGATGCTACTCAACAATTAGGTCTAACGAACACCCGTAACGGTCCACAGAGTAGTGGTGGTGCATTACCAGAGGTGCTTGACAATCAAGTTATGTACAACCCTTCTGTCGAACCGATTGGGCGTGCCTTGATTGGTTGGGAATTAACAAACATAGAGGATGACGATGATACTGTTTTCGATGACAATTTTTTCTTTCCTAACAATGACGACAAGGAAGAAGGAAGTGACAGCACAGATGCCCCCCACTCTTTGATTGTCAATGATGAAGAAGGCAATGGCATTGATGTTGATGATTCCCATCGTGATACAAACATGGCAATTGTGACGCCCAATGCCAGGAGGCATGTATCAGATGAACTGATGGTAAAGATCAAGCTAATGAAAATTATGCGGAATCATAGCATACCACTAGTTGCAGAGAAGGAATTGTACAAATGGGCTATCGAATTGGAGCGTCTCCATTTATTTTCATGGACGAAAGGCAACAACCTTGCACAGATGAGGTCAAGAGTTTTGAGGGAGATTTCTGCAACTGTGCTTGAAATAAAAGGCGATGGGTTTGAACCTCATCTTATTGACTGGTATTCTAAGAAATCAATGACTAGTGATGTTCCTGTTCGTAAAGAAATTTACGTTTGGTCATTTTGAAAAGCACTTCATTCCCTATTAACAAACGTCACCTTGGTAAAAGAAGAAAACCTGTCTTTCCCACATGCTGAAGACCCAACGTTACCAGTCCGGTTTCTGGAACTATAAGGCAATATTGATATAGACGAACTCCACCACGGTGAATGGTGGATCAAATGATGGAATTGAATCAATTATGGATTTGAATCATGGAATTGATTCATGAATCATGGAATTGAATCATGGAATTGAACCATAGACTTGGATTGAAGAATTGAATGAAAGATTTGAGTCATGGAATGGAATCATTGACTTGTGACATGAAAATTAATCATATAACTGACTCATAGACCTGGCTCATAGACTTGAATCAAAATTGAATAATAGAATTGAATCATAGACTTGTATGATGGAATTAAACCATGAATTTGAATCGTGGAATTGAATCATGAATCATGGAATTGAAGCATGGATTTGAATCATAGTAGACTAAGGTTTTTTAGTAAACACACGAGCTCAGGAAGCAGGGAATTTTGAAAATACAGTAGGGAGTTTTGATCATACCGCGTCATATCCCGCGGGAGGTAGAGAAACAGTTCTCAAATGTAGACTTGATTGAAAATTGAATCAGAGAATTGAATCATAGACTTGTATCATGGAAATGAGTCAAAGAATTGAATCATGGAATTGAATCAATAAATTGAATCATTGAATTGAATCACAGACTTCAACCATGGAATTGAAGCATAGACTTAAAGTACTGCTTTGAAGCATAGAGTTTAATCTTAGACTTGAGTCATAGTCTTGAATCATAGATTTGAATCATAGAGTTGAATCATAAAATTGAATCATAGAATGAAATCATAGTATTGAATGTTAGAGTTGAATCATAGAATTGAATCACAGAATTGAATCTCTGTCTTGTTGAATCATAGAATTGTATCTTAATTTTGAATCACAGACTAGAATCATTTATTCAATTCATAGTTTTGAATCATAGGATGGAATAATAGAATGGAATCATAGGATTGAATTATAGGAATGAATCATAGACTAGAATTTTTGAATTGGATCACATATCATAGAATTACATCTTAGACTTGAATCATAGATAAGAATCATAGACTTGAATTATATTCTTGAATCATAGATTAGAATCATTGATTTGAATTGCAGAATTGAATCATTGAGTTGAATCATCAACTAGAATCATTGATTTGATTCATAGATTTCAATCGTGGAATTGAATCATAGAATGGAATCATAGAATGGGATCATACAATGGAATAATAGAATACTACAAATATGTAAGAAAAATACGTACACAACAACTCCACAGGGCCCCTGCAAAGCACTAATTTTGAGATACGGTGCTCAATGTTGAGATTTTCCAAACACTTCTTTAACACCCAGTAACACTTATTTTGAGATTTCAAATTTAAACATGGTTCGAACACAAAGCCTGCAACACCGTTCCGGTAATATAGTTCTGAAACGCCATTCCATGATTGTTGACATGAATTGTACAAAAAAAGGTTTCACCCCTCCAGCATAAGTCATTACTATCATACCTACATTACTACTACTATCATAATACACCAGGATACACAAGATATTACTATGATTGGGCTAAGACTACTATCAGTGGACCATACCATTCCTGGGGTGGGGTACACTATAGTATTAGACACCACACCAGGATCTTGGTCCGTGCCAGGATTTTCTTGAAACCGTATTCCAGATTGTCAGGGCACACGTGGTAAAACGAGGGGCAGGCGACAGTACAACCCCAAACAAAACTCAAACAATACTACAAAAATAAGTAGTAGTGATACTGAAATCCTCAGGATGCAGTAACTCAGGCGCTTACAACTAGTACTAAGAATTTTAGCACGGTACAACAGTGTAAATGAAAAGTAAAATCAGAATACTCCAAAACAACTCAACTCCCATAAAACAAGCGCGCCAAATACATGAAAACAAACAGTTGGTAAGTTCCTATTTCCAATTTAACAAAAAATAACGGTGGGACACGTTTGCACACTGACGGTTCAGGGTACAACTATTGATACACAGAGAACAAACAGCCCAGTGAGCAGTGTATCAGGTAGTGAGACACAAAACACAAATGATAGCAAAACAGATAAAACCAATAGCATCAGTAACAGCAGCAGTGCAATAGACGAATTGCAAGAGCGCACTAACAACAACATTAAAATTACATTAATGCGTAGTATGTCAAGGAAGAAACGTTCAGGCAAATGATATTTCTGGTAACGGACGAACAAGGTAGACAATACATAAAGTCGATTATTATCATGATTGTAAAGTTGAATCATGAAAACAAAATACCAGCGACATGGAACGTCCATGCGGTGAGGTGGAGTGGAATGTTCTGCAGAGCAATAACTACATGTAGGCACAACGCCCAGACACTAGTAGCAAGGAAAAACTATAAAGGTAAGAACCGACAAGAACAACATTGTTCCCATTAGACACATTTTCAAATAACTAACCATGTATGGTTCAAACTGATGCATAGACAATAAAAGGAACAAACAGATACTACCAGATAGTTTCCCAGGATCAGTTCTAATCAAGGAAAACAAAAACACAAACTCAGAAAATAGGTACAAATTACACGAAGACTATTGACGAAAAAATACACCGGAATTACAATATTTCTTCAAAAGAATTCTTGGAGCAGTGTCGCCTAAAGAGACGGACTTCAAAAAAAAATCGGTACGAACAACAGTCAGTATCATTTTCACTTTGAGCAATGAAGCGTTTGCTCTGCTTTTCCTTTACAACGACTAGTACGAATTGTGGCTCAACACAACACAGGGGACAAGGATAAGAAAGAAATTCACTGACAGTAAGTCAGGAATTAAGCAGGGGTGGAGTGACAAGGGACAAGATCTTTACGTATATGTCAAAGACACAATTTAGGCCCCAGCGACTTTGTCCGACGTTCCGAATTTCTAGTACTTAAAACACGTAGACTTCTACGCAGTATTCCTTATACTCTTTTTCCTCCCCTATCCCTTTACCAATCCAGATAACAGGCCCCACACCTTTCCATTGCGACTTGGTGACCCTTCTGTTGCTGTTATTGGTTGGTTGTCCGCTTGCTGGCCTTTGTGGTTACTTTTGCTGTTCTCTCGCCGACGTTGTTGGACTTCCGGGCCGACACATAATTTTCTACGAGGGTTCTAGTACTGTTTCTATGTAGCTGGCGACTCCGTTTTGCTTTGACATTTGACCTCTCGACCGCCGATCCATCCATCGCCGCTCTGCTTTTACCAGCAGCGCTCTTGCCTGTCCCACTTGGCTCTTCCAACAGCAGATCCAACAGCAGATCCATCGATCGCACGTCCACGGAATATAAACCACCAGTACCATTGTTCCTCCGTACAAGCCGCGTTCCTCCGCACAAGCCGCTGCCGACCGCCGTTGCCACCAACCCTACAGCCGCCGCCGCCGCTCCCTTCTTGCTTGCATCCACCGACACGCCTCTACCCTTCCAACAGCAGCTCCATCCAATAGCAGCTCCATCGCTCGCCCGTGGTCCCATCGTTCCTACGTACAAGCCGCGCCCGACGTTGTCCACAACCCATAGCCGCCGCCGCTCCCTTCTTGCTTGCATCCATCGACACGCCTCTGCCGGTGACACTCCTTACAGCTACTCTCTTCTCCAATTGACTCTGCTCCCAGCGCCGATTACCGCAGCACCCCAATCGCTTGCCCACCATTCCCCTTTCCCACGATTAAAGCATGCCTACCCCCACCACTCCCACCAAGCCCACTGCGGGCCGCTCCTCTGCTTCTTCCCCCAAGAAAAGACTCCAGTCCACGCCCTCTCTATCTTCTTCATCTGCCCGCTCCTCTGCATCTGGCTCTCGCTACCCCAAGCGCGCCCATCTGAAGAAGTCCTCCCCCCCTACCCCAGCTCCTACCCAGGCCACTCCTTCTCTTCCTCTCTTCGCCCCCGGAAAGATGCCTCTCTGTCTGCTTGTTCTTCTTCCTCGGCCAGCCAATCCTCTGTTACCTCCATGTCTGTCTCTTCCTCTGATTCCTCTGTGGCCTCCTCTACTCATTCTGCTACGAAGCCTGCTCCTCGTCAGGTTTCTAAGAAGCCAGCCCTTAAGTCTCCCCCCCTTCAGCCTCCCGCTCTCAAGCAGCTTGTCCTTACTCCCTCAGCTCTTCAGCAGCCAGCACCCTCTGCCTCTGCCTCTCGTCCCGCCCCTACCCCAGCTCTTAAGCAGTCTCTCCTCCAGCCGTCCCCCTCCCTGACTCCCTCCCCCAGCTTGGATCGTCAAGCACTTCGTAAACAAGCTCTGGCCGCTGCCAATCAGGCCCACTCTGCTTCCTTCCCGTGGCGTTTCTATGGTGATGGCCATTTCCCTACCCCATCTTTCATCCACCGCCTCCGGAAGTCTCCAGCGCAGACCCGGGTTTGGAATGCCTCTCCCAGTCCTACCCACTTCTTCAGCAAGAAGGATGGCCGTGACAAGAAATCCATTCATGATGTGTGCCATCTATCAGTTGCCCCGGTGTATGCCTTGGTCCATCCCGCTGATTCTGATTGGCGGTCTGCTACTGTGGAGTCTCTGGTTTCCCTGGCTTCGGCTTGCTTCCAAGGCTCTGCTGTGTGGACCACATCCCCTTCCGGCCAAGCCCTCCGGAAATGTCTCATTGGTCTTGCTAAAATGTCTCCCAAATGCTTTGATGCCCTGTACTGTGAAGGCAACCTTATGCCTAGCACTGAAGGGCTGGTGTGGCTGTCTGCCAACCGTGTCCTCGGCTCTCATTGGTTCTTCAAGACTAAGCCCCCTGCCCCTGCTCCTTCAGCTGCCTCCGCCTCTTCAACCCCGGTGCCAGGCTCTCGGTCTGTCTCCTTTTTTCCTTCTGTTGGTGCTGCCTCTGTCCTTTCTTCTTCTGCCGGTCACTTTCTTCAACGGCGTGGGGTTTGCTCCAGTGATTCCAGGGCCCCGGTGGACGTCACTGAAGGTACCAAGTGCTCCTACAGCTCCTGGTTGATGTCACCCCGACCTAGTGATTTGTACGACGAAATGCTGGAGTCCCTGACTGATGCACTCAGCTTGCTCTGGTCGGTGGACCGGAAGCTGGTCCTCTATGTCTTTCCCTCCCGCGCCAGCCTTAACCCCAAGGCTAAGCCCGTCCCCAAACTCTGGTCTACCCTGCCTGACCGGCGCACTCTTGAGCTCTATGTTGCTTCCCTCTGGCTCCGGGTTCGCGCTGCACCCCACCTTCGGTTCTACATTGGACACAGTGTCCCAGTGGATGCTCTATTGTCTGACACTCTCCTTCAGCGTCTCCAGGACCATGAAATGGACTTCAAGTACAATCATATTCAAGCCTCCACTACTGTCACCTGTGGTTTCCTGCTCGGGTCCTATATGCAGAGTTTTGATCTTAATCATTACAATGCACTGCTCCAGACCCATCCTCGGTTTCAAGCCTTCCCTATTGCTGTCATCCGGAAGAACATTCAGCTCGACAACTCCTGAACCCCTGATCCCTCTCCTGTCCCAGCTGCCCACATCTTGTGTGATTCTACCAAGCGTTCTCAGACTGTCAAGCTACTGAAGGCTCAGTTCAATCGCTGCTTTGCGTCTGATATAGCCTCCCTTCCTGATGGCAAATTCTACAAGTTTATTGAAACTGCTACCAATCCCTCTGACCGCTGCCTTTCCCCTTCCAAGCTGAAGACCCTTTGTCAAGCTAAGCACCGGCAAGCCAAGTTCATCCAGACCCATGAAACTGCTTCCGTTCTCGGTGTTGTTGACCTGGATCTTCCTGTAGATCTGGGTCAGGGACTGGGTGCTACCACTTTGCGCCGTGTTCTTGTGGGAATCCGTACTAGGGACAACTGGTCATGGCCACTGTTTCTATCTGTTGACACCAGCTCCTACCGTGGTGAAATCCTGGCCCTGTACAACACTACTACCTTGGCTGAAGCTCAAACCATGCTGTCCTTTCTTCCCATCTTCCTGGAGGCCCGGTATGGCTCTTGTGTTCACCAATGGTTCTCTACTGAGTGTCTCATGGAGTTGGAGGACTTTCATTGGGATCCCACTGAAGGACGGGTTGTTGAAAATGCCCCTGCACCGGACCAAGAGCCGGAGGATGCTTTGCCCTTCTTTGGTCGTGGTGACGTCTGTGATTGGGAACTCGTGGATGATGACCTGTCCATTGACTCCACTTCCAACGCTGTTACTTTTGACCTGGATATGCACTTCTCTTTTCAGGTTCGTGAGGACAGCGCTGGGTGTGGCTTTGATGATGGCCAGTCCATGTCTACTCTTGCTACCGCCACTTCCAACATCACTTCTGTTCTGGGTGCCCCTCCAACTGTTACCCCTCTTGACGGCGTTGCCATGGCTGACATTTTGTCTCCCGCTAGCACCCTCCCCACCGCCCTCAACTCTCCTCTCCGCTCTGGTTTCACCTCCATAGCTTTTTCTCCCGACACCGACGCTAGTATCAGCGAGCTGAGCCATACCAATGCCTCAACCAGCTCTGCTCCGGCTTCTCTCCTCTCCGTGCGATAGACACGGTATGCCTCTGACCATGGTTAGGAACCCTTGCTTCTGGCCTGGTGGAATGCCTACTTCTCCAAATTCCACCTCTGCATCCCTCAGTCAACCTTCCTCTTCTTCCGCTCTTCCTGCTTCCCGACTTGTCCACCCCACCGTGTTTCTCCTAGCCCTGCACCGGGTGTTTCTTCAGGTGCTCTTTCCCGTTACGCCTTTGGTGTGCTTCCCAGTGCTTAACCCAGGGTTGCTTCCACTGTTACACCCAGCGCGGCTCCACCTAGTGATCCCATCCTTTCACCCTGCTCTGCACCCAGTGTTTCTCCTAGCACTGCACCAGGCGCCACTCCCAGTGCTTCCTCCAGCAATGCATTTGGTATGCTTTCCAGTGCTTCACCTCGGGTTGCCTCCAGTGTTCCACCTAGTGCTGCCTCAACTGGTGCTCCCAGTGTTTCACCCTGATCTGCACCCAGTGTTTCTCCTCGCACTGCACCAGGCGACACTCCCAGCGCTTCCTCCAGCCATGCATTTGGTTTGCCCCCCAGTGCTTCACCCAGGACTACCCTCAGTTCTGCACTTAGAGTTGAATCCCCAGGTTATCCCAGTGTTTCACCCTGCTCTTCACCCAGTGTCTCTCCTAGCACTGCACCAGGCGACACTCCCAGTGCTTCCTCCAGCAATGCATTTGGTTTGCTTTCCCGTGCTTCACCCAGGGTTGCCTCCAGTGTTCCACCCAGTGCTGCATCAACTGGTGCTATCAGTGTTTCACCTTGATCTGCACTTAGTGTTTCTCCTAGCACTGCACCAGGCGCCACTCCCCGTGCTTCCTCCAGCAATGCATTTGGTATGCTTTCCAGTGCTTCACCTCGGGTTGCCTCCAGTGTTCCACCTAGTGCTGCCTCAACTGGTGCTCCCAGTGTTTCACCCTGATCTGCACCCAGTGTTTCTCCTAGCACTGCACCAGGCGACACTCCCAGCGCTTCCTCCAGCCATGCATTTGGTTTGCCCCCCAGTGCTTCACCCAGGACTACCCTCAGTCTGCGCTTAGTGTTGAATCCCCAGGTTATCCCAGTGTTTCACCCTGCTCTGCACCCAGTGTTTCTCCTAGCACTGCACCAGGCGACACTCCCAGTGCTTCCTCCAGCAATGCATTTGGCTTGCTTTCCAGTGCTCCACCCAGGGTTGCCTCCAGCGTTCCACCTCGTGCTGCATCAACTGGTGCTCCCAGTGTTCCACCCTGATCTGCACCCAGTGTTCCTCCTAGCACTGCACCAGGCGCCACTTCCAGTGCTTCCTCCAGCCATGCATTTGGTTTGCTTTCCAGTGCTTCACCTAGGGTTGCCTCCAGTGTTCCACCTAGTGCTGCCTCAACTGGTGCTCCCAGTGTTCCACCCTGATCTGCACCCAGTGTCTCTCCTAGCACTGCAGCAGGCGACACTCCCCGTGCTTCCTCCCGCACTGCACTTGGCTTGCTTTCCAGTGCTTCCCCCAGGGTTGCCTCTAGTGCTCCACCTAGTGCTGCATCAACAGGTGCTCCCAGTGTTCCACCCTGTTCTGCACCCAGTGTTCCTCCCAGCACTGCACCAGGCACCACTCCCAATGCTTCCTCCCGCAAGGCTTTTGGTTTGCTTTCCAGTGCTTCACCTAGGGTTGCCTCCAGTGTTCCACCTAGTGCTGCATCAACTGGTGCTCCCAGTGTTTCACCCTGATATGCACCCAGTGTTCCTCCCAGCACTGCACCAGGCGCCACTCCCAGTGCTTCCTCCTGCCATGCATTTGGCTTGCTTTCCAGTGCTTCACCTAGGGTTGCCTCCAGTGTTCCACCTAGTGCTGCATCAACTGGTGCTCCCAGTGTTTCACCCTGCTCTGCCCACAGTGTTTCTCCTAGCACTGCACCAGGCGCCACTCCCAGTGCTTCCTCCAGCAATGCATTTGGTTAGCTTTCCAGTGCTTCACCTCGGGTTGCCTCCAGTGTTCCACCTAGTGCTGCCTCAACTGGTGCTCCCAGTGTTTCACCCTGATCTGCACCCAGTGTTTCTCCTAGCACTGCCCCAGGTGACACTCCCAGTGCTTCCTCCAGCAATGCATTTGGTCTGCTTTCCAGTGCTTCACCTAGGGTTGCCTCCAGTGTTCCACCAAGTGCTGCATCAACTGATGCTCCCAGTGTTTCACCCTGATCTGCACCCAGTTCTTCTCCTAGTACTGCCCCAGGCGACACTCCCAGTGCTTCCTCCGGCAATGCATTTGGTTTGCTTTCCAGTGCTTCACCTAGGGTTGCCTCTAGTGCTCCATCTAGTGCCGCATCAACTGGTGCTCCCAGTGTTTCACCCTGTTCTGCACCCAGTGCTTCTCCCAGCACTGCACCAGGCGACACTCCCAGTGCTTCCTCCAGCAATGCATTTGGTTTGCCCCCCAGTGCTTCACCCAGCAGTGCCCTTGGCATGCTTTCCAGTGCTTCACCCACGGTTGCATCCAGTGCCAATTCTTCTCCTCGTGCGGCTTCCTGTGCTGCCACTACTGGCACAGCACCTGCTGTGGCCTTCCGTGTTCCACACCTATGCCTCACACGCTTCCTCTTCCGTGCGACAGACACGGTATGCGTCTGATCATGGTTAGGATATCTCATACAGGGCACTGTGGGATGCCCTCCAACTCTAATCCCCACCTGGATTCCTCCAGTCCTTCTTCCCATTCCTTGCCTCCTCCTGTTTCCCGTCTCGCCCAATCCAATCTTCATGGGGACATCCTTGTGACTAAAGATTCTGATGCTTTTGGCCATCCCTTTCCCCAGTCCCTGTCATCAAACTCTAGTACTCTCATTACCTTCCAAAATATTGGTCCCCAGCGGAAGTCAGCCTTCATGTCTCGCTCCCGTCACAACTCTCAGCGTGTTGCTCAAAGTAAAGCTGGGGTAGCCCTCTACGTAGAGCATTGTCTGAATGAACCTCAGCTCCCCCTCTGTGACCTCTTCCACTCTCACATCAAACAGGCCTACCCTTCCAGCTTCACCTTCCTTGCTAGCAACAAGCATGAGGCATCCACCGGCACTTGGCACATCCCTGGTGGTACGGGGTTTACCATTGACCGGCTCTTTCATTCTCACAAGCTTGCCCACGGTGCTGATCCTTCGGGGCTTGGCCGGTGGACCTTCGTTCGGTTTCAGGGGAGGGCTCAAGCTACGGTTACCATCTTTTCTGCCTACTGCCCTGTAGAAAATGACAGGGACCTTGGCTCTGTTTGGAACCAACACTGTCGTTACTTCCAGGTTGAGGAGGATCTTTGCTGTCCCAACCCACGCATTCTCTTTCGACGTGACCTCACAGCTGCCCTTCAGGCTTGCCTAGAGGCTGGTGACTCCGTCGTTTTAGGGATTGACCATAATTCTGATGTCCGGTCTGACGGTCTTTCCTCTGAGCTCAAAGCACTCGGCTTCAAGGATGCCATCTTGACTACCCACCCTTCAACTTCCCCGCCTGCCACCCACAATCAAAATACTACCAGGACTCCCATTGATGCCATTTGGACTACTGAGCATGTTGATGTCGTCCAAGCTGGTTACTGTGCTTTTGATGGTGAGCACGGCATGGTTTCTGACCATCACTTGCTCTGGATCAAAGTGTGTAATGGCAGTATCTTGGGCAAATATCTTCCACCTCCTGTGCGCTCCTCTATTCCTCGCCTGAAATCTTCCCACCCTCACCTTCGGCAGCGCTATCTCAAGCGGGTAAAACATGTCTTTGCTACTGCTGGTGTGTTCCCCCTTCAGACTAAGCTTGAGCACCTGGTGGCACTGTATTTATCTGGTGATACCACTGTGCGCGACACTCTCATCACTACCTATGATGTCCTCCATGCTACCTCTGCTTCCATCCGGCTGTCTGTTGAACAACATATTTGCCGGCTTCGCACCGGCATGATTCCTTGGTCTCCCAAGCTCCAGGTTTACCGTAACACCATAGATTTTTGGAGGCGGATTGTGCAGCTTCGGCAAGGTGTCTCCACCAGTCACACCAAGGTGAAGCGCTTGGCATGTAAGCTTTCCTTATACAAGGGTGAACACTGTGATCTTGCCATGGCTGTCCTCCATTTGAAGCAAGCCTACAAGCAATACCGTGATGAAAAAGTTCTGGCTCCTTCGTGGCGTGACTTCTTCAACCAAGGTTTGGTGGACGCCCTTCTTACTGAAGGCAAGCCCTACAACCAGAGCGCCTCTCAGATTTGGGCACGCATGCGCCGTGCACGGCTCCAACGGGATCTAGGGCTCGCTGCTCGCGCTATCCGTGGTCGTCTCTCAAAGCCTGCTGTTCTGAAAGCGGTTGCTGTTGGCTCCAATGGCACTGAACAAGTCTTGGAGTCTCAATCTGCCATGGTGCCAGCCATGGCTGCCTCCAATGTCTGCCGTCAGCAACAATGCCTAGACACTCCCTCCATGTCTCCCTCATTCATTCAGGCCTTCGGCTACTTGGGAACTGGACCTTTCTCAGCTGATGTCCTTGCCGGCACCTATTTTCCTCCTCCAGGAACTGACCAGTACCTGACTGAATTCCTTACTTGCCTTCAAGTGCCCGCTACTATTCAGTCTTTGGCTCCCTTTGACTATTCTGTTAGCCCTGCTGACAATGCTGCTGCCTGGAAATGCCAGAAGGAACGCACTGCTTGTGAGCCTTCTTGCCTCAGTTTTGCCCACCATAAATCTTTTGCTTTGGACACACAGCTGAATTCCTTTGATACTTTGATGCGGACTGCTCCTCTGCTTGCTGGCTTCTTGCCCTCTACTTGGCAGGTTATCACCAACGTTGAAATCTTCAAGAAACCTGGTGAATACCGTGTTAACAAGATGAGACTCATCCAACTGATGTCGCCTGAGTTTCAGATCAACAACAAGATGATCGGTAAACGCATTCTTGCTCATGCTGAACAAGCCAACGCGGTGGCAGTCGACCAGCATGGCAGCCGGAAGCATCACAAAGCCATCAACACTTGTCTCAACAAGAAGCTTATTTGTGATGTTCTTCGTCAGAAGCGCCGCTCTGGGGCAGTTGCGATGAATGATGCCAAGAGCTGCTATGACCGAATCTCCCATCCCATTGCCAGTCTCACCCTCCAAAGCTTTGGGATTCCGGCTCATGTTTGCGAGGTTCTACTCTCCACTCTCCAGCGTGCCACCCATCACATTAAAACTGGATTTGGCTGGTCCGGTCCTATGTATGGTGATGAATCTATTCCTCTCAGTGGGATTGGGCAAGGCAACGGTCTCGGCCCTACTCTGTGGGCTCTGGTTTCTACCATTCTTTTCCGGATGATGCAGAATGCAGGCCACTGGGGTCCATCTCCTCACCTCCCTATCCCTTCAGCTTGTCTCCTTGGTTGGTTTTGCTTTTGTGGATGATACTGATCTTTTTTGTGCTGGTTCCTCCTCTACTACCTCTGGTGAGGCTCTGGCTGTTGATTTTCAGGCAGCTTTAGATCGCTGGGCTGGTGGTCTCATTGCTACTGGTGGCGCTATTGAACCTGCTAAGTCCTTCTGCTACTTGATTCGATTTCAAGTGGACTGGTTCTGGTTGGGACTATCGCTCTGTTGATGAAATGCCCGGTGTTTTCACCATCACTGACAAATCTGGTGTCCAGTCCCCTCTTGACCGTTTTGAGGTTGCTCACGCTGACAAGACTCTGGGTGTCTACATTTCTATGGACGGCAATGAGGAAGCTCAAGTTGATCACCTGCAGACCCAGTCCCAGTCCTTTGGATCTCAAATGCGGTCCTCCAAGTGTGAGAAAAACACCTCCCTCTACACCTTCAAGTACTCATTTATGAAGTCTTTTGAATACCCCATGCCCGTCACTCAGCTCAGCGCTTCTACCTGGAACCGAATTCTCCAACCAACTCTGGTCCCAGTGCTCAACAAGGCCGGCATGTCTCGCAACTTTCCTCGCAAGGTCTTCTATGGTCCATCTTTGTATCAAATCATTGGTGTCCTCACCTGCTGTATGGCTCTGGTGGACCTCTATGATGTAGCCTCCGGCTCACTCACCATTGCCCTTGATGGGGATACGGCTCTTCAACAGGCTCAGGGAACCTGGCCCTTGTCTATCTCTCAGAAATCTTTTGACTATGTCTATGTCATTCGCAATATGCTCTCTGCTCTTCCAATCACTGTCACCTTCAAGTGGGTTCAGGGTCATCAAGAGGGTCTTTCTCTTGACTGGTGGGCGCTTCGCAATCATCAAGTTGATGGCATGGCCAAGGCATTTCTATCCATGAATCGTTCTTCTCCTTACCACTATCCCCGACTTGTGTTTGAGCCCTGGGCTCTCTCACAGAACGGTCTCAAATGCTCTCGCTTTGACAGAGATGCCTTGCACATTCTTATTTTGGGTCCTCCACTTCTTCACTATTGGCACACTCACCACGACATCTCCATTCCACCACAAGTCTCCGATTCTATCCATTGGTGTGCCCATCACTCTGCTTTCAAGCGCCTCCCTCCGGGTATGCAACGGTGGTTTGTCAAGTTTGCTTCGGGTTGTATTGGTGTTGGCAATCAGTTACTTCATTACCAGCACCAGGATCACTCTCGATGCCCTCTGTGTGCCCAAGATGAGGAAAAGGTTTCCCACGTTCTTTCATGTGCCGACCCCGGGGCTGTCCAGCACTGCTTGTCTTCCTTTTGGGGCCCTTTGCAACAGCGCCTTACTTTTGAGCTTACAGACCCTTCACTGGCTCTCGCCATTGTGGATGTTACCACTAGGGCTTGTCAAGGTAGGCGTATCCACCCTTCCTCCTACTCCCCTGATATTGCATCCGCTATAAGGGCTCAGCGATGGATTGGATGGCACAACTGGTTCCTTGGGAGGTGGACACCCCTCTGGCATCAGATTCAGGCTGACTATTCTTCTTCGATTGGTAGCAAACGATCTCCTCGTCAATGGGCCACTGCAGTGATTCATCAATTTTTCCTCACCTGTTGGGATCTCTGGACGTACCGGAACCAACGGCTCCATGGCACTGGAGGGTTGCTTGAGTCAGAACAACACCAATCTCTCAATGAGTCCATTTCATCTGAATTGGCCATTGGCTTAGCTGGTGCTCTGCCTCAATCTATTAAATTCCTTTCGTGACCAGAAGTACCAAAGCTACCAAAGGGTAGATTTCCTATGCGCATGAATCAATGAGTCCCGTATCCATCTAAGTAATCGATTCCCACGGCATATCGATTCCCACGGCGCATCGATTCCCGTCGCGCATAAACGGTGAGCAATCCCTGTCTTACGATATTGCCATTGTTCTTCGGTGAGCAAACTCTGATTTCATAAAATATCACACGAGCTACGGGAGCAATTCCTGACCTTAATGATAAACATTTTATGGAGTCTTCCGAACGGAACAAGAGAAGAAAACCGTTGGCATGTGATTCTCACACAATACATATACATGCATACAAATATATATGGTCAACGACTAATACATGTACGGAAATAATCAGCGAGTAATCTCAGCACTACGCAACAGCAGTTGCAACGTATTCATCTCAATAAAAGAGATATCTTGCATTTCGGCAAGATTTCACTTTATCTCATACTTTTAACATTCAACTGATTTATATCCCAAAATTCACACTAGTTGCTACCAACTACTTGTAATCTACATACTAAGGTCTGTCTCGCTGCAATCTGAATAAGTCACAGCAAGAGGAGATCTGGCGTTTCCCTAGTCTCGCCTGTAGTCCGATTATCCGTTGCCGAAAGTATCCAAACACAATTGTCACGCGTAGAGTACAATCGTTCGTCTACTAACACACTAACACAGCGTTGCTGTTCTTCAGAAGTCCTTGAATCAGACTCTCAACGAATCGGATTCAGAAGGAAAATAATAGATTAACAGTCGCAAGCTCTAAGAAGGCTTGCACACAAGAAGGAACAGGAACGGAATTAATCACAATCCCTACGCTGGCATATGCACGTCGCACATCGCACAAGAAGCAGTTCCCATTCCCAGTTACCACGCACTTCCTTCCAAGACTCCGAACCACCACAGATGCCAAACATAACGGTACCGGTAATGACCGGCAATGCGCTCGGAGGCGAAGAGAAGAATGACGCCGAAGTCACCACCATCGAACGCTTTCCCAGCTTCGATGCTGATATGAGAAAGATACTCATATCATTACTCAACGTAACAAGTGAGATTACTAGCAAGTTGTGCCTAGCTCTCAAAGAAGGCGGATTATGCGAATGGAGGTCGTTCCTCGACGCACTTATCGAACCGGATTTTGCACGTGAACTTACCTATATGGAACGAGGATTGGCAACGCAAATCCCTCGCTCCATTCAAAGGAGCATAGAAGCACTTGCGGATTTCGCTATCGACCTACAAGAAGCCGATGTCGATCTAGAAGAAGACAAGAGGAACTGGAAGGATGTAAAGTCATATACATACAGAGAATTCCAGTCATTCCGCGAAGAACGTGCCCAACGCTTGCGTAACGAATCTGTTCTGAACCCACCACCTCCTCCGGCAGGAAGTAACAAAAAGTCACCTCAGCAGGTAAAGTACGAATCATGGTGCCGAAAAGCACGAGATGAAAAATCCTTTACACCCCTCACGAATGACTCGAGATTTGAACACTGGCTCGTAGGTTTCAAAGCTAAACTTGAGGCATACGACATCGATACAGAGACATTCCTCGATGAAACTTGGCCTCCAGCCACGCTCGTGGGTTACACCCGTGATCTCTACATCAAACAATGTGCCTTCTTCTGGGTACTAATGTTGGAAGTCTTCAAGAGTGACCTTTCTGCATCATGTGTACACAGTCATTCTACCACTCGTGATGGACGCCAGGCCTACTTCGACTTCGTAAACCTTCATAGCCAATCAAAAGCAAAGGTATACGACAACTCGACCCAGCTACAAGCGTTGCTCAAGTTGAACCTCAACAATTGGAAGGAATCCAAAGTGAAATTCATCACACATTGGTTTGACGAATTGAATCACCTCAACAAGCTCCGTCCTCCCAACAAGCCCCTCGAGTATCACACTGTAAAATCAGCATTGTGTCAGGCATGCTACTCCAGCTTCCAGCTAAGCGAACAGTTTGCCAAAGTCAAGGATCCAGGTGGGACGAATAGCACCGTGACGGATGCAGTTGCCGAAGCCGCTGCTATCCATGATCTTAAAATCACGCTTTTGCTCGAAGCAACTCGACTTGATTCCCAGTCTGCGATGTCTGCTCCTCGTTCGACCGTACGTGCACACGTTCATGATTTCTCTTCTGACTCGATTCAACACCATGACGACTATGCTCTTCCCATCGAATTTGAAGGCGACTATCAAGATTATGCTGTGTTCAAGGCTGGACGTACCCCTGACCCTACCACAAGGTTGCCTACAAACATATGGAAGGCCTTGTCACGTCAGGACATGAAGAGTTGGCTTAGTTTTTCTCCGGAAGGAAAGAAAATCGTGGTTGCCTCATTGCGACACGACTTACTTAACACTAACCAACCTGACCCCAACAGTGTCAAACCCATTACACGAAAGGCATACCAACATGAACATTCGGTATCTTTTCAAGAAGACAATACTTCGACGAAGGATGATCATGCCAATTCCACAGCAGACCTACATCCTGCTGTAGAGAATGATCGTAGAGGCGTTTTCCATGCATCTCTAGGTGTATACAAATCAACGACCACCTCGTCTAAGGACCAGCGACCTCTCAAGTCTTCCGTGTCACCCGCACATCCAGCTCGATTCCTTTCAAACAACCCTGACATTCAGTACAAAAAGGACGGTGACACCCAAATACCTGTCGGAACACCATCGTATTCCGCCAATTTTCACCAATGGTATACTTCCGAGGATGATCTCACCTTTCCTAATGATGGTCCCGTAACGTCATACACATACCGTATACACAAAACTACGGTTACTAGCCCTGGTTTTGCCATGGTTGATCGCGGCGCAAATGGCTGCATCATCGGTAATGATGCATGTCTCATCTCCAAGGATATTCCACCACGATATGTTAACGTCACCGGCATTAACAATCATCAGGTACAAAACATTCCCATTGCTACATGTGGAGCATATTCCATGTCGAACAGAGGCCCCGTCATTCTTATTTTCAATGAATGTGCCTATACAGGACGACATCCTTCTATATTGTCATCCGGCCAGATGGAAGCATATTTTTCCACTGTAGACGACACGTCCATCAAAGCAGGCGGAGGACAGGTCATCACCACCTCCGATGGCTATGCACTGCCTCTTAGCATACGACACGGCTTACCATACCTTGCGATGCGAAAGTATACGACTGTCGAATTTGACACGTTACCACATGTTATCATGACGTCCGATAAACATTGGGACCCATCTGTTCTCGATACCACGATCAGTGCAAAGGATGAACAATTTCTTCAGAAATATCCTCCTCAACCACAGCAACTCCCCTATGCCGATTACGACGAATATGGGAACCCACGCTGCCTTGAAGGATTCGATATATCTGTTTCCCCCGGGTCCTCCACGGTTACATCCCTCAGCTCGTATTCCAGCCATTCCACACGATCTCCCTTTCTTCCGATTGATGATCATAAGAACAACGATCGCTCCTTTTGGCTTACTTCCACTGACTACGCTCATCAAGAACGTCTCGCATGCTGCGCGCCAACCGCAGTCTCTGGAACAATCACTGCGTTTTCGACAGATTGTACAGACAGTGACACTACACGCATTGCAGCTACGCCCCGCGAAAGATATCCCAACGAACATGACTACTTATCCCTGAAACCTTTCTTTTGTTGGGTTTCCACCGATCGCATCAAAGCTACTTTTGAAAACTCAACCCAATACGGTTCGTTAGCGGTTAGCCCTGATGGTAACATTTTCAAACGGTTTCATTCCCCTCAACCGGCCATGAACGTTCGCCCCTTTAATGACGATGTTATGTCCGATGCAGTCTATTCAGATGTCCCAGCAATTGATGGTGGATCCAAGATTGCTCAGATCTTCTTCGGCCGCAAATCGCATATTATTCACGTTGAAGAAATGCGTACCACCGGCGATTTTCTACCCTGCTTTCAGAACTTTGTTCGAAAATGGGGAAGACCCATCCGCCTCCTTTGCGACCACGGTAACTATCAATCAAGCAAGAAAGTCATGGATTACCTCAAGATGTTATGGATTGGACTCTGGCAAAGTGAACCGTACCATCAACATCAGAATCAATTCGAACGACGATACCAAACGTTCAAACGCATTGTCAATCGCGTCATGGATCGTACCGGCACACCACCACACATGTGGTTACTGTGCATGACATACGTCGCGGGTCTCCTTAATGTTGTCTCTGACCCTACGCTGTCCGATAAACAACCGATCTTCATTGCCACGGGTACAATTGGCGACATCAGCGCATACACCAGTTTCTTCTGGTTTGAACCTGTGTATTTCAAGACCAATGACTCCCCTTTCGGTACCAAATCTACCGAACGGCTAGGTCATTTCGTCGGCATCGCTGAACATGTTGGCAATGGACTCTGCTTTCGAATCTGGGATCCAGTTACCAACAAGTTACTAGACCGGTCCGGTGTTCGATCTGCTCTTACACCTGAGTCACGTAACAAACGCGCGGGCTTATTTACTGATGATGGTTTCATCAAATGGCGTAATGCAAAGAATTCCTTACCCCGTATATACGCCACTGGAGAAGCTCCAGCTTTCAAACATGGGGAGCATACCAATCAGAATAAACTCATTGACGAGTCTACTAAACCAAACAGCTCAGTTTCCCTTAACGGTTCACCTGCTGATTCTGACACCGCCAATGACACCGTTCCATCTGCGCAACCAGATACCACGCACCACGCATCTGGCACTCAACCAATTCTTCAACCACCCGCCCACCCGTCGTTACCGAGCTTTCTTTATAAGAAGGTCGATGACAGCCCAAGCTGGTCACCTTCTCCACTCCCTAACAACTATGGGGAGAGTCTTGATGGTCCTCCTACGACACACATACTCTTGGGGTGACAACGAAAAGATGATTCAGACGTCGACCTTTCCTTACGCAAGGTTGCATAAGCGTCATAACATTCTATCGTTTCACTACGTACGGAGCATGATAGCGAGAGGTTTCATTTTAATGATGCACATCCCAGGTAAGGATAACTGTGCAGACATTCTCACCAAGCATTGGAGTCACTCAGTTGTGTATCCACTGCTCAGGCCCATCTTCCACTTCTGTGGTAATACTGGCGACCTTCTCCAGGATGATGGAAGCATCATGTAGAGCGTGATGACCCTTCACGAGGAAACATGGGGAGTATTAAATTCCTTTCGTGACCAGAAGTACCAAAGCTACCAAAGGGTAGATTTCCTATGCGCATGAATCAATGAGTCCCGTATCCATCTAAGTAATCGATTCCCACGGCATATCGATTCCCACAGCGCATCGATTCCCGTCGCGCATAAACGGTGAGCAATCCCTGTCTTACGATATTGCCATTGTTCTTCGGTGAGCAAACTCTGATTTCATAAAATATCACACGAGCTACGGGAGCAATTCCTGACCTTAATGATAAACATTTTATGGAGTCTTCCGAACGGAACAAGAGAAGAAAACCGTTGGCATGTGATTCTCACACAATACATATACATGCATACAAATATATATGGTCAACGACTAATACATGTACGGAAATAATCAGCGAGTAATCTCAGCACTACGCAACAGCAGTTGCAACGTATTCATCTCAATAAAAGAGATATCTTGCATTTCGGCAAGATTTCACTTTATCTCATACTTTTAACATTCAACTGATTTATATCCCAAAATTCACACTAGTTGCTACCAACTACTTGTAATCTACATACTAAGGTCTGTCTCGCTGCAATCTGAATAAGTCACAGCAAGAGGAGATCTGGCGTTTCCCTAGTCTCGCCTGTAGTCCGATTATCCGTTGCCGAAAGTATCCAAACACAATTGTCACGCGTAGAGTACAATCGTTCGTCTACTAACACACTAACACAGCGTTGCTGTTCTTCAGAAGTCCTTGAATCAGACTCTCAACGAATCGGATTCAGAAGGAAAATAATACAATCTCACTCCCTCCTCCAGATTCCCCTCCAAGTGCTCTGTGATTACACTCCTACTGCCAAGCGTCAATGGCTTGCGACCATCCAGCTTGCCAGGAGACACTATGCAGTCCCTCTCCCTTCCCAGCAGCCGTATCGCCAGGAGGCTGCCTTGCTGAGGGCTTCGGACATTGGCTGAATGGATCCTAAAGGATGGGCCAAACTTTTCACCCAGCGCTTTCCCCAGTGCTTTTCCCAGTGTCTCCCCCAGTGCACCCCACATTGCTACAGTGTTTCACCAAGTGCTGCTCCCAGTGTCTCACCAGGTTCTGCACCCGGGCTGATTCCAGTCTCACCAGGTTTTGCCCCTCGTGATACTCCTCGAGCTGCATCAAGTTTGGCTTCTGGCGCTGCTTCCAATATATCACCATCTTCTGCACCCCAGTGCTTCTCCCAGTGTATGACCCGGTTCTGCACCCACCAGGGCTGCTCCTTATGCTGCATCCAGTGTGGTTCCTGGCGCTTGTCCCCAGCGCTGCTCCCACTGTCTCCTAGGGTTGCTCCACCCGGTGCCCTTCCTAGTTCTTCCCCCAGTTACCCACCTCTGCACACCCTGCGGCTCCCAGTATTTTACCCTTCCTCCTGCCTGTTTGTTGGTAGCTGCTCCCAGTTCGGATTATGCTACTGGTATCCTTCAACAGTTTTCACTTGTACTCTCCCTGCTTGCTTTCAGGATTCGTTTGACAAATTTGTCGTTCTACAACTTGGGGCTTAAACTCTCTTCGATTGAGGCGACGTTAAAGTCTGGATACAGACTGAGTAGTTTAGATCCACCTTCAGTGGTTAAAGTTACTTAAATACGTATATTATTATTATTACGTATATGTCAAAGACAAAATAGAAAAACCAAGGCAGGAACAACAAACGAAAGATTTAGAGCTTGAACTACTTCAAACATACCAACAGCAAAGTGGATACGATATGAAATGATGTCAAAAGGAAGAAGCAAAAACGAACCAAACAAAACGGAAGCAAAAATATAACATGACGGACACTCTTGACAAGAACCACAAGGACTACAAATATTACCTCGCAAAAGGACACAAATTCTAAAAGTAAATAACAGTAACAAAAATATAGTACAGCAGTTAGTACTTCATTTGAATCTAATGTGGGTAGCCGCAATAAATAGGTCTGCTGCTAAAATTGCATAGTACGAACAACATTATGGCAAATGCAGATAAAGTACTTTCTTATTAGTACGAAAATGTTTGTTGGCTTTTGATATTCGATAAACATAGTGTGAGTATTGTGAAAGCAGCGTAACAGAATAGATTGCTGGATACCAAAGATGAGTTTCGTGTGGAAAAACAAATAACAATCGAATCGAGAATAAATATTATTGGGGTGAGCATGAAACGAAGTTGTACAATACCAAAATTGGGAAGCACCACGAGAATGGGGCAGCAACTATCCTTGCAAAAATAGTCATACTTCAAATTGTTGGGTGCAAAAATACGTAGAGAATGTTTTGTGATGTGCGCAACAAAAGTTTTCAGAATTTTTTAAATACATTGCACAAATTTGACGCAACCATGAGCATCGTTTAAGTGACGAACCCGGATATTGGATGTGATAAAGAAACCTGAATATACGGCCCTTGAGTGATGGTAGTAGTACAAAACATACGAGTGGGCTGATGGTAGTACAAAAACCTAAAAGTGATAGTAGTACAATATCTACGCTGACAACTATGTGATAAAGGAATCCAGATATGAGGGGAAAACCTGGATACGCGGACTAAAAGAAACCCGGATATATGGCCTAGCAGTACAAAACCTATGCTGACAGGATTCATAGTAATAACTAAGGTTATTATTCATTTTTAGTATAATGAGTGATTCCCGGCAGTGATAAACTAGTAAAAGACCAAAGTAATAAAAACATATTCACTCATAAATTGAATAGATTTTTGGCGCACCTTGAGTGATTCCCAGCAGTGATAGTAAAGTAATAATCGACCAAAGTAATACAAAATATATAAGAGTGAGTAGATTGAATAGATTTTGGCGCAGCACCCAACGGACTAATATAGTTTATTAACTATCACTCAGAGCAAATTTGGAATTTGGAATCTCTAAATAAGAAGAAACAGTAACTGTCTGTTTAATCACTACCCACGCCACCTACCCCCTGCCTCTTTGGGCAAGCAAGGCTGGCCGGCGACGTTAAGTATTTTATTCAAGAATGGGTCTTTTGCTTGATCGTGATATATGGAATAAATGAGGCCCATAACATTTCATATGTACTCTTTTGAATGCACATACTGTTGTTACTCTAAAAATTGACCGAAAGGTATAGGATAATTGAAATTTAAAGAGAAGTGAGTATATCGTGAGATTGCTCTGTTATTGTACTATTTTGTGTAGTGGACCGGTATCCCTGTAATATTCGTGTTGTAGGGATATCTAACCGGTTCATGTGCAACTCGTCATAAGACAGAGAACACATGATGTGACGTAGATATCTTGATACTTGAACTCATTTTTATGTCTGGAGGTGTATAAGTAACTTTTCAAGTGTAGATTGGATATAATTCCTGTAGAACGTGCGTAAGTACAGTGCGTGTATTTTTGACCGACAGCACACCCCTTGATTCAACGCTTAGTGAAGGAGTGTTGAATTACAAGTCGGTTCTCCATCTTGTAGAACTCTAAAAAACTTAAGTATGAGCTTGGATATCGAATCGGAAGATTGTAATAGTAGAATTGAAAGATTGAAGCATGAGACATCAATGAGGAAGGAGAGGTGCTTGAGTATGTAGTGGTCGCGAAATCGATGGGAAGGTTAATCGGAGTTGGTCATATTGCCTTGGAATCGATTGGATGGCTAACAAATCATCAACTTGTAGGAGACAGTAGGAATCAATATGATTGGAGAATCCAATCGTATAAGTAGAGTGAGCAGCATTGAAGACGATTGATCGATCTTGGAAATGAATGGAGTCGGAGGGGATTCATATCTGACTTGGAAGGAAGAAGATCTATCAATTCCATAAACAAATATCAAACGCTGATGAAGGGATTGAATCGTAGAATCGAATCGTAACCGTAGTTCGTCTCAAATCAATTTGCTCGACGATGTAAAGGATTGATTGGGGGATCCAAATCGTCTTGTACAAACTTGATCGTAGAATTGGATCGCCGTTCACAATTGTACCGTAGAATCATATGTTGGTGCTGATCTTAGGAAGAAATGGAACATCGACAAGCGATTCGAATGTGGAGTAGAAGAAGGGATCGAAAGTCAACAGAGGGATCGACCATAGTATAAATCGAATCAAATTGGATACAAGACGGAATATTGATGCGTATCCTGGAAAAGGGATTGGGGAATCTGAATTGACTCATGGAAGCTCAATCAGTAGAGATTGAATATTGACGTAGATTGGAGAATCCGAATCGATTCATAGAAGCTCGATCGTAGATTGTCCTAGATTCAATTGTGGAATCATATCAAAGAGAAGAAGAGATTGCAGAGTCAAATGTTGACGAAGGGGACACATGTTGAAATCTATCAATGCCACACGGAGTATTGAGTTGAATCAAATGGTTGGAGATAAAACGGAACATTGATTCCTATCCTTGAAGAGGAGATTGGATCCAACGTAGTAGGATAGATGGATCGAGACAGAGGAAGACGCAAATCGTTTGATCGTAGATCAGATTGTAGGATTGATTGCTCCAAGCCGTAGGATAGAATCGTACATAGAGAATGGAAGAGCACAGCGACGTGTCGATGTTGGTAGTAGAACCAGGTTGGAAACAATCGATTGGATGGCTGGGGTTGCAGTGAAGAAGCGCCAGGAGACTCGTGTAGGGAAACTGGTTGTGGCAAGCGGTGGAACACCACAGATTGACTCTGAGGATTACATGTCCGTCGGAAGTTGGCTGGCGTCCCTGAGACGAGAGCTTTGACAGGGGTCGCGACAGCATTGGAATCAACCATTTTGGTAGTATCAGAAGGAATGGCCTCGCAAGGGGAAGGAACGATTGCGTTGACAATGGAGCTAGAAGGGGAGGACGTAGCGGGGATTAAGTCGGAAGGAGCAGGTGTATCAATAATAGAATTGTTTGCTTGGGCAGGAACTTGGATAGTCGGTTTGACCGGGGATTCTCTGGGCTTGACAGGAGGAATGCCCACACAGGAGGAAGGGACAGGAATAGGAATGGCATACACCTTGTCAAAGTGGTAGTAGGCTCTCCAGGTGGATTTGAACTGCCATTCTGTGATGACTACTAGGTCAATTCTGATGATTGGTTTGGTGGAAGCATGTGTGTTGTGGTGTGTAAGCGCCTCCTCTGCAGCCTTTTCCAATTCGATGGGTCCACGGACTTTCTTGGTAGCACCGGTATATGTGACGTAGGAGATGGTGCATCCAGAGAGGAGTTGGGTGATGTGCCCTTTCTGGCTGGCTGTCAAGCTGGGTAGGCAGTAGGTGATTGCGTTGACAACACTACCGCGGAGGTTGGGCATCATGAAGGGGGCTAGCACCTTGGCGTCTGCATTCTCCACAAATAAGTCTTCCACGTCGATATCATCCATCATTATCTGGGAGTAGACGGCATTCAATTGTTCATCATAGGGGCTGTTGCCCGAGAATCGGAATAGTATGCCGTCAATAGCGTTCCAATCAAATTGGTCAACCATGCTGCTTGCTTGTTGTGGAGTATTAAAAAGCTGTGTGTAGCAGAGACAGTGGATACACCCCCTGATTCACAAGCAGGAGGGGAAGGAAAGAAGTAAAGGTGGCGTCGAATCGATGCGGCGCGGCGTTGTCTGTGTCGTCGTCAAAAGCACAAAACGATGACCGGAGGGAGACGAAGAATTAACCGGGAGGCAGCGATCGATGACCGGAGGAACGGGAAAGAGGAAGGAGCAAACGTTCAAAGAAATCACCGAATGACCACAAGCGGGAAAAACGAGGGAGGATTGAGCGTTCGAAGAAAAAACCGGAGAAACAGGAAATAAAGAACCGGTGTCATCGGCAGAAACGGCGATGACCGGAGAGAACGTTCATCGGAGGGACCAAAGAACGGTCGCGGCGAAAGAAATAACCGGAGGAACCGAAGGAAAGGACCGAAGAAAGGGCCGAAGGAACGTTTGAGAACGGACGGTGATAACTAACCGAGGAAAGGGCCGAAGGAAGGAACCGGCGGCGTTAGTAGAAGGAACGATGACCGGAGGGAGAAGAAGAATTAACCGGGAGGCAGGGATAGATGACCAGAGAAACAGAAGAGACAAAAAAACGGCGTCCACGTCGGTGTCGGCGTTGGCGTTCGCTGATTAAAGCAGCAATGGTCGGAGGATAGTGATGAAAGCAACTATCGGTCGGATGAGTTGCAGTCTGTGGTTTAAGGAAGGGCGTAGCACAATCAAATGAGCGTCAATGGTCCTTTATGGGGATGATGGACGCGGAAGAAGATATGGATGCTGGATGATTGCAGTCGGCGTGTCCGGTGCAATGGGCTTTTAGTAAAGACGGCGGTGGTCTTTATCGTGTAATCGAATCAGAGAACTGGTGGTTGTGGATTACAACGTGGGCATGATGAGTACACCCCCTGATCCACAAGCAGTGAAGGAGAGGGGAAAGATGAGCGGGAATACGACGGGAGCGAGAGGTAAGAAAGAAGTACTACCGGCGTCGGAAGAAAGAACCGGAGGAAGGACCGAAAGCCGACCGTCGAATCGGCAAAGGAAGAAGACGGTGAAGAAGGATCTGAGAGGAAGAAGGAGCCGGCGGAACCAACAAAAGGACCGAGGGAAGGTGCGGTGGGCGTGTCGGAGGAAGGACCGAACGTGCGAAGAAATAACCGACGAGCGGAGAGGAGAATTAACCGAGGAAGATAGCGACCGTCGGAGAAGACCGTCGAATATGCAAAGGAAGAACCAATGGAGAATCGGAGGAATGAACCGAGGAAAGGACCGAAGGAACGTTCGACGGAGAAAGAAGCGAGGTTGGAAGGGAGTCGCGCAACAGCAGGCTCGCCACGATCTTGAGTAGATTGGAGGGAGATTGGAAGGGAGTCGCTCAACAGCGGGCTCACAACAATCTCTGCGCTGGGGGGAAGGCCTATCGCTCAACAGCAATGTCCTCTGGCTGTAACCGGTCAGTGGAGGTGCTGATCGGGCGGAGATAGGCTCTTAAAGTATACGCTCAACAGCGTGAGTTATAAGGGATCATAACCTGTTGTTACTCTAAAAATTGACCGAAAGTTATAGGATAATTGAAATTTAAAGAGAAGTGAGCATATCGTGAGATTGCTCTGTTATTGTACTATCTTGTGTAGTGGACCGGTAGTATCCCTGTAATATTCGTGTTGTAGGGATATCTTAACTGGTTCATGTGCAACTCGTCATAAAACAGAGAACACATGATGTGATGTAGATATCTTGATACTTGAACTCATTTTTATGTCTGGAGGAGTATAAGTAACTTTTCAAGTGTAGATTGGATATAATTCCTGTAGAACGTACGTAAGTACAGTACATGTATTTTTGACCGACAGCACATATGGGTTCCAAGTGTTTACTTATCGATCCGGTCTCTGACGATGCCTTGGTTTGAATAGTTCTTTAACCTGTTTCTGTTGTAGTATGCCCGAGTGGAATCGCTTTTACCATGCGTTGCTGGGTGACTGAAATATTTGATTTTTTGATTTTACTGATTCCGTTGGTGGAGTTTATTCTGTTTTATTCAGTTTGTACACAGTTAATAAAAATCTGGCAGTTGAGGCAGGCTGTCTCGACTGCCACATTATATTCAACAATAGTTAATATATCTATCATGTAGGTAGAAAGTGAATACATTTATTGCTTGTTTGGTCGCAAACTTCTTTTATTACTTTAGAACTGCTGGGAATCACTCAAAAATAACTCGGTTAATAAGTAGTACTTCGTACTTTCTAAAACCGCGCGCGCGCAGGTCTGTCAGAGAGTCTGACAACTGACCGATTCTGGTATACCGGTATAATTGAATGCATCGGAGAATTAGGTCGCAACGAAAGGCCCGAGAAATAGTAGGGCAATTTTAGTGAGAGAATGCGTTGTATTACTTATAAATGAAAACAATATACGGAGTAGAAGTCATAGTAATAATAAGATACGTACGAGCCTGCTAATTAGTGTTCCTAGTTTTGTATCTTGTTTTGAGATGAACCTGTTCGTACCGAGGACACCCAACCAACATCTGGGCATGTAATAAGTCCCCTCGTGTCTGTCTATCGTGTGATATCATACGGTATCGTACCGTACCGTACCGTACGTAATTAGGAAGTATTAGAAGTAACGGTAAGATTACCGTACATACCTGGCTTACGCACCCTACCGTACCGGTACGGTCCGATCACGAGCCACCAAAGTACGTACGGTACTGTACACCTCGTCTCTTGCACTATTATTATTGGTTATTTCAAACAAAAACGAAGCATATCCGTACCGTATATTTTTGATTGAATAAACGATATGTACCGTACCGTACCGTGCAAGTATCGTACCGTACCGTATCTTTCTTACGTAATTTTACTCGTAGCAAGCAAGTCCCGCACACACACACACACGGTGTTTTTTGTTTTAGTTTCGCACCAAAGACAACACGACACGACACGACAAGACTCGCTTTGCCGAAAATATTCCCGTAGAAACACCTAGAAACAGTACGAGTGCGAGTATACCGAGTACGTATCGTACACACAACACTACCGGTACGAGTACAAGTACAAGTACAAGTATGTATCGTAGTCGACGGTTCTCGCCAAGTTTGACATCCGAACTTTCAAAAAGAAGTTTGGGGAACAACCAACAACAATTATTCCTCATCTGCATAATTACTTCTTCTAATAATATTAACTACGAAGAAGAAGAAGAATAATATTACCGACACGGTAGTAAGATTAACTCGTAACCAAGACGATCGTTACTGTGTTACCCCTCTCCTTCCGTTTGGTTCTGTTGTTTCACAACCATCATTCGATAGCACCAAGCAATACAATACAATACTAACTACGGAGTACAAGTACGAGTACGACGTAATCTTACTCACAGGTGGTGTGACCAACGAAAACTCCTTTCATCTTTACAGTACTGCATTGTATTGTACTTTTATTGTATTCCATTCTATTCTATTCTATTCTACTCTGTTGTTTCCCATAGCTTTGACTGCAACACCACGATGGCTTCCAACAACAAGAGCAAGAGCAAGAAACAACATCAAGAACATCAACAGCAACTACGCCAAGCCTTCCGCCGCCGCGGTCATTCTGCTCTGGCTCGTCACAGCAGCAGCAGCAGCTGTTGCCAGCACCCACGCCCTCCCCTCCCCTCTCCAAGGCAGTACTGGTTGTGCTGGTGCCGATGCTGGTGCCGGTGCCGGTACAGGTAACGGTACAAGTTCTTCTTCTTCTTCTTCCATCGATCGAAAACATCCCATGGCCCGGAGCGTCTTTTACATTCGCCGCTGGGAGTGGGATATAATAGACAATACTGTGAATATGGATACTGTGAATATGAATATGAATACCAAGAATACGAACACGAACACGAATACGGATTTGGACACGGATTTGGACACGGATTTGGACACAAACGAGTCTGCTGCTGTGTGTCGGGTTCCCAAACCACCACCAACACCATCTGTACAATCGCACGATGGGGACTTGGACTTGGACGAAGCAGAAGAAGAAGAAGAAGAAGACGACGAATATGACTACGAATATGACTACGAAGAAGAAGAAGAAGAAGACGACGACGACGACGAACAAGAAGAGGACGCAGATGCAGATGCAGATGCAGTCGTCGAAGCATGCGACGCGGAAATCGACCGAGATCAAGACGAGTACTACTGCGAAATCGAAACCGAAATCGAAACCGAAATCGACCAAGAAGACAACAACAATAACGATTACGATTACGAAGAACACCAAGACGACAACAGCTGGACCCAGGCACAGATCCAAGAAATGCGTTCGGTCTACCAGCGCTACCTCGAGTCACTCGCCAGAACCTACGGTGCCGATTGGGAAGACGAGTACGAGCTGTCGGAAACCATGGAAACCATTTACGAGCGATACCTAGAGTTTCGAAACCGGAAACAGGAACACCATGGCTGAGAGTGGAGTGAAGTCGAGTCGAGTGGAGTCGAGTGGAGTTTCAAGAAACAAGGCGATTCAAGACGCCCCTCCCGACGATCCGCTGTGCCAGCACAACAGCTCTCCCTCAGACGAACGCGCCAACGGTCCATCCATCCATCCGCATAACGAATCGAATGGAATCAAATCGAATCGAATCAAATCGAATCGAATCAACTCAGTTCAACAGTACAGTACAATGCAGTACAGTACAGTACAATGCAGTACAGTACAGTACAGTACAATGCAGTACAGTACGGTCCACCCGAGTTCGGCCCGGATCGCCCACGGTACGGGGTACGAAATCCGGTGTGCGTGTGTGTGTGTGTGTGCGTGTGTGTGTGTGGCAACCCAAATCATTTGCTATCTAGTACTTGGTGTCGTTAGCTGCCACTCGTGCCCGATGGGAGTTGGAGTTGGAGTGGTTTCTGCTTCGAGTTGATGTAGTGGTAATAGCAATAGCAATAGCAATAGCAGCTCAGCAGTATTGATAGGAATGCACAACAGCGGATGGGCGGTGGGAATATTAATAATACCGTACGAGTACCTGCCGTATCTTTCAAAAATGATCGATTTCCGTTTTGAAACGAAACATCATCATCAACAAGTAACAACAACAGTAACAACAACAGTAACAATAACAATAACAATAAGAATTACTCCATCTCCTCTAGAAGCGAGAACCGAGAAATATCGAGTAATTGTGAAAAGAATTCACCGTGTAACGCATATTCGTACGAAAGTCATAAGGGCAATAACCCTATCCTTAAGGCTATTCCTGAGTGACTTTCGGCAACGACTTTTCATGTGGATTGACTCTTAGCGAGAGTTTCCCCATCAGCTCACTCTTTGAAGAATTAACAACTCTAAAACACTATCATGCCCTAAAATCTACGTACAACCTAGTACTAATTCTACATGATAAGGTACAATACATGTGATATTCCAATGAGAAGAATATCACGGTGAATTATACGGTAAAACAAAAGACCAATCGAAGATGGTTTTGCGTGTGTTTTGTGTCTTAAGGTTACATGTGTTTTGTATGCTAGAAATCACACAGCGACGACGAGAAATTTACCTGTCGGCCGATAAGTCCGCCTACATCTAAGATGATTATTCTACTCACTAAATCAATCGATCGAAAGGACGATTGCGTTTGTTTGTTACGACACACTTTCTTTAGTTTATCAGACCCACAGCACTCTACGAGCTGTGGAGGACCCAACGGCGTTAAAGAAACGCAGTTTGAGCTCGAAGACTAATCCGGATTAGCCTGATCAGCTACCGGCATAAACCCTCAACAAGGATGTAAAAGAGGCAGTTGCTTGTGGAGCCCTGGAATAGACCAACACCAGGGCGGTCTCCCTGAAAGAAGAGACCAAAGACCTGAACCGAGACGGTAGGCTCCATCCGGTTTCATGATCCAGCAAAACAAGCAAGGGAAAAGAAACTGGACGATTCAGCTGAACGAATCGCCCAGGTTGGCATCAGTTGAAAGGAATCAATATCCAATTCAAGAACACTGATCTTTCACTGAAAACAAGAGTGGCGTGAGCCAGAAGATTGAGCCTCAAGTATTCTGTGGTGGAAAACAAACCGGAATGAAACAGATTGCAAAGAGCATCTGCCCGCAAGGAGGAACAGATTGCGAAGAGCATCTGCCCGCACGAAACGAAAATCCAAAGATATGAGAACACCAAATCTCGAAGATCGAAAAGATCCAAAAGGAAAAGAGAACACTAAATTCTCAGGAAACAACAATCTTTCACCACAGAAATACAGAATGAGCAAATCCCAAGAAAGGATAGGAAAGCTCACAATCTTAAATTGCGACAAAAGCAAAAGCTCACACAAATACAGACAAACCGGAACGAAAATTCGATCCGAATAGTCAGAAAGTACAAACAAACCGGAACGAAAATTCGATCCGGATATACAAAATACAAAAACAGATAAGCGAATCACACTCGACAGCAGTCAACATCTACAACCATCTCACATCCAATCCTCGATTCGATTACACTCTCTTTACCCACATACCACCTTCGAATCGAATATTCGACCCCAGCTTCCATCGAATACTATTAGAATATCCTCTCCACCATGGTACGAACTAGAGCAAATGATACCAGTGAGGAAGAAAAAATGGAAGTGGATGATCCACAAAATCCTGATGAGAACAATGGAGGAGGTAGGGGAGATGACGATGAATTTGAAGATAGAATCATGCAAGTAATGGAAAGGGCCCTCGTTGACCCAGAAATGAACTCAACCATGAAGAGAATCATCGACCAAGAAGTAAAGAAAAGGATCAGAGCGATAAGAGATGCTGAAAGTAGGGGCGAGAACCCGGATGATGAGAATAGTGACAATGAAGAGGGAGACCAAAACGCGGATGCAAGGGCTGACCGACTCGCAAGGAGGTTGTCCCAACCCAGAATAAAAATCAGGGGATTCAACAATGGGAGATTTCTGAACCCAGAACAGCTCGCTTTCAGAAGCAGCTTGATGGACTTTGGTATCAACTACGAATCAGCTGAAGAAATTATGAGGGGAGGAATGTCCAATATTCGTGAAATTACAGACCTCAACAAGGAAAGCATAAAGTCATTCATGCATGGATTGAAATCAATCAGTCCAGACTGTCCTAATCCAAAAAGTATCCACTATGGTAACAGGCTATCATCAAGGCTTCTCACATGGGCGAATTGGGCACGATATCAACCATTGATTGGAGTCAAACCAAGAGCGATTGACTGGAACGCAAACCCAAACAATCTGGAACTGCAACAATTCAGAATCAAGATGATGGAGTCGAGCGTGAAATCACAGGAAAAGTCAACCCCACCTGAGTTAAAGGACCTTACGAAGTTCAGAGAATGGGAGGAAGGCTTTCGACAAAACTTGAGATACAGATTCAACTCTGAAGGTTTCCCAATCTTGTATGTGATAAGACCCCAAGAAAAGGAAGATGTTACTGATGAAGCCAGGTCTGGAACAGTCGGGAAAAGTCCAACAGATACCTATCCGACATGGAGTGACTACAATGAAAGGTGTGGTGTTTTGTCAGGCCACCAGTATGATGAAGATAACAATGCCGTCTGGAGATTGTTATGTGATGCAACAAGGAAAGGGCCTGGTTGGGAATATGTGGCACATTTCCAAAACACTGAACTGAACTCAGGAAATGCTAGAAATGCATTCATTTCGTTGATGCAGCATGCTTACACTGATACCAATATCACTATGGTTCTGAACAAAACCTATCAGGAAATGAAGGAATCACATTACACTGGCAATGCTAAGAATTATGATTGGAACAAACACAAGAGGAACTGGACTGCTTTTCATGGAACAATCCTGAGATTTGAAAAGAACCACAATGAAAGAAGATTTGTTTGGGACTTTATCAATTCAATCAGTGATGAGCGACTTGATGCTGCCAAGGCCGATGCAATTGACGAGAGCAAAGACTATCGTGACAACTTCAATGAATGTTTGATTCTATTCACCAATCGGCTTGGATTGAAGAAGCTTGCAAACGGAAAGCATAAAAGAGGTTCCAGAAGTGTGTATTCTGTGGGCACGACAAGCAATAAGAAGCAGAAAACAACTGGAACATTCACAGGAAAAGTTGAATGCAAGCCCTATCCAACAAGTGTTTATAAAACAATGTCAAAAGAACAGCGTCAGGAGCTTTACCAGATGAGACAGGCAAAGAAGAAAAGAAATCTCAAGGCTGCTAAGACCAAAAAGGCAAAGGAAGCTGAAAATGAAGGCGCAGGTGATAGCTTTGGATCAAAATCTAAGAAATGACATAATAACCGGTCACTAGAAAACAAATTGTTAAAAATGGTGAGCCGGTCATTATACAAGATGAATATCCCTCTAGATTTTGATGATGGAGAAAATGAAGAAGGATACTGCGAGCTAGACTCACATGCAGATACCACTGCCGCTGGAAGCAACATGATATTGCTAAATCCTGATCAGATCACAACACATGTTGATGTTGCGCCCTTTTCTGAAGAGTACAAGCCAATCAAGAAGATCCCAATTGGAAGTTGTGCAACTGCTTGGACAAATCCAACATCAGGTCAAGTATACATCATAGTGTTCCATCAAGCGCTGTACTTTGGGAACAAATTGAAGAACAGCTTGATATGCCCAAATCAAGTGAGGGACTGCAATTTCAATTCTGTTGAAGAGACACCTCGTCAGTTTGACCCAAGATCCAAGCATGGAATCACAATCCAAACACCAATGGAGGATGATGATCCGAAGAAAGTTTTTATAAAACTGAGTATGAGAAATGTGATTTCATATTTTCCCACAAGGAAGCCAACAAGAATGGAGCTTGATGAATGTCAACATTTGATTGCAACAAATGACACCCCATGGGACCCACATTCACTGAAGTTCAGGATGGCAGAGTTAGCAATTGACAATGGCGATCCAATTTCAGGGGACCAGTTTAGCGTTCAAGCAATGTCAACTGGAGACGCAAGCTCAGTTGTAACAGAACCAACTAGTCCAAGACTAGCTTAGAGAACAGGCATCCAAATCTCATGCAGCAATGCAAATTGATGAGATTGCACCAGGTATCAACCAGAAGAATGCTAACTGAATGTCAAATTGCAACAGATGGCAATATTTCTCATCGGATTTCTTCAGTAACAAATATTTCAAGCGCGCGAAGGGTAGACCAATTTTTGTTTGATGACACAGAATTTGACTTCATGGAAGTTACTGAAGATGAATCAAAACAAGCCCCTAGCTTGCAAGAAATTGACAATACACTTGAGAGAAGGTCTCTTGATAGAAGAAATCAATGGGGGCCATCAGTGATAACTATTGAAGGTCCAAACAAAGTTGATTGTGAACGATTAGCCAAGACTTGGAATATTAGTTTCAAAAAGGCTGAACAGACACTGTAAGTCACGACGCAGAAGGCACTCAGGAATTTGCAACTACCATTGATGAAGAGGCTGCCTACGCAGCCCTTTAGAAACAAGAGAATTGCACAAGGAACCTGGTACACTGATACGTGGCATGCTAGGAGCACCAGTATTATGAGACAAGAAAAATGTGCGCAGATCTTTACAAATGGAAATGGGTTTGAAGTATTTATACCAATACAGGACAAATCTCAGGCGCATCAAGGGTTGAAAATATTCATTCATGAAGTTGGAATCCCTGAGCATTTGATCTCTGATGGCGCACCAGAACAAGGATCTCCAAGAACCTACAAGACCCACTGGAATTCAATTGTAAAGCGCAACCATATTCATCAGACATTCATACAACCACATTGCCCATTTCAAAATCGAGCAGAACAAGCAATTGGTCATCTTGGGAGTGCAATCACAACCAAGTCAGCAAAGAAGAAGTCACCAAGGAGATTATGGTCATTTTGTGGTGAACTATGTGCTAATATCAGGCAGAGAACAGCATCAAGCAACCCTTCTTCAATGGGGAGAACTCCATTTGAATTGGTCCATGGCTATAGGCCCGATATTGCACTATACATTTCATCAGAATGGTATGATTTTGTGTTTTACTTTGATAAAGGTGATTCTTCCTCGCGTGGAGTTGAAAGATTGGGTCGATGGTTGGGCCCTTGTGGCAGTAAAATAGGTGGAGGTGATTGTTTTTGGATCCTGACCAAATCAGCAATACCAATATCCACAAATTCAATAAGGCCTGTCAAGGAATATGAATGGAGGGATAGAGATATCCTCAGAAGAATGGAAGCAATCGACAAATCAATTGAATCCAAGATTGGTGATGAAGTGAAAGACAGCGCGTCTTTCTTCCAGGAAAACTACCCAGAGCCTCAAATGGAGCTATTTGAGGACCAACCAGTGAAATCATCTGATCTGAAACTTGAAATGGCTGAGCCAGAGGCGTCAGTAGAAGATATTGATGAGCCAGATGAATATCTGGGGAACGAAGTAATCATTGAAAGAAATGATGAAAGGCTCGGGTGCATTGTCAAGGATAGGGTGCGAGATTTGCAAAACAGGCCAATTGGAGTAAGGAATGAGAATCCAATACTAGACACGAGGCTGTACAAATTGCAACTACCTGACGGCACCATTGAGGAATACACAGCGAATATTGTTGCAGAGAGCCTGTACAGTTCTGTTGATGATGATGGACGAATATTCACAATGTTAGATGAGCTAATTGATCATGAATGCGACAACACTGCTTTAACTGATGAGGAAGCCACAACTATAGGCAAAAATGGCCGTCAAAGCCATAAACCGACAACTAGGGGTTGGAGGATTCTCGCCAGCTGGAAAGATGGATCAGAATCATGGTGCAAGCTCAGTGACGTTAAAGAATCATTCCCAGTGCAATTAGCTGAATATGCTGTCAACAATAATCTTGAAAAGACACCAGCATTCAGATGGTGGGTGCACAAAATTTTGAGAAGAAAGGATCGAATCCTTAAGGCAGCCAAAACAGCAAAGTATTGGTTGAAGACTCACAAATATGGTGTTGAATTGCCACATTCAATCACACAAGCGCTGGCAATTGATAAGAAAACAGGCACTGATCACTGCTGGGAAAGAGCAATTCATAAAGAAATGACCAACAATATGGCTGCGTTTGAATTTTCTGATGATGATGTTATTCCAGTCGGTCACAAGGAAATAACCACCCATATGATTTTTGACATCAAGCTTGGATCCCTAACAAGGAAGGCTAGGTTGGTAGGGGACGGCCACAAGGTTCCTGCCATAGCAAAAGAGAATACCTATTCATCTGTTCCCAGTCGCGACTCAGTGAGAATATTCTTCTTGCTGGCAACGCTGAATGATTTGAAGGTTCTCTCAGCAGATATCCAAAATGCATATTTGACAGCCCCGATTAAAGAGAAATACTTTCTAAAAGCAAGAGCTAAAGATGGCTTTCCTCCACACCTTGCAGGATGGCCTTGCAAGATAGTTCGCGCATTGTATGGATTGCCAGTGGCAGGTGCATCTTTTAGATCATACCTCACACAGCATTTGAGGGATCTTGGATATTCACCATGCAAAGCAGATCCGGATGTGCACTTACGAATCGAAACCAGGAAAGATGGATCCAGATACTGGGCAATGCTCATTGCCTATGTAGATGATATCTTATGTTCTGGTGAAGATCCAAAGTTTCAGCTTGAAAACATTGAACGTAAGTTCAAATTGAAGGATGATACGATTGAAGAGCCAACTCTGTATTTGGGAGCTGATATTGGAAAGTTTTACTTTGAAGGTGATTCAAAACCAAGATGGTCATTATCAAGCACCAAATATACGGCGAAAGCTGTTGCAGCAGTCGAACAAGAGCTAGGAACGGAGAAATATGGCTACAAGTATCTACCAAAGTCAGCATCCAGTCCACTGTCACATGATTATCGACCGGAAATTGATATATCAGAGGAATTGAATCCTGAATTGCAAAATTACTATCAAGGTTTGATTGGAGTCCTCAGGTGGATTTGTGAATTAGGAAGGCTTGACATTGTAATGCCAGTCTCGCTGATGTCAAGGTATTTGGCTCAAGCAAGAAAGGGACATTTGAACCAGTTATTTCATATATTTGCATATTTGAAAAAATACAACAGGTCGAAACTGGTTTTTGATGATTCAGTACCAAGCGTGGACAAAAGTAAATTTCAAAAATGTGACTGGTCTGAATTTTATCCTAGTGCAGCTGAAGTCATACCAGCGGATATGCCTGAAGCTTTGGGAAAACATGTAACAATGAGTTGTTTTGTTGACGCTGATCATGCTGGATGCAAAGCAACAAGAAGATCTCATACTGGTGTTATTATCTTCATTAATAACGCACCGATCATATGGTTTTCCAAAAGACAGACAACAGTCGAAACATCAACTTTTGGATCTGAAATCATTGCTTTGAAAATTGCAATCGAATTGGTTGAAGGTCTAAGGTACAAGTTGAGAATGATGGGTGTTCCAATTGATGGGAGCACGAATGTGTATTGTGATAATGATTCTGTTGTCACAAATGTTACACGACCTGAAAGCCCATGTAAGAAGAAGCACAACAGCATCGCATACCACAAAGCGCGAGAATCTATTGCAGCAGGAATTATCAGAGTTGCAAAGGAACCAGGTTCAACAAATATTGCTCATTTGTTTACTAAGCTAATGAGTGGCGCTGTTTTCCGGGAACACTGTTCTCGATGCATGTGGTAAGTTTGTTTCGTTCTGAGCAAATGTTCGATCAATCGTTCGATTGAAGCAACAAGATGAGTTACGTTCGATCGCAGAACGGAAGAAAATGGATACTTTGATCCATGGATTACAATATATCAATCGGGCAAGGATCAGGGCAAAATGCCTTGATACAAGCCAGAATGAATGGCAAAATGCCTCCCCATTTCTTTTGATAGGGCCTCTGATGGTAGACTGGATACAGTTTGGTATTCAACATATGACAATGACTCACGATGAATAAGTTAAGTCATAGAATCCAGCCGCTTAACGGTTGGAGGATTTATGACTGAAGGGGACTGAAAAGAATTCACCGTGTAATGTGTATTCGTACGAAAGTCATAAGGGCAATAACCTTATCCTTAAGGTTATTCCTGAGTGAATGACCGGCAACGACTTTACATGTGGATTGACTCTTAGCGAGAGTTTCCCCATCAGCTCACTCTTTGAAGAATTAACAACTCTAAAACACTATCACAATAAAAATTACTCCATCTCCTCTAGAAGCGAGAACTGAGAAATATCGAGTAATTGTGAAAAGAATTCACCGTGTGACGCATATTCGTACGAAAGTCATAAGGGCAATAACCCTATCCTTAAGGCTATTCCTGAGTGACTTTCAGGCAATGACTTTTCATGTGGATTGACTCTTAGCGAGAGTTTCCCCATCAGCTCACTCTTTGAAGAATTAACAACTCTAAAACACTATCATGCCCTAAAATCTACGTACAACCTAGTACTAATTCTACTATGATAAGGTACAATACATGTGATATTCCAATGAGAATATCACGGTGAATTATACGGTAAAACAAAAGACCAATCGAAGATGGTTTTGCGTGTGTTTTGTGTCTTAAGGCTACATGTGTTTTGTATGCTAGAAATCACACGACGACGACGAGAAATTAACCTGTTGGCCGATAAGTCCGCCTACATCTAAGATGATTATTCTACTCACTAAATCAATCGATCGAAAGGACGATTGCGTTTGTTTGTTACGACACACTTTCTTTATAGCATCAGTTGTGATAGAGGGCAAAAGGGTTGGAATTTATCTATATGATGCTCATCAACTTTGTATCCATGTGTTGATCAACTCATAACAAAGACAATCGATGGATCGTGTATCGTGGGTAACAGCTGTAACGCACAGGCGCATAGTGATTAACCAGTGAGAAATCGTCGTGTTTGATGAGGGAGATAATTTGATGGGTTAAGGCACCTAACTATTGATAGGGAAGTTGCAGGCACTTGTAACGTTCAGTCAAAAGTGTCGTGAAACCAATTCATCGACAAGATGTTACATACGCGTGATTCCCCAACAACTCTGAATCTCGTTTGTGTGACGTTGTTGTTGCTACACTCTTTTAACAAAGACCTGGAGGATGGGGATGGTGGGTTTCATTTTTGTTTCTATTATTTCGTGATGATTCATTCATTCACTCACTCATTCCGATCGTTTTCCAATGTCGAGAAGCGCTTGTCGTCCGTATAATACGTGTAGCTTCTTGAATATACTACTATTCCCTTTGTATTGCCATTAACAATACTGGAAATGAGGAGCCCATTGAGATTGAGAAATTGCGACCATGCACTATTTGTTTCAGGCATCGAATTTAGTTCCAGGCCACCGGATCAGAAACAGTTGCCAGCAGGGTAGGAAGATATACGGTACTGCTGTGCTTAAAAATATTATGAGTTTGACATTAATTTCGAAAAATTGGATGAAATTACAAAGGGGGACCGGTGGAGTCCGGCCCACATATGCGCGTGATTCCCCAACAACTCTGAATCTTGTTTGTGTGACGCTGTTGTTGCTACACTCTTTTAACAAAGACCTGGAGGGTGGGGATGGTGGGTTTCATTTTTGTTTCTATTATTTCGTGATGACTATCACTCACTACGTTTGTGATAGCCTCAGTAGCCTACCTACTTGTAGTACTGGATGTGCAGTGTTTATAGTTCATAGGTGTGTTGGTGGGTTAAGCACTGCTAGAGGGAGATCCGGGAAGTGCCAGCCTGTGGCTAGTTTTTGCAGGCTGGTCCGGTCCCGAGTTGCTTTGCCCACACACCGGCGCACAGCTTTGGCTGTTAAGCCTTTTCTGCGGGCGGGCGTGGTGGGCCTTTTACTTGTTCTACTACTAATCGTTTTAGGAGCAAAAAGAGTGAGCTGTAGGCTTTGTTCTTGCTGGAGGAATCCTTTGCGGGCTTGTCGGTGCTTTGCCTGTAATTTGCTGCTTACAGCGTTTGCTGCTTACAGTTTGGTTGCTGCATGCAGTGAGGTGATCGTAGAGTTCGTACCTACGTTGGTGATACAGTGAGATCTTGCATACTCAAGGTTGTTCCTTGGTTTGTACGTCGTACGTTCCACGTGGCACTACCATTCCTTACATTCAGGTTCGCTACATCAACTATCACTCACTACGTTTGTGATAGCCTCAGTAGCCTACCTACTTGTAGTACTGGATGTGCAGTGTTTATAGTTCATAGGTGTGTTGGTGGGTTAAGCACTGCTAGAGGGGGATCCGGGAAGTGCCAGCCTGTGGCTAGTTTTTGCAGGCTGGTCCGGTCCCGAGTTGCTTTGCCCACACACCGGCGCACAGCTTTGGCTGTTAAGCCTTTTCTGCCATTGGGCCATAGGCTACAGGGTGGGAGCTGGCTGAGGATGAACCTGGAGGGGACAAGGAGGACAGTGAGGGTGGGAGAATCATCATGGAGGATTCAGAGAGGAAGATGCCCCAGAGGGGGATCAGAGAGAGCTGCCAGGGGGAGTGGGGGCCGAGGCCGGCACCCATTCCTCAGGCAGGAAGGAGTATGTTCCATTGTTGAACATTACAGAGGCAAGATTCTTGAAGATGGGGAGGGACTGTTGATGTAAGTATCTCATCATGCAATCACTGTGCCATCTCGCGAGGAGCTTGATGACATTAGAATCACATTTTCCCTGGAGCAAGGCCATATCGCCTCCCGCGCGAAGGGACCGGGCAGAGATAGCTGCCGGGGAAATGCCAGTGGTATGGTAGAGGGTCTGGGCATAGACTCTCATGGAGGCTGTGACCGATGCCGCTCAAACTAGGGTGAGAACCCCATTGTCAAAGTAACTGGCAAGCTTGAGGGATGGGCTGAAGGGGTGGGTGCTAGTGCAGCGGCGCCTGAGATGGAGTATCTGGCGAGCGCATGCTGCCACAGGGCAGCAGAGGGAGTCCCCACTTCGTGCATGAGCCACTACTTCACCCTTGTCCCCATTCTTCTGTGTGGTGAAGGTGAGGGTAACAGAGGTAGCAGCAAGGAGCTCATGTTCAGGGCCATCATGGTGGACGATGCTGAAGCCAAGGTAGAAGGAGACCTCCGTGAGGTGGAAGGCTTGATCATCCCTGGTAGTACCAGTGTACTCACCAGGACGGAGGCAAAAGAAGAAGGCTATGCAGATCATGTTAGCAATAGCCTGCCGGGAAGGGGAAGGGTAGTCATGGTATGCAAATCGCAGTGCATGCATGACAAGGGTGATTGGGACTGGTTTGACCCTGCACGGGGCGGGGTCAAGTTTGGCATAGGCCTTGAACTGGGCAGTTAGCCTGAAGTCAAGACTGCCTGTTGAGTTGGTTCTGGGGTCTTTGGACCCCAAGCGGGTCAGCGTCTGGCCCACTGACCTGAGGGTGTCCGATACTGTGCGAGATCTGATGGGCTTGCGGCTACAGGATAGCCTGCCATCATGGAGGCGCTGGGCAAAGACTTGGAGGATTGGGATTGGATCTGTAACAGATTGGAGGGTTGGTTCAAAGCCTTGAGACAAACAGAATTGAACCCATTGATTCCAATGGGCATCCTTTCGTTTGGCATAGAGTTCAGTGACTGAAGCGCGCATGGTCTTCTGGATAGAGCCAAGGTCAGAGCAGAATGCATGGCAGGCTTCAGGGGACATAAGATCCAGGGCAAGTCCTGGGGGTAGGTGGTGTTGAAATGAAGGAGCAAGGCAGCGTCAGAGAGGGATGAGCGAGAGAGCAAATCAGCCAGGTGATTCACTGGGCCAGGGATGTAATCCCGGAGGGGGACATATTGGTCGAGACGCTGGTGCAGGGACTGAATCAGAAGGAGGTAAGCCGCAGGCCCAGTAGTAGTGGTGGCGCCTTTGCGTTGCCAGTAGACAGTCGCTGTGTTGTCATAGCAGTTGTGGGTGGTTCTGTATTGGACACAGGCAGCATGGGCAAGGATATATGTGGGCAATGGAACCAGCGAGCTCCAGGTCACTGTTGGTAATGGTGCCATTGGGGTTGTCAAAGGTGAGTAATTGGGAGGAGACCCAGTTGGGGAAGGCATGTCGCCACAGGATGGGTTGGATCTGACCATCAGGGAGGGGAACAAAATGAATTCCCCCCATACCATCCCCAGAGGCATCACAGGCGCCCATGGTGGCAGGGAAGGGGTCCGGCACCAGTTCTGCAATAGAAGTTGGTCAGTTGGATAAATCAGTGGCTAGCCATTGGAAGTCTTGAAGGAAGTTGTGGACTCGCTTGGTCAGCCGGATGCGCTGCCTGGCCTGGGTCTTGGTGTCGCAAGGCTTCTTGGAGGATGGAGAAGAGGCCAATGGAGCCAGGGATGGCAATAGCCATGGAGCGTAGTTCCCCCAGAACTTGGTGCCATTGTTGGGTGGGGACATGGCGTTGGTGGGGAGTGATGGAGTGCAAGATGTCGTGTAGCCAGGCTACTCGATGGGGAGGAAGGCTGATGATTTTGTTGATGGAATCAATGAGCCAGCCAAGGATAACTTTTTTGGTGGTCCAGGTGGCATCCCCTTGGAGCATTTTCTTGAGGGAGGCTGGTTCCTGTCTGAATGGGCTGTCGGTGGCCGCAAGGGGCCGGAAAACCCTGTCTAGGGATTGGAAGAGCACTCGCTTGATGGCGCGGCGAGTCCATTGGTTGCCTTGAGCAAGGCCACAGAAGTCATCCACATAGACATCCCAGTATCGAACAGGCTTCTTGCTGGGGGTGGAGCTTTGGGTGGCCTCGGGAGGGGCGAGGGTGTTCGCTGGGACAGTTGGGGGGGGGCGGTTGGAGATGGAGCTTCAGAAGGAATATCCAGGCGATGTGGCAACTGTCTGGCCTGTGCGAGCCCTTTGGAGAGAGTGTCGTTGGCCAGGTCAGCAATTGTTTCAGTGAAGGCACAGAAGTTGGGGGGGCTAGATGTCCACCCCATAGGGTTGGTGAGGGGGATGCCCACAAGGGGGAGTTCCCCGTTCCTGGCAGGGAACAGCACACCCAGTTTCATGGTGTCTTTTGGTTGTAACTGGACTCGGTAGAAACCATCTGCGAGGTCAATTTTGGACATATACACTGGACCAAACGTGGTGTTGGCGTGGTGCAGCTTGTGGAGGAGCCGGTGAAGTGTCCGGCCAAATTGCATGGCTTCTGCCGGGGCTAGAGGGATGGTGTCTTGGTTAACCTCAGAGTAGGTGTAATCCGAGATCATTCGGGGGCGCCTGCCTCGTTGGGGGACTAGCCCCAGTGGACTCAGCCGGAGGTTTGGAAGGTCTTGGATGAGGCTGGCTGGGAGGACAGTCCATTGCTGCTTGTCCATCATGTCGGCATATTCTTCGCGAAGGAAGTCGATGCCCAGATGGGAGGATTGGTGAGGCCCCCTGGATAGGGCGGCTGCAATCTTGTCAGGGGTCCAAGGGGGGCCTGCCATGGCTGCCGGGGTGCCCTCTTGTCGAAAATGGTGCAAGAGGTGGCTGGCTGGGTGGGGGATAGTACTGACATCTGGGTGTATGTCACCTCGGCCTCGGATGGTCCGGATGAAATCTTCCCAGCTTGAACTGGTATTGTAGGCGTTGATAGCCTTGGTGATGTGCAGGTCGAGCCGGTCGACGGCATATCGGGGACGCGTGGGGCGGGGTGGGGAGGTTGGCGAGTCGCTGGGGTTAGTAGAGCCAAGTGTGCGGCCGGGTGGGCCTAGCACGGGTGGACCCGGAGGAGGAGGACCCCAACCGTCGTTGGGTGATGGGCGCCCCAACGTCGGGCCGGGGCTCAGCTGTCTGCTGGAAGGAGGAGGAGGGTCCAGACCGTCGTTGGGGGATGGGCGCCCCAGCGTCGTGCTGGGGCCCAGCTTGGAGCTGCTGGATGGAGGAGGAGGAGGAGGACCCAGACCGGCGTTGGGGGATGGGTGTGGTAGGAGGGGAGGACGCGGCGCGGAGCCGGGTGGGAGGAGGGGTGGAGATGCCAGCGCGCTGCACGGCGTGCGGGGTGGAGCTGTTGGGGGGTCAGAAACCGGGGGGAGAGGAACAACGCGAGGGTGGGGCTTACCTAAGTCAGGGGGAGGGGGAAGGGGAGTTTGGAGGGCTTCGAAGCTAGAGGAACGGAGGGCGGCGAAGCGAGAGGGAGGCGCCGGGGAGGAGGAAGGCGCCGAGGGTGGAGTGGGGAAGGGGGGGGGGGGGAAGGCGCTGAGTTGTGTCGATTGGGGAATGGTGGGTATTGGGATGGGGTGTGTTGAGGTCCCCCGTGGCAAACAGCTTGAGAGGGGGCGCGGCGCCTTGTTTGTGGTGGCGCTTGCCGGTGAATCAGGCTGCATAGGCCTCTTGGCACCACTCCCAGAGCTGGTCTTGCTCCCCGGATGTGATGGGGGAGTGGTCATAGAGGTGTCTGCACCCAGTGAAACAATTGCCCCGGATGTGCCAGGAATGGCAGCGTTCCTGGCCATCCGGGCGTTTGATAGGGGTCTTGCCTTTGGTTTTCATGGCTGAGATGACAGACCTCATGGTGTTCTTTGTGATTCTGGCGCTGATGGGATTGGAGGGATCCGAGAACCGGGAGTCTCTGGTGGGGTTGTACAGCTGGTCTTGTCGAGGACGGTTGCCTCCCACTCCTAATTGAGCGGGAGGGGCGCCTGTTGCAGGGGCGCCCGTTGCAGGGGCGACTGGGGTACTAGGTTGCTGGAGTGCTCGCAAGGCATTGACGTTGGACACATTTGGGAGCCAGTTGAGGTTCTGGGTCATTCTGAACCTGTGGATGTCTTCCCCAAAGTCTGGGGAAGGGAGGGTGGTGTCTGCTTCCCATTGCTCTTCTAGCCACCCGCGGATGCGGACCTGGAAGTAGTACACCACTATTGCAGGAGTGATCCGGTCGCCTAGTTCATCTGCAATGGCCCTTCTGAGGGGCATTTGTTGCCACTCTAGCCGGGAGAGACCACGTTGGTAAGACTTCACCACATTATGTGTGGCGCCTAGGAGGGTGGCTAGTACAGCCAGGTAGCTTTTCAGCTGAGTGGTAGCCTCGGTCCAATCGAGGGGGATGTAGGCTTTGGTCTTTTGCAAGTCTAGGGAGTCCTTGAGTGAGAGGGAGTTGCCGTGGGTGGAGATCATGGTGTCATACGCTGCTACATTAGCAGCCGCTTCATGTTCCCGCTTTAGGGTAGCGGCTGATCCTCCTGGAGGGGTGAAGGCTAGAGGGAGTATGCCGTCTGCTACATCAAAGGGGTCGGTCCCATAGAAGTTGCAATCTTGGAACCTCTTGAGTACTGCTGTGGTGATGAGTGGCGCCTGGATGCCAAGGTTGTAGGCATCTGTGGCCACTTGACTTTGGAGGACCATGTGGGTCTTTTCATGTTTGCTCTTCTTAGCCCAGGCTGTGTAGATGGGGGGGAGATCGGCTTCAGTTGCTTTTCCGCAGAGTAGTAGGAGTCTTTCGGTGTAAAGGTTCCCCCACACTTCCCTTACAGAGTGCAGCTTAGAGGACGCTTGTTGTCTTTGGTCCAGAGACTCGCTCAGTCTTAGTTGCTGGTCGGTGAGCGCTGAGAAGGCTGCTGTGAGGGTGGGGTCTGCAGGCGCTGAGCCTGCTAGGCCTGGGAGGTCTCGGAGGAGGACATTCTTCTTCATGTAGGCCCGGAGGTTGGCCTCCGCCCGAAAGGAAGGTCCCGGTTCTAGGAGCCGGATGGCCCCTAGAAGGTTGGTAGGTTGTGTCCCCACTGCTCGAAGTGTGTCTAATAATGGTTTACAGACATCCCCCAGCTCTTGCTGGTGGATGTGAGGATGGAGGACTTGGAAGGCCTGCTTTGGGGTGAGGCCCCTGCACAACACCAATGGGACGAACTCAAAGGGTAGAAAACACACCTTGTGAGCCTGGAGCATTTCAGTGTGGGCAGTCCCTTCAGGAATGGCGGGGATGTAATCTCTATCAGGGTGTTGTGCTATGGTGGCTTCATGGTGAGCTAGAAGGTACACCCGGCTCGCTGCAGCCCTGGACAGCAGGGCTGCGTCCACCTGCACCAGCTCCCCCTCTTGTCCTTCTACATCATCAATATAGCCAAAGGCTCGGCCCCGGTTGGCTGAGGGCTGGGTGATAGTCCCTGGGTAGCGGCGGAGGCCATGGATCACCCGTAGATGATCCACTCCCGCAGCATCTTCTTGGAAGATGCCCAAGCCACCAATGGCTTGGGCATTGAAGATATCCAGCAGGAGGGGGAGAAGCCGGTCCCCATCAGCTTCATTGAAGAGAGTGTAGATGGCTTGGTAGATGTCATGCCTAGCAGGGGCTTCCCCAAAGGGGCCGTCCCCTTGGAAGAACTCCCTATAATTCATGTTGGGTGGTAGTTGTTGTGTCAATAGAGTGGAAGTGTCAAGCTTGTCGTCGTCGTGTGTTAGGAGGCGTCAGGAGTGGCCCGATGGATGTCCGGAAGGTTGTTGTTCTGTTGAGGATCGTTCCCGTACACGGGTGTTCGCCGCAGAAGGTGTCGGTTCCGGGGAAGAGCCGGGGCCGGGGTCAGTGCCGGTGAAGCAGGCCGGTGTCGGTGCCAGGAAAAGGGGGGAGACGCGTTGGGCCTCGTGGCTGGTGATCCTCACGTGGGGAGGAACAGACCAAGATAGGCTTGTACGGGTACAATAGGGAAGACTATTGGACCTGGACATATAAACCTTTTACTTATTCTACTACTAATCGTTTTAGGAGCAAAAAGAGTGAGCTGTAGGCTTTGTTCTTGCTGGAGGAATCCTTTGCGGGCTTGTCAGTGCTTTGCCTGTAATTTGCTGCTTACAGCGTTTGCTGCTTACAGTTTGGTTGCTGCATGCAGTGAGGTGATCGTAGAGTTCGTACCTACGTTGGTGATACAGTGAGATCTTGCATACTCAAGGTTGTTCCTTGGTTTGTACGTCGTACGTTCCACGTGGCACTACCATTCCTTACATTCGGTTCGCTACATCAATTCATTCATTCATTCATTCACTCACTCATTCCGATCGTTTTCCAATGTCGAGAAGCGCTTTTCGTCCGTATACGTGTAGCTTCTTGAATATACTACTATTCCCTTCTTATTCGCTCCGTGTTGGTACGGTATTAGAGGTATGTTCGAGAATACAGATAATGACAGTGACAGTCACAGTGACAGTCACGGTGATTACCGCCACTTGTATCGGATTGTCCAATTCGTATTGTATTTCTGTATCGGCTTTGTTGTCCGATCCTACGGTACAAAATATAGTAAGCAACTGAAATCCTAACCACATTCGTACCGGCCGGCACACGTTCTGTATGCACACGAAGTACTGTCGCAGTGCTGTGACAGCAATCATGAAAGTAATGTAATGAGACCTGAAAAGTAGTACAATAGTAGTTGTAGAATAAGTACATAGTAGTAAAACGAAATCACTCGATCACGAATCCGAGTTTTTTATGGTGACCAACAGTTTGGGTGGGATGGCTTTGGTTCGGTTCGGTTCGCTCATTCCCGAATGGGGTGGGGATCGTGTCGAAGCTAGCCCTCGGAGTGGGACGTAGGACTCGTTTCAGTTGCCGTTGTTGCCACTCGTGGCGGGAGTTGCAGCAGCCGTGGCAGCGGTCTCGTCCTCCTTTTCGGCTCGTTCCGTGTGATGATGATGGTGGCGGACCAGCGATGCTGTGGCCGTGGACGTGGACGTTGCGGAAGAATCGTCCTCGCCAAGCAAGACCTTTTCGAACTTGTGGCGCTGCTTCAATCGTCTCAGGCGGCGCTCCTCGACCGTCAGCGGGCCGCGGTCCTCGGCCTTCTCGTCAGGCGATGACAACGAGGAGGAGCCACTGCTGCGTTGTTGTTGTGGCCTTGGCTTGGAAACGGTCCCGCTCTCGTTGAAGTAATAGCTGTCCTCGAGCCGGAACGATGGCGATTGCGTCTTCGTCTGAGAATTGCTGGTGTTGCTTTTCAGGGGTTCGTCCTGGATGATATCCCGGAGAATTGTGGATACGGTGTCTTCCGCGTCCTCCTCCTCGTCTCCCGGTTCTAGAAGCGGCGAGCCGCGGGAGGTGGTAGTTCGGTAGTTGTCTCTCTCCTCTTCCATGGCGCGGAAAAAGCCAGAAATGGTTTCGTCCTCCTCCGCCTCTGCCTCATCGCGATCGTCATTTGGTTCCAGAGTGGATCGATGGTTTGTGGACACGGTGTCGACCGCGTCGTCCACCTCGTCTCCCGGTTCTAGAAGCGGCGAGCCGCGGGAGGTGGTGGTTCGGTAGTTATCTCCCTCCTCTTCCATGGCGCGGAAAAAGCCAGAAATAGTTTCATCCTCCGTCTCTGCCTCCTCGCGATCGTCATTTGGTTCCAGAGTGGATCGATGGTCCTCCACCTCTCCCCGGTCCTCCCACGCTCCGTTTTCGTGTTGTGGTTGGTCTTCTCGTTCTTCTACCTCCTCCAGGGTCTTGAGGTAGGCCGAGATGGAGTCGTCGGTCATCGTTTCATCGTCGTGGTCTTCGCTGGGATCCAGCGGGATCTTGGTGTTGTCGGCCACGTCCACCGACCCGTCTTCTTCGTCTCGGGACGACGATGATTCACTCTCGGCCTTCGTCTCGGCCACGTCCATCTCTCTGAGGAACGCAGAGATCAAGTCGTCGTCGTCGTCGTCAGCTTCGTCAGCTTCGTCGTTCTCGCAATCGTCGCTGGTCTCCAGAGAGGGTAATGCCAATGCTGATGCTGTCTCCGTAGTAGCAGCGAGCTCGTCGTTGGGGTTCAACCAGACGCTCGTTTCGGAACGATCTTCGGTGTCATCTGCGTCGTGAGAGGTTTCTTCTTCCTCCTCCTCCTCGTCATCCTTCTTCCCCTCTTCGGTGTCGTCTCGGTCGTGACAGGTTTCTTCTTCCTCCTTCTCACCATCCTTCTTCCCCTCTTCCTCCTCTTCCATAGAATCGAGAAATTCATGGAGGTCTTCGGCATCATTGGTGGTGGTTGGGTGTTCGTCAGTGCTTTCCGAGAGGCATTCACTAGCGTTACCGCCCGTTTCGTCCTGGGGTTGCCTGGTTTCTGTTCCTTCGGGAACGGCTTCTGCTGCTGCGCTCCGGTCTTCTTCCACCCGTCGTTGCTGTACTTCCTCTTGGTCGTCGGGGGAGGCCCCAGTTTCGCTAGCTGCCGCAAATTCTTCGTCTTTGTCGTTGTTGGCGTACTCGTGTTTCTCTTCGTCTTCTATTTCTGCTTCAGCGGTAGCTTCCTTCCAGGCGGTTTCGTCGAGCGGTTCGTCGTCGCCCTTCCCGGATGATTCGTCTTCCGTCGAGGAGACCCGTGGATCTATATCACCGTCTGAGTTTGTCCAGACGGGAGTTGTTCCCTTGCCGTCGTTTTCTTCCCGGACTCGGGTATCTCTCTCTTTTTCTGTTTCTGTTACATCCCTGCCGGCGGAGGAGGAAGCTTCGATGACGACGACAGTTTCCTCTTCTTCACATTCTGTAGCATAATCGTTGGATGAGGTTGTGGTTGTGGTGGATGGCGCGACTAGTGCTGCCGTCTCGTCGTCGTTGGTATGTGTCGTTAGTTGATCGTTGGCGGTGTCTTTCTTGGAACGTTCGTGGTTCGAGGATGCTGCATCGGACGATGGAGGCTGGGGAAGGGTTTGTTCCGTGGTATCGTACTGCTCCTGCTGCTGCTGCGGTTCGGGGTCGCTGCGCGCTGGCTCGGTTTCGGTTTCCCGCTGCTGTGCGTCGCCGGAATCGGCTTTGCTTTTGGAGGATACCGGAGCGCTGGAAGCAGCGGTCGTTGCTGTCGTCGTGGACGAATTGCCCATTTTGGGGGTCGGGAGGGACCGCTTATGCCGGCTGGAAAAGTCGACGTACTGTTGTCGGCTGCTGCCACGGGGAGTCGCAGTAGCACCGAGCACTACGGCAGAGACGGAGAGCATGGCCACCGACTTGACCAGATTGGCTGGGGTCGAGGCATCGGACGTCAAAAAGGAATCACCAGCTGTAGCAGCTGTAGGAGGAGGAGGAGCAGCAGCAGCAGCCGAAACTCTGCGGGGTGATGCTCTGCGGGGTGACTCTTTGGCCTCCACGGTGGTCATCGTCGCCATCGTCGACAGCGACGGAATCGCGTCTTCGTAGCAGTCCTTGAAGGAATCCGAACCGGTGGAAAACACCGTTCGGGAGTCGTCGACCCGGCTCGCGCAATCCTTGAACGACTCGGCACCGGTAGTCTGGACCGAATACACGGTCCGGGTGTCGTCCCGGTCGATAATAGCCCGGTTCACGCAATCCTTGAAGGAATCAGCTCCGGTGGTTTGAACCGAATACACAGTCTTAGTATCGTCCCGATCGGTCACAACCCGGCTTACGCAATCCTTGAAGGAATCGGCTCCGGTGGTTTGAACCGAATACACGGTCCTGCAATCGTCCCGGTCGGTTGCGACATTGGGAAGTTCTTCCAGTTCCTCCGACGTCTTGGCCAGTGACGTTCTTCTGGTTTTGACGCAGATGACCATTGATTCCTTGTCCGTGAGGGATTCCTCGGAAGTGGAGAGAGCCGGATCCGTCAGTTTCGCCGTGTCATCGGTTTCGTTGGATCGTGGGCTTCGAATGACCTTTTGCTGGAGGTCCGGATTTGATTCGGGATCCAGCTTGGGTTTCGGGGGAACCGCATCGGCCACCGGAGACAACGGAGCGAGGAGTTTCCGAACGTGGGCACTCGGATCGTGCTTAATTTTGTTGCCCCTGGGGTCTTTGGTGGCCCGTGACTGGGCGTGGCTTTGGTTGTGATTGTTGTACTGATGGTTGTTGTCGTGATGGTTGTTGAGGGACGCGTTTCGAATAGCATCCGCCAGGGTGTAGTCCATCGGAATCTCGTGGGCCATTCTGCCAGAGACGTCGGGACGGTCGCCGTGGCTGCTGTTGCTCCCGCATCGGCTATCGCTTCGGCTATCACTTCGGTTGTCGTTTCTGCTATCGCCTCGGCTATCCCCACGGCTCTCGTGGCGACTTCTCTGGAGGCGGAGCATCGGCGGACGCTCGTCGGTGAGCTCGGATCCCAGTGTACCGACTGCGGTGGCAAATCCACTCAGATCGTCGTCGTCTTCGTAGCTGCCGTACGGTCGCTGGTAGATGCTGTTCTTGTTGTAGTCCTTGTTGTAGTCCTTGTTGTAATCCTTGCTGCTGGTCTTGCTGTTGGTCTTGCTGTTGGCCTTGCTGTTGGCCTTGCTTTTGTTCTTGTTCTTGCTCTTGCTCTTGCCCTTGTCATCCTCGTCATCGTCGGCTACGATGGAGTTTTGTCGCTTGATGCGATGCGCGCTTCCCGACTTACTTCCACTTCTGCCGGAATATTTCCGGTCGTCTTCCTCGTACGAGTTCGATTCGGAGAGATTGATAGATCCCGACGAGCAAGCCGCCTTGTCCAGGAATCGTTCCGACACGTTGTAGACCGATTCGACGGTTTCTTTCACCATTTCGAGCCATTCGGCGGGTTTGAATGCGTCGGCGGAAGGAGACGGATATCCCCACCGAAGATTGTTTGGAGGCGAAGAGGGCGTCGACGCCCTCCTGGTTTTCGATTTTCCCGATGACGATGACACCGATTGCATGCTTTTCCTACGTTCTTTCTCCTTTTTCTTAGCTCGTGCTGCCTCTTGGGACTTCTTTCTCTTGATGATCCCACTGGATTCCGCACTCTCGGCATTTGGAACCTCTTCGGTAATAACCTCAAGGCGTCCACCGGCAGCTCCTCCCAGGATGTGGCGGTGGCTGTTTGTGTGCACCGATTGGTCCTCATCTTCGTCAGAGGGACCTCTTCCAAATTGCCCCGCCGTCGTGTCCGCGGCGATGCTCTCATCAGCGTCGGCGGCCCTGGACGATTCAGGAGACAGGCACGGCGACCGCAGGACGTGGTCCGAATAGGTCATGGCGGATTCATTGAGGGTCCGGGACGAGGGCGACGATGCACCACCGACGTAGTGGTGGTGGTGGAAAGATCGGGGGAAGTCGCGATCGGAATAAATATTTGAATGCTCGCTCGGGGTCAGGACCGAAATGCTGTGAGTGGTGACACTTGGAGTAGTAACACTGAGTGTTGCCACACTCTGCGTCGCAACACTGTACGTTGCCAAACTCTGCGTCGCAACACTGTGCGTTGCCACACTCTGTGTATCAACACTCGGAGTTGCCACCGACACAAAGTAGCTATCATCGATAGATACCTCATCGTCCTCATTTTTGTTGGGGGTGGCGGCATGATCGGTGCTGGATTTCGCCGTCATTTCGTTCTTGGCATTGTTGCATTCGGCGACGACGGAATTAACGTACTGGGTGGTTGCATGTGCCGCTTTGGAGGTGTTGTGGTGGAGAGCTTCCGCCAGCATTTGTTGCCGGAGCTTGAAAGTCAATCGCGCAGCAAACCACTGCTCCTTCATTTGTTCCAGCCGGTCCTTATTGTGGAAGCTCCGTTCCTTTTGGTGAATGACCCGGGTTTCGGCCGCTTCGAATGCTTGGTCCAGGGCATCCAGAGCGGGGAGGTGTTCGGGGTTGGCATCTGCTCTGCTGTGCTGCGATGCTTCTTTGGCTTCTTGGTTGGCTTTCTTCTCCATGTTGGCAAAACATTTGTCGAAGGTTTCGACGCGGTCCAGCAGCTCACTGAACTTGGTGGCCGCATACACCACGGGAGTTTTGACCAATCGTTCGTTTGCTTCTTCGCACCCCTCGGGGAGCTGTTGGAGGTCGTCACATCCCTCGGGGAGTTGTTGGAGGTCGTCACATCCCAGAGGGCATTTCTGTTGGTTCTTTTGTTGTTTGCGTTTGGAATCTCTCTCTGGGCAGGCCAATTCTTCCAATTGTTCAAAGACCGGATCGTAGCGCTCGAGACGATTCAGGAAGGGAGTGAAGACGCGAAAAAATCCTTCTTCTATCTCTTCCGTGAGCTCGTCGCGATTGGCCAGTTGTTTGCCCTTGTGGCATGTCTTGCGCTGGAGACCCTCGAAAAATTTATCCAAGAGATCTTCTTCTTCGTCTCGGCTCAATGCTCGAATGACAGACGAGTCGTTCTTGTCACAATCGGTCTTCTTCTCCTTGGCATTCTCGCTGGACTTGAGTGTCTTCTTTGTGTTGGTAAAGCCCAGAATGTTGCATCCACCCATCTGTAATTCCGCAGTCAGGACGCTTTCTTCTCCCATGGCAGGGTTCCATGCTCGAATGGCAGACGCGTCGTTCTTGCCGCGATCGGTCTTCTTCTCCTTGGGATTCTCGCTGGACTTGGGTGTCTTCTTTGTGCTAGTAAAGTGCAGAATGTTGCATCCACCCGTCTCTTCTTCTTTGTCTCGGCTAAATGCTCGAATGGCAGACGAGTCGTTCTTGTCGCGATTGGTCTTCTTCTCCTTGGCATTCTCGCTGGACTTGGGTGTCTTCTTTGCGTTGGTAAAGCGCAGAATGTTGCATCCACCCATCTGTAATTCCGCAGTCAGGACGCTTTCTTCTCCCATGGCAGTGTCATCGTCGTCGGTTTCGTCGTGCAGGGAATGCTGGAACTGTTGGGGCCTTGTATTGCGGGTTCGCTTCGTGACGGAAGGGGTCATTAAAGCCGTATCTCCGTGAAAGGGACTCTTGGTAGAAGTGTTTTCTATGTCGATGCTCCGGCTCGAGCGAATGGCCATGTTGTTGTCCTCCTCGAAGGACGATTGTTCCGGAACGGAGGCTGGGTTTGCGTGAGGTGAATAATGCGGCTGGTGCTGCTGGTGCTGCTGCTGGTATTGCTGCTTTGGGGCGGCTTTGGAAAGCTGGTTCACCGCGATTTCGGGGTGTTCGGCAGCCGCCCCCGCCTGAGCGGTTTGGTTCGTCCACAGCACGGGATTCGCGACGCCGTCTCGGATGTCAGCATTTATTTGTTGGTGGCGATTCATCGCATCCTTGTCCTCCAATTCGTCGGCGGCTTGCTTGTCTTCTCCAAGATCGCTGCCACTCCATTGGATGCTGACTTCATCTTCTACGTCGTCTCGTTGGTCGATTCCGCGAGCCGCGGTCCTTCGGCTGCCGCGACGGCTCCGGATGGCCCCCTCGTCTTCGCGCTCGTTGGCCACGTTCATGTCGATGTCCATGTCCAGCTCGCTTCCGGTCCACGACAGAACTTCGGCCTCGTTGTCGTCGTCCTTGAAGGGGTCGAACGCGGCCATGCTTGAATGGTGTCTACTGCTCGGCTCATCGAACGGTTCTTCCTCCTCCTCGTAGTACCTATAACCAGCACCGGCATAGGCCGTCCTCGGCGTTGCCGTATACATTCTGGGAATGAAGCGGTTCAGTCAATCGATCAATCAATCAATGGATGGATCAATCACTCGCTCTCTATATATCTCTGTAATGCTATTTTTGCTGACCTTGGTAAAAAAGGTCGTTCGTCTAAGGTATAAAGAATTTGTTTTGGAAGTCAGCTATTCTGTTGTTGCTTCGTATGGAGTGGTGAGGGGCTGAAATAGGACCACAACACAGGCATGCATCATCCGTCGTTCGATCGAAAAAACAACATATCCTACCGTTTTCCATCACAACTCGATGGAAAGGATGCTTTTGGGATCGCCAATAGTCGAAGTTCGCCTCGCGCGGAAACGGTTAGCGCATGGCACGATTTCTTGCGACATGAGCTTATCTATTCGAGGGAGGCAGGCTCGAGCGATCTACGATTGATTGATTCACCATACTTTAAACCAGGAGTCATAAATAAGAGGGGTGCGACATGACGAGTTTCCACTGAAACCATGATAGGAGGATTTTGGAAAAAACTTCCCCAGCTAAATTTTTAAAAGTATGTTTTTACTGCATAATGCTAGTAAAAAGGACAGTGAAACACCTGATTCCCAAAGGTACTTCCACTCACTTTCTGACCTTCATATTACATACACACCTTCCTTATACTCTTGAGAGACACATAGCAAGTGGCGTTTGGCTGTATTATTCATCTGTGGCGTTCTTGACAAGCACATGTGGGGTGACCACCAAACAATGGTTCAACGGTCTGTCTGTCATCTGTTTTTGCTGGTCAGTCCCACCAAAAATGATTCCAAACCCACAAACAGTCTGTCCGTTGTCCATTTTCGCTGGTCAGTCCCACCAAAAATGATTCCAAACCCACAAAAAGTCTGTCCGTTGTCCATTTTCGCTGGTCAGTCCCACCAAAAATGATTCCAAACCCACAAAAAGTCTGTCCATCATCCGTTTTCGCTGCTTTTTTCTCACAATATCTTGTGCTGTCTCTCTCTTTAATAAATACAATTCTGTGCATAATCAGCCCAAACAAGCTAAATATTCAGCTTCCTCACAAAAAGTTGGTTTAGAGTGAACCCTGTAACTAATTTTAATATTGCTTTTTGATTGAGTTGCTATCATTTGAAAGTGTAGTAGTTTTACTAGCATTATGCAGTAAAAACAGAGTTTTAAAAATTTAGCTGGGGAAGTTTTTAACAAAATCCTCCTATCATGGTTTCAAGGACCCCCATTTTTCTGCTCGTATCATGCAGCGAAAACGGATGACGGACAGACGGCGTGTCGCACCCCTCTTATTTATGACTCCTGCTTTAAACTATGTATCAAAGTATGACCGTATGTATCATTCAGTATCGTTAATACCTTGTATTCGAGACGTATTTGACTGATTCGACCCGAGAAACCGCATTGCATGTGCGGTGAAATAACTATCATTCACTACATTCGTGATAGCCTCAGTAGCCAGCCTACTTGTACTAGTACTGTATGTGCAATGCTTGTAGTTCATGGGTGTGTTAGTGGGTTAAGCAAAGCTAGAAGGGGAGCCGGGAAACTCCAGCCTGTTGGTTGTTTTGCAGGCTGTAGAGTCCGGTCCCTTAGTTTGCTGTGCCCACACACACCGGCGCACAGCCTGGCTTAACAGCTTGGGCAGTTAAGCCTTTGGCTGTTAAGCGTTTTCTGCCATTGGGCCACAAGCCACAGGGTGGGAGTTGCCTGGAATGGACCTGGAGGGGCCATGGAGGATTGCGAGGGTGGGAGATTCCCCAAGAGGAATCAGAGAGAGCTGCCAGGGGGAGTGGGGGCGGCGGCCGGCACCCACTCCTCTGGCAGGAAGGAGTATGTTCCATTGTTGAAAATTACTGAGGCAAGATTCTTGAAGATGGGGAGGGATTGCTGATGCAAGTACCTCATCATGCAGTCACTGTGCCATCGCGCGAGGAGCTTGATGACATTAGAATCACATTTGCCTTGAAGCAGGGCCATAGCCCCACCTGCGCGAAGGGATCGAGCAGAGATTGCTGCAGGGGAGATGCCAGTGGTATGGTAGAGTATCTGGGCATAGATGCGCATGGAGGAAGTGACAGTTGCTGCACGAACTAGGGTGAGAACCCTGTTGTCGAAGTAACTGGCAAGCTTGAGGGAGGGACCGAAGGGAGAGCTGGGAGAGCAGCAGCTTTGGAGATGAAGGACTTGGCGCGCACAGGCTGCCACCAGGCAGTAGAGTGAGTCACCACTCCTGGCATGAGCCACCACTTCCCCTTTATCCCCATTCTTCTGTGTGGTGAAGGTGAGGGTGACAGAGGTAGCAGCTTGGAGCTCATGCGTAGGGCCATCATGGTGGATGATGCGCGATCCAAGGTAGAAGGAGACATCTTGGAGGCTGAAGGCTTGGTCATCCCTGGTGGTACCAGTGTATTCACCAGGGCGTAGACAGAAAAAGAAGGCTATGCAGATCATGTTGGCAATGGCCTGTCTGGTAGGGGAAGGGGAGTCATAATATGCAAATCAAAGTGCATGCATGACCAGGGTGATGGGGACCGGTTTGACCCTGCAAGGGGCTGGGTCCAGTTTTGCATAGCCTTTGAACTGGGCTGTTAGCCTGAAGTCAAGACCACCGGTGGAGTTGGTTCGGGGGTCTTTGGACCCCAAGCGGGCCAGCGTCTGTCCCACTGACCAGAGGGTGTCTGATACCGTGCGAGATCGAAGGGGCTCGTGGCTACAGGACAGTTGGCCATCATGGAGTCTTTTTGCAAAGACCTGGAGGAGGGGGATTGGATCTGTAACAGATTGGAGGGTTGGGTCAAAGCCTTGAGACAAACAGAATTGAACCCATTGATTCCAATGGGCATCCTTTCTGCAGGCATAGAGTTCAGTGACTGAAGCGCGCATGGTCTTCTGGATAGAGCCAAGGTCAGAGCAGAATGCATGGGAGGCCTGAGGGGACATAAGATCCAGGGCAATTCCTTGGGGTAGGTGGTGTTGAAATGATGGAGGAGGGCAGTGTCAGAGAGGGGAGATCAAGAGAGCAAATCTGCCAGATGATTGACTGGGCTGGAGATGTAATCCCTGAGGGGGACATATTGGTAGAGCCGTTGGTGCAGGGCCTGGATCCTGAGGAGGTAAGCGGCAGGCCCCGTGGTAGTGGTGGCGCCTTTCCTTTGCCAGTAGACAGCCGCCGTGTTGTCATAGCAGTTGTGGGTGGTTCTGGCCTGGACATAGGCGGCCTGAGCAAGGATATCATTGTGGGCAATGGATCCAGCCAGCTCGAGGTCACTGCTGTTGATGGTGCCCTCAGGGTTGTCACCCACTGGGGGAATGCATGCCTCCACATGATGGGCTGCACAGCGCCATTGGGCAGGGGGACAAAGAAGTGGATGCCCCCCATGCCAAGACCGGAGGCATCAAAAGCGCCCATGGTGGCAGGGAAGGGATCTGGAACTAGTTCTGCAATGGAAGTAGGCCTGTTGGATAGATCAGAGGCCAGCCATTGAAAGTCCCTGAGGAAGCTGTGGATGCGTTTGGTGAGCCAGATGCGCTGCCTGACGGGATCCTGGTGGCGCAAGGCTTCTTGGAGAATGGAGAAGAGGCCAATGGCGCCAGGGATGGCCAGGGCCATAGACCTGAGTTCCCCAAGGACTTGGTGCCATTGTTTGATCGGGACATGGCGCTGGTTGGGGGAGATGGAATGAAGAATCTCCTGTAGTCGGTCCACGCGATGGGGAGGAAGGCTTATTGTTTTGGTGATGGAATCGATGAGCCAGCCAAGGAGAACTTTCTTGGTGGTCCAGGTGGCATCCCCTTGGCGCATTTTCTTGAGGGAGGCTGGTTCCTGTCTGAAGGGGGTGTCCGTGGCATCTGGTGGCCTGAAGACTTTGTCCAGGGATTGGAAGAGCACCCTCTTGATGGCGCGTCTGTTCCATTGGTTGCCTTGAGCAAGGCCACAGAAGTCATCCACATAGACATCCCAGTATCGAACCGGCTTCTTGCTGGGTGTTGTGCTTTGGGCGGCCGCCGGAGGGTCCTCCGGTGGGGCCGGTGCCTTGGAGAGGGCGTCTGCTGGTGGTGCCGGTGCCTTGGAGAGGGCTACTTCTACAGAGAGTGCGTCTAGGCAATGAGGCTGGAGCTTGGCTTGCCCGAGGCCGGTGGAGAGAGTGGCATTGGCCAGGTCGGCAATGGTTTCAGTAAAGGCACAGAAGTTGGGTGGACTACTAGATTTCCACCTGTAGGGTTGGTGAGGGGAATGCCAATGAGGGAAGGTTCTCCCTTCCTGGAAGGGAACAGAACTCCTAGCTTCATGGTGTCCTCTGGTTTCAACTGGACCCTGGTAGAACCCATCAGCGAGGTCAATCTTGGACATATACACGCTGGACCAAACCTGTTGTTGGCGCGGTGCAGCTTGGTGAGGAGTCATGGGAGTGTCCAGCCAAATTGCATGGCTTCTGCTGGGGCTAGAGGGATGGTGTCTTGGTTGACCTCAGAATAGGTGTAGTCAGAGATCATGTGGGGCCGGCGCCCCCGCTGTGGGACTAGCCCCAGTGGACTCAGCCGGAGGTTTGGAAGGTCCTGGATGAGGCTGGCGGGGAGGACAGTCCATTGCTGCTTGTCCATCATGTTGGCATATTCCTCCTGCAGGATGCCGATGCCCTGGTGGGAGGATTGGTGAGCCCCCCTGGAGAGGGCCCCTGCAATCCTGGCAGGGTCCCAAGAGGGGTTGGTCATGGAGGTAGGTGTGCCTTCTTTCCCAAAGTGGGCTAAAAGGTGACTGGCTGGATGGAGGATATTACCCACAACGGGGTTGATGTCACCTTGTCCGCAGATGGTTCAGATGAAGTCCCCCCAGCTAGTGCTGTTGTTGTAGACATTGATAGCCCGGTTGATGTGCACGTCCAGCCTGTCGATGGGGTAGGTGGATGTAGTGACTAGGGGCGCGGCGCCAGTAGTAACTAGGGGCATGGCCATAGTGGGTGATGCAGGCGGCTCGGATCTAGTAGGCAGAGGGGGTGCGTCGAAAGTAGGGGCCGAGGGCGGCAGCGGGTTGGACTGCTGTAGGAGGAACTAGGGGCATGGACCGAGGTTCGGGGGGAGTGGTAGGGACTGTAGGAGGGACTAGGGACTCGGACCTAGGCCTTGTTGAGGGGGGGGGGATAGGACGGGGGGCGATCCCCAATGGGATGGGGGGCGCTTCCTTGGAACCTGTAGAATTTTTGGGGGGCACATACAAGTCGAGATGGGTACATGCGCGCGCGTGCTGTTTGTGCTTACCTAATTCATGTGTGATTTGTAAGTGAGGATTAGGGTTGCGATTAGATGATGGATTGTTACTTATGCCCCCCCAAGGCCAATGTGGGGTGGGGAGGGCTCTGCGCCAGAGTGAGGGCGCGTGCCGACCGGTCAGGCATATGCCTCTTGGCACCATTGCCAGAGTTGATCTTGCTCGGTGGGAGTGATGGCCACGTGGTCATAGATGTGCTTGCAGCTGCTGAAGCAGGCACCTTTGATGTGCCAAGAGTGGCATCTCTCTTGGCCATCTAGTCTGGAGAGGGGGCCTTTCCCTTTGTCTCTCATAGCTTGGATGGCTTCCCTCATTTTTGCTGACTCCAGTTTCTTAATAATGGGATGATTGCTGTCTTGGAGGCAGGCATCCCGGTTGGGGTTGTTGAGTCGTGTCTGTGTTGTGGTTGTCGCGTTGCGGACTCCTGGGTTGTTGGGTGGAGTGTTGCTGTTGTTACTGTTGCTGGCCCCTTTGGCGCCAGGCTTGGTGGGGGAGGGGGGGGGGGGGGTCTGGTCGTCGAAGTAGTCTCAGGGCAGCCACATTGGAGACATTGGGGAGCCAGTTAAGGTTCTGGCTCATCCTGAAGGTGTGGAAGTCCACCCCAAAGGCCGGGGAGGGAAGGGTGGAGACTGCTTCCCACTGCTCCTCAAGCCACCCCCTGACCCGGACTTGGAAGTAGTAGATGACAATGGCAGGGGTGAGGAACTCTCCCACCTCATCTGCAATTGCTCTTCGGAGGGGCATCTGCTGGATCTTGAGCCTGCGGAGGCCTTGTTGGTAGCTGATGATGAAATCATGGTTGAGTACTAGGATGGTGGCTAGGATAGCCAGGTAGCTCTCCAGCTGGGTGGTGGCTTCAGTCCAGTCGACAGGGATGCAGGCCTTTGTCTTCTGAAGTTCTACTAGCGAGTCCTTCAAGGTGAGGGAGTTGCCCTCGGTGGAGATCATTGTGTCGTAGGCTGCCACAGTGGCTGCTGCTTCTTGTTCTTGCTTCAGGGTGGCGGCAGACCCCCCTGGGGGAGTGAAGGCCATGGGGAGTATTCCATCTGCCATATCAAAGGGATCAGTACCATGGAAGTTGCCGTCTTGGAACCTCTTGAGAGCAGTGGTGGTAATCAAGGGGGCTTGGATGCCCAACTTGGCGGCTCTGGCTGCCACTTGGCTTTGGAAGATCATGTGGGTCCTCTCGTGCTTGCTCTTTTGAGCCCAGGCCTGGTAGATGGGGGGGGAGGTTGGTTTCCTCCTGTTTACCACAGAGCAGAAGCAAGCGCTGGGTGTACAAAGGGCCCCAAGTGGTCCTTACTGACTGTGACCTCTTGTGGTCCATATTCTCACTTAGCTTTAGTTGGTGGTCTGTGAGGGCAGTGACTGCTGCTGTGAGTGCAGGGTCTCCAGGTGGGTCCCAAGGCCGTTCCAACTCAGGCAGGTCCCGGTACATCACCTTGTGCTTCATGTAGTTGGTGAGGCCTGTCTCACTTTGGAAGGAGGGGCCTGGCTGTAGGAGCTTGGGATTTCCCCCGGGGTCTGTAGGTGTAGTCCCCGCCAACCGGAGAGTGTTGAACAGGGGGGTGCAGGACTCCATCAGCCCAACCCTATTAAGCTGAGGATGGAGGACCCCCATGGCTTGGCTTGGAGAGAGCCCCTTGCCCAGGAGAAAATGCACCAACTCAAAGGGGATGAAGAACGCCTTGTGGGCCCGTATCAACTCTGAATGGCCTGTCCCTTCTGGTAATACCGGGATGGACAGTCTCCTTGGGTGCGCCTCCAACTCTGCCAGATGATGATCCAGGGTTAGCACTTGCAAGGCTATGGTTGGGGACAGCATGGCAGAATCCACTAAGACCAGTTCCCCAGCCTCCCCTTCAATGTCATCCAAGTACCCAAAGGCCTTGTTTTTGTTGGGGCTGTGTTGAGCCAAGGGATCCGGGTACTTCCGAAGGCCATGCACCAATCGGAGGCAGGGCATGCCTTGGGCGTCGGCTACGAAGATGCCCAGCGCCCCCACCGCCTCAGCCTCAAAGAGGTTGAGTAACTGTTCCAGGAGGGCCTGGGGGGTAGAGGCCAGAGTGAAGTAGCCAAAGATGGTAGCATAGTCCTTGTTGCGCTCTGCCGAGCTCCCAAAGGGGCTCAGGGTAGCCCAAAAGTACTCCAAGTAGTTAAGCATGATGTGGGCTTCTTGAGCGGTTCTGTTCGGTCTGCAACCGAGGGACTGTATAAGGAAAAGAAGGGAATCGGTCTGTAATGGGATGACTACTATCACAAGAAGACAGGCTACGGGTACAATAGGGATGCTATTGGACCTGGACAACAGCGTCGGTTGGTGTTGGATCAATTGTCGGTAATAGGATGACTATCACAGAAGAGCGGCTTGTACGGCGGGTTCTTGTTGGAGGGCAGTGTCGGTCGTGTCCGTTGGGTTGGTGTATGATCAGTTCCAATGGCAATAGGATGACTATTGAACCACGGATAGGCTTGTCGTACAGGGATAGGATGCCGTGTCCGTCGGGTTGGTATATGATCGGTTCCGATGGCAATAGGATGACTATTGAACCACGGATAGGCTTGTCGTACGGGGATAGGACGACTATTGTACCAGGTAGGCTTGTTGTATGGGTGCAATAGTAGGGATGACTATTGGACCAGGACACTTTCACCAATTTATTCTACTACTAATTGTTTTAGGAGCAAAAAGAGTGAGCTATATGCTTGGATTTCCTTGAGGGATCCTTTACCGGCTTGTTAGTGCTAGCCTGTACTTTTTTGGTTGCTTTCCGAAGCTTTCCTTGCATACAAGTCTTTCGGTCGCAAGCAATCCATTCCTGCAGGCCTTTCAGTGATACAATGACACAGTGATACATTGCTCCGGTGATACAGGGAATCGATTGTCTTCCTTCTGGTAGGGAGTGTAGGCTTGCGCTTTGTTGGAGGAATCCTTTGCCGGCTTGTTAAGGCTAATGGGGTCTGAGCGTGTGCTTAGAAGCTAGTTTCAGTGATAGTGAAATCTACTAGATTTCTACTAGATTTCCCCCGCGTCCGATAACTGTCACGCGACCCTTTTTTTTTGCTGCGAGGTACTGTCGCAACCCCTTTTTGTGTATAATTTTAACACGAGCCCCCCCTGTGATTCACTAGGTCAGTATCATGCATAATTTTCTAACTCTCAATATGTGGGTCGCGTTTATTTTTTCCCTTGGGTCATGAATAATTATTATTAATTTTTAATAAAACTTACCCGTACGCTCGCAAATCACATTTACTAAAATTAAATACGCAAGGTCATGACTCACAACCAACCCCCCCTGTGATTCGGTTGCTTCGTATCATGCTCATTTTTCTAACTCTCAATCCCTGGTTCGCGATTATTTTTTTCCTTGGGTCTTTAATAATTATTTTTAATTTTTAATATCACCTACCCGTACGTTCGCGAATCACATCTACAAAAATGAATTACGCAAGGTCATGCCTCACAACCAGTAAAATTTAACATTAGTGCTCGCGACACACTACCCTTAAAATGTATCTCCATTGCTCGCGACACACTACCCTTATCATTTAATATTTGTGCTCGCAACAAACAACCCTTAAAATTTAGTATCATTGCTTGCGACTACCTACCACTACAGTTGAATTATTCGGGTCAAGAATTTGCTTAGTAGTATCCTATGCAAAATATGTATGATATGTACAAGTACTTCTTTGTGTACAATTTAATCGTATTTGTCACACAATCTACTATTTGCAACCATTGTATGCAACGTATGTAAGATATGTACCTTTTACCCTACTAATCACTTTCCTTGAAGATTTACCCGTGTTGTAGGTGTGAACCAACCCTCGTCAAATTAGTGAATGGACTGACACAATGAACAGTATTGATTCTGAAAACAAGGCCTAAACTTCCTCCATTTCATCAAGTAATTGCCTCCACGCCGGATCAATATAGTTGTCATCCTCACTTTCCTCTTCAGCAAGACTACTGGCAACAGTGCCACCATATTTCGACCCAGTACTGGTAGGATTGCTTTCTGAGTTGAATCTTTCCAGCATCATTTTCTCCAAATTTTTACCCGTTTCGGGATTTTCTCTTAACGTTTGTATCTTCTTGTACAATTTATTGAACACTTTCCGTCCTTCTTTGTCCCATCCATTTGCACTTCCACTTTTTGAATCGCAATATTTTTTTTCATGTATTTTGTTTTCTTTTGTGTCGTGTATGTTCCATCAAGTTTCATTTGCTTCTGTTTTTCCCAATTGCTGTACTCGTTGTCAATTATCATTAGGGCAAAAGCCTCATCCGTAACAGTAAAGATGGTACTAATAAGATCCTTTGTCTTCCTCAGCTTAAAGTTTGTCTTCCCCGGATTAATGGCAGACAGGATTCTTGTCACAAAATAATAAAATTCTTCATTTGCCGCATTTCCGTATCGCCAGTACTCTTTCGCCAGAATTTCCATCGAGTCCGTATTTAGAGCTACAGTACCAGGGAATGATGCCGGCACTTTTGCCATTTCACTATCAGCTGCAGTGATGACAACAAATGGCAGGATGATATCATAGTATGGTGGGGTTAGTTGTAGGTCGGCCGTAGGCACATATGGAAGAACGTCGAAAGTACCATAATTTCCAGATGATTCAACGATTACGCCGTCACTTACCAAACCAATTTTTTCTTGCCAATGTTTGATTATTGTGCCTCAATTTTGCCAGGGCTTTTGGTACTGCATTATCAAAGTAGGCACAGAATTTCTTAATGGGTATATTTTTTGGAACGGATATTACACACGCATCGATTCCTTGCACGATTATTTTATTGGAGAGTGTGTTTGTTGTCATAAATTTCAGGCCACCATACCTGTCCTTCTTCACATAGGCCCTCACCTATCCTTCAATTGTATCTTTACATGTTTTCAATAGTTTCATAGTTTCCGTTTCCATACTATGTATAGTTCCACAACTCAACGTACTCACTTTATCAACGCTATCGCCGCCCCACACTGTTTTCAATGGAACCGTGCCGGTATTTTTTGCAGTCTCCTCTTTAGAATTGATTCCCTTCTTACCAGCTCTCGCCATTTTCAGGATATTCTCTATTAGATCTGGATTCTCATTCGCTATTTCTGTTAATGTTTTCACCGTTTCGTTCACGTATTTCTTTTTGTGTAGTCCGCCCTCCGTAGTTTTTTGTTTTGTTGTCTCTTTGATATTTTCTCTACTAGTATCCTTATTCTTGTTGGAGCTCCCATCATTGTCTTCACTAACCAAATTAGTGTCACTGTCACTGTCAGTGTCACTTTCACTTTCACTGTCGCTGCTGTCCATCATGCTAATGTTTTCAGCTTTTCTTTTTAGTGGTGTTTCTCTTTCCGCCGTGGTGGTGCCTTTTTGTGTTGCTGCAATTTTTGTGTTCCTCTCGCTGGACATGGTGGTAATGCTTATATTATTGGTATTATCTCTAGTGTCTCCATCCCTGACTGCGTTTGCCATATCTGCTATTTTCTTTTCTTGGAGACGTGTTATTTTTGCCTTGGGTAGGTTGGACCATTTTTGTTTCGGCATCTTGTATTTATAATTTTTCAATCGTCGGTGTTTTTGGCAATTTTGTGAATTTTTATGCTGCCTTGTTTTTGCATCGATTGTACGAATTCAGCAATTTGCAATACATTTGTCTTTGTGGAAGCGGGCTTGTGAGCGCGGGCCAACCAAAAAGAACTGTCTGCCTAGCCGCGCCATTTTTTTTCTTCCGTACATTCGCTTCCTATTTCCAAACAAGTAGTACCAGTAACGGTACTAGATTGTACGATACCAATTTATTTTGATGTTCCCCATCCTACTACCGTATCACACCACTTCATATTGAAATCTGTAGAACCAAAAACAGGCACATTGTATGGAAAGGTGTTGGAGATAACAATTCTCTGTTAGGGAAAATCCGCACAACGTATGTATTTTTGTTTTAGGGTTAAGTTTCTGTAACAGCGTTTCAGATTGAGTTGTCTGGAACGGCAATTCTGACTTCTTCATTTGTAAGGAACCAGTTGCATTGATGAGCCTGTAATGGAAAATAAGCATGATATCTGCAACGGCGTTTCCGTGTTATGTGTCTGGAACGGTGTTGTAGATAACAATTCACTGTTAGGGAAAATCCACAGATCGTCTTTATTTGCATTTCAGGTTTAAATTTCTGGAACGGCGTTTCAGATTGAGTTTTCTGGAACGGCAATTCTGACTTTTTCATTTGTAACTACCGTTTTTCACAGTAGTTAATTTTTATATTTACGTATTTAACGAGGACAGGATTGTGCACGTACTCGTAAGTTGGGGTAAGTTTTGCCATAGTAAAGCTTGTCATGCCCTATTTCACACGTTCCCACGCACCACAAGGAACGGGATAGTTATTGTAATCCTCTAAATCTTCCGGTGAATTCCAACGTTTTTCGTAAAGTTGTAGCCAGTGCACAATGTTTCTCTCCTTTCTCTCCTCTTCCTCCCTTTTCTCTTTGTTTGCAAATTGTTTGAGTTTTCTTTTTTTCTTCTTAGACTGCTTTTTCGCTTTGTTCATGAATGAATTCCAATTGTTTTTATTCTTGTTGTTTTTCTTCGTTTCTGCGTTTTGTTCCTTTCCGTCCTCGGTTTCTTCGATGTACATTATACTGTACTTTTCAATGATTGCCTCTTCAGTCATTGTGCGCCACTCGTTGAACCAAAGGGTTGTCAGACAGGGACAGTTACCCGGGTGAAAATGTATGCATTGCTTTATGTGTTTTCTGGCTTCCGGCGTCAGGTTACACCATTTTTTTTGTGGAAATGTATGACCATTGAGTTCAAGCCTCTCTCGTTCTCCTGATTGTACTGGTCGTCCAATACCCACTTTGTTGTAGCACTGTATGTCCTCTGTTCCTTTCAATGCTGGATAACCGCATAAAATGTGTGCCACAATGATACCCAAAGCCCACACGTGGTCAACGGCATCAGTGTCGCCTTCCTTGTAGAAAGGAAATATGTTCTCAGTTACGTACTTCAAGCATTGTTCCCAAATTTCTAAAGCTTCTTCTTCATCAAAATGCCCTTTTGGGCTGTCGAGTCTATCTCTAACGTCGTCTATCTTGTTGCATCCATTAAGTATTGTGAGTACCAAGTTGCCGTTTTCGGCACATAGCACATCGAACCCAGTTTCAAAATGATATAAGAATGGATTTCTCTCGTTGTTTTTGTCACCGTCATTTAGCTCAGTCATTCTTGCACAGTACTCCGCCGAATCCAAAAGATACCTAGGCTTCAAAGGCTTCCTCTTGTACGCTGATTGTGGTGTTGTGTTCTCCATTTTACTCTTCCTTGTAATAATGATTTACGTTGGGCAAATACTGAGGTATTTTCGTTCAATTACTTGTTGTAAACTGTTAATGAATAATTCTTACCGCACTTTAAGTCATGTAAATTTCGTCATCTCGCAAGGATTTGGTTATATTGAAGTAACTGTGTCTTGTGGTTCGACTCCCCCTTAGAACGGTCCATACGTAGTACTTTCCTCCTTACTTTTTGTTCCTACTAGTTCTATTTCTTTATTTTTGTATGAAGTAACCTAAATAGTGATTGCTACTAAGTTTTTGAGTGCAAAAGTTTTTTAGTTTCTGTAGTTTTAAGGATGAATACTGTTCATTCTATGGATTGGTTAGAGTATGAAAGTATATTGACAATTCTAAGGCTGATACTTTAGTCTTTATGAATGTTTTAATAGTTTTGGTCACTGGTCATTTTTCCTCCAAAACCAGTAACCAAATGCACTAATTAGGTTGTGACACACAAACCACCATGACAGATAAGTCACTTCTGTTTCTTTCATTATTCATCTTATCCATTACATTAACATTATTCATTGTTCAATCACACCAAATATCTGATTTTGGAATTTTTAATTGCAAATTAGTGTGTATTTTTCTTCCCAATCCAGTCACCAAATGCAATAATAAGGTGGTGATACCCAAATCACGACAGATAACTCACTTCTGTTTCTTTCATGATTCATCTCACCCATAACAGGAACAATATTCATTGTTGAATCACATGAAATATTGGATTTTCTATTTTTTACTTGCAAATTAGTGTGTATTTTTCCTCCAAATCCAGTACACAAATGCACTTATTAGGTGGTGACCCATAAACTATGAAAGATAACTCACTTCTGTTTCTTTCATGATTCATCTCACCCATAACAGGAACAATATTTATTGTTCAATCACACGAAATGTCAGGTTATCTATTTTCTAATTGTAAATTAGTGTGTATTTTTCCTCCAAATCCAGTACCCAAATGCACTTATTAGGTGGTGACCCATAAACTATGAAAGATAACTCACTTCTGTTTCTTTCATGATTCATCTCAACCATAACAGGAACAATATTCATGGACTAATCACACTAAATTTCAGATTTTCTATTTTCTAATTGCAAATTACTGTGTATTTTTCCTCCAAATCCAGTACCCAAATGCACTTATTAAGTGGTGACAGACAAACTATGACAGATAACTCACTTCTGTTTCTTTCATGATTCATCTCACCCATAACAGGAACCATATTCATGGACTAATCACACTAAATGTCAGATTATCTATTTTCTAATTGCAAATTACTGTGTATTTTTCCTCCAAATCCAGTACCCAAATGCACTTATTAAGTGGTGACAGACAAACTATGAAAGATAACTCACTTCTGTTTCTTTCATGATTCATCTCACCCATAACAGAAACAATATTCATGGTTCAATCACACAAAATATTGGATTTTCTATTTTTTAATTACAAATTAGTGTGTATTTTTCCTCCAAATCCAGGACCCAAATGCACTTATTAAGTGGTGACAGACAAACTATGACAGATAACTCACTTCTGTTTCTTTCATGATTCATCTCACCCATAACAGGAACCATATTCATGGACTAATCACACTAAATGTCAGATTATCTATTTTCTAATTGCAAATTACTGTGTATTTTTCCTCCAAATCCAGTACCCAAATGCACTTATTAAGTGGTGACAGACAAACTATGAAAGATAACTCACTTCTGTTTCTTTCATGATTCATCTCACCCATAACAGAAACAATATTCATGGTTCAATCACACAAAATATTGGATTTTCTATTTTTTAATTACAAATTAGTGTGTATTTTTCCTCCAAATCCAGGACCCAAATGCACTTATTAGGTGGTGACGCACAAACAATGACAGATAACTCACTTCTGTTTCTTTCATGTTTCATCTAATCCATATATGCAGGAGATGCGGCTGACGCGTACTATGCCCATTCTCCAGGGCCCAACATCCCTACATACATGACTATTGATGATGCATATGCAGAATGGTATAAACACAAGCATGGCAGAGACATAGATAGATGATTGGTGCTTCCTGTCCTCTGAGCACTTCAAGGCCATCCGGAATCAGGTAGATTATGGAAAAGCCACATCAACAAGATCTTGAAAGGCCCTGATCTCAACTTCAAGACCACCACACATGACAGAACGATCTACACGACAGTTTTTGAAGGTGAAACAGTCTACATGCTGAGACAAGTTGACAATTTTGCACTGGCTTGCACATCTGAATCCATATCTGACAAGATCTATGACATCATTGGGGCAAAACTGAAGCTACCTAAAGAAGATGTAATCCCCTTCACAAAAATGGGGTTGCTTGAAGACTTCAATGGAATTGATGTCAAACAGACAGCTGACTAGTACATTGAACTGTCCTGCGCAAATTACATTGACAGAATCATGACATCCCATGGTTGGGAAACTGATTCTAAGATGAAACCTCACTCCAAGCCGTCAGCGCCACTGTCAACTGAAGTGCTGAGCCAACTGCAATCACACACAAATGGACCATTAGAAGGCACCAAGGAACATGCTGAATTGCAATCCACGTCTGGTTTCTCCTACAGGACGCTCTTAGGTGAAATGATGTTTGCATATGTGAGCTGCCGGCCAGGCATTGGCTATGCAGTGACCCTGATGTCAAAATACAGTTCCAATCCCACTGCATTCCACTGTTCCAGTCTGAAGAACATAGCTCGATACCTCAGAACAGCCAGATCTTGGGGTATTAGATTCTACATACCGAATGCTGAACCATCTCTACCATCAGGAGAACCATACAACGATGTAGTCCAAGATGCATCACTACCGACATTCCCTGAAGATATCAAACGAGCCAAATTGATGTGTTTTGTTGATGCGGCATATGGCAACGATCCAAAACACCGCAGGTCCACTACAGGATATGTTTTCACTTACGCTGGTGGAGCAATTGTTTACAGATCCAAAGCTCAGTCACTTACTGCTCAGAGTTCTACAGAAGCAGAATTCATTGCTGCAGTCACCGCGGCCAAAACAGCCAGATATCTCAGGTCCATACTCAAGGAATTAGGATTTGTCCAAGTTGGTCCGACTCCTATCTATGAAGACAATGCGTCAGCAATTGAAATCATCAATGCCCAGAAGCCAACTGAAAGAACCAGGCATATTGAAATCAGGTTCTTTGCAATTCAAGCATGGAAAGAAAATGGTGAAATCAAGATGATTCATATTCCTGGAGTTATCAACCCGGCTGATGATCTAACCAAACCATTAGGATGGATCTTGCACGCCCGTCATGCAAGATACATCATGGGACACTACCCAGGTTAAATCATTCAGTCACCCAACGATTCAATGATTTGATTCGATCCGAACGTTTGATCCATCAATCGATAAAACTCAGGATTATATACTCCGACAGTAATCCAATACCACGCGAGTAGAGTATTGGATCAAGGGGTGTGTTGTCGGCGAAAAATACGGACTTTGTCGGCATCAAATTCTATTGGAAAAGTCGACAAACGAAACGACGACCGAGGTACGTAAGCTTAACACAGAGATATGAATACTCCGATGATCAAGCTTCAGAATCAAACGAACCTCCACTACTTGGAAATCCTTAAGTGGTAAAAACAATACCACCTAAGGGTACAAACAAAAAAGGATAATCGGTTAGAAACAAGAAATATCCAAAGACCTGAACAGTAAGTAAACACTTGGAATCCATAAGTACATTCGAAAGAATATATTTGATATCCCGTGAGGAAATTACTTATTGCAATCAAGAAAATCAGTAGTACCAATTCCAGATGGGCCTCATATCTAGCATATATACCACGAACAAGCATACGCCCCATTGAACAGATTACTTAACCCCGAAAATGACCGAGACCATCAAATGACCGATACAGTAAGACCAACACGACGCTAATACAGCAACAGCAGTATCGGTACGATGAAATTCATACTAGTGTAAAAGACTGGGGAAGATCGCTACCATGTAAAATACAGCAGAGAGCCCCGATACAGTAACAAAATAAGAGCGTCTCTCTGAGCTCACTTCTCTTTAAATTTCAATTATCCTATACCTTCCGGTCAATTTTTAGAGTAACAACAGACCCAGGTATTGAGAGTTAGAAAATTGGGCATGATACTGACCTAGTGAATCACAGGGGGGGCTCGTGTTAAAATTACACACAAAAAGGGGTTGCGACAGTACCGTGCGACAAAAAAAAAAAAGGGTCGCGTGACAGTTATCGGACGTAGTGGTAGGTAGTCGCAAGCGATGATATTAAATTTTAAGGGTCGTGTGTCGCGAGCACCACAAATATTAAATTATAAGGGTAGTGTGTCGTGAGCACTAATGTTAAATTCTACTTGTTGTGTGTCGCAAGCAAAGGAGATACATTTTAAAGGGTAGTGTGTCACAAGCCCAATTATTAAATTATAGGGGTAATGTGTCACGAGCAAGGGAGATAAATCTTAAGGGTTGTGCCGCGAGCACTAATGTTAAATTTTACTGGTTGTGAGTCTTGACCTGGCGTATTTAATTTTAGTAGACGTGATTCGCGAACATACGGGTAGTTTATATTAAATAATAATTATTATTATTCATGACCCAAGGAAAAAAATAATCGCAAACAAGGGGTTAAGAGTTAGAAAAATGAGTATGATTCGAAGCTACCGAATCACAGGGGGGGCTCGGTTGTGAGTCATGACCTTGCGTATTTAATTTTGGTAGGTGTGATTCGCGAACATACGGGTAGGTTATATTAAAAATTAATAATAATTATTCATGACCCAAGGAAAAAAATAATCGGGAACCAGGGATTGAGAGTTGGAAAAATGAGTATGATACGAAGCTACTGAATCACAGGGGGGGCTCGTGTTAAAATTACACACAAGCAAGGGTTGCGAAAGTACCTAAAAGGGTCGCGGGACAGTTATCGGACGTACCGTACTCGGAGTCGATTTGGTTGGCAAGACTCATTGTTGCGCCGAGAATTTTTCTTTAGAGAGGGGATGGACATGAGTCTTGCCAACCAAATCGGAGGAGGGGTGATTACATGTAGTAAGATAGCTAGTCTCCACATTTCTTTTGACATCAGAACTAGAAGAAGGTATTGAAGTTGCACCTATCAGTAAATGACGGCGTTATTCTGGTGCATGGGCATTTGCTCGCGGTCGAACAACACTGAGATACCACCTATACTAGCCATCTGATCATGGCTTGATTTATACGCATGAATCAATCTGCTTTTGTGAGCCCTCTTTGTAGCATACCGTACTATATGCATTAGCATGTATGTATGATTGAGAGTTTTTCAAAAGTATGAAGTAAACGTACAGTGACTAAAAAATAATAATACATCATATCAATAGCTAGCTACTAGTGCTTGCGATTGTGTGCTTGGAATATCTATTTGAAATCGAACTTGAAGGGGATAAGATTGTAAGTAGTCATTGTGAATAGAATTGTTGATAGTTAGTACGGGTGAGGAAAAGCGTTGATTAGAGTGTAAAGCGTTAAATTGTAATACTCGAGTAATAGTGAAGGATAAATATCGAATAGAAGCGTTTATTTGACTGTTTAAACAGTGTCGTAAGCCTCTAAAAAGAGAATGTGTATTGGTAGTTTGATTTAGTAAGAATTTAGAATTGTGGGAATGATAAATCTGAAGAAAGAAACATGTTTTTGGATACTTTTGTATTCATTGTATTAGATTGGGAGAAGCTTCTCATATACAGTATTAGATTGGGAGAAGCTTCTCATATACAAAAGGGACGTGTTCTTGGAATTGAATTGTATGATTGGAGTTCGAATTCCGATCAATCGTATTTGGGACGACGGTTGGACGTGTATTGGGAGAAGGAGAGACGAGATACGACACTCTTCTCCTTCTCGTAGAATGAGTCAAAGAGTAGGGTGATAAGGCTTGATGTGACGAATGTTGATTCTTTCTTTGAGGTGTGGAGTTTTCCAGTAGGCAATGGTGCCATTGGTGAAGATTTGGTCAATGGTGAATGGACCAATGTTCTTGGCATGAAGAGCATCTGCATTTGGTTTGGTGATCATGATTTGTTCATTGACAACAAAGTCATGTTGTTTGCGATGAGAGTTTTCACGGAGGGCATCTTTGTTGATGATGTTTTGGCGTTTGTTTCGAATGATGTTGATATCAGAGATGATAGGGATGGGGAGAAACATATCGCGGTTGAATACAAGGGCACCTGGAGAGATGCCAAAAGTCTTGTGGACAGTGCATCGAAGAGCAAATTGCGTGGATGCAAAGATGTTGTCAATAAGATCATGAGCTTGTTGTAGATCTTGAGGAGGATTGGTGTTTAGTTCAATGCGCATGGCTGATTTGATAGTATCATGGGCCCGCTCAAGAACAGCATTTGATTGTGGGTTCTTGGTTGTGGACATCTTGGGTTTGATACCGAGATATTCAAGGTGGAATTGAAAATCATGGCCAATGAAGCAAGGTCCTCTGTCGAATAGACAATTATTGGGTCAAGGGTATCGAGATAGCCAGGCATTGTTGAGTGCATGGACTGCCATTAGGCTGGTAGGATTGACTTGAGGAGATCAAATGATTTCCAAGAGATTTGTGGACATATCCATGATGGTAAAACCATTGAATTGGATGGGTAGAGGATGACCAGGGAGTTCAATAGTCCATGGACCAATTGCGTCGATGGCGATTGTATCCCAGGGTACGTGTGTTTCTTGTCAAGTGGCTAGTTGACCATGGTGATGATGATCTAACTTGTAGCGTTGACAAGCATCGCAAGTACGGCAGAATTGAAGAACTGCGTCCTTGAGACCAGGAGAGTAGATGAATCGATTGATTGTGCTGGTGAGTCGATCAGCTCCAGCATGCCCGAGGACATGGTGGTACCATTTGATGGTGTTGGCTCTGAGGATTGCAGGGAGAACAATTTTGGTTTGGTTATTGTGGTTAGTGAATACGAATATATCTGTACCATTGAAATTTTGAATTGTATACTTGTCATTTTGTGTAATACTTTCATCCGCAAGTTGTGCTTGCGCAAGGTGTGGAAGGGCTAGTGGGTATTCAGGAATTGTTTCCGGATAGTTGATGAAGAGATCAGAGAGATTGAGGGCAGGAGAATCTTCTTCCTTGGAGTCTTCTTGCATGGGTAGTCGCAAGAGTGTGTCTGCAATGACATTTTCTTTGCCCTTGATGTATTTGAAAACTGGAGAGAAATCTTCAAGAAGCATTCGCCAGGTCATGATTTGATTGGAAGTGATAGTTTGACAAGTGAGATTGATATGGTCAGTCCATACAATGATTTCTGCGCCCAGAGGATAGGTCGGAATTCTTTGAAGACTTTGACTACGCAGAGCATTTCTTTGTCGATGGTAGGGTACTTGAGTTGAGCCTTGGTTAGTTTTTGAGAATTACAGACGATGATTTGATTGTCTTGGACAATTACAGCGCCTAACTGGTAATCAGAGGCGTCAGTGTAGACATGAAATGATTTGTTCGGATCAGGATAACTGAGGAGAATATCTTCAGCTATCATAGCTTTTGCACGTGTAAAAGCTTCGATAAGTGCTGGATTAGGAGCAAGCTTACCCTTTTGTTGGCCGGATAAAGCTGTGAGTGGAGCAAGAACTTCAGCGCGTTTGCGCCAAAAGTTTCTGTAGAAATTAACCATACCGATAAACGATCTGAGTTGGGTAATGGTTTTGGGGAAGGTGAGCTTCAGGATGGGTTCAATCTTGATAGGATTAGGTCTGACACCATCGGAAGATATGATGTGTCCGAGCCAAGGGGCAGAGCTTTTCAACCAGTGACATTTGGCTGGCTTGACTGAGAAGTTATGGGCCTTTAGTAGGTAAAGGACTTGATTTACGGTCTTGCAGTGAGCGTTGAGTTCATCGGAGAAGATTCCAATATCGTCAATGTAGACTTCGACTTGAGGGAGATGAAGAAATATTTGTTCCATACAACCCTGGGCCCAACATGGAGAGTTTAGAAAGCCCATGGGTAAACGAAGGAGGCGAAATTTGCCAAAAGGAGTTACAAGAACACACTTCCAACTGGATTCTTCATCAAGTTTGAAGGTGTGGAATTGCATGCTGACGTCGATGAGTGTAAGGTATTTGAAGCCTCGACGCCGGTGGAAGATATCTTGAATCTTTGGTAGTGGGTAATGAAGTTTCTTGGTGACCTTGTTGAGTTCACAAAAGTCACTGATTAGACGGCAGGAACCATCTGGCTTGGGCACCACAAATGTAGGCATTCCCCATTCGGTAGCATAACAACGTTCAAGAATGCCAAGATTGACTTGTCAAAGGAGTTTGGTTTTGACGGCTTGTTGCTGGTGGATGGGAATGGAGTATGGTTGCTTGATATGAAATGGAACTGCATCGGGTTGAAGATCGATGTGGAATTCTTTGTCCGGAAAGATTCCTAGTTCGCGGTCGGTGAGACCTTCGAAGAGCTTGGCATGTGGGCTGAGGATCTTGAGGAGATGCTCTTGTTCATATGAACTGAGATGAGTTTGTTCAGAGACTAGTTTGGGTAGATCAGTCTTCTCGTATTTGGTTGCTCCATGAACGTAAGCTTGTTGGTTGACTTGGTTCATGTAGCATTTGGCAACAACGTATGGTTCGTTGGACATGACTCTTTGGATGATAGTCTTGTCATGGAAATAACTGGGTGGATGAAATGGCATTGTTTTCTCGTACCAGGTCATGGTTGAGTTTTCAAAATCCATTTTGATTCCAATGTCCTTCATAGTCTTTCGACCAAGAATGAAATGGTAATTCATTTTGGCGTCGACTACATAGCACTTGACCTTGTTGATGAGGAGTGAGAAGGATAGCTCAGGAAGCATGAGGTTGTGAAGGTTTACATACTTGGAGCAGCTGGCTTTGCCATTGGTGGTGATCATGTTGACCGGAGTTTTGAGATCATGGAGGACGACTGTTGGTGGAAGGGATGATTGAAGAATAAGATTGTCGGTTGATCCCGAATCGAAAAGTGTCTTGAAGTAGTATTTTCCTTTTTGTTCATTGACTTGATTGCAAGTAGTGATGGTCGTTGGAGCAAGATCTTGAGGTTCCTTTGGTTTGGAGAGAGCAGTGAAGTTTTCGGTGTAGCCGTTAGGTGGGCTAGGAGATATGACGTAAGAGTCGGTGAGTGGTTCCTTGTTAGGCTTGTTGTTGATATAGATTAATTCTTCCTTTGGAATCTCAATGCAAGAATTGTTGTATGATGGGAACCGTTGAATGTCTTTATCGTAATATTCGGAGTCGGCTTCAATGTCGACATGAAAGAGGTCATGCCAAATTTCTTCTGGGGACTCAGAGTGTTCTTGAATAACAACGCACATGTGTTGTTCCGTATCTGGAGGAGTAGGTGGAGTGTTGTTGTTGTTGTCATCGGAACGATTGTTGACATATGAGTCGTTGTTATTGTTGTTGCGATTGTTGTTGTTATTGCGGCTGTTTCTGTTAGGATTGCTCGCGTTTTGAAAGCATTGTCCCCACGTGTGGTTCGATGCTGGATGTATGGGACAAGGGTCCGAAGATTGTAGTCTTTGTTTGTTGTTGTTATTGTTGTTACGTTGGTTGTTGTTGTTTGAATTGTTGTTTCGATTGCCATTGTTGTTGTTCCATTGGTTGTTATTGTTGTTGTTGTTGTTGTTGTTCGAATTGTTGCTTCGATTGCCATTGTTGTTGTTGTTTCGTCGATTGTTGTAATTGTTGTTGTTGTTGCGGTGGTTGTTGTTTTTGTTGTTGTTTTGATTGTTGTTATTGTTATTGTTGTTGTTACGTATGGATTTTTGGTGTAGTCTTTCCATTCTGGTAATGATTTGATGGAGTTCATTGTCAAAGGGTGAATTGTGTTCTTCATAGGTGTGTCTCCATTGTTCAGGCATGGATTCGTAGATCAAGCTCTTGAAGTCTTCGCCATCAATAATAGCAAGATTTGGGTCATCGGGAGCACCGGGAAGCAGAGGAAGAATGGCTTTGTTATGGTAAGATACCATTGAAACAAACTTGTTGACTGTCATGTTGGAAGTCTTCTTGATATTGAGGATGAATTGTTTGTGATTGCGATAGGCATCAAAGTTGTTGGAGAACTTGAATTGGATGATTTGTCCTATGACGATATTGAAGTTGTCTTCTGTTTCTTCAATATCTTCGATTTGTTCAGTGAACCAAGCATCGTCGGCATAGTCATTGAGGATGTCTGGGAACTTGGTGAAGAGCTTGGCGCCATTGTCCCATTCGAGGGTTCGTCTGGCCTTGTTGAATTCATGAATAGAGTGAATGATTTGCATATGAGTGGAAGAGTGAGAAATGATGGGGACTTTCACCTTGGTTGTTTTGGTAACACCATCTTCGACTCTTGAAGTTTTGTATTCCACTTTTTCAATTGTGTTTGGATCGAAATCGAACTTGAAGGGGATAAGATTGTAAGTAGTCATTGTGAATAGAATTGTTGATAGTTAGTACGGGTGAGGAAAAGCGTTGATTAGAGTGTAAAGCAGTTAAATTGTAATACTCGAGTAATAGTGAAGGATAAATATCGAATAGAAGCGTTTATTTGACTGTTTAAACAGTGTCGTAAGCCTCTAAAAAGAGAATGTGTATTGGTAGTTTGATTTAGTAAGAATTTAGAATTGTGGGAATGATAAATCTGAAGAAAGAAACATGTTTTTGGATACTTTTGTATTCAATCGTATTAGATTGGGAGAAGCTTCTCATATACAGTATTAGATTGGGAGAAGCTTCTCATATACAAAAGGGACGTGTTCTTGGAATTGAATTGTATGATTGGAGTTCGAATTCCGATCAATCGTATTTGGGACGACGGTTGGACGTGTATCGGGAGAAGGAGAGACGAGATACGACAGGGATGGACATGAGTCTTGCCAACCAAATCGGAGGAGGGGTGATTACATGTAGTAAGATAGCTAGTCTCCACATTTCTTTCGACATCAGAACTAGAAGAAGATATTGAAGTTGCACCTATCAGTAAATGACGGCGTTATTCTGGTGCATGGGCATTCACTCGCGGTCGAACAACACCGAGATACCACCACTAGCCATCTGATCATGGCTTGATTTATTCGCATGAATCAATCTGCTTTTGTGAGCCCTCTTTGTAGCATACCGTACTATATGCATTAGCATGTATGTATGATTGAGAGTTTTTCAAAAGTATGAAGTAAACGTACAGTGACTAAAAAATAATAATACATCATATCAATAGCTAGCTAGTGCTTGCGATTGTGTGCTTGGAATATCTATTTGTTCCTTTCAAGCGAGGCAAAACCAAGTGCATTCAGTCACCGCTCACCACATGCACGTATCATGTGGTGGTGATCGGAACGTTGCTCAGCAAATATATCCCTGCGGTCGCTGCGGAAAGCTTGAAAACATCTCAAGGCCTTTCCCATAGCCATCTTGAACGGCCGTGATTTCGTGTAGGAGTCGCTGTAGGGCATACGCGGGTCTCCTCGGGGACAGTTTGTTCTTATTGCGCGGTGGCAAACACATGATGCCCTTCTCGACCTTGGTAGATAGTTGCTTTTCGTCCCAGTGGACGCTCCTCCTCCGAGCAGAGGTAACTCTCGTCGTTTTTTTGTCGTTGTAAGCTCTTTCCGCTTTTAGGATGCCCTTGGTCAACACAGCCGATCTCGGTCGCCGTTTAGAGACACGGAGATTGTTTGGGCCCTCTGTTGCATGCATACCATCCCTTGCGCGAGAAGACTGATTTTCTTGTTCCTCGTTGAAACCGTCGTCGGTTTCGGCGTAGCCTACTTTGTTGTGGTAGGCATAAGACGAAGGCGACGACGAGGGTGACGAAAAGGATTTTCGTCCGAGTCGCAGGCTGTCTTCGGTCATTTGACCGAGCGACGGCTCTTCGGTGATAGAAGGAAAGATTATAAAAGGAAAGCGTGGCGTGCCCGGACGCGCACGCGGACGCGATCTTCCGAACTTCATTAGGCTGGATTTAGTATTTCGTAGCGTTTCGTTGATGGCAAGGTGCGGGACAACTTTCGTTCTTCCCTTTCTTGCTAGGCTTGTGGTGACATCAAGCACGTTAGGATCAGTTTCCAATGCGTTGTCATTAGGGGTCCGCTTCGATCGGCTTTGCGATATAGGATCGGAGTCCTCCGAGAAGGACATGGACAACGACAACGACAACGACAACGAATCGCCTTCAGTATTGGTGTTGCCACCACTGTTTGTAGTAGGACTGAAAATCGGGTCGGTGTGCTTTGGACTGGGAGGAATGGGGCATTCATCCGACAATGACAACGACAACGACACATTGACTTCATTGCCGCTAATAGAGCTGCAAGTATCCGTGTCATCGAAGCGAGCATCTCGATCTGAGAAGAAGAAACCCGACGATGGTATTTTTGGACTCGCATCCTTAGCCCGCGGGGTAGTCCTCGGTGCCGGAGATAGAGGTGGTAAGAGATGCAAATGGTGCCCAGAAATGTTAGATTTTTTCTTGGATGGCTTTGTGGGCGGCTGATGGTTTGGTGACGGGATCGCGTGTTGGTCCTGTATGAGTCTCGACGAACCTATGGTGTTGTTGAGCCCCTTTGCTTGGAACGGCAATCCATCAGTAGGCAAAACAAATATTGTTTGAGGCGGAGACGAAGAGAATGACAGATACTCCTCGGCAGCTCCCGATTCCTGGCAAAGCATGTTACTAGCAACAATCAATTCCTTTGTGTTCTGGGGCGGGCTGGGAATGCGATCGTCAGACAAGGAGGGCACAAATTCGAACGAAGCCGATACCGTCGATGAAAGTTCATGGAAAGGGGTATCGGTAATACTATTTCCATCGCTTGCATTTTCGCGCCGTAGAGGTACCATTAGTACCATTGATTTCTTGCTTCGGCTCAACCGCATCGTGTCGGTCTGCTTCGGTTTGTCCTTGGCGTGCTCTAAAGATAATTTGAAAGGGAAACCATCAATAGAAAAGCTATCGCTGCCCATTGTGTCATCTCGGGAGGGTGATTCCGACGTCGATTGATGACAAGCATCTCTCATTACCAGGGCATCATCTTCCCCAACAGATTCTATAGTCACAGAGCTCTCCGTTCCTGGAAGTTCCGGGATCGTGACAAGATTCTGCTTCCGGCCACACCATTCCATACGGGTTAGAGACATTAGGACATTCATGGCATCCGGAGAGGGTGGTGGTGGATCCGAAAAATTTTCCAGATAGGGGGGACCACTGTCGACTGCTAGAAGTTCGTGAGTTGCAGAGTTCCCTTTGCTTATTTTGGGCGTATTCTTTGTCTTTCGAAGAGCTCGAACGACCGCATCGACAACCAAAACAGTATCCTGCTGATCGCAAGATTTGCTGTCTGCGCTGAGCTCAACTTCTATAGTATTGTCCTTAACAATAATGTTATCATTTGATGACGACGATTCTTCTGCTTCCGATTGCATGGTTGGTATTTGGAACTCATGCCACGGCAGTGTGTACGTCGTACTGTCACTGCTCTTCTCCCGGATTGGTAGACAATTACCTGTGGACGCCAATCCGATCATTTGAGATACTGGTGTACTACAAGCATCGGTGACCATAGAAAACAATTCGATGCTTTCGTTACAACTGACGCTAGGCCGCTCATCGTTACCAAAGAATTTTTTCTGTTTTGTACTAATGGCGAGAGGAGGAACCTCGTCTGGTATTTGCTGCGCGTTCTTGTTGTCACTTTCGTTGTCTTCGTGAATATCGTCGGACACTTCTTCGTGGATCAAGAGGTGTTGCTCTCTTGGTGTGATGCACAACATTTGAGGCAAGGTGGTGAGCGTTTCTGTAACCATCAAAAACAAATCGCCAGTGCTGACGATGTTTTCATTGCCGTCATTGCCATCTGTAATATTGTCATTCTCAGTGGCATGTGCTGCTGCTGGTTCCTCGTTGTCGAGTTCCGCGACTTCTTTCTCCTTTTCGACCCCAGTGATTTGTTGGATAGTTGTATCTTGTTCTGCTTCGTGAAGTTTCCTCTTATCGTCATCGTCGTCGCCGTTATCATCGCCATCATCATCATTGTCGTGGTCATCATCGTCATCGTCATCGTCATCGTCATCGTAATCAAAATCATTACCATTAGCATCGTTGTAATTGCAATTGTCATTGTGATCGAAAAAGATAACTTCCTGTTCTTCTTGTCTGTCTGAAGAAATCAAAGTAGAGAGCTCAGTGACTAACACGCTGAATGCGTGCGATTCTTCGTTTACTTTATCATCGGCATCGGCACCATCGTCATCATCGTCATCATCATCATCGTCACCACTCCATTCATTCTTGGATAAAACTCCATCATCTTCGTTGCAAGGATTCAATTTCGAATCTTCTTTTTCTTTCCTTTTGAAAGAGGCGTGAGTACAGGGCATTGGTTCTCCATCCAGTGTAGAAGAAGTGGACATTAGCTCAAAAACGTTGTGATGCGGGAACACGTTGATGAACCACGAAATGTGTGATTCGTCGTCTTCGCCGCCGCCATCGCTCGAAGGGTAGCGTTTGCTCCTTTCTTTGGAGTCGTTGTTGTCTCCGCTGTCGGGATAAAGAATGCAGGCTGGAACAGCAGAACAAGACCACGAAGGAGGCACTATCGTCACCTCTTCGTTCGAACTTGGATAGTTGTAGGAGTTTCGTCTGGCAGCAACACGAGGTACCTCTCGGATGTCGTTTTCTGTCACACAATCATTGACTTCGACTACAGCAGACTCCCGTTCTTCGTCTACGTCACGGTGAACTAGTAACTCGTTATTGCAACGGGCATCATTCAAGTGATCGTTGGTGCCATCGTCGTCGTCGTAGTTTGGCTCGATGCAATCGTACTTGTCTTTCCAGTTGCGAGTAACAAAGTGATTGTTGCTGTCACTGCTTTTGCATGGAAGGATCTCGATCGTAGGTGCATTGCTTGTTGCATCACTCAAGGATGACGATGAAATAGTACTTGCCATGGTCATCGTTGTATGCTCACTGTTTGTTGTAATTTGCGGCTTGGAGAACAGCGGAGACGATACGCTTTTCAAAACTCCGTCGGTATTGTTGTTAGAATGTGGAGTGACCTTCTGTTCTACCACTCCAACTTGTTGCGCTTCTCCGTCGGTGGTTGCCACGACCTTGGAAGTTGTAGCGATAGCGACAGTTGTTGTTGTAGTCGTTGTAACAATTGCAGAATGAGCTTGTGTGGTGGTCGAGCGGGTAGCCGTAGTCGTGGAATATGTCGCTGCAGTGGCAGTAGTAGTAGCAGTAGCAGCAGTAGCACACTTCTGTAGCAGGCACTGATTAGTTGGTGGTAGCTGTGGTGACGCGAGAGGATGCAAATGTCGATCAACATGTTTGTTGTCGCAGTATTCATATGGAGCATTTTCGCTCACGATCATGTCGCTAGCACACGAAGCCTCTGTTGATATTACGTCTGCCGTCAACGAGGAGGAGGGCAATTCGTGCAAAGACTCTTTGGAATGAGACGGCATCGAAGACGCATTGATATTATTCACACAATCATCGTGATCCTTCTGTGTGTTGTCGAGGTAGATGAGTTCGTGGTTGTGAGCTATCGGTATTGCATCAATTGGGCTATGTTGGCCTCTCTCATTATTCGAGCAATTGCTACAATTTCGCTCAGCTTTAAGTGATGAAGCTAGAGATTCCATTGTTTTTCAGCCTCTTCGTCTTAGTTTGGAAGTTGATGGTGAGATGTTAGTTTGTGAGGGTGCAATCCGAAACTAATCGGTCGATAGTTCGCTCATTCAACCTAATAGTGACGGAGCGTGACAGCACGAAATGAGGATCGAACCTTGGGACTTTGTGACTGACAGTTGGCGTTGACATCCCACGTGCAGTTGGCACGCTTAAATCGCTTTGCGATCGAGTGTCAAAAATATCAATATATTTTGCGACCCAATAGCTGCGTCCGGAACAAATTGTATCGCTAATTTAGACTTGCGATGACACTCCGTGACATTGACCTATTTTTAAGAGACTCGCCTTGTGCTAGAGTTTGTACCGAAAGCGTACCGGCGTGGAACATGTGAATCAAGGTGCGAAGGTTGACTTACATCCTATGCCCTCTTTGGTCACGTTTCACTTTTATCGGAGGCGATTTTCTTTCAAAATAAATTATACGATTCCGTAGAACGAATATGAGTCGATAGTCGCCAGTCAGCGTAAGTAGTAGTCGGAATTTCGTCCTACCGATACTAGTCCTACGCATACTCAACGGACACATACCAGGACCAACATACGTACCGTGAAAAAGATGCCAGCTGTGATGATGCATAATCCATTCGTTGCCGTACGTACCACACGTACGACAACAACAACAACAACAACAACAATATCCAACCAATGGAATCTCCGTCTTCCGTTAGCCACTTCCAAACTTTTGGTCGCGCATCTCTTCCTTAGGGATAGTCGCGCGCGGTTTCAACCGTTGAATGACAGGCATTTAGACGTCGGGCGATGGAAACTAGAGATTTGGGCGATCCTTAGAATTGTACAATTACAATCAAAGAGTCGTTCCAACGGAAGCTGCAATGTGGGAAAGATACGCCCGAATCGCAGGTCGTTATTATTTGTTAGCTGGTAAATAAGATAAAACAAAGGATACATGGAAACACAAGGAGGAGAACGGTTACGTTGCAGAGAACATTTATGCTGGTGTTGGATAGAGGTGTGAATTCGCTCTGAATTCAGCCGTTATTCCAAAAACGAATGGAACAAAGTACGTGATAGATGCCGCTTGCTGAGTAGCAAAACAGATATCCAACAACAACCACAGCAAACCACACTAAACATCACCCTCCAACAAAAGCATAGATTTCTATCATCGACTGATTGATAATAATAACAGTCTGATCGACCTGGTTTCTTCTGTGATTCGGTCAGTCGTTCACCATGGTGAAGTACAAGAATTTTGGGTCCGGTGGTGCAAGCCACCAAACCACTGGGAATTTTTCCTTTACTTCCCAACATTCCCAATATTCCCAATATTCCAGCAAAGATGCCCGAATGAGCCCGTCCAGCAAGACCAGCAGCGGTTCTGATCGATACTATCGCGAGGGTCCTGTTCGACAAGAGTATCGAGACGAAGACCAAGACGACTTGCGAGACCGAATTCGACAGCGTCTTCAAAAGCAAGTGCAAAATGACCACCATCCAGGCGATGAATACAGCCGAGATGGAGATGACGACATGGACGATAGCATCATCAAAGAGAACAACGGAGAAGTCGAGTCACTTTATGACTTGGTCTCATACGACGGAGTCACAGACGAACATTCCACTTCGGTCTGCATGTCCGATTCTTTTTACGATAGCGTGGGAGACACCGATTCCTCGGCCGGCACGGCACTGTCCAACGGCAACTCTACCCTGTCTCCCTCCCAGAGGCAGATGCAGCCGCAAGAGCAAGAGCAAGAGGAACGCTCCCCTCCAAACAATCGACGATCCAAGCTTTCTTACATGGGCTACGTACCTGTCAGTCCCAACACCGCAGCAGCCATGGCCATGATGCAACAGCTAGAAGAAGAGAGGAAAAGTGCTGAGAAAGACATTGTCATCAACAGCAACAGCAACAGCAACAGCAACAGCAGCAGCAACAGCAACAACAACAACAACAACAACAACAACAACAATAATGACACTATATCCAGCAACAATAGCTCGAGCGGACGCACAACGGGAGCTGCTTCTGCCACTACAGGAACGACCTTTCCCTCGATCAAGGTGGACGACACGTCCACTACGAGACGTCGGCAACGAAAGTTCGCCGGCGACGAGCCATCGGTGGACCAGCCTCGCCCCTCCCTGGCCAGTGTTGCAAGCACGCAGGACGGTTCCACCATTGGTGGAGACTGTGGGGCTTCGTCCGTAGGTGCCTCCGCCAACATTGAGGATTTCATGTGTGCACCCACACAGAAAATGATGCAACAGCAGCAGCAGCAGCAGCAGCAGCAGCAGAATCAAGCAGCTGCGTCACTCAACCACCAGCACATCCATTCATCGAACGGAACGGCAGCATCCTCTGTCAACGAACAATCTACCACGGGGTCTGTGAGTGGGGCGAGCAGCGTCATGCCCAATTCCTATGCCTCTGGGCACCCCGCAATGGGTTACCCTGCACAGCAGCAGCAACACCAACAAGCTCCGCGCAAGCAAACCATTCAAGAGTACAAACCCTTGTCTCCGATTATGTCGTCACCTCTGCCTCCTTCGTCTGCATTTAACATTGGTGCTCCGGGTGCATTCTACGCTGCTACCCCGATGGCTTCGAACCCTCACGACACAACTGCCACTCCCAACATCGACAATACGAACAATAACAACAACAGCGTGAACGTGAACAACATCGAAACGTGGGCCGGCATGTCGCCACCGTCGCTGAGTCATCATCCCATTTCGCCGGTGACCCAGCAACATTCCGTCCATAGCCACCACCAGAATCCTTACAACCACCATGGATATTTCTATCAGCAGCACCAGCACCAGCACCAGCACCAGCAGCACCAGCAGCATCCAGCCCCGATTCCCCACATGTATCCGTACGGAGGAATTCCTCATCAGCAATCTGCTGGTAGTGGATTTACTCCACGCAATCCTGTCCTTGCCAAGCAATTACAAGCCTTTCAACAGTATCACAATCAGCAGCAGCAGCAGCAGCAACAGCAACAGCAGCAACAGCAGCAACAGCTTCATGCTGCTCCCGTAGAAGCTGCCCCTAAGGAGAGCTTCGTTCCCGTATTGGACGACCGGGACGAGGCTACGGAGGTCAGTGATCACCATCCGTTCTTGATTTGTGGTCCCGATGGACCTAGATTGCAAAACGTCCAATTCGTGTCACCGAGGGGCAAGAGAGACGAAGACCGCAGCCGCAGCCGCAGCAGATCTTCTTCTTCGAAGAATAACAAAAATCTTTACGACGACCTCGGAAGCATGGCCAGCTCCTACAACGGAGCTCTGGACGATGTGGGAGCGAAGTGTCAAAACCTGGTGTCGAATTTGTTTACCACGTGCGGCGCTATCGTCACACACGGATACCACCTCGACGGTAGATCGACTGCGAAACAAAAGCGGAACAATTTCGAAAAGGTTGCCGATCGATCCATTGCGGGATTATCGAGCGAGCACCGAACTCAAGAGCAGAGAAATGCCTCCAACCACAGCAACAGCAATCCAAGTGAGAATCTGAACGATTCCTTCGCCCAGAAGATGTTCCACGCCGGAAACAACATGATGAACAACCTGCCCAAGGATTTCCAAAACCTGGCACAATCCGCTGCGTATCACAATGTTCTCGATACCTTCCAGCGGTATTACGAGCCCGGAAAGGAACCAGAGGGCACCACCGACCGTTCTGCAACGGCGGAGAACGGCGGTCGGGATGCCCCAAGGGATGCGGAAGAGCAACAGCAACAGCAACAAATTCAAAACATACAGGGCCAGCAACAAGGATCACAACTTCGGGTCGACACTAGGCTTGCGGCACAATCGAACCCCGCTTCCGAGTCGCAAACGCCGAAATCTCCCTCGAAGGGAAGTGTTGCGGAGCAGGCCGAGAAGCCAGCGAAAGCGACTTTGTCACCGACACCGTCACCCACCAAGTCGACGATTACCGTCCAGAGGGCGATGTTTAAGAAACTGCGAGCAAGACGACGAAACCGAAGCCAATCTCCCATTCGCCGGTCCTACAGCGCTCCGGATCCCGACATTGTTCATTCCCCGAAGTCGAAGGAGCACAAGGACAAGCTGCTGGAGGCCTCGTACGATACCGCACGTTTCAAGGATCGCTACGCGCGGAACCTGCACCACATGCTGCAGGGACAAGTCGACCAGCCCGAGGTCAGAGATGACGATGTCGAGACCGATGCCGATGCGGCCAGCAAGGGCCAACAAGTCGAAGATACTAGTTCGAGAAGCACGTGCTCGTGGGCAACCCCGAAATCTAGAGAAGAGGACCTGGATGACGGTGTTGACCGGTCGCCTCCTGTCCTCGAACACCAGGTTTCGGTCGAGAAATCGGTCGAAAGCAGCAGGGCTCGGGACGACGACAAGCCGGGGCAAGTTGTTGTTGTGGAGCGTGCAGCAGAAGAACCGACGGCGGAGGCAGTCTTGTCGACATCGTCTTCAGGCATGTCCGAATCTCTCGTTGGAAGCGACGTCGACGATCACGATCACGTGGCGGACCTGGACTGCCTCATGGATTCTTCGCTCTCGGAGGAAGAAGGATCCGATGACGCAGCCTCCAAGGACGACGAGATCGACGCACTTTTGCTCAATTCGTTCGAGCACACGGAGTTCCCCCACACTCCCCTGGAGATTATCGAAGAAGGATCCAAGGAAGAAAACGAGGAGGATACGATTGGTTCGGGCAGCGGCCAGTTTAGCATCGATCGGTGCCCCTCGTCGTCGATGCACGGTGACTCGGTGCACGGCGAATCGGCGGAGAGTGCTCTGTTCGCGAGATTGACCGCGACGATTGCCACAAACACGAACGCGGAGAGTGGCAAACCAGGAGCCGTCGCAACGAAGAATTCTATCTTTTCCATGATCGGACTGCTTCGATTCGTGTTTTGTTCGATGCTCCTCTTTCAGTGCGGTGCCATGGTAAACCTGTGGGACGAGATTGCCGAACGCGTCCAAGCCATCGAGGGGGGTCCGCAGGCCATCGAAACCGCCGAAACCATCGCTCGGAACGTCAAGACACGTGGCACATCGTTGATCGCCAGTGCAAAAGAAATTATCGACCACCAAAACCACAATCTGTCCGAGCTGTTTGACAGCAAAAAAATATTGTCGTCGTCGATGGATAACATGTTTTCGGACATTGAGTTGAGCGCGTCCTCGTGGGTGGACTTTGCCGTCGATCGTCTTTCCAAGATTGGTTCCACGTTCGATGAAGAGGATTGGAAGTCGGCAGTGGAAAGTTGGGAGTCTGCAGTGGAGGAGGTAGAATCCTGGAAGTCGGCAGCGGAAGAGGTTGAGGACTGGAAGTTGGCGGCAGCGGAGGAAGAGCCAGTTAACCAAGAGGAGTCGGTAACGGAACTGATGCAAGAGGAACTGAAACAGGAATTGAGAACCATCGAGCGAGAACAAGCGACGGCGACGACGACGATAACCATCGACACGGACACTGCCGTGGCAGAAGACGACGACCTCGTTGAATCCCCCTCCGACGAAGGAAAGAGCGAGGACACGGACACGAACGCTTCCGTGGCAGAAGACGATGACCTCGTCGAATCCCCCGTCGAATCCCCCACCTACGAAGCAAAGACCGAAGCTGCAAAGAGCGAGCTGGAACTCTTTCACGAATTAGTAGACGAGTTGCTCAGAACGCCGGAAGTTCCTTTCGACGAAGTCGACGAGGAGCCTGTTGCGGAAGTCGTTGTTCCCGTAACTGTTGCCGTCAAAAAGAGCGAATGGGTTTTGGAATTGGAAGAGTCCATCGAGGGTAAGGACGAGGGTGAGAGTGATGCCGGAGAAACCGCATAACATTAAAATCATTGCAAGCGACGGATCCCGAGACCAACACAGCAACACAAAACCACACATATTCTGTAATCATCAGAAAATATGTCGATATATGTAAGGAAGCAATGCTGCTTCCACGTGCTACTATAGAATTAACTTTTGAAACTAAGTAATAGTTTTCTGTTTGAATACAATTGAGAATAACTGTGTGTTTGTAGCTGAGTTATTTTGTGAGCAGGAAATTTGGTGGTACCGTAGTGAAGTCCTTCCACGCCGAAGGCTCTTCCGATTCTATGCATCTCACTCGTCGGTTTTGTGCCACACGGTCGGCAACAGGGAGGAGTTCTGCTCGTGGTGATGAGTCATCGTTTCCGCACCATGACTATAGGTCTGTGTATGATATCAAAGAATCCGAATTCTGTTTAAAGTTTATTCTCTTAGTTGACAGAAGTAGTATAATACAGAAGACTTTGGCGTATTGTCTTGCGAGCGCCATTGCGCATTCCTGCATTCCTGCTTGCCTGCCTGTTATACCATAGGCATCTACCAGTATGGTACATGATTTCTAAATGCCGCGGACCGGGACAGACAGAGAGCAGAGCAAAGCCATGCAGAGCAGAGCCCCGCTGGTCCGGTCCGGTCCAGTTCGATTCGTTGTGTTATGTTGTGTTGTGTTGCATTGTGTTAATTCCCCTCTGATGCATTCCTTCCCCATCGAATCGAATCGAATCGAATCGAATCGTTCTCACCGATCGTGGCCGATCGAACGCCGGCGCTCCCGCAGTTGCATTCGCGTCTGGCTCGTTTTCCGTCTCCGGAGGTGGTCCTCGAAGGCCTTGCGCCGACGTGCCTCGATTCTCAAGGATTGGTGGATCCCCACCGGAGCGGTGGCGCAGCTGGCAACCGTGGAGTCATCATCGTTGTCGTGGTTGTTGTCGTGGTCGTCCTTCTCCGCGGCGGCCTCCCGAGCCCGCCGGACGTGGTCCCGAAAGGCCTTGCGGCGGCGGGCCTCGATCCTCCGCTGGATCTCGATGCGGTGCAAGACGATTTCGTAGCCCTTGACCTTGAACTCGGGTTCCTGTGTGGTGGATACCTCGGGGGTGGTTTCCTGGGGGGCGGACTCCGACTCCGAGCAGAGGCTCTCGCTGTAGACGGTTTCGCACTCGATGATCTCTCGGTTAGAGGATGAAGCAGTCACTCCCGGAATTGGGGGTTCGGAATCGCTTGTGTCGCTGTCGTCGTTGTCGTCATCGAAGCTTATAGTGATCACGGTCTGGCATCCGACGGAACTGGTGTTTACTCGTACTACAGCATCGTCCCCGTCGTGGATGCTTCCGCTTGTGCTACTGCAACCCATTACGGATTCCGTGTTGTCGGAATGGTTTGCGGTTTCGCGTTCGTCGTTTCCTTGCACATCGATGGTTTCGCATTCCGGTACCTCGCTTGCATCGTCCTCCGCATCGATGCAGCATTCCAATACGGATTCCGTGTCGTCCGAATAGTTTCCGGTTTCGCGCTCGTCGTTTCCTTGGACATCGACGGCCTCGTATTCAGGGGCATTGTTTGTTTCGTTTTCAACATCGATACAGCAGCTTTCGCTTTTGATGGTCGTTCCGTCCGGGTCGTTGCTGGAGCTCTCCACGGCGCCAAGGGTGTCACTGCCTGTATCGGCTTCGTTATCGGCATCGGTATCCACCGCTGCGGGATTCGCTTCTGTCTCGGCGAGAGGAGTGCTCGGTCGGAGGCAGATGCCGTCGCAACAAAACCGGTCCGAATCCGGCATCCACGTCAACAACGGCTGCTTGGTTGGTTCGGTTTGGGTATGGGCATCGAGGAGGATCCGATCGCCACCGTCACAGCAGAGACCGTCCAGGAAGTCATCGATCACCGTCGGTTTGGACAACGCCAGTCCGCGTGCCAGGTCTTCGTCGCTGATTTTAGATCCCTGGCAGCCCATGGTGGGTGGGTGGGTGGGTGGTCGGTCCGAGTGTGCCTGTGTGTGTGTGTGTGTGTGTTTCCGAGGGAGGAGAACGCTAGTACAGAACAAGAACGGAAGGGAATCCGAGGACGATATGCACTCTTGGGAAACAGATTGTGGTACGGTACGGTGTGCTTTTGTTTGCCGAGGGTGCTGCTTGTTGGCACAGGTACCCGGTACGGACGGAGCAGCGGGAGGAGCAGCAATCCGTACAACGAACAAAATATCTGCGAATGCTCAACCTCATTTTGTGACAAAAAAGTAATACACATGATTTATGCCGTCGGTGGCAAATACGGAGCGTTGACCGTTGAGTCGGAGCCGTCATGGCGTCGTACGGTCGGTACGGACAAGGACTACAGTCGTGCAGGTGGGTCTGAACTCATACTGTAGGACCTGGTAACTTAAGATGTACCGGTACCAAGAGAAAGGGGTGTCCTGCCCTCTAAAAAATTGTGGGCGATGATTCATTTGTTCGTTCTGTGAATAGCCCGAGGAGTACAGTACGGGGAATTCTAAGAGGGCATATATTACCTTTACGATTTACTTCGTAGTTTCCATGCAGGTACGTATGCTACTCCGAGGAGGCCGACACATTTTTAGCGCGCCATGCGTCAATACGGTACGGACTCGTACACGTGTACGAGTGCCCACGTGTCTAAATTTTCCTAAATTTTTTGAACAGGAGATAATAAATTTTACCCTAAACAAAAACGATGTTCTATTCTCAATTCTGCAACTCCTACCGTAGTACTAGTACCGTATTCCTCGTTTTTCACTTCGCTACTGGTAGAAAATACATGGGATCTACGAATTACGGTTTTCTATTCCTTGCGGTTACTAGGTGGACCATGTTCACTCGGAGTAACGTATGTGTATGGGTGAGTAACTCTTCCACATTGTATTATGATGTTGGAGTTGCGACCGTAACTGAGTGAGGAGAGATATTGGTTTCTCGAGCCAGTGGAGGAGCTTTGCGCTAGTTCTGTTCGATTCCATTCGAATTCTTTCGGGTTTTTCTGCATGTTGCATGTTTTGCAACGGAGCTCTCGCCGACTGACTGACTAAGTGATAGATTGACTCTCCAGATGGTCTTCGTTCTCTCGGGATTTACGCTGCGTGCCGCGATCCAATCACCATCATTGCACTTGTTCTTGCTGCTCCTGATGATGATGCTGATGGCGATGATGTCCTTGTTCTTGCTGCTGCTGCTCTTCTTTTTCTGGTGGCTCCTGCTGATCTTCTTGTTGCTCTTCTGTTTCTAGTTCTGTTTCTAGTTCTGTTTCTAGTTCTGTTTCTAGTTCTGTTTCTAGTTCTACTAGTGGCTCCTTCTGCGCTTCTGACAAAGCCCCTGCTTCCGGTTGCTGCGGATTCCGGCATCTTTTCTTGCATAAGGACGGGCAGAACTCCATGACCTTGAGATTTGTCACCGGATCGATCCTCTGGCACCGCATCCAACGGTAACGCGGGCGGTCGGCCAGCTTGGCCACCCAGTCCGCGCACGATCTTTCCTCTTTGCCCGCGTACCGAAAGGTGGGATCGTCCTCGCAGTTCAGAGGCTCGTCCCCACCGGAGTGTGCCGTCGTCGTCGTCGTCGTCGTCGCATTCGGAGCGGTACCGGCATGCTTCTTCCGATTGACCTTCTTTTTCGTTATGGAGGGAGGAACCAGCACCATTGTTGCCCCGTCGCCAGTGCGAGACGTCAATCGGATTGGCTCGACGATGAATCGGTGGCGGACCAAATCCGTGTCTCGGAATTCTCCGCCGCGAAAGACCTCGCGTCCCTCAACAAAGCCATAATACTCGCCGTAGCCGTCGTCGCAGCAGATCCCGTCCTTCCCGATGTCTTTCAAGGCAAAGGTGTAGGTAGTTGCAGGATCGAGGCACACCGTGTCGCGGTAGGGAGTCGATAAAGCCAGGGCCTGGCGGTCCACGCTCCCGCGAGACGCCACGAGTTGCCCGTTCCGAGCGTCGGTGAGCTCCCACGAGGTTTCCCAGGGACGATTGTCCGTCACCAGGAGGGCCTCGAATCGGACCTTGGAATTGGGGCATCCGCCGGTCGTGATGGTGTCCGGTGGCGGCTGCCGCTGCTGCGAGGGATCGTCGTACCGGAAAAAGATGCGGACCACCGCTTCGTTGTTGCGGAGGCTCACATTTATCACCAGGTTCTTTCCCGCAGTTCCGAGGTAGTTCTTCACGACGAACGAATCTCCCCCGCCGAGCTTGGCCAGTAACCGAGACGACTGCAGTCCCCCCGGCTTTTGTTCCGAGACCAGGACCTGGTCGGCACCTTCCTCGGTTCCGGAATTGAAGCCTTTCTTGAGATTGTAACCGACGTATAAGTCGCTCGAACCGTTGGCGATTTGCAGCAACGCCAGGGCCGGAGGCGGGTCATCCCCCGCTAGGGTGGGTTCTCGTACCTCGCCTTTGTCGGCAATTCCGGTCAGCACCGCGGTCAGAGGAGCGTCCACCGACGGGGTCATGCGCAGGGACCGATCGGTGTACCAGCCAAGCTGCCAGCTCTTGGCCGGATTGAAGCACTTTCTGGGTCCCAGCTCGGTCTGGGACGAGTATCCCATCTGACCGGACTCGTCGTCGTAAGCGTTTGACTCCCCCGCGTGCTGTAGGCCGAGATTGTGTCCGATTTCGTGCATGGCGGCGCTCAGCGAGGAGCACCACTCATCGTTGTAGACCGTCATGAAATGAATGTAGGGGAGCCTCCCGGGGGCGAACGCCAGCCTGCACAAAAAAGCAAGAAGAAAAGACGAGTCAAGTATTATACAAAGAATGCGTGCGGGCATGCATACATATCTGTGAGTACAACTGTGCTACCAATGTCACACGCGGAAGGCATACCCTTTCCGATGATTCTCAACAATAGCATATGTGTACAGTACCCAAAAACAAAAACAAAAACAAAAACGCACCATCCGTCTCTTCCACCCGCCAGGGTTCCCTTGGGCATGCACACCATGACCTTGTCAAAGGCTTGGAGTTCCTTGCCGAAAAACTCGGTAGTCTGAGAGAGGGCATCGATTTCCTCCAGGAGCTCTTCGGTGGCTCGTCCGACCACCGAGTCCAACACCACGGTTGCAATCCCGTTGCGGATGTTGGGGGATAATGTGGACGAAGCGGGTTTCAGGATGAATTTCCCCTTGGAGCACGCGGCGTATTGCTTTGCGACGTTGACCTCGTCGTCGAAAATGTCACCGAACAGTTGGTCCTCGGAAGCCGTCGGTGCTGCGCCGTCGGTACGTCCTTCCACGCGAATCACCAGGAGCTCGTGGGTTCCCGTCGTCCGGCGGATTTTGGTGCTGGGTCCCTTGCGTTTTCGTTTGCGTTTGCGGCTGCCTTTCATTCGCTTTTGCTTCGGTTTCTTTTCATTCTTCGGGGGCTGCTGCATTTGTTTCATTTGTTGTTGTTTTGGTTTTGATTTTGATCGCTTTGGTTTTTGCATTTGCTTTTGCTGGATTTGTTTTTCGCCTTGCTGCTTTTGCTTTTCGTCTTGTGTCTTTTGTCGTTGCTGTTTTTGATCCTGCTGTTTTTCCCGCTGCTCTTTGTTCTGTTTTGGTTTCATCCGTTTCTGTTGTATCTGGTTCTGTTGCATTTGTTGCATTTGTTTCATCTGCTTCATCTGCTGTTGTTTTGGGCCTTTCTGCCGTTTACCCCGTTGTCCGTCTTGCTTTTGTGCTTTTCCTTCCTGTTGCGTATTTTGTGCAAGTTTTGCTTCGGCATATGGATGAGATTCCGGATCCGAATGTGAATGTGGATGGAAATGTGGATGCGACGAGGATGGATTTGGACTCGACGAGGATAGATGCGGCGACACGGTCGGTGTCGGGTTCACATCCTCATCCGCATCTTCATCCACATCCGCATCCTCATTCAAATCCTCATCGTCATCCGCATTCTCGTCCACATTCTCGTCCGCATCGTCATCGTCATCGTCATCGTCATCGCCGTCTGCATCTGCATCTGCATCTGCATCGTCATCCGCAGTGTCATCTACATCGTCATCTACATCGTCATCCGCATCGTCATCCGCATTGTCATCTACATTGTCATCCGCATCGTCATTCGCATCGTCATCCGCATCATCATCCGTATCGTCATCAATATCATCATCCGCATCGTCATCCGCATTCTGTGCTCCAGAGCAAGTGACGTCGGCGATTCTCGACTCCCCGCAAACCTGACTCGTTGGCCGTGTCGGAGGCGGATTCGGCGGCGAATGGTCGTGATCGGGAGACAACGACCGAGGCATCGCCACCCAGCGAAAGCAGCAACACCACTGCCGCCGCTGCTGCTGCTGCTACTACTACTACTTTCATCGGGGACCGCATCACCACACACGGAGCTGTCCTCCGTATCCTCCTATTCATTCTCAATCGTTCAAATAATTATGTTTCTGCCGAAACTGCTGTTGCTAAACTTTGTTCCGTGTGGAATGAGTGGATGGATGGATGGATGGATGGGTGGATGTATCTAGCTAGTTGTTCTTATTGCATCCACCGGGTTTTGTTCACTGCTCCTGTTTCGTTGCACTTAGCTTCGATGTTGTCCAACGGAACGGAACGGAACGGAACGGAATCGAATGGTATTGTATTGTATTATATTGTATTGTATTGTATTGCGCTGTGTTTGTTGGCAGGCATCGCGTTGTTTGTTTGACGAATGCAGAGCGGAAGGAAGGGGTTGGTTATTGTACGGTACGGTACCTGTCGGCCCAATTTATTGCCCGCCGTTCTTGTTGCTCTCCGCACGACACAACACGATGCAACACACTACAATCACCAAGTTTTTTTGGCTGCGGACGTTCGTGAATTTGGGTACGTCGCTCGTAGATTGTTACCCTTTTGACCGGCGATGATAGTTTTCAATGATATTTTGGACGAGCCCGGTGAGCTACGGAAAGTTCCTTAGTCATTTACAATTATGCCAAAAGATCGCACGTTCTCGGAATACTTACGCCGAATACCAATCTAACATCTGGGAATGAAGTCATTCGACAGAGCCCAAGATACTCGGGAATGCCGGGAATCGAGTCATCGTAGAAATCTACCTAACAAAAATACCTACCGGGTACGAGTACGCACCTGCATAAGTGTGAGCGCATGCTTGGTGGACGGCATGAAACTAAGATTATAAGGTACGAAGTACGTAATTACGGAGTACTACACTACTAGTGTCATTATTGGCGACCTTGCTGGCTTCTTTGGTTCCACAATACTGCACAAGTTACTGTAAATAGACCGGACTCCGGATTGTTACCAACAATACTTCAGGTGTTCGGGTTATTACAATTCCGAGCGAGCAACCTAGAAACGATACTTAAAGGCATTCCAAGCGAATTCACAACAAGACTCGGTTTTGGTTTTCGTCCGATCCGAAGAGTTCCTTAGATTCCATCTCGACCAGAGAATTCGCCAGCAAAGCCATTCCACAGAAGCGTTCTCATGGAATCTGGGGGTTGGAATTTTATTACTAGTACCAGCATACTACGGCGAAGTACTTCGTACTAAAATACTTTTGAAAAAAAAAGGTTTCTAATAATATGAAATGATAATAATAAGAGATTATTTACTTACTTCAGCATAATACACATCATACAATTACTATATTTCGAATTTCCATTGCGGCTCGCAAATTCGCATCCGGGATGCTTCTGTGTGTGTTGGGTTATGTTGATCGATGATTCCCGATTCATTCATTCATTCATTCGCTCCGATCTGTTTGTGTTTGTGTTTGTGTTTGTGTTTGTTGATGATCGAATTCCAAACCGGTGCTTCTTGTTCTAGTTCATTCCATCTCGCAGGAAACAAAATATCTACGGGTCGAATCTACGCCTACATACGCCGCGTACTATGCGTGTAGTTCGCTACATCGCTACAACAGCCAACGTTGCTCTCCGGAACTACCTACCACATCGACATCGACATCTACCTCTACATCTACTAGTTACTACTACTTCGTAGTTACTCCGTAGTTAGTAACAGCGGCTGCAACACGGACAGTCCACCCTCGGAATCCCGGTGTTGGCAACTTGTTCGGTGGCGCAATCGGCGGTGTAATCCAAATACCGCGGCACTCCGTCGCTGTTGCTGTTGCTGTTGCTGTTGCTGTTGTTGTTGTTGTTGTTGTCACCGCCACCGCCTACCGTTACCGTTACCGTTACCGTTACCGTCACAGGGCATTTTTCCGACCAGGCCTTGATTTTTGTGGAGCCACAGGAGCTGCAGGTTCCCGAGTGACGAGTGTTCGGGGATGCTTCCCGTCAGCGCGTTTCCGTCCAACTGGAGGTGCCGGAGGTCCGGAAAGAGAGAGAGAACCGTGCCTGTTTCTGCGCCTGGTGTTTCTGCGTTCGTTTCTGCGTTTGCGTTGTCCTCGTGACCGGTCGTTCCCGCTCCCACCAGGTCGGACGGAATGCTCCCGGTCAGGTCGTTGTTGCCGAGGTTGAGGTGCCGGAGCTTGGACTCGTCGGACTTGTACACCAACGGTTGTTCTAGTTGTTCTTGTTGTTGTTGTTGTTCTTGTTCTTGTTGTTGTTCTAGTAGTTGTAGTTGTTGTTGTTGTAGTTCCAGCTGCAGTTCCGCCACCGACGGGAGCGATCCGGTGAATCGATTGGACGCCAGACCGAGTTGTTCGAGACTCGAGAGTCGTCCGGTGGCTACCGCTTTGAGCACCTCCGAGATGTTGCCTTCTAGGTCGCAATCCGAGGCCTGCAGCTGCCTCAACACAATGATGGTGTTGTTGTACGGGGGGTTGTTGCTGTTGCTGTTGCTGTTGCTGTTGCTGTAGCTGCTGTTGTGCAGTGATTGTGGCAGTTGCAGTGATTGTGGCAGGGGTAGGCTCCCGGTAATGCCCCGGTTCCGATCGAGAATGAGGGTTTCGAGGGATCCCCACCAGAGGGATTGCGGGATGGTTCCGGTCAGGGCATTGTCGGAGACATCCAGGAGGCGGAGTGCGTGACGGTTCTTGTTATTGTTATTGTTATTGTTATTGTTGCTGTTGCTGTTGCTGTTGCTGTTGCTGTAAATGCCGTCACTGTCACAACTGCCACAGTCATCGCGGTGACAGCAGCAGCAGCAGCAGCAGGAGGAGGAGGAGGCAAAGGAAAACCACTCGTCAAAGGGCAGCGTCCCCCCGAAGCGATTCGATTCGAGGTGGAGCTCTTGCAGCGGGAATTGTTGTAGTAGCTTCAACTTGAACAACTGGTTGTGCTTGTGCTTGTGCTTGTGCTTGTGCTTGTGCTTGTGTTTGTGCCGTTGTGCTTGTACTCGTACTCGTACTCGTACTCGTACTTGTACTTGTACTCGTAGTACTACTGTTGTCGCAATCGTCTTGATGACCATCATCTCGATCTCGATCTCGATCACAGTAGCAGCAGCAGCAGCAGCAGCAGCAGTGGCACTCTAACTCTCCCAGGTATGGCAGATCCCCCGTAAGGTAGTTTTCGGCCAGGTTGAGGCTCGCGAGGGATGGCAATCCTCCCCGATTCGGATGGATCTTGACGATGCTGGTTTGTGTTTGTGTTTGTGTTTGATCACCATCCTCGTTGCTGTTGTTATTGTTATTATTGTTATTGTTGTTGTTATTGTTATTATTATTGTTGTTGTTGTTGTTGTTGTTGTTGTAGTCGTCCCGAAAGGCCCTCCCCCTAAACTCGTTCCGGGACAGGTCCAGCGTGGCCAGCACCGGGAGGAACGACAACCCATGCGCGCTATTGTTTTGGCTGTCGCTGTCGCTGTCGCTGTCGCTGCTGTCGCACGGTGCGGTTGCGTCCTCTGCGTTGTCACACGCTAGTAGTACTACTGATACTAGTACTAGTTGTTGTGGTGGTGGCCACCAAATGTCCAGCGGCAGCTCCCCTCCCAACCGGTTTCCGGATAGATCCAGTGCCTCCAGGTGTGGCAACCAGATCCAGACCTCGTTTGGGATCGTTCCCACCAGGTTCCGATCGGGAAGAGACAGCCGCACGACCCTGTAGTGTTCGTCGCAGACCACGCCGTCCCACAGGCACTCGTCGATGCCGGGGGCGATCCAGTTGTATTTGTATTTGTTGTAGTAGTATTTGTTGTTGTTGTTGTTGTTGTTGTTGTTGTTCGGGTCTATTGCAGAAGAAGAAGAAGAAGAAGAGGAGGAGGAGGAAGAAGAAGAAGAAGAAGTGGAACGAAATGCCGTCCAGGTGTAGTCCCCGCCCGTCTGGTAATACAGCGTCAGGAGAGCCAATCGCTGGAGCAACCAAGACCGGGTATCGCTATCGCTATTGCTATTGCTATCGCTATCGTTGTTTCCACTCCCCATCCCGACGTAATATCCCGCGTCGCCTCCCCCGGGCATTCCCCCGTCCTTGTATGCCACAAAGTTGAGTGCTTCGTGCTGGGCCGTGGCGGGAGTCGTCCACGCGTAGACGTCCAGCAGCGACTCCATTGACTTGTAGTAGTAGTACTTGTTGTTGTCGTTGTCGTTGTAGTTGTTGTTGTAGTTGTAGTTGTAGTTGTTGTAGTTGTAGTTGTAGAATCCGTTCTGGTTTTGGATGCTGTCCACTACCACGGCCAGGAGGGCATCGTGGTAGTCATCGAGCGAGTCGAACGGCAGAGTTGTTGTTGTTGTTGTTGTTGTTGTCGGTGCTTGTTGTGTCGTGGTGGTGGTGGTAGGGGACGGAGTGGGAGGGTGCTGGTGTTGCTGTTGTTGTTCTTGCTCTTGCTGTTGTTCTTGTTGTTGTTGTTGCTTCCACACCACAATGCCCGTGGCAAAGACAACTACCAATGCCACGATCGCCACGATTCCGATCCATACAATCGCTCGGTGTTTGCGTTCGACGTTGTGTTGCTGCTGCTGCTTGTTGTTGTTGTTGTTGTTGTTGTTGCTGCTGCTCGACGTTCTTCTTGTGCTGCTGTTCGTTGGCTAGTACAACAACAGCTGCTGTTCCTACAATTCCCGGCACCACCGGAACGCACACGGCGGCGGTACAGCAATCGTAATTGCAATTGCAATCGTAATCGCAATCGCAATCGAAGCCGGGAGGAGGAGCGAACGCCACCTCGGCGTCCACGACGATCGGGGAGATGAATCCCGGAGCATTTGCATTACTACTAGCAGCATTGTTAGTAGTAGTAGCATTACTACTAGTAGCATTCACATTGTTAGCATTCACATCGGCATTCCCATCGGCATTCACATCGGTATCGGCATCTCCGAATGCAAGTGCGAATTCGTCCGGATCACCACCTGTATCATCACTACTACTACTACTACCACTACCACGACGACAAACATCACCACAAACATCGATCTCAATGTCCGATCGGCTGTTGTTGTTGTTGTTGTTGTTGTTGTTGTTGTTGTTGCGGCTGCTGCTGCGATGACGATGGTGACGACGATGACGTTCTTGGGTGGCTCGTTGTTGTGCGGATCTTCCCCGTACCACGCCCACCAGGTTCATTGTATTGTTGCAGTGTACTACTACTAGTGTAGTGTAGTGTAGTGTAGTGTATTGTGCTACAACTGACAACGGTATTGATTCGGATTCGGATTCGGATTCGGATTCGAATGGTATTGTATGTATGACAGCCGTCGTTTGCTTGTTTGCTTGCTTGCTTACTTGCTTGCTTACTTGCTTGCTTGCTTGCTAGTTTGCTAGTTTGCTAGATTGTGGAATCAAATCAAATCGAATTGAATCGAATCGAATCGAATCGAATGGAATGGAATCGATACTAGTTTGCAGCTACTTCTTCTTTTAGCTAGCTAGCCGGTGCTGTATCTCTCGGAGTATGTGCGTAGACCGGTAGGTTGCTATCTAGCTAGCTAGCTAGCTAGCTAGGTACAGTAGAACAAGAGTTATTCGTTTGCCTTGCCTTGCCTTGCCTTGCCTTGCCTTGTGTTGAGGATTACTGTACTGAAACCAAAACGAAACGAAAACAAAAACAAAAACAAAACAAAACAAAACCAAGCACAGGTCGTCACGGTTCCAACAAACCAAGCAATTAAAATGTGATACAAAAAAACACTAGGAATAATAATAATAATAATAATACGAATGATGATGATGATGATGATGATGATGATGATAACTATCATGATTGGCAAAACCATTGATGATTGATTGATTCATTCCGATCCTACCGTACTAGTACTACCGTACCGCCGTTTTGTGTATCACACGTAATTACGTATAGTACCGCACGGTTCTCGTAGTAGGATCCCTCGTGTGCATGTATGGTATTGTACCGATACCAGTTGCCGTATTCATTGACATTCGCTCAATTGTTCGCTCGTTGTTATTACGATTCTTGCTTAAATACTGCTGTACGGTACTACGTGGTGTAGTATGAAATAATAATAATAGTACTAAGCGCCTTCACGATTCTTCGGCTCTTCCCATCCCTTCCCATCCCATCCCATCCCTTCACATCCCATCCCATCACATCCCTTCTCAACACATAACATAACATAGCATAACATAGCATAACATAACATCCATGCATCCGTGCATCGGGCTACCATCTCCGACCGGAACGAAACGAAACGGAACGGAACGGAACGAAACGAAACGGAACGGAACGGAACGGAGGATGGTTTCCCAAAAACCTGGCTTTGCAAATCCGGTGGGAGGCAAAAAAGTCGCACGGTCTAGTACTACTAGTAGTCTAGTACGGTACGAGTACGGTAGTCTCTACTACTAGCCTAGTAGTACCGTAGTCTAATCATGTCAAGCAGCTCCGGTACTTATACCTACTACCGTATTCACTCCTCGTACGAGTATAATTAGTAGTAATAATCTTACCTAGCACACGTACGTACCGTACGTAGTCTTTCTGCGTAACGGATTTTTTTTTTTCGGTCGTACCGTAGTACACTCACCGTACAGTATTACCGTATGGTACGTAAGGTGCATTCGTTCCCATGGTTCGGACTTGGTATCGTACCTTTATATAGTACTAGCACTACGTACTACGTACCGTTAAGTTTGCCGTAGGCGGTACTTGTACTAGGTACGTACTCGTGCTACTAGTACTCGTACCGGTACGTACAAAAAGATTGTGTGTGAATGAGTATTTTTGGTGGTCATTTGGAGAAATAGATGTTCCAAAGAGAACATTCCGATCCCGCCTACCGTACCGGTAGTACCGGTATCCATACGAGCATCTTACGAGTAATCGTACCGTAACGCTCATCTTACTCGTACAAGAACTTTATTACCGTACGGTATCATTACGAAATACGGAGTGCTTCGTACTCTTTTTTGAAAATCGTAAGGTCCTGTCTCATCAATCAAGAAGAATCGAGTACCGTACCGTACGGTACGGTAGATTAGTAATCGAGATTCGGGACGAAGTGATATGTGCGGCGGTGGAGTGACGTGACGTGACGTGACGTGACGTCTACCGCAGGAATGGGAAACCTACGGTACTACTAGCTACCGTAGTAGTGTGATCAACAAAAACCACCAAACCCATCCGAGGACCCCATTGGCACGGTACGGTAAGGTACGGTATAAGTACGGTGCCTACCGTCTCTGCCAACAACTTCGTCGGGAGTGGCAAGGCCGGGATGGGATGGGATGGGATGGGACGGGCCGTGCCGAGCCGTAGCCGAGCACTTTCGAGCAAACTACAAGTAAGATTAGCGTAGTACCGTACGATGCAAAGAACAGAACAGAATAGAACAGAACAGAATAGAAGAGTACGACCCACCAATCGTTAACGTACGTGTGCAGCGTTGGTGGTGTTTGTTGATTAGTCAGAAAGTTAGTCGGTTAGTGGGTTGGCAATGATCAGTAGTAACGTATGTATTGTACCGTATGCAGTTTGTTCCGCTCCGACCAACGTCCCCCGCGGTGCGGCCCATCATTCCCGTATCGGTACGGTTCAATACGATATTGTACTACAATACAATACGATACGATACGATACAATACGATACGACACTGTCCGACAACAGCACGGGACGGGGACCCGTGCCGAAGAACGGTGGTGCCAGCAGATGATGTGCGAATCGTGACGACAACGATCCAGGATATTTATTGTCCGGAACCCATTGGACGAGTAAGATATTGTACGGTAATGTGTTGTGAACATGCACAGCACTACCTGCTTCGTTTCGTTTCGTTCTGTTCCGCACGCACGCACGCACGCACGCACGCACCTTCAATGAATGTCGCCTCTGATTCATTCGTACGGTACGACAGTACTCGATGCTAAGTTTGGTCGGAAAGAGGTGTGAATATTGAACAGTCGACGGGAGTGAAGCAAGAATCGAGCACATGTCGTATTAATGCTGTACGGTATTATTACTTCGTACTATTATGCGTTTCATGAGCATTGTGTTTTGTGTATTTTCGATATTAGTTTAGTTTTGATTGATGGTAAGTAAGCTATAATACAATTTTTTATGAAATAGAAGTAAATAATAATATGGAGCAAAAGGAAGAACGCCCACTGTCGTTGTAATCTTACGGTATAGCAGGTCACTGCCATTATTTGTCGCCGTGACTCGACCGGCATATCCCAATGAGGATTGCCGTCGTGATTGTGATTGTGATGGGTCTTTTGTTTTTTTTAGAAACTGCTGCTGCTGCTGCTGCTGATGCTGCTCAGCTCGCCCGAGATGGGGTAGTAGTCCTGGTGCAGGGAGGGCAACAACTCGTGTTGACCCAGGGTGGCCTCGTCCTGCATTTTCTTCATCCATCCCGGAGGGGCCTGGTCCAAACTAAATTCGTATGTCGGGCGAATGTATCCGTACATGGCCTTTGGATCGTAGTTCGCCGTCCAGTCCTTGTTGTTGCAGTTGGGATTTTCGTCGTTGCAGCAGAGACTGCAGCAGCGGCAATCGACCTCGGGATCCGCGCCGTCGGAACCGGGATAGCAGTCGGTAGTGAAGTGTGCCAGGTTTAGCCCGGAATTGACGTGGCAGATTTCCTTGGTATTGCCGGTCAGATTGTTGCCGTCGAGCAGCAATACCTTGAGGGCCGGCATTTTCGCGAGTTGCGAGGGAATTGTGCCCGTTAGGTGGTTGCGGTTGAACTGCATAATGGCCAGCTTGTTCATCAGTCCAAACCACGTGGAGATGGTTCCGGTCAGATTGTTTCCGTCGAGGTCGAGCATGCGGAGGTTGTCCATCATGGCAAAGTCTTCGGGGATGGTTCCCTTTAGGTTGTTGCCCTTCATGGAAAGATCCTGGAGACTTGTGAGTTCCCAGAAATTGGTGCTGTCGAGATCTTTTGCGTCGAATTTATTGCCGCTCGTGCTGAGGGAGACCAGGTTGGTCAGCAGCTGAACGGTGTCGGGGAACGTTCCAGAAAGCATGTTTCCGGCAACGTCAAGATGCTTGAGATTGGGCAAAAAACCAATGTGGTCCGAAATTTTTCCGGTCAGCATGTTTCCGTGAACAGAAATGTACTCGAGACTGTCGTTGGTTTGGTACTTCTGTGGAAAATCACCAAAGAAAAGATTGCGGTTGATGTCGAACACGTGAAGGTTTTGGTTGTTGAACATATCTACTGGAATGCGACCGTCAAGTATGTTGTTGGACAGATCGAGTTCTTGCATTGCTGTCCATGTGTTGCTGTAAATTTCTCCGGTCAAGTTGTTGTCCTCCAGATAGAGGGCCTCGAGTTTGCTAAGATGCACGACGGGATAAATTTTTCCTTCCAAACTCATTCCATCCAAGCCGAGAATGCGCAAATTGGTCAACTTCGAAAAGCTTTCTGGAATGGAACCCCTGAACTTGTTTTGGCCAAGTCCAAGGGTGGTGAGCGCGGTGAGATCACCTAATTCTTCCGGAATGGTGCCGTAAAGATCGAGATTCATCAGTCCCAGTGATTTGAGTTTCACGAGGACATCCAATCGAGGAAGACTGCCCGCCAATGGTATTTCCGTGGAGATGGAGCTTTTCGATTTCTCGGAGGAACTCAATTTCCATTGGAATTTCGGATGCGACCAAGTTGTTGTTGGCTGGAAAATAAAGTAAAATAAAATAAATTGATACAACAAATCCAATGTGGACGACAACAATGTTAGAAGTCAAAGCCAGGCAATCGGAATGCGACGGAATTGTCACACAATGATCGAAAGGAACCAAAACCGGTCGAACAAGGTTGGTCGAGGACACAACACTCCCGGTACCTGGATTTTTTTTTCCTCTCTCTCTTTCTCTCTCTCTCTCTCTCTCTCTTTCTATTACTTACACAAATCAATGGCAGTGACACTTCCATTGTCGTCACATATGACACCCTTGATGATGCGTCCACTTGGTGACGACAATTCCTTGTGCCATTCGCAATAATCTCTGTCGCTCATGAAGTTGAACTTGTCGCTCCACGACCCTCCACCGGTGGCGTAGAAAATGACAGCTAGAATGTAACGCTGGGTAGTTCTCCACCCATCTGGTCCTTCATAATCCACGTGCCTGCCATCCCCAGCTGCGAGAAACTGGGCCGCATGGTACTGGGGTGAATGGGGATCCATGAGGTGTGGTCGAAGAGAAACTTTCGACAACTTATCGATGATTTCTTGGAGTGCGACTTGGGTATTGGATGTGGACGACCCGGATCTCTTGGTAGTAGACCTTTTCGTGTACCCCACAGAAAAAGACACGCTAATGACCATTGCTACAATGGCAGCGGCGGCAATGGAAAGATACACCTTGCGTCGGAGCTTCTTGGCGACGAGCATCGCGGTGGGTAGGTAGGCGTTGGAAGCCTTGACTTCTTCCACCGAAGGGAGCTGATCGTGAAGGTTGTAGTCGTCTACAGGATTGGCGGTTCCACCTGCTAGAATCGAACCGATAGCGGTGCGGTGAGCTTCTTCGTCGTCGAACGAGTCGTCTTCATCTTCGATGACGCACTCGTCGTCGTCGTCGATGGCAAAGGTGTTGCTGTTGCTGTTGCTGCCGTTGTCGGCTTCGGGATAAGGGTTTGCTTGACTCATGGTTCTTGGTCGATGATGCTGGTGCTGATGCTAGTGCTTACCCCGGAGTATTATTTTTTGATGTTAGAATCCAATATGGTTTATGGTCAAGCTAATAATTACAAGTATAGTACCGTACTTATACTCGTAATCGTTTGTTTGATTTTGTTTATTTTTATTCTGTCGAAATTCAAATTTTATGATCGATGCATCTGGAAACGTCGTCGACCAAAAGCCATCCTCTTGTTTCGTGATTTCTTGGTTGGAAGGAATCGTACCTGTACTTCTTTTATTTTCGATTCGATTGGAGGAGGTCATGATTTGGCAGCAAGTTTTGTTTGGAATGTACCGAAGACAACGAGATTTTGGTAGGAAGGCACATATTCAATTACCAGACAATTCGAAAAAGATTCGAAATCTCGGTCCACCATTAAGTAATTGAAAATTACATTTCTATATTAACCTTAAGTATTTGGAAGTTTGGGTGGGCGTCGTCAAGGAAAACGGAAGAAGAACGGATTTGGAATCAATCTGGATCAACCCTAAGTAGATGAAAAAATATATAAATGCCAGTCGAACCACTAGAAGAAAGGAGGATCTGCATGTGCGAATCGAATTTTGAAGATACACTCTCAATCGTCGCAGTCGAAGACCTTCAAGTAAGGAACTCCAAGAAGAAGTCGTCCATCAGCACGTTAGTGCTGCGTCCCCGCACCCATCTAACTGCAAAATGTTACTAGTCCTATGTTGGATAACTGTCACACGACCCAACATGACCCCTCTCAAACCCTATTTTGAGAAAATCAACCCTGCTTTTGTTATGCGCAAGGGCAATATTTCAAATTCACAATTTTTTGTGGTAAAGAGTTTCGACCCACCTCAGGTTGCGACCAAAACTCTCCCCGAGGACTCAAAATGTCCCTTGATCTCTCAATTCTTTTGACTAAATTGATTTAAAAAATCTATTTCTCGCTACCAAACTTCCTAACCTTAACCCAAGATATGAAATAAAATTATTTTAAGAAGTGTTTGTTTGCTCCTTTGCCGCGTTCCACACTGTGTACAAAATACCACAATAAATACACAGTACAAAAACCATGTACAAGTCTACAGGTAATGAACATGATGTGTGTGCTCCGTACACTGAAATCTCTTCAAAAAAAGAACAAGTGAAAAGACCCTGCAAACACAGCAGAAAAACCCTCAAAGACATGATTTATTTTTGAAAGGAATTCCGATCATCGAAATCACCGATGTCATTCACTTCCATTTTGACGACCCTGCAACGACCCTTCTGTTTCTCCTTCACTAGTAGAACAGACCATGAAAGTTCACCACCATACAAATAGTACAAAATGACACCAACTTACTAAATACCTACACGTTACTCTACTTTATTTTCGATCAGGAATGGTATTCAAATGGCAAAGACAATGACAACTACGGGCCCTACTCCGACCCATCTCTTTCCCCTTGGATAAAGGAGAGAACGGAGGCAGACATGTGGTACAAATCCTACCAGGTTTGAACACCAGCATGTTACTCTACTGATTTTCTGACCAGGAATGACAACAATCAAAGGGCGATTGAACGGCAAATTAGGAAGATCCAAACACCATTTCCATTTTGACGGCCATTCTATTTCTCCTACTGTAGAACAGACCATGAGGGCTCACCACCGTACAACTAGTACAAAATGACACCAACTCGAATACCTACACGTTACTCTACTTCGATTTTGATTGGGAAGGGTATTCAAACGGCAATCAAGCAGTGTTTTGGAGTGGTGTTTCGAGCAGCGTTCCAAGCAGCAGGAAGCCAGCAGCGAGCAGCAGCGTTTTGGAGCAGCAGGAAGTCAGCAGCGAGCAGTGGCGTTTTAAGTGGCGTTTGGAGCAGCAGGAAGCCAGCAGCCAGCAGCAGTGTTTCAAGCAGCGTTTTGGAGGAGGCAGCAGGAAGCCAGCAGGAAGCCAGTAGAAAGCCAGCAGCCAGCAGCCAGCAGCCAGCAGCGTTTTGGAGCGGCGTTTTGAGCGGCGTTTCGAGCAGCAGGAAGCCAGCAGCGAGCAGCGGCGTTTTGAAGCAGTCAGCAGCCAGCAGCCGCGTTTCGACCAGCAGGAAGCCAGCAGCGAGCAGTGGCGTTTGGAGCTGTGTTTTGGAGCAGCAGGAAGGAAGCAGCCAGCAGTCAGCAGCGACGTTTTGGAACGGCGTTTCCAGCAGCAGGAATCCAGCAGCAAGCAGCTGTGTTTGGAGCGGCGTTTTGGAGCAGCAGGAAGGAAGCAGCCAGCAGTCAGCAGCGGCGTTTTGGACGGGCATTTCAAACAGCAGGAAGCCAGCAGCGAGCAGCGGCGTTTGGAGCGGAGATAGCAACTAGCGACAGCAACTAGCAACAGCAACTAGCAGCAGCGAGGACTAGCAAGAGCAATAGCCACTAGCAAGAGCAATAGCGACTAGCAAGAGCAACAGCGACTAGGGAAGAGCAACAGCAACAGCAGTAGCAATAGCAACTAGTAGTAGCTACGAGGGCGGTAAGTTGGTGTAGTAGTACTAGGCTCCTATTTTTGCTATTAACTTAGTACTATGTATTACAATAGGCTAAGAGTGGCTCCTTTATTCAGTAGCAACTGGAGGGATATGTCCTCACACAAGAATCCTGCACTTCTTGCTGAATCTGGAGACTCGGATGAGTCAAAAAATTTGAAATATACTAGTACTACTAGGAGATCAGCCAATGATGAGGAGAGGAGGAGGAGGATCCACTGGTGATACTAGTAGTAGTGGGCTAGTATTAGTACTACTGGTACTAGTAGAGGAGGATTGCTACAAGTGGGGCAGATGGTGTTGTTGTTAACTTCTTGGAGTGTGGTGGGTTGGGTATTGTGGAGGTTTCTGTGTGAAGGGTGTTTAGTTGTGTACTGGTTGGCTGGTGAGGCTACTAGTGAGTATTATGGTTGAAATCTGCCCATGCATACATCTGTCTGTTCATAGAACTTAGTTCATTCAGTTGGCTTGCTCAGTGAGTCACTGTAGTAACTCTCATCAGATCAGCTTTCCGCAAATTGGATAAATTCATTTTCTGTCCATTACAGGATAATAAAATATTTAATGGAATGTTTCGTTTCAACCACACATTGTGTTTGCCTGTTGGGTTGATGGGAATCAGTCATTTTGCATGTTCCATGGTTGTGAGCAATACTAATAGGTGTTGGAGGTTTTGTTTGTGGAATTTACAGTTCTTCTAGGATCCATTGTATGTAGAGGCGGGCTGCTTTTACAGTATCAGCCATATTGGTAAACAGGATCAGTGGTGGTGTTTACTTGTGATTCTTCAGTGTTCTGAGGTGATGCGTTTGAGAGGTGGTGAAGGGTTTTGAGAGGTGGCTGCTGGTGCAACAAAGTGATCGATTTTTTTCTCTGGCAAAGAAGTGGTCAACAATGGGTGTCAATGTTTGTGTTCATGGTAGATTGGGCCTGCTGTGTGATTTAGTACTGTATAATTGGCAAGGGGAGGGGGGGGGTCTTTAAAAAATGCAGAAATGTTCAATTGTAAGAAGCTGGATGGCTCATTTGTTGAAGGAGCTGCAGTAAATCAGTCTGCGGTAAAAGATGACTTATCTAATTGTGGTGATGAGCAGGTACTAGTACTAGATTGTGTTGCTCAAAACCTGCAAAATGTTGGTAGGCTCCTATTGATTGCTATCAAGTGCATTTATTAGGCTACAATAAGTATGGTTTTATTCAATAGCTACTACTAGGGATTCATTCTCAGACCAAAAAGTCAGAAAGGGAAGCAAGCTAATCATCATTCATTGAGGAGAGAGGTGTTCCATTGAAAGAAGGAACCAATTGTGCCAATGGTACATATGATATGTATAGATGTATCATATGCATGAATGTTGAGTGTGCAAGTGAGAAAGTGTTCAGCAGAGAACAGTCTCAATTGTACCTCCTTATTATGTGCACTCGTGATTTCAAATAACATGACCGTGAAACTTTACTGAACCACACCAGGTACCCTTCAAGATTATGTATAATATCCTTTGAGTTGCTTGGCCGCGTGCAAAAAGTAATCTTCTGTAACCTGTAGTAGAAGTCAGTACTAGAAAACAATAATGTGCAAGAGAGCAAGTGCAATGAGCTCAAGTGTGCATAATTGTTTTCTAGTACTGACTTCTACGGGTTACAGAATATTATTGTTTGGACCCTGGTAAGATTACAATTGGGATACACCTGTGCCCCACCAAGCAAAGTGGAGTGCAACGACATTGAGACCAGGAGATCACAGTAGTAACACTCCTGAGGTCAACACTGAGAGCTTGCTTGAAGTGAAGACCAAAGGAGTGTTACTATCAGTGACGGCAAGAGCACACTCAAAGGATATTGATGTAACCCACAAGTAGGACCATGTTTCCATGTAACCCTGGGTGTATGGTTACAAACAAACTACGAGCACCACTCCACTGCTCCGGTCTAGGGGAGCAGTGCATTATCACTCCAGTGTCCAAATTACTGACTTGTAAGATTTTCTAACAAGGCTTGTGTTGAGGCTGTTGCTTCTTTTTATCATTTTCTAGTGGGACCAAAGAAATTGTTAATTGTAGCGCTGATCGTATTGGACAATCTATCTACCTTACAGTTAATTGTCAAATCATCTCTTAGTACTAATCATATTGTTACTCGTATTCACAACAAATCATTGCTAATTGTATGGCTAATTGTATTGGCAGCAATCATATTGTTAATCAATTCATACTACTATTACTAATCATATAGTATTGCTAATTGTATTGCTAAGTGTGTTGTTACTACTAGTCGTATTGCTAATTGTATTGTTAATAATAAGCATTGGTGGCAGCAATGACGACTGACAAGAGAATAGTTGAGAGACAAAGTTGTGCCCGGGGTTGTTGGGTGGTGATTTTAATGACGCAAAAAAATGGCTCTGAATTGATTAAAAATTAAATATTGTTTCTTAGTATGAGCTCCTCGAGTTATTCAGTATCCTCTTTGTAACCATGTATGCATCTGGAATTACATGGAAAATTGGCCGTACTTGTGGGATATGCCATAGGCAGGCTCAGCCAAGTTGAGTTCTGACCAGACTGGATATGACATGTATGATTGAAAATCAGTTAGTTACCACATGTTGTTGTTTCTTAAACAATGCTAGTGGTACACATAAAGCACCAATTCGGTGAAGAGATGATTTGTGAATGCTATTGTTATCAATACCAGATAGCCACTAGTAGCAGTATTAAAAGTGATATTTCAATGCATATGGTGTGCTTGTTGGCTGCCTGACTACTACTATCCACGTGGGTTAAACAAGAAGTCAAGAAGAATGGTAGCAGCCGTAGTACTGATGGATCCAACAAGTTGCAACAAGTTGTTGAAGACAGACATAGTACTACTACTACTAGTAGTGTGTTACTAATAGTAGAGCTAACATGCAAAACACATTTCCAATCTGTGCGAGCAATGTTTCAACAGATGCTGCCGTACTAGTATCTTACGAGTAATCGTCTGTCTTCCAATGCTTTGTTGATGACCGGTGGAGGAGGCGAGGAGGAGTTAAAACTGCAAATAACCGCAAGAAGAGCAATTTATTAGTCGTCCATGCTGCTACGAGTACCCGTAATCTTAGTACCGGTACTTCGCAGCCGATTGTGAGAGAATGACCATTCGAGGACTTTTTAACTGTAAATAACTTTCAATTTAAGCGTTTCCTGGTTGTGTTGCAATAATGATAGATTCCCACTTCAGTCTTGTTGGAGGCCATGACTATTCGAAAACTAACAACAGTACCGGTACCGGTACATTACAATCGGCTACGTACCGTATTAATTTACTTCGGAAGTGTTTTTTTTGGCAATTGCGTAGTACCGTACCGGTACCTTCTAGTAAGGACGGGAAATATCCCTATTGCAGTCCTAGTCACAGTCTCAAACAGGAGGGATCGGCATTATTGTCCTCCGCTAATTACTTGTAATCTTACCATCGCTTTATGTTTCGTTTTGTGTAACGATGACTGATGGGAGAATGTATTATCGGTACCAAGGTGGCTTGGCCGATATTAATAACAACTTCGATACATTAGCTTTTTTCACCTGCCTAAGTAGCTACAACAAGTATTGCTATCCACATTTTTTCCATGATGACTTTCAATTGAAGATCTTGAGATTGACAAAATATTGCTGCCGATAGTCACAGCTATTGACGGGGTAATAGAATCCAATTCCACTCTTCCCTTTCGAGCACCTCCACTAAATTACGGTACTACAAAGTAGGTACGAGTAGTGCTCGTACCGGTAGAAACGTTTTCCTGGGTCCTGATGATTTTAGTCGACCTCAACCGACCAAAAACACATGCATAATTAAATGTGACCAACAGGATATAACTGTTGTTTAGTTCCCACTGTGTCGCTTTAGTAAAGGGTGGTTATGCAATGGATCAAGACTCGAGAAGAATCAAGGGTTTCCGTTGAGTTTCGTCCATTGCAAAAGATAGTCCGAATCATAATGCTGTGCATATAATACCGAAGACCAGTTCGTACGTATTTGTGCGTAATCGTACTTTCCATCCACGGATTAAAATCCTCCGATGAATAATTATTTTGTCGCGTTCTTTTTTTCTTTGGCTACCGTACCGGTACGAATGCGGAGGAGACCGGAATATTCTCTTACATTTATTGCATGACATGAATCCCCCAATTACTTCAACGAAAGCACTCGGTACAACCTAATACACACAAATTTGTTTTTTCAAGTGCGTGCTCTCGCCATGAAACACGATAAATGTTTCTGGTTCCCGGCTGCGATTTCGCCTTGCTTCGCCATCAAATCCGATAACTTTGGTACTTCGAAACAATGAAAATGTGCAGTGCTGTTCCAACATTTAATGAGATGTATATTGCCTCAATTAACCTTTCTGGAAAGGTTGCATCATTTAAACCTCGAACCAGATACAGTCGGAAATTCATCCAAACATTTGTTCCCAATCATTCAAACAATTATGTGGAACCGTGATCTTCTTAACCAGCCCCGATGCCGATGACACTTTGACAGAATGTTCCCATTCATAAACGGAAAACCTCGGCATGTCACACGAAATTCTTGAAAAACTTTGGTGGACCCAACTTTCGACAGTCGACAAATACTCGGCAATGAACCGAAAGATTGATCGTACGGTATGGTGCACGAGTTTTCAAGCACAACAACGACGACGACACCCGCTGTCTCATAACACTCCCTCGGTACTCAAACTCAAACCCAACACATCAGACAACTCGGCATCATGCTGGCTCATCCTGACTATCACATCGAAGAACCTCCAACAATGTTCGGACTTAACAATGGCTGTGAGAACGAACCACACGACGATGTTTCGCTGTATGTGACTCCGGCCAAACGGAGACGCATTTCTGTGGCGTCCCGGGTACGCTTCAACGACAAAATCACGTACATCGAACATCATACTACCCACGATGAACGACGATCCCCGACCCCTGCCACAGAATCCTCGGAACAACCCTCCGAACAACATTCCGAACAACCCTCCCCCAAGTCTCTCTGGTTAACTCCAAACGATTTCACCAAGATTCAGAACAACATCTTTACGACACTCGAAATGATGAAACTCACCGGAGATTTTGGCAAGGACACCCCGCTGTCGAACCGCTACTGCGCAAGGGGACTTGAAAGCCTCGATCCGGAACGAAAGGGATCCCTCAAAATGGAAACGCTCCAAAGACGTCGAAACGTAATTGGTGCAGTCTTGCACGAGCAAAACTTGCAGCTGCAACGCATTCGACAACAACAGCAATCACAACCGCAACCGCAACAGCAACAGCAACAGCAGCAACAGCGACAGCAACACAACCTTCATGGTGGACGTAACTACATTTCGACGTCGCCATCATCGGAGCACAACAATGACGACTACCACATGGTACCGAACCACATGCCAGGCCCCCAAGCACCGTACAATGGGGACACCTCGACAAATATGCCCGGCCCCAGCTGTGGTCTAGATCATTTCCGGATCAGCCTCATTTGCATGAATCTGACCTACCACGACAACATGCAGGGAATCGAACACGGACGACAAGATTCGGAAGAGGCGTTGGAAATTTACCGGACCAAGCCTCTGCCGGTTGATACCAATATTGTGCCGAATCCATAACCACATATGGCTGTGGTAGGATCGTATCCTGCAACCCATGAGTAACTCTACAGCAGGATACCGCAATCGAGCATTCGATTCCGTATCGTACTATCGTATCGTATCGAATCGCATCTACAAGTACTTGAAAAGAATAACGTGATGCCATCTCATACATACGGTACCATCCATATGTAATACCAGTCAAAGAGGAAAGCGAACTCTGTTTCTAACGAAAGTGACCGACTGAAGTACTATTTCATAGTTTTAAAGTAACAGTGTATAGTACACATTTTTTGTCAAAACATTTTCGAAGTTGTAAATTACTAGAACTAGTACACGTACGTACGTGGAACAACCCAATTCCAAAACAAAACGATACGAATAGATCTGCATCACAGTTTGCGTCGGTTTATTTGTTTGGCTTAGCTTTGATCCGTCCCACGCCCAGCTAAAGAGGAGGACCACATACCGCCAGGGATCGACCGTTGGAGGAGATTCGTTTCACAGATCTGCTCCGGTGTCCGAACAACCGCCCCGGGGAAAAGAACAATCATCGCTTCAATCATAAATTGCATTGCTTACGAATCATTGATGGCAAACGACGAAAGAGTACTAGTAGAAAGCATATACTAAATAATAGTACTTGTTGTTGTAGACAATACTTGTTGTTTGGAAAAGATGTTGGTCCCTGCTCCAGAGGCGTTGATTTGTTGGAACCTCCTCCTGTGACGTGCCCTCTTAGGTCTCTCGCGTGTGCCTTTGCCCTACTAGAATGCATTTGCAGAGCATTCACTGGTGTGCGGATTGCTGGCCACGAGTTTCTAGCTTTGAATCAGTGCATAGCAACAAATGAAATGAGTTGTGTAGTCAATAGTAAAAACGATCTTCATAGTGCTGTGTAGTAGTACTAATAGTGGGAAAAGAAGGATTGTTTGAGGCTCCAATCCAGTATGTGGACATCAGAAACTCTAAAAAATACTCTCTATTCAACCCAATGCTTAATTTATCAATATTCAAAGTATTACTAGAGAATGTGTTGCTATTAAAATCCCAGCTCAATTTGTGCTGGTTTGTATCTCAAAGTTAAACAAGTAGAGTTACTTACAAGTATGAGCCCAAAGTCCTATGTTGGTCATACCCTCTTGAAACCTGTACATTTCCTCACTGCACCATTTCATCGTGTCTCCCATGTTAATCCTCACGATAGCACTTGTACGGCATTTGCCGCATTAATCCTTCCTTTTTGCCCAATTCTGATTTGCTAGATTGAACCTCGCCTTCTTATTTATGTATGGTGGTTTCATCATTTTTTATGCTTGGCTGGAGTAAACTAGACCAACTCAAAGGGTAGTGCCACTCGCCCTTGTCCTCGGTGGGATTATGATTCCTGGCATTCTTAACCATATCATTGATATTTTCATCCCTTACATGTCTACCGGCATTGTCATTATAATCATGATTATCGGTGATTTCTTTATATTCACTGGCCTCGATGATACTTCCATTATGTGCTAAACTACTGGTGCGAACATTTTAATTACCGGTGAAATGTTTAAATTCACCGACAGTTCCTTTGTGCTTTCTTTCATTAGTTTTACACTTGCTGATGGCCCTTTGACCCCTGAAACTGGCGCTTGGTCCAGTTTCTGGTGGTACTATTGCTAGATTCTGCTCAACCACAAGTTTAATTGTGTCCAGTTTTTCCACATCCAAACATAATATCTCAATACACCCTTGTATGCTGGTTGTAGTAGGGTACTCCCCTGGCACAGATGAATTTTATCTCAGCCGCACCTTAGGTAGTCTGGTCGGCATTTCACAGCACTTGGGCAGGAAATCTACCATTTTGCTGACCCTTACTGCTCCTGTGGCCTTCACGAGACACTGATAATTACTGTACTAGTGCTTTATTGCGGGTCCAATGTAATAATCCTCTGTCCTGTCCTCCTCCACCTTGCATCTGAGGGGGGCCAATGGTGGTGTCTTGTTGAAGTTGAAGGCACCCTTTACCTGGTGATTGTAGGCCAAAATGTCCCCATTGATCCTCAATGGTTAGAGGAAATTGCAGGTCGCGACTGCTTGTGGTACCAATAGGTCCCACTGGTCGGCTGAGTAGTCCTTATCCACTCCAGATACAATGGAGACAAAATGGTCCTTGAACGTTCTAATGGCCTGTTCCGCTGCATTGAGTCTGTGATCCCCGGGTGACACTATCTGGTAGTCTAGGTACCACTTCTTCAACTGTTTGATCATCAAGGCTGATATCTTGTTATCTAGGTTCACCAATTGTGCCACCATACATTGTTCCCTTAATTCCTCATAACATACTCTGAATCCTTCTACCAGATCCTCTGTATCCGTGGCTATAATATAGTTTGTGTCATAATGAAACATGAGGTAGATGTACTAGTTGTGACCCCTGACCAATTCAACCAGGAACCTTCCCAGCAAGACACAAGGTATGGTCCCTGGTTCCCCCAATGCAGTCCTCAACTCAGTTGTAGCAGTGACCCCAGCTGTTACTGATCATTTGTTTGTCCGTGGTTGCTTGGTGTACTTTTCTGCTGATAAATCTTGGGTGGTATTGGTGGATCGCATGCCCTTTCTCACTAGGCTAAGGTGGCCCTTGATGGGGCACATGCTCTTGTCCAGGTAGTAGTGTTCTACTCTTTGTTTGCTCAATCCGGGCCATGATAGGTAGTAGTAACCTTTGTCTATGGTTATAGCCCATGTTGTCAGTAACAGGGATCTGGCTGCTGCATGTAGGTACTGTAACACACTAGGGATAGAATTGAGTAGGAGTGATAATTGTGATGGATTAATACTTTACAAAAATGGATGGAAACTTAACAGATAAAATAATGAGCAATCAAGCGTGCTTGCTTCGATCGCACACAAATATTCATGTATGGCACATGGATAATAATAATATCGTGCGCCCGCTTGTCATATATACCATTGTATATAGATGTTTGGATACTTAATGATTCCTAGAGTAGCCCAGGTCTCATTAGTTTGATCGTACATCATATCTTTTGTTGGTATCTTAGATAGTACGACTCGTACGGTAGATCGTGGTACGTAGCTTCGTAGTACATAGCTTACGTTACAGAGTTCCCCAATGAGCACCTGACGACTCTGAATCAACTGACTGCACTGATTCATCGTCATCCGGTGGATCATTGTTTGCTGGATCATTATTTGCTGGATCTGCTGCCGGTTGTTCTTTGTATGGAGTGAGCTTCCGAATGTTGACCGTTTCAGTGACATTTGGAGATAGTCTTAATTTCACTGTTCCATTGGTGTGTACTTGAACAATTGGATATGGACCTTTCTTCTGGGGTTGTAGCTTGTCTGGATCTGGTACCTTGACCCATACCTTGTCGTTGACCTTGAAAACATGCTTGATGCGCTTGGCATTTTGTCGTAGTAGATTCATGCTGATGCCTTGTTGTCGAATTTGTTGTAGCGCAATGAGCTTGGATGTAAGTGGAATATCCAACAATATGTCCTTGTTGAAGACAAGAGCTCCTGGAGACGAGCCCATAAATGCATTGATGGCGCATCTGGACGCATGCATACAAGTGGCTAATGCATTGCCCATGAGCTGTGTGGCTTGCATGTTGGTTTGTGGTGGATTCACATGTACAAGTATTTGGAGGGTGTCAGCAATGGTATGATGTGCTCTTTCACAGACTGCATTGCTTTGTGGGTTCTTGACTGTGGTAGCAATGCCTTCAATTCCATATGTTGCGAGTGCATTTTGGAATTTATGTCCTAGGATTTCTCCACCATTGTCATAGACACACTTGACAGGTCTTGGATATCAAGACAACCAACAGTTGGTGAACTGGTTGGAGACGTGTCGGCTTGACTTATCTCTGAGACGAATGGTTTCCAGTAGTTTGGTTACTGGATCAATACAAGTAAGAGCCTTGAAGTTGTAGACTTTTCCTTGAGTTTTTACCTTCCAGGGTCCAACGAGATCCACATGCACTTCGCTGAATGGTGCGAGTGGGGCTTGCTTGGGAGCTAGCAGTCCATAACTTGCGTTTCTGCTTTTGTACTTAATACAGTCATCTGAGCATTTGTATTCCTGGCATAGTTTGGCAAGTTGTTCGACATGGAACCTGGCTGATACTATGGTTTGGTTGAGCCTGGTGGATCCGCAGTGTCATAATAGTAGATGGTACCACTTGAGTAGCTTGTGAGCAAGGGAGTTTGGACCGTAGATTTTCCATTCATCCCTGCTTTCAGATTTGGAGTAGCATGCAATTTCCTGATCACCAAGTTGTTGCTTGAAATAGGTTGGCAATAGAAGCTTTGCAGGGAGAGTGCCATCATTTTGTTGATGTTGAGCAATCTTTGTGTAATTCACTGGGCATTCCATTTCCTGGAGAGTTGGTAGGTTATCTAGACACTCATTTTTCAGCAGACATGAATATAGTTCAGTATCTGCGCCATGACATAAGTGTGGAAATATTTTGGGGAATTCTTGGAGAAAGAGCTCTTCATCTGCTTGTTCTGGAATGTCTAATTTGAGAAAATCAATCAGAGTTCCTTTGCCTTGCTTTTGCTTCTCACCCATATTAAATTCCTTTCGTGACCAGAAGTACCAAAGCTACCAGAGGGTAGATTTCCTATTCGTACGAATCAATGAGTCCCGTATCCATCTAAGTAATCGATTCCCACGTCATATCGATTCCCACGGCGCATCGATTTCCCATCGCGCATCAACGGTGAGCAATCCCTGTTTTACAATATTGCCATTGTTCTTCGGTGAGCAAACTCTGATTTCATAAAATATCACACGAGCTACGGGAGCAATTCATGACCTTAATGATAAACATATCATCATGGAGTCTTCCTAACAGAACAAGAGAAGAAAACCGTTGGCGTGTGATTCTCACACAATACATATACATGCATACAGATATATATGGTCAACGACCAATGCATGTACGGAAATAATCAGCGAGTAACCTCAGCACTACGCAACAGCAGTTGCAACGTATTCATCTCAATAAAAGAGATATCTTGCATTTCGGCAAGATTTCACTTTATCTCATACTTTTAACATTCAACTGATTTAAATCCCAAAATTCACACTAGTTGCTATCAACTACTTGTAATCTACATACTAAGGTCTGTCTAGCTGCAATCTGAATAAGTCACAGCAAGAAGAGATCTGGCGTCTCCCTAGCTTCGCCTGTAGTCCGATTATCCGTTGCGAAAGTATCCAAACACATCTATCACGCGTAGAGTACAATCGTTCGTCTACTAACACACTAACGCAGCGTTGCTGTTCCTCAGAAGCCTTTGAATCAGTCTCTCAACGAGTCGGATTCAGAAGGAAAATAATAGATTAACAGTCGCAAGCTCTAAGAAGGCTTGCACACAAAGAGGGACAAGAACGGACCTGAATTCGATCTCTACGCTGGCATATGCGTACACGAAGTAGTTCTCATTCCCAGTCACCGCGCAATTCCCTCGGAGGATCGGAACCATCACTGATGCCGAACATATCGACGATGGCCGGCGGCGAAGAAAAGAATGACGCAGAAGTCGCTGCAATCAATCACTTTCCCAGTTTCGATGCTGATATGAAGAAGATACTCGTATCCCTACTCAGCATAACAAGTGAAGACGGTAGTAAACTATGTTTAGCCCTCAAGGAAGGCGGATAGTGCAAGTGGAATGCATTCCTCGGCGCGCTCATCGAACCGGATTTTGCACGCGAGCTTACCTATACTGATGGAGGGCTACCAATGAATATCCCTCGATCCGTTCAAAGGAGCGTAGAAGCACTTGCGGATTACGCTATCGATCTACAAGAAGGCGATGGAGCTCTAGCAGACAACTTGAGAACCTGGAAGGATGTGAAATCATATACGTATAAGGAATTCGAGACTTTCCGCAAAGAGCGTGCCCAACGCTTGCGTAATGAATCCGCTCTGAACCCCCCACCTCCTCCGGCGGGGAGTAGCAAAAAGTCCCCTCAGCAGGTAAAGTACGAATCTTGGTGTCGAAAAGCACGGGATGAAAAGTCCTTTACACCCCTCACGAATGACTCGAGATTCGAACACTGGCTCGTCGGTTTCAAAGCTAAACTCGAGGCATACGACATCGATACAGAGACATTCCTCGATGAAACTTGGCCTCCAGCTACGCTTCTGGGTTATACCCGTGATCTCTTCGTCAAGCAGTGTGTCTTCTTCTGGGTACTAATGTTGGAAGTCTTCAAGAGTGACCTTTCTGCATCATGTGTACACAGTCATTCTACCACTCGTGATCGACGCAAGGTCTACTTTGATTTCGTAAACCTTCATAGTAAATCAAAAGCAAAGGTATACGACAACTCGACTTAGCTACAAGCGTTGCTCAAGTTGAATCTCAACAATTGGAAGGAATCCAAAGTGAAATTCATCACACATTGGTTTGATGAATTAAATCACCTCAACAAGCTCCGTCCTCCCAACAAGCCCCTTGAGTACCATACTGTTAAATCAGCATTGTGTCAGGCATGCTATTCCAGCTTCCAGCTAAGCGAACAGTTTGCCAAAGTCAAGGATCCAGGTGGGACGAATAGCACCGTGACGGATACGGTTGCCAAGGCCGCTGCTATCCACGATCTTAAAATCACGCTTTTACTCGAAGCAACTCAACTTGATTCCCAGTCCGCGATGTCTGCTCCTCGGTCGACCGTACGTGCACACGTTCATGATTTTTCTTCTGAACCGAACCAAAACCATGATGACTATGCTCTCCCCATCGAATTTGAAGGAGACTATCAGGACTATGCTGTGTTTAAGGCTGGACGTACCCCTGACCCTACCACAAGGTTGCCTACAAACATATGGAAGGCCTTGTCACGTCAGGACATGAAGAGTTGGCTCAGTTTTTCTCCGGAAGGCAAGAAAATCGTGGTTGCCTCATTGCGACACGACTTACTTAACACGGACCAACCTGACCCCAACAGTGTCAAACCCATTACCCGGAAGGCATACCAACATGAACACTCGGTATCATTTCGAGAAGACGATACTTCGACCAAAGATGAGCATGCCAATTCCGCAGCAGACCTTCATCCTGCTGTAGAGAATGATCATAGAGGCGTTTTCCATGCATCCCTAGGTGTATACAAATCCACGACCTCTTCGTCTAAGGACCAGCGACCTCTCAAGTCTTCCGTGTCACCCGCGCATCCCGCTCGATTCCTTTCAGACAACCCTGACATTCAGTACAAAAAGGACGGTGACACCCAAATACCTGTGGGAACATCATCATATTCCGCCAATTTTCACCAGTGGTATACTCCCGAGGATGATCTCACCTTTCCTAACGGTAGTCCAGTAACGTCATACACATACCGTATACACAAAACTACGGTTACTAGCCCTGGTTTTGCCATGGTCGATCGTGGCGCAAATGGTTGCATCATCGGCAATGATGCGTGTCTCATCTCCAAGGATATCCCACCGCGATATGTTAACGTCACCGGCATTAACAATCATCAGGTACAGAATATTCCCATTGCTACATGCGGAGCATATTCCATGTCAAACAGAGGCCCCGTCATCCTCATTTTCAATGAATGTGCCTATACAGGACGACACCCTTCTATATTGTCCTCCGGCCAGATGGAAGCATATTTTTCCACTGTCGACGACACATCCATCAAAGCGGGCGGCGGACAGGTCATCACCACCTCCGATGGCTATGCACTGCCTCTTAGCATACGACACGATTTACCATACCTTGCGATGCGAAAGTATACGACTGTTGAGTTTGACACGCTCCCACATGTTATTATGACATCCGATAAGCATTGGGACCCATCAGTTCTCGATACCACGATCAGTGCGAAGGATGAACAATTTCTCCAGAAATATCCTCCCCAACCACAGCAACTCCCTTATGCCGATTACGACGAATATGGGAACCCACGCTGTCTTGAAGGATTAGACATCTCTGTTTCCCCCGGGTCCTCCACGGTCACATCCCTCAGTTCATATTCCAGCCATTCCACTCGATCTCCCTTCCTTCCTATTGATGATCATAGGGCCAACGATCGCTCCTTTTGGCTTACTTCCACCGACTACGCTCATCAAGAACGTCTCGCATGCTGCGCGTTACCCGCAGCTTCTGGAACAGTCACTGCGTTTCCGACGGATTGTACTGCCAGCGACACTACACGTATTGCAGCTACACCCCGCGAAAGATACCCCAACGAACATGACTACTTATCCCTGAAGCCTTTCTTTTGTTGGGTTTCCACCGATCGCATCAAAGCTACGTTTGAAAACTCAACCCAATATGGTTCGTTAGCGGTTAGCCCTGATGGAAACATTTTCAAACGTTTTCATTCCCCTCAACCGGCCATGAACGTTCGCCCCTTCAATGACGATGTTATGTCCGATGCTGTCTATTCAGATGTCCCAGCAATTGATGGTGGCTCCAAGATTGCCCAGATCTTCTTTGGCCGCAAATCACATATTATACACGTTGAGGAAATGCGTACCACCGGCGATTTCCTATCCTGCTTCCAGAACTTTGTTCGAAAATGGGGCAGGCCCATTCGCCTCCTTTGCGACCACGGTAACTATCAATCCAGTAAGAAGGTCATTGATTACCTTAAAATGTTATGGATTGGACTCTGGCAAAGTGAACCGTATCATCAACACCAGAATCAATTCAAACGACGATACCAAACGTTCAAGCGCATTGTCAATCGTGTCATGGATCGTACAGGCACACCACCACACCTATGGCTACTGTGCATGACATACGTCGCGGGTCTCCTCAATGTTGTTTCTGATCCTACGCTGTCCGATAAACAGCCGATCTTCATTGCCACCGGTACACTTGGCGACATCAGCGCATACACCAGTTTCTTCTGGTTTGAACCTGTGTATTTCAAAACCAATGACTCTCCTTTCGGTACCCAGTCTACCGAACGCCTAGGTCATTTCGTCGGCATCGCCGAACATGTTGGCAATGGACTCTGCTTCCGAATCTAGGATCCCGTTACCAACAAGTTACTTGACCGGTCCGGTGTCCGATCTGCTCTTACGCCTGAGTCACGTAACAAACGCGCGGGCCTATTTACTGATGATGGTTTCATCAAATGGCGTAACGCCAAGGATTCCTTGCCCCGTTTATACGCCACTGGAGAAGCTCCAGCATTCAAGCATGGGGAGCATACCAATCAGAGTAAACCCATTGACGAGTCTACGAAACCAAACAACTCAGTTCCCCCTAGCGTTTCATCCGCTGATTCTGACACTACCGATGACACCGTTCCATCTGTACCCAACAAACAACCAGATACTACGCCCCACGCATCTGGCACTCAACCAATTCTTCAACCACCCGCCCACCCCTCGTTACCGAGCTTTCTTTATAAGAAGGTCGATGACAGCCCGAGCTGGTCACCTTCTCCACTCCCTAACAACTATGGGGAGAGTCTTGATGGTCCTCCTACGACACACATCTTCAACAAGACATCCGATGGCGTTCTCCTTACTGAAGATGATTTTGACCCACCGGAATTAGCATACTTTGATGTTAGTGACGTCACAACTCCACACACCAACCCCGCTACTCCTTCAGTAGACCCATCACAGGTAGTTGTTACCGACGAAGAAGGTAACGCACAATTTGACGATGACGGTAAACCCATTACCATTCCTACGATCCCGATTGCCGATCTACAAGGACGATCCTTCCTTGTAACCAATCCGGATGGCACCCGGAAACGTCTTACCATCGTCGATGTAGAAGACAGTCTTGAACGCAACAACGACTTCATCAAGTTCAAGTGCAAACACTCCGATGACGAACTTGATGATATCATTGCATACAATGATGTCATGAATTACATACATCGTGATTCAACACAAGAAGACGGCAAACTTTGGTCGTTTCGCCGCATCCTAGGACACCAAGGTCCACTGGATAACAAGCATCCTCAATACAAAGGCTCCAAGTATAACCTTTGGATTGAATGGGAAAATATGGAACGCACATATGAACCTCTGGCCAACATTGCGACTGATGACCCTGTCACCGTTGCAAAATATGGAAAAGACAACAACTTGCTTGACCTCCCAGGTTGGAAACGCCTCAAGCAAATCACCAACCTAGCGCGACGAACCAAGAAACTTGATCGACTCGTGCACCAAGCCAAACTACGTTCTTTCCGTACCACTCCGCAGTATCAATATGGATTCAAAGTGCCTCGTAACCACGAAGAAGCCCTCCGATTTGATCAAGCCAACGGAAACACCAAATGGGAAGATGCCACCACTCTGGAAATGGCACAACTCAATGAGTACAATACATTCATTGATAAAGGCGTGTACAAGACGAGCTCCATTCCCCCGGGATTCCAACGGATCAAGGTACACATGATATATGCTGTCAAGCACGACGGTAGACACAAGGCTTGCCTCGTTGCTAACGGTAATCTCACTGAGGCCCCTATCCACAGTGTTTACGCAGGCGTTGTATCTCTCCGTGGCCTACGTATGTGCCAATTGCTAGCTGAACTCAACGACCTAGAAGCATGGGGCACCGACATAGGTAACGCCTACTTAGAAGCAGTCACCTGCGAGAAAGTATGCATCAAGGCAGGTCCCGAATTTGGATCGCTGGAGGGTCACCTGTTGATCATTTACAAAGCCCTATACGGTCTCAGGTCTTCAGGCAAGTGCTTTGGAGACTTACTCGCGGCTTGTCTCATCGAACTCGGTTTCGAAAAATCCCGCGCAGAACCGGAAATATTCCTCAAACCCGGAACGAACAAGCATGGTGAACGGGTATATGAGCTTATATGCACATATGTCGATGATCTATGTCTCTGCATGGCAGATCCCAATTCTTTCTTGAAGATATTGCAGTCGTCACCATATAACTTCAAACTGAAGGGATCCGGACCTATGAACTTTCACTTAGGTTGTGGATTTGAGCGCGACGAACATGGTGTTCTATGCATGAATCCCATAAAGTTCATCGAAAAGATGGAAGCGTCTTACGAACAAATGTTCGGATGCAAACCTAACACTAGGTTCCAATCACCCATCGCGGAGAACGATCATCCCGAATTGGACTCCTCAGCCTTTCTTGAAGAAACCGGTATTCAGAAATACCAAAGTATGATCGGTTCACTCCAATGGATCATCGCTATTGGCCGTTTCGATGTACAAACAGCCGTGATGACGCTCTCAAGTTTCAGAGCTCAGCCACGAGATGGGCATCTCGAACGTGCAAAACGTATCTATGGATATATCTCCAAGTTTAGACATTTTAAAATCAGATTCCGCGTGGAACCCCCCGATTTTATATTGACTAAACCCGAAACCATCGATTGGTCCAACACCGTCTATGGGGAGCATTCTGAAGAGCTACCCGACGACGCTCCTGCACCGCTAGGAAAGACAGTAGTATTGACACATTTCTACGATGCCAACCTCATGCATGATATTCTCAGTGGTAAGGCTGTAACCGGCATTCTTCATTTCGCGAACAAGACTCCCATGATGTGGTTTTTGAAGAAGCAGTCTACTACGGAGACAGCCACCTTTGGAGCCGAATTTGTTGCAGGAAGGACTTGCATTGAACAGATTGTCGATTTACGCCACTCATTCCGATACCTAGGAACACGAGTCCATGATGTCTCATACTCTTGGGGTGACAACGAAAAGATGATCCAAACGTCAACCTTCCCTTACGCAAGGTTGCACAAGCGTCATAATATTCTGTCGTTTCACTACGTACGAAGCATGATAGCGAGAGGTTTCATTTTAATGATGCACATCCCAGGTAAGGATAACTGTGCAGACATTCTCACCAAGCATTGGAGTCACTCAGTTGTGTATCCACTGCTCAGGCCCATCTTCCACTTCTGTGGTAATACCGGCGACCTTCTTCAGGATGATGGAAGCATCATGTAGAGCGTGATGACCCTTCACAAGGAAACATGGGGAGTATTAAATTCCTTTCGTGACCAGAAGTACCAAAGCTACCAGAGGGTAGATTTCCTATTCGTACGAATCAATGAGTCCCGTATCCATCTAAGTAATCGATTCCCACGGCATATCGATTCCCACGGCGCATCGATTTCCCATCGCGCATCAACGGTGAGCAATCCCTGTTTTACAATATTGCCATTGTTCTTCGGTGAGCAAACTCTGATTTCATAAAATATCACACGAGCTACGGGAGCAATTCATGACCTTAATGATAAACATATCATGGAGTCTTCCTAACGGAACAAGAGAAGAAAACCGTTGGCGTGTGATTCTCACACAATACATATACATGCATACAGATATATATGGTCAACGACTAATACATGTACGGAAATAATCAGCGAGTAACCTCAGCACTACGCAACAGCAGTTGCAACGTATTCATCTCAATAAAAGAGATATCTTGCATTTCGGCAAGATTTCACTTTATCTCATACTTTTAACATTCAACTGATTTAAATCCCAAAATTCACACTAGTTGCTATCAACTACTTGTAATCTACATACTAAGGTCTGTCTAGCTGCAATCTGAATAAGTCACAGCAAGAAGAGATCTGGCGTCTCCCTAGCTTCGCCTGTAGTCCGATTATCCGTTGCGAAAGTATCCAAACACATCTATCACGCGTAGAGTACAATCGTTCGTCTACTAACACACTAACGCAGCGTTGCTGTTCCTCAGAAGCCTTTGAATCAGTCTCTCAACGAGTCGGATTCAGAAGGAAAATAATAACCCACTGTGGGAGGATCCATCCTTGGTAACCGTGAGAAAGCATCCACGAGAACATTCTGGGGACCTTCAATGTAGTTCCACTTGAGGTTGTATTCTTGTAAGAAGAGGTTCCAGCACAGGGCGCGCTGTGGAGAGAGCATCTTGAAGGTGAGATTCTTGTGGTCTGTGTGAATGTTGAGTTCACAGCCTAGTAGTAGTTTCCTGTATTCCTTGCAACACAAGAGGGACTATTGCAAGCAGTTCTTTTTCCATCATAGTATAGTTCTTTTGAGCTGCATTCAGCTTTTTAGACCAATATGCAATAGGCTTGCCATTTTGGAGGATGGCTGCGCCAAGTTGTAGGTCTGAGGCATCTGTGTAGATATCAAATGGTAGGTTAAGATCGGGGTAAGTATTCAGCGCATTGCTTGCTACCATTGCTTTCATTTCTTCAAAGGTTTGTTTTTGGCTTGGGCTGCCCATTGGCAGCTTTCTTGGGAGTTCCCGTGAGTTTAAATAATGGAGATAAGACGTGTGATCTTCAAGGCCACATATCTCTGTAGTATCCAACTGCACCCAAAAATGACTTGACTTGAGTAACAGTTCTTGGTCGGTCCATGCGTAGTATTGCTTCAATTTTCTTCTTCCAGGGTTTAACTGCATTTGGAGTCATCCAGAATCCTAGGAAATCTGTTTCTTGGACCGCCCAGTCACATTTGAGTGGGTTGCATTTTAGACCATTTTCATCCAGTCACTGTAGAATTTTATCCACTGTTTGTATATGGTGGTTGAACGTGTCTTTTGTCCATATTCCAATGTCATCAATGTAGACCGTGCAATCCATATCTTGCAAAATATCTTCCATGAGTTGTTGTGCGACATCTGGAGATATTTTCACACCCATTGGTAGTCTTTGATATTTGTAGCAGCCATAGATGGCATGCCAATCATGCATAGTTTCTTGCTTGCTTCATCCAGTTCAAAACAGTAGTATTGCATGGATAAATCAATCTTGGTGAAGTGGGTGTATTTGCCATGGCAATGCATGATATCCTGTATTTGTGGTATAGGATACTAGGGCCTCCTGATTAATAGCTCATTGAGTTCCTGGAAGTCAGAAACCCATCGAACCCTATTATCTTTCTTTGGAATGATGAAAGTAGGAAATTCCCATTCAGCAGGTCCCTCACATCGTTTGAGTACTCCATCATTTACAAAATTCTGGAGCTCCCTTCTTTTGAATAGGTCTTCTTGTTTGTATGCGTCGGAGTAAGGCTTCTTGTGGACTGCTTTTGCATCGGGTTTCAGCTTGAGAGAGATCTTCTTGTGTGGGTATTTGCCTGATTTTCCATTGAAGACATATTAAAATTGCTGTTTTTCTGCTGCTGTCATGTGTGTTTGTTGTTCGGCAACTGAGGTTGGATCATTTGTTTTGTACTCTCTGTCCAGAATGACAGGTGATGAAGAGACCGCATCATGTGCAAACAATTCTGAATCAATGAATTCTTCCAGTAGGGCTTGAAAATATGCTTCTTGCAAGTTTGGAGTAATATCAAAGATGGATGTTTCGCATATGGGGATTTGCCTATTGTTCCACTGAATCATATTTGATTCAAATAGCAAGTTTAGTTTTGCATTGCATAGGAAGTCTCAACCAAAGATAATGTCGTATCTGCATGTGGTTGACTTGAAGAGTCTGGCTTCACAACGCTAGATTGCTGTGTTGCCAAATTCTTGTAGCTTGAGATTCTTCATGATTACAAACAGGGATGTGTCAAATGATCCATTGGCTGTGGTTGTGATGATTTTTGTTTTTGATTGGATAGGTAGAACTCCAAGGGGAAGTGCCCTTTTGTTGATAAGGGTTGTAGTGCTGCCACTGTCGAGTAGGGCAAGCATTGTTTTGGTTGCTTTGATATGAATGCCTTGAATGTATTGGATGGTTGTTAAAACAATAGGAGCCACATCGCTCTTGTTTGTTTTTGTAGATATGGGATATTCTGTATTTGGTTGTAGGGGCATGCTGTTTGCTAGACGCGAAGTCCAGCTTGTTGTCATCAGCCGTGCCGATGTTGTCGTACCTCCTGTTGTAATTGTGGCATTGCGATTGTTATTGTACTCGGCGTTGCCGTTGTCGTCGCTTGAATCGTCATTCGTTGCGATCATTTTTGCGTCTGTACCTGTTTTATTTGTATTTTTATCGACACGTTCATCCGTTTTTGTTCCCTTGAAGTGGACTCGTCATGAGCTCTTGTCAACATCAGATATCTGTCCTGTATGCTCCTTCTCCCCTTCTGTGGAGAGAGGTCCTCCTGTGAACCCAATTGGCAGTGCCAAATTGGCATCCGGATCCTGTGGAGCCGGAGGCAGGGTGACTGGTCTTTGGCTGTATGGAAGCCATATTTGCTCACCGCTCTGCACGCTGTGTTTGGCCTTTCCTCCATGCTGTTGGATGAAAGAGTTGGCTGCACGCTGCATGTGCGCTTGGAATGACTCATTGCTGGCTGTGGTCCCGGCCGCGTCATTTTTATTGTTTTCTGCCCGTTGCTACTTCTTTTGTTTGGAATATCTGTTTTTTGGGCACTTGGACCAGTCGTGCGGACGTGGTTGTGATTGGGAATCCAACAAGGATTGGAAGATTTTCCTTGATTCTTGGTGTTGTTTTTGGGTTTCCATTGGAATTATTGGCATTGGCTCTGGGACGTCTCCCTTGCTTTTTGTCTCCATTCCGTAGCTTGTTGAGTCTTTCTTGGCTAAACATCATGTATTTGATGATTTTCTTGATGGATGTTTCTTTGGTGATGCCACCATGGATTTGTCCATACAGTTCAATCCAAAGGTTGGGAAAGGTATGCAGTAACATGATTTTCCTGCTGAGCTGGCTGAGTTTTGGGCCGTGACCTTGTAGCTTGTCCGAGTAGCGAATGAGCCAAGTGATTTGGAGTACGTGCTCCTTGGAGGTATGTTTGCTTGGTTTCTTGCACGCGCCACTTTGGATATATACATCCATGATTTCTCTCGCATCGCCGGCATCACAGTAATGTTCCTGTAAATAGTCCGTGAATGCTTCTTCGTAGCCTTCGATATTGTCCAGATAGTTCAAGTTGTCATTGTTGTCTCTGGTTGTTTCGCCCCACTTGCGTTGTGCTTCAGGGCAGAGTATTTTGGTGAATAGTTCAATTTATCGCTTTTCTAGTAGTGGGAGTTGCTTTGCTTTGATGAGAAAGGCTTCTTCACAATACAATAGTTCTTCTAGGCCGCCCTCTTCTGAAAAGATTGGGATTTTCCATTCCTGCAAATTATTGTTCTCATCATAGATTTTAAGAGCGGCAAGTTTGTTCTTAGTCCGGTCAAAACTGGAATCATGGGTAATTGGTGGTTCCTGATGCAATCCGGTCGACATGGTCGATACTTCATGCCTTAAGTCAATTACGAAGTAGTTCTTATCTTCCAAGGATATTGTCGTTTTCTGTTTTATTGATGAACAATGGGCGATTCCCGAAATAGTCTGGGTAGGGGCCCAGATTTTTGTATTTCAGGAATGAAAATCACCATACCCAGATTTTGGCGGGCCAGTGTCTAAAGTCTCATTTTTGGAATACAGAATCCATGGATAAAATAAATTATTAATGCATAGTTCCTAAGTGATAATTAGGCGCGCGCGCAAAAATCAAAATTCCATGCCGGATTTCAAGCAAATCTGGGTAGGGACCCAGATACTGGTCAACGAGAGCTCACCTTGACCAGTATCTGGGTCAAAATGGTACAGAATTAGATCTGGGCCCGGGCCTAGATTGAATTAGTGCTTTGCAGGGGCCCTGTGGAGTTGTTGTGTATGAAGTTTTCTTACATATTTGTAGTATTCTATGATTCCATTCTACAATTCTAGACTATGATTCAAGTCAATGATTCAATTCCACAACTGAAATCTATGAATCAAATCAATGATTCTAGTCAATGATTCAAGTCAATGATTCAATTCTATAATTCAATTCTGCAATTCAAATCTATGATTCTAATCTATGATTCAAGTCTATAATTCAAGTCTAAGATTCTTATCTATGATTCAAGTCTAAGATTTAATTCTAAGATCTGTGATCCACTTCTAAAATTCTGTTCTATGATTCATTCCTATAATTCAATTCTATGATTCCATTCTATTATTCTATCCTATGATTCAAAACTATGAGTTGAATAAATGATTCTAGTCTGTGATTCAAAATTAAGATACAGTTCTATGATTCAACGAGCCAGAGATTCAATTCTGTGATTCAATTCTATGATTCAACTCTAACATTCAATACTATGATTTCATTCTATGATTTCATTCTATGATTCAATTCTATGATTCAAATCTATGATTCAAGTCTGAGATTAAACTCTATGATTCTTTGCAGTACTTTTAGTCTATGCTTCAATTCCATGATTGAAGTCTGTGATTCAATTTTATGATTCAATTTATTGATTCAATTCCATGATTCAATTCATTGATTCACTTTCATGATACAAGTCTATGATTCAATTCTCTGATTCAATTTTCAATCAAGTCTATGTCCGAGAACTGTTTCTCTACCCCCCGTGGGCTATTGCGCCGTACGTTCAAAACTCCCTACCTTATTTTCAAAATTCCCTGCTTCGTGAGCTCGCGTGTTGACTAAAAAGCCTTAGTCTATGATTCAAATCCATGGTTCAATTCCATGATTCATGATATAATTCCATGATTCAAATCCATGATTCAATTCCATCATACAAGTCTACTATTCAATTCTATTATTCAATTTTGATTCAAATCTATGAGTCAGGTCTATGAGTCAATTATATGATTCATTTTCATGACTCAATCCATGATTCAATTCCATGACTCAAATCTATGATTGAATTCATCAATCCAAGTCTATGATTCTAATCCATGATTCCAATCAATGATTCAAATTCATGATTCAATTCCATGATTCAATTCCATCATCCAATTCCATCATCCAAGTCTATGTTTCTTTTCTTTGATTCAATTCTATGATTCAATTTTCAATCAAATCTATGAATCAGGTTTATGAGTCAATTATATGATTCATTTTCATGACTCAAGTCAATGATTCCATACCAAGACTCAAATCTATGATTCAATTCATCAATCCAAGGCTATGATTCCAATCCATGATTGAAATCCATGATTGAAATCCATGATTGAAATCCACGATTGAAATCCATGATTGAGTTCCATGATGCAATTCCATGATTCAATTAAATGATTCAATTCCATCATTCAATTTTGAGTCAAGTCTATGAGTCAGGTCTATGAGTCAATTATATGATTTGTTTTCATGACTCAAGTCAATGATTCCATTCCATGACTTAAATCTATCATTCAATTCTTCAATCCAAGTCTTTGGTTCAATTCCATGATTCAATTTCATGAGTGAATTATATGATTGAAGTCTATGATTCAATTCCATGATTCAATGATATGATTCAATTCCATGATCCAGGTCTATGATTCAATTCCATGATACAAATCCATGATTCATGATTTAAAAACATGATTCAAATTCATTATTCAATTCCATCATACAAGTCTATGATTCAATTATATTATTCAATTTTAATATTCAATTTTGAGTAAAGTATGTGAGTCAGGTCTGTGAGTCAATTCTATGATTCATTTTCATGCCTCAAGTCAATACATGATTCCATTCCATGACTCAAATCTATGATTCAAGTCTTTAATCCAAGTCTATGATTCCAATCAATGATTGAAATCCATGATTCATGATTCAATCCCATGATTCAATTCTTTGATTCAATTCAATGATCCAAGTCTATGATTCCATTCTATGATTCAATTTTATGATTCAATTTTGAATCAAGTCTATGAGTCAGGTCTACGAGTAAATTATATGATCCATTTTCATGACTCAAGTAAATGATTCCATTCCATGACTCAAATCTTTGATTCAACTCTTTGATCCAAGTCTATGATTCCAATCAAAGATTGAAATTCATGATTCATGATTCGATTCCATGATTCAAACCCATGATTCAATTCCATGATTCAAGTCTATGATTCAATCCTATGATTCAATTCTATGATTCAATTCTATTATTCAATTTTCAATCAAGTCTATGAGTCAGGTCTATGAGTCAATTATGTGTATGCATAACACATAAGTTGCTGAGGTCTCATTATTCCCGATTCGTACCTCCACTACGTTACACACAAAAGGAATTTAATATGGTTCAATTCTATGATTCAACTCTAGTCTGATTCAATTCTATGATTCAAGTCTACTACAACTCAAGTCTATGATTCACGTCACATAAACGATGCTCGTGCTTTCGTCAAATTCGTGCGATATTTTAAAATATTCCGAAACATTTTGTTGCGCGCACAATAAATAATTCTCTACCTATTTTTGCACGCAACAATTTCAAGTAGGACTATTTTCCTATCCATATTTTCACCCCTTGTTTCATGGTTGCTTCCAAATTTTTCTATTCTACAATTTTGTTTCATGCTTACCCCGTTAATATTTACTCGCCATTGAATTTTTGTTATTTTCCACACGAAACTCATCTTTTGTAATAATATCCTCTATGTACACTGATATTGTCGTAGCGTTGATACCATTTTCTGAACAAATATACGAGCTTCTTGATAACCAGCAATGTATTCTGTTACGTCACTTTCACGTTACTCACACTATCTTTTTCGAATATCAAAATCCAACAACCATATTTTTGTACTAATAAGAAAATATTTTATCCGCATTTGCAATACTCTCCGACATTTTACAATATTCACGCTACGCTTATCAAATACGGAAATACAACAAACATATTTTGTAACAAATACGAAAGTATTTTATCAGCCTTTGAAATTATCTTGTTTATTGTATTATATTCGAACAGAAGACCCGGAACAATATTGTGCAAACCATAAAATAATAATGAACTAGCCGTTCTACTATTGATGTTGATATCATCCATTACTCTTGTTCGTTTTTATTGTATTCCATGAAAAATTTGTAGTCCTCATCATCTTCGCCAAGAATCTCAACCAAGGTACGTTTTCGCTTCCGTGTTTTTCCCTCTTTGTTCTCCTCCTTATCTTGTTGTTTACGATTGCTATTTTGCTTTTGGTACATTTTAAGTATTTCCGTCTCTAATTCTTTTGACTGTTGTTCCTCCCTTCGTTCTTCTAATTCGCTTACTAGGTATTCGTAAAGATCTTGTCCCTCGTTACTCCACCCCTCCTTATTTCCAGACTTACCGTCAGTGAATTTTTTTCTCAACCTCGTGCCCTTTGTTGTGTTTATCCACGAGTCGTAGTCGTTGTAAAGGAAAAGCAATGCAAAAGCTTCATCGCTTGGTGTGAAAATGGTACTGATTGTCATTCTGACTGATTTTCTTTTGAAGTCTGTCTGTTTTGGTGACACAGCTCCAAGAATTCTTTTCATGAAGTATTTGAATTCTGGTGAATTTTTCCGCCGATAGTCTTCGTGCAATTGGTACCTATTTTCTGAGTTAACGTCTTGTGTGTCCGTGATTAGAACCGTTCCTGGGAAACTATCTGGTATCTGGTTGTTTCTTTTATCGTCTACGTGTCAGTGTTAATACGACCAAAATGTTAGAATGGATTATGAACGATTGCATGCCGGCAGTCATTTTCTTGTTGGTTGCGTACCTTTGTAGTTTTTCCTGGCAAGAGTTTGAGCATTGTGCCTACACGCAGTCACTGCTCGGCAATAAATTCCACTCCACTTTTGGTCTTTTATATCGATTGTATTTGGTATTTCATTGTTATTCGCTTGTTTTACAATTTTGAATATCGTCGCCTTAACGAATGTAATCTCTGGCGGGAATTTAAATTTCCTGAATGCTTTTTCTTTGACGTGTTTGACAATGTTGTTTTCCAAGTTATCGTTATCGTATTGTTTTGTTGTCAGTAGAATATTTCTGTTGCTACTGTTGGTGGTTGTATATGTTTGGCTATCGTTTGTGTTTGTTCGGTCACTTCCCGATACACTGCTGTTTGGGCTGTTTGTGTTATGGGTAACAATGGTTCTACCTGTCACCGGACTGCAAATAGTACTCAGTTCCACCATAATTTTTTTGTTAACTCGTGCACATCAACTTACCGTTTTTACCTTTGATTGATTTGGCGCGCTATTTTTATGATAATAATGTTGTTTGTAGGAATCGTTTGGTATTTTTTTTTCATTCCTACTGTACACACTGTAAGCTCTTGATTTACTGTCTCCAAGGAATAGCTGTATTTCAACTAATTGTACTATCTGTGAGTGTTGTTCTTGTACTGTCGCCTGCCTATCTTATTTTCGAGCGTGCCGTGATATTCTGGAATGTGGAGTCCTCAAAATTTTGGCGCGGACCCGAACATTTTGTTCTTCCCTACCCTACCGTACTTACCCTACGGTACCATATCATTCCATATTTATTTATCTACTTATTGTTTTTCAATTTTCTGCAACGGCGTTGCAGTAAATTCTATATTTTGGGTGGTTGACACTCCCCCCTTAATTAATTATGGATTGGATCACAATTTGTAGGTTCAACGGAGGGAATTTTGTTGTTGTTGTTTTGTTGCTTTCTGATGAGTATTTTTTTGAATGTATATTTTTTTTAGGTGATATTTTACATAATTTCCGTTCTATTTTTTGCACTTAATTTGTACCGGCGATACCTTCGATATTGTCATTGTTTTTTTGTAATGGAATCCTTACAGAGTTGCAGAGTTAGTGTTTCACGCGTCCCCATGCTCCACAAGGAACGGGATAGTTGTTATATTCCTCTAAATCTTCCGGCGAATTCCAACGTTTTTCGTAAAGACTTAGCCATTTCTCAATTTTCCACTCGTTTTCGTCTTGTTTGCTCTTTCCCCCCCTGTTTGTCACTTCTTTTACCTTCCGTTTTTTCTTTTTTGACTGTTTTCTTGCTTTGTTCATGAAGGAATCCCACTTATGTTTGGTACATTTTTTTTCCGTGTTTTTGTTATTTATGTTCTCTTCTTTAATTGGCGGCAATATTTCTTGTGTTGAGTACCACTCGTTATCGTCTTTTGATCTGCAATACCATTCCAATCTGTCAGTTTCGATGATTGCCTCATTCGTCATTTTGCGCCAGTTGTTGAACCAAATGTACGTCATACAAGGACGGTTCCCAGGGTGGTAATGTATACAGTCTTTTATGTGTTCTCTTGCCTCCGGTGTCAGATTACTCCATTTTTTTGCCGGGAAAGTACGACCGTCTTGTATCATTCTCTCTCGTTCTATTGATTTTACTTCCGGTCCAATACCCACGTTGTCGTAGCACTTAATGTCTTCCGATGTTTTCAATGCGGGATAACCACATGTAATGTATGCAAGAATGACTCCCATTGCCCATACATGGTCCATCCCGTCAGTGTTCCCTTCTTTGTAGTCGGGAAATACTTCCTCGGTTATGTACTTGAAGCATTGTTCCCAAATGTTCAAAGCTTCGTCCTCCTCAAAATGTCCTTTTTTGCTGTTTAGTCTTTGTCGCACTTCTTCTATCTTCTGGCATCCACTAAGGATTGTGTTAACCAAGTGTCCGTTTTTGGCACACAAGGCATCAAATCCTGTTTCGAAATGATATAGAAACGGGTTTCCGTCGTTGTTTACATCATCGTGGTTTAGCTCGTGCATCTGTTTGTTGTAATCCTTGGAGAAGACAGTACCCCGGGTTGGCACAACTGTTGTTCTGTGTGTCGGTTTCGGTGTTTTGCTTTTCATTTTCCTGTTATTTCCCATTTGTAACGCAGTCATGCACCTATTTGTACCACAGTACACCTAACGTTCGTACTCCCACGCCGCATCATAAAGTTGGTATTTGTTGTTTTCTCCAGGCGTTGTAACTTGCAGTTTTTGGTTGTGGCTGCTTTTTCCCGTTCACGCATAATTCTTACTATTTTTACGTACCCGTACCAACACTACGACGGTGCACGCAAATAGTCTGATTCAAAAACAGACAAGCTTCTTTAAGTAATGTAACTTTCCTCATCTGCATGCAATTGGTTCTTGATATATCGTTGAGATGAACGTGATCGGTGGATCGATACCTCCATAGAGATGTGTACAAGATGTATTCTTCGTACTTCCTTGGTACTATTTTTTTAATATGGTATTGGTACGACGCACATAAATTGTCTGACTCATAAACAGACTAGCGTTAAGTAGTGTAACTTTTCCCCTTTGGATAAGATTGGTTCTTGATATACCGGTAGAGGTGAACGTGTCCATTGGATCGATTCCCCCGTAGACATATGTCCGAGGTGTGTCCTACGTATTACTTTTGTATAATTTTTTTATTATTGTAGTATTGGGACGGTGCACACCAATTATGTGGTTCAAAAACTGACTAGCTTTATGTAGTGTAACTTTTCCCGATCACGTATAATTGGTTGTTGATATAGTGGTGAACGTGTCCAGTGGATCGATTCCTCCGTTGAGATCTGGTGTACCAAGGGTAGTCTCCGTAAATTTTGGTTATTAGTTTTTTGATTTTTGTATGAACAAGTAACCAAATTAGTGTTTCTCATTTACTTTTTGAGTGTCAAAGTGTGTTATTTTCTGAAATGTTTGGATGAATATTGCTCATACTATGGATTGGGGAGACTATGAAACCATATTGAGAAGTCACAGCCTTATATTTTAGTCATTATGAATTTTCTAATAATGTTTGTCCCTGGCCATGCATGTACCAAAATAGTGAGTCCTAGTACTTATTTTTAGAGTGGAAATGTGTTGCATTGACTGCAATTTCAGGATGAATAGTGTTCATACTATGGATGGGGTACACTGTGCTGAAACAAACTGGACAAGAAGCAGGCTGATACTTTAGTCAGTATGAATTTTAGAATAATGTTTGTCCCTGGACATGCATGTACCAAAATACTGAGTCCTAGTCAGTTTTGAGTGCAAATGTGTGGCATTGATTGCAATTTCAGGATGAATATTGCTCATACTATGGATTGGGGAGACTATGAAACAAACTGGACAAGAAACAGGTTGATACTTTAGTCAGTGTGAATTTTTGAATAATGTTTGTCCCTGGACATGCATGTACCAAAATACTGAGTCCTAGTCAGTTTTGAGTGCAAATGTGTGGCATTGACTGCAATTTCAGGATGAATATTGCTCATACTATGGATTGGGGAGACTATGAAACAAACTGGACAAGAAACAGGTTGATACTTTAGTCAGTGTGAATTTTTGAATAATGTTTGTCCCTGGACATGCATGTACCAAAATAGTGAGTCCTAGTCAGTTTTAGAGTGCAAATGTGTGGCATATACTGCAATTTCAGGGTGAATATTGCTCATACAATGGATGGGGTAGACTATGAAACAAACTGGACAAGAAACAGGTTGATACTTTAGTCAGTGTGAATTTTAGAATAATGTTTGTCCCTGGACATGCATGTACCAAAATATTGAGTCCTAGTCAGTTTTGAGTGCAAATGTGTGGCATTGACTGCAATTTCAGGATGAATATTGCTCATACTATGGATTGGGGAGACTATGAAACAAACCGGACAAGAAACAGGCTGATACTTTAGTTAGTATGAATTTTAGAATAATGTTTGTCCCTGGACATGCATGTACCAAAATACTGAGTCCTAGTCAGTTTTGAGTGCAAATGTGTGGCATTGACTGCAATTTCAGGATGAATATTGCTCATACTATGGATTGGGGAGACTATGAAACAAACTGGACAAGAAACAGGTTGATACTTTAGTCAGTGTGAATTTTTGAATAATGTTTGTCCCTGGACATGCATGTACCAAAATACTGAGTCCTAGTCAGTTTTGAGTGCAAATGTGTGGCATTGACTGCAATTTCAGGATGAATATTGCTCATACTATGGATTGGGGAGACTATGAAACAAACTGGACAAGAAACAGGTTGATACTTTAGTCAGTGTGAATTTTTGAATAATGTTTGTCCCTGGACATGCATGTACCAAAATACTGAGTCCTAGTCAGTTTTGAGTGCAAATGTGTGGCATTGACTGCAATTTCAGGATGAATATTGCTCATACTATGGATTGGGGAGACTATGAAACAAACTGGACAAGAAACAGGTTGATACTTTAGTCAGTGTGAATTTTTGAATAATGTTTGTCCCTGGACATGCATGTACCAAAATAGTGAGTCCTAGTCAGTTTTAGAGTGCAAATGTGTGGCATATACTGCAATTTCAGGGTGAATATTGCTCATACAATGGATGGGGTAGACTATGAAACAAACTGGACAAGAAACAGGTTGATACTTTAGTCAGTGTGAATTTTAGAATAATGTTTGTCCCTGGACATGCATGTACCAAAATATTGAGTCCTAGTCAGTTTTGAGTGCAAATGTGTGGCATTGACTGCAATTTCAGGATGAATATTGCTCATACTATGGATTGGGGAGACTATGAAACAAACCGGACAAGAAACAGGCTGATACTTTAGTGAGTATGAATTTTAGAATAATGTTTGTCCCTGGACATGCATGTACCAAAATACTGAGTCCTAGTCAGTTTTGAGTGCAAATGTGTGGCATTGACTGCAATTTCAGGATGAATATTGCTCATACTATGGATTGGGGAGACTATGAAACAAACTGGACAAGAAACAGGTTGATACTTTAGTCAGTGTGAATTTTTGAATAATGTTTGTCCCTGGACATGCATGTACCAAAATACTGAGTCCTAGTCAGTTTTGAGTGCAAATGTGTGGCATTGACTGCAATTTCAGGATGAATATTGCTCATACTATGGATTGGGGAGACTATGAAACAAACTGGACAAGAAACAGGTTGATACTTTAGTCAGTGTGAATTTTAGAATAATGTTTGTCCCTGGACATGCATGTACCAAAATATTGAGTCCTAGTCAGTTTTGAGTGCAAATGTGTGGCATTGACTGCAATTTCAGGATGAATATTGCTCATACTATGGATTGGGGAGACTATGAAACAAACCGGACAAGAAACAGGCTGATACTTTAGTTAGTATGAATTTTAGAATAATGTTTGTCCCTGGACATGCATGTACCAAAATACTGAGTCCTAGTCAGTTTTGAGTGCAAATGTGTGGCATTGACTGCAATTTCAGGATGAATATTGCTCATACTATGGATTGGGGAGACTATGAAACAAACCGGACAAGAAACAGGTTGATACTTTAGTCTGTATGAATTTTAGAATAATGTTTGTCCCTGGACCTGCATGTACCAAAATACTGAGTCCTAGTCAGTTTTAGAGTGCAAATGAGTGCCATTGACTGCAATTTCAGGATGAATATTGCTCATACTATGGATTGGGGAGACTATGAAACAAACTGGACAAGAAACAGGTTGATACTTTAGTCAGTGTGAATTTTTGAATAATGTTTGTCCCTGGACATGCATGTACCAAAATACTGAGTCCTAGTCAGTTTTGAGTGCAAATGTGTGGCATTGACTGCAATTTCAGGATGAATATTGCTCATACTATGGATTGGGGAGACTATGAAACAAACTGGACAAGAAACAGGTTGATACTTTAGTCAGTGTGAATTTTAGAATAATGTTTGTCCCTGGACATGCATGTACCAAAATATTGAGTCCTAGTCAGTTTTGAGTGCAAATGTGTGGCATTGACTGCAATTTCAGGATGAATATTGCTCATACTATGGATTGGGGAGACTATGAAACAAACCGGACAAGAAACAGGCTGATACTTTAGTTAGTATGAATTTTAGAATAATGTTTGTCCCTGGACATGCATGTACCAAAATAGTGAGTCCTAGTCAGTTTTGAGTGCAAATGTGTGGCATTGACTGCAATTTCAGGATGAATATTGCTCATACTATGGATTGGGGAGACTATGAAACAAACCGGACAAGAAACAGGTTGATACTTTAGTCTGTATGAATTTTAGAATAATGTTTGTCCCTGGACCTGCATGTACCAAAATACTGAGTCCTAGTCAGTTTTAGAGTGCAAATGAGTGCCATTGACTGCAATTTCAGGATGAGATTTAGAACAATTTTAGTCCCCTCTGGCATTGCTGCATGTACCCAAATAGTGATTCCTAGGCAGTTTTCGAGTGCAAATGTGTGGCATTGGCTACATGAAACAGAATTGACCAGAAATCTTCTACTTATACTTGAGTCAGTTTTAAAATTTATTAGTCCTAGTAATATTAGTTAGTATGTTTATGATTGTGCGAATTAGGCTGCAATTTCATGATCAATATTTCGCATAATATTGATTGAATAAAGAACTATGAAGGATAATGGATAAGTTACAAACGGATGCTTGCATTTGGTGTAACATAGTATGCCTCACTCATCCAATCTTGGATGATTTGGTGGAACTGGTGCTGTACTCTGACACGGTTGTGGTTGTGTCAGAAGATGAATCGGATACCTCCTCACTTCCATCCGTCGGGTCACTAATCCCAACATCCTTGCTGAAACATTTTACTAAATCCGATACTCTTTTAATGCGTCGAGGATTGGTTTCTTTCATGCCGGAAATCTGAAAGTATGGGCAAAATTGTCGTTTCTCCCCCACCTTACGTTTGTGGAAAGTACATATATAACCCGCCACTCGATCATATTGGTCGTAGTCTCCGAAAACGTACCTATAAACTTCTCCAATTTCAACTGGTCCGTTTTTTTCTGGAGTATAACGAACTTGTTCGTTTACTTCGTAAATAGGAAACAATATCTCTGGATCCTGATCTTTCAACAGCACAGAACATTGGAATTCACGTTTGGTTTCCTTCTCGTTGATCATGATAGGATAAACTGGCAGTGTTACAGTGGCGTTAAGATGATTTTTCGCAACATCTATAATCATTTCTTCGCTTACATTTGAACCCTTTTTTTCACAGCTTTTAGTCGTTGTGTCAGTCAAACCAGTATCCTTGGAATTACCCTTACTTGTGTCAATTCCCGATTCTTTAGATTCGTTTGGCTTATTTTTCGAACCGTTACTGGTTACTTTCGATCCACTGATGTTCTTTCTCCCATCGTTGATATTGTTCGTCTTGCCAACATTGCCACCGTCAACGTTATCATCCCAGGGTGGTATGAATCCACGCTTGGAATCATTTGTCGTATTGAGATTGAAAGTAACCCATCCTACCCGGTATGTGTTATTTGATTTGTTGAACTCATTTATTTGAACCTTGGATCTTTGAAGCAATCCCAAGTTAGAAAGTCCGATGGTTCGTAAAAAACAAAGTCACGACCCTGGAGGTGTTCGAATGCCAGATTCAATTCTCCCGTTCCCTTTCCATAATTGTTGACAACCTTATCGTCCAAAAATTGAACTACAAGGTTAGCCGATGATAGATCATCCGACTTTTCCAACAAATATATTGCTAGTTTTTCTGTCAACGGGGTAAATATGGTACCCATTTCTGGAAGGTAGCTATACTGAATGAATTCTTCCACCCAAGTATGACGTTGGAGAACTTCTGGATCAATTACGAATATCTCACGGAACACGTATGGAATGTGTTCCATAAAAACTCGTTGGTGCACCTCTTGTTGTGAGTTAACATCGTATTGAAGGAATCTTGTAACACAAGTTTGATTCTTATGTTGTTCTTCCAATCCGGACAGTTCCAAAATACCTGTTACAAGTTCTTCTGGTTTATCGTCAAAATTGACATGGGCAAATTTTGTCTTACTCAGAACACATTCCGTCGGGAAAATGTACAATCGATCATTCCTTTGAAAATACGGAACACTTCCCTCCGTCGATTCGGTGACCATAGCTCCTTTTAGAAAATTCCTCTCGGTCAATACCAAATCTTCAATGGTTTCCATCACATGATCGTAACTGACAAATGATTGGTTATTGGTTTTGAAGACTTTTGGTATCATTTTCTCACAAACATTGTCAATTGAACAATCAAAGGACGAACCAACGCCGTCGACTCGAATCATTGATGCACATAGTACTTGAGAAATGAACAAATTACATGCTGTTTCCAACGAATCGACCACGTTTACCCCAATCTTGTTCCCGTTTTGGACAAATTTTGTTATAAGCCATTGATGCACCAAATATAGGATTCCTTTCGGCACCTTGAAATATGCCAGATCTATTTTTCCGGTTCCATGTTTGCATGGCGACAGGGTGACAAGGTCCTCATCGATATCGAAATGTATGTTGTAATATTTTGTGACCGTGTGCTTGTAGTTGATGACGTAGTGGAAAACCAATTGAGTATTGAGTGGTAATAACACTTTTCCCGTTTCCGGAATTTGCGTGTCCCCTTTTCGATGAAATCCTACTGGAACCCACTTCTCCCCAGAAAGTACCGTTGTGCCCAAGACGAATGAATTGTTAATTAATTCGGGTAAGTAATACTGATAAAAACCTTCGTGTGTCAAAACTTTGATGTCGACGTGTCTCATGTCGATGATGGTACAAATGGTTTTCGCCTTCCCTTGAAAGCGTAACCAATGTTCACGAATGAGCTCCTGAAAAGCAGTCTCTCGTTCCGTTATCTTCATCAACTTATTGTTTGACACAATAAGTTCTTTAAACTCGATGTTTTCTGTTGGTAAGGATTTTAAGCATTCAATACGCTGCTTCTTGAAATGTTTGTCTAAGTCCACCTGATTGCAGCTATGAGTCATTGAAACACGTAGAGAGGTCTTTGCCATAAGGCAGTCCAAGAAGTTCCTCATTGATTTGACGTATCCTTTCAACTGACTGGGAGAACAATTGTCGCCTTTGGTATGGAAACACAAATCCTCAGACAAAATATCCGACCCAGGTGGATACTTCACATTCTTCATGTACCAAACCAATATCTCACGGTACATTATCATGTACTTCTTCATTGTAACGTAGTTGACGACGTTGCGCCCATAAATAGCATCCACGCCTGATGTGTCATTAACATTCTTCAACAGTGACTCGAACCTATCCCACTTGTTCGCCATGTCGTAGTCATTGAATCGATCGGTTAATTGCTTCCTGCTCAACAATTTCAACACTCCAGTCATACCGTTGTCAATTTCAAACAAAAATAAATCCACCATGACGTTTATTTGATGGGGAATTGGCCCTAAGTCACTTAAGGTTGTATCGGGTTTTTTCTTCTTTCCCTTCCCCTTCTTCTTTTCCGCAGAGTTAGTAGTAGACATTGACTTCCTGAAATCTGGTGTAGGTTCGGATTCAATAATTTTTGATACAAGGTAAACCCTCGTCAACAATGCAGTGAAACATGTTGTAACCTCAAGACTGAGGTTCCTCACAAACTCCTCTGTTCCATATGACTCACCCTTCAAAGCCTTTGTAAGGTTATTAATTACTGCCTGTCGATGATCTCTTTGATCGGTATCATGTTTGTCAAGACTATTGGTTGGTGGGTCTTTCAATCTACCCTTCTTACAACTTGTCGTTTTCTCATTTGAATTTGGGTTGGCACCGCGCTTGCGAGCACTATTAGTCGTAGGCGTTTTCTCATTTGAATTTGGGTTGGCACCGCGCTTGCGAGCACTATTAGTCGTAGGTGTCATTGGCAATGTAAAATGTTATCAGTATTTGAGACAATCTTTTTATTGTTTGAAAACAATGAGAATCACTGTTGTGTGAATCTAGTTTACCCGAGTTACGAGCAAACATTGAATGAAAGAAGGACAGTAGTACAACTTGAAATTTCTTTCACCAGATATCACCACTCACGTAGCGACGCGACAGTGGTAATCATGTCTCAAAAACCATTTCTCAAAAAATCGAAAACGTAGAAGGTGCCCGTAAACGTGTCCTTGTTCTCGTAAAGACGTTCTACCACTAACCTGAGAAAGAGTTAAACAATATCGTCACAATAATTGGACAAATAAAACCTGCAACGACGAATGCAAGGGCGGGGATTTGTCTGTGAATCCGTTGGGATCAAAAAACCATTTTTTGTAACTGGAACCGCCGTTCCCGAAAAACGGAAAAAAGGGTTTTTTGGGTGGAATGAAAGGTGAGAAGAAGAAAAGATAAAAAGGAACATTTTCCAATTTGGAAAATTGCCCCATCGCTGAATTGTTCCATTGTGTGTACAAAAGTACAGTCGTATGAACACCTAGTAGCGCTAAATAGGGAAAAGGGCATTGGTTGGTGTAACTCCGTTGCCAAAAAACAAATGATCCGATCGCTGAATTGGTGCAATTTGTGTAGAAACGTACAGTCGTATGAAACTTTTCACGCTAAATACTAAAAAGGGCTTTTGTTGCAACGCCGTTGTCAAAAAAAAAATGGTCCGATCGATTATTTGGTGCATTTTGTGGGGTACAAAGGTACTTTGGTATGACCAGTACTATCGTATGAACCATGACGCTAACTACGTATGAACCATATCACGCTAAATACCAAAAAGACCATTTGTTGCAACGCCGTTGCAAAAAAAAAAAAGAACATAATACTTAACGGACCAATATCATTCTTACGTTCGAAGTTGTTTACTTAGCAGAAAATGTATGGAACTGGTGGTGTCATTCTTATCACGCTAAATACCAAAAAGACAATTTGTTGCAACGCCGTTGCAAAAAAAAAAAAGAACATAATACTTAACGAACCAATATCATTCTTACGTTCGAAGTTTGTTGTACTGTTGTATGATCCATATCACGCTAAATACCAAAAAGACCATTTGTTGCAACGCCGTTGCAAAAAAAAAAAAGAACATAATACTTAACGGACCAATATCATTCTTACGTTCGAAGTTGTTTACTTAGCAGAAAATGTATGGAACTGGTGGTGTCATTCTTATCACGCTAAATACCAAAAAGACCATTTGTTGCAACGCCGTTGCAAAAAAAAAAAAAAAACATAATACTTAACGGACCAATATCATTCTTACGTTCGAATTTGTTTACTTAGCAGAAAATGTATGGAACTGGTGGTGTCATTCTTACGTTCGAATGTTGATACTTGATCTATCGGACACGAACAGTACTTTGTACGGAGTAGTTAGCTTACAATGAAAGTATGTTGCTCACTAACTTCGGTCACTTTTTTTCACTTTCCGACAAACATCAATTTCCAACTTATCTGAGTAGAGTGTTGTTTCTTTCCAACAACACTCCGTCCGAGAACGTGGGATCCGACCCTCTTCGTCACATGCCTTAGGGCGACGATGTCACGAGCACAACGATCCGTTCTCAGATATTTCAGTCCGATATAACAGCCTTGTACTGCAAAAGAAGTAGAAAGCATTCGATTAGGGATTAGTTGCTGGAAAGATATTCTTGTTTGGACGGCCGCCTTACATAAACATCTTGAAAGCACAAAATCTGCATCAATTGCCTATATATCAACAGGAACAAGTCCCTGTTTTTCGTGACATAGGAATTACTACAAGTCTGCAAATCAACGGCAGCAGAAAGAACAACGACAACGAATAACAACGTATCGGTGACATCAACGGTAAAACGAATCAGAACAAGCAACGGTACGAATGAGATAGACAACAATGATAATACTTCCTCGACCGGCATTACTGATAATGTATTTCCTCACTTATGTTTTTCTTCCTTATTTCATAGGACCGGAACGGAATAACAGATTGGAAACAACAGATTAGAAATTGGCAATCGCAACGGTAAGAATGAGAGAGGAGAAAGACAATGATCTTACTTCTTCTGGCATTCCTGATAATGTATTTTCTTCCTTCTCTTTTTCTTCTCATTTTCATAGGACCGTAAGGGATTGGAAACAACGAATCGGTAGAACCAATCTTTCCTGGTGTGGCAAATCTTTCCTATAGGTGCAAAGGATACAACAAATCGAACGCGACACTGAATCGAAGTCAACACAGAATCGAAGGTAACAACAACGGCAACAACACAGCAACACCACCAATCAACAACAACAACGAAAGGAAGCAAACGGTGTACGTTGGTAGCATGTAGATTATATTATTCTGTTGTTATTATTTACTGTACTACATCAATAGATACTCACCCATTTTGTTCAATTATCATACCAAATATTCCAATAAAGTCGTTGACAACGTCAACAACTCGTTGAACCGCAGATAGCAACAGCGGCAATTGGCAGCAGCGAGAGCAACAGCGGCAATCGGCAGCGACAGCCACAGCGCCAAGCAGCAGCGAGAGCAACAGCGGCAGCCACAGCGGCAGCGACAGCCACAGCGGCAGCGCCAAGCAGCAGCGAGAGCAACAGCGGCAATCGGCAGCGACAGCCACAGCGGCAGCGCCAAGCAGCAGCGAGAGCAACAGCGGCAATCGGCAGCGACAGACACAGCGGCAGCGCCAAGCAGAAGCGAGAGCAACAGCGGCAATCGGCAGCGACAGACACAGCGGCAGCGGCAAGCAATCGGCAGCGACAGCCACAGCGCCAAGCAGCAGCAAGAGCAACAAAGCGGCAATCGACAGCCACAGTGGCAGCGGCAGCGCCAAGCAGCAGCGAGAACAACAGCGGCAAGCGGCGGCGACAGCCACAGCGGTAGCGGCAAGCAGCAGCGAGAGAAACAGCGGCAATCGGCAGCGACAAAAAGCGGCAAGCGGAAAGCGGCAAGTGGAAAGCGGCAAGCGAAAAGTGTCAAGCAAAAAGCGGCAAGCGAAAAGTGTCAAGGAACAAGCGCACGGGCGAAACAACTAACGGCAACGAATCATTGGCTTCAAATTGCTACACGTACTCCAACCATGACAAGAAATCAGTTCTCGGACCGGGCTATGAAGCAAAAAAGAGATAGGAAACATGAGAAAAGAAGAAAGCAGAGAATGTCATCGAACTTTCTTAGGATTGCAGCACCGGTGTCAACGAGCCATAAAACTTATACAAAGTTGTCCGACATAAAACCAATGAAGAAGGAAACGACAAATAGGCGTAGTACTTGCAATGATTGTGTCAGTACAATAGCGTTGAAAAACAAAGACAGAACAAATGTGGTCAAAGGAAAATACATGGAGACAAACTGGGGTGGCAAAATAAGAGGAAAGAAAAAGTATCAACCGGAACAGGCTTTGTTGATAGATAAATTCGATAGATTGGATAGTAGAAACGACGAGCATATTGTTGCGTTTGACGAGAATAATCCGTCGTTGCGCATTTTCGCAAAAGTTTCCAGAAAATTTGCCAAGCGACACCTTGCTACGAAGAATAATATCAAACTGTTAAGAAAGTTTGCTCCGGAAATTGTTGGATCCAAACCGACAGTTGCCAGAGGTCAGAAGCGCGGCAGTATCAACGATGATTATGCTATCATTGGAGTTAGACCAGAAAGATTGTCTTCCAACAATGGTGAGTACGTGTTCAAAAGTCATGTGAAACCAAACATGAAACTGGAGCTGGAACACACGACAGTGAGAATTGTGAAGCATATGCATCATAGTTTAACACACATCGAACCATTTGTTGAGGATGAAATGGAGGTGTTGTCTCAGATTCTGACTCGTACGCAGCTCAATGCCATTGGGAAACAGGCATTAGCTTTTTCGATTGGTCGAAATTACCATTCTCGATGCCATGTTGATGATGACATGTATTATACTCGTTTAACAGTCATAGCTCCGTCGGGAGTGCATGCTGACGAAGTGATTTATTATTTTGTCTTCCCAACGTACCGCATCAAAGTGCCGTTGCGTTCTGGGGATACTCTGCTCTTTAATCCGTTAGTGTTTCATAGCTGTTCGAATCCCAAATACGAAGGGTGTTATATTATGAGCGCCTATGTATCGCGCAAAACTATACTAAGAAGTAATCCATTATAATAATAACTTGATACTCATGACAAAAAATTTATGACTGTACCGTACTAGTACTATACCGTCGAAAATACAGGAAAAGGGCATTTTGTGCAACGCCGTTGCAGAATATAGAAAAAACGCTAAATAAACATGAGAAGGGGGGTATGATTGTACCATACTAGTATACAATCCAAAAACCGGGAAAAGGGCGTTTGGTGCAACGCCGTTGCAGAATATAGAAAAACGGTAAATAAACATGAGAAGGGGGGTATGATTGTACCATACTAGTATACAATCCAAAAAACGGGAAAAGGGCATTTGGTGCAACGCCGTTGCAGAAAATAGATAAACGCAAATTACACATGAAAAGGTGGGTATGATTGTACTGTACTAGTATACCATCCAAAATACGGGAAAACGGCATTTTGTGCAACGCCGTTGCAGAAAATAGAAAAACACAAAATATACAGGAAAACCAGCATCCAAAACACGGGAAAAGGGCATTTGGTGCAACGCAGTTGCAGATAATAGAAAAACGCAAAATACACATGATAAGGGGGTATGATTGTATTATACTAGTATACCATCCAAAACACGGGAAAAGGGCATTTGGTGCAACGCCGTTACAGAAAATAAAAAAAACGCAAAATACATCTGAGAAGGGGGGTAAGATTGTACCATACTAGTATACAATCCAAAACACGGGAAAAGATAATAAACTTGTTCATTGAAGTCATGTGCTGTTTTCACCATCTCGTACTATTGATTGTAAATCCTTCTTTTCCAGTGAAGCCATTGTCTCGCGGAAATTAAACAACCATTGTTCACGATTACCCAGCACAAAATATTGGTCAGGACTACCATGGTTTCTAACAACGGCAGCTTCGGACTCAATGGCGTTGCAGTCGAACAAATACAATTTGTTCCGAAGCTCACCTAGCTTTACCAACGCATGATGGTGTTTTTTTTCCTTTGTCCCTCTTGCTCGGTATGGGGTCTGCAGAAACAAAGCAACGAGCGACGGCATAATAACCATCGTGCACTAATTCGAAACCACTAACGGAGCTACCCACGGGGAAAGGACCTTCGAGGTAAAGCAGGCACAGAATCTGACATGGATAAACTTTCAGTCCACGTCCATCAAGGAGGTCGAGTTGAAAATTAGCCCAATCGTACCATACATTGGACAATTGTCCAGAATCAGACTTAAACGATGGGTGGGCACGAAACAATAATTTCATCTCGCGAGATTGGTCATACCTCTTGTGCTCCGTGGTTCCAAAAACCTTGCTGCTGCCCACAGCCGGTAGGACCACGTCACAACAAAATTTGAGAACATCAGATGGAAACCAGGGTAAACTTGAGTTTTTTTTTTCATCCCACTTCATGTAAGGGAGACCATTCATCACACCAATCCAAAACGAAGACCCACCTGACCAACCACCCTCCTTAGGATGATTTGGTCCGGTTACGGGTCTATGTTCGAACAAATCAAATTCACGGTCAAGTCGATCAATAGTTCGATACTCCATCACTCGGTTGCAAGTTTGCTTGATAAGTGTGGACTTGTTTCGTTGAGTTCTCTTAGCAGGAGCCTTCACTTCAGTTTTATGATTGCTCTCACTCGCGGCAGAGTCCCACCCAGTTGGAGGACCAAATAATCTCATGTACTGTGATAAATGAAAATACATGTGATTCTTCACAAGATTGTTACCCTCTCCCTTACTTCGTTGAAGATTGTTATTTATACAGTTAATGAAAAGAACAACCATTTTGTCCACATTCAAAACACCTTTCTTGTCTTGTTTGAAAACCTCGTCGAACGTTCCAGCATACTTTAGGAACTCTTCCATACCCAACAACAACTCAATGGCGTAAATACGTCGGTCAATTTCCTCTTCACACTTTCTGCTCTTGTTCTCGAGATTGGAAGGAGTCTTTCGAGACAACAACAATTGACGACCTCCAGCAGACAGAAGTGACAGCATCTGAATATAAAGCATTCCAATGTACTGGTTACCCTCCTTCTTCGCTGTATGTATTGATTCTGAAAAATTGGTTCGTGGGAAGTCACGATCGGATTGCCTCTGGACAGCACCACCGTAGTAACTGGCTAACCTTTCCATCTCACCAAGAAGCCGCTGGTTATTGCCTAAAAAGTCCTCGCGGAACGTCTCTGCTGCACGCTTTGCGCAACCAAGTTGGTGCATATGCAGTCTCTCTCCGGGAGACGCTAGATGAATATTATGTGGGTTTTCCCCAAAATCAAGATCATAAAAAGCATTGCCGTTATGTACACCATGGTGAGAAATGTTTTTGAAATACTGTTCAACATTCACTCCTTCGCCAACCATTGGAGCAGTAAAATCAGATATATTCCAGAGCCGAATGGATTGGTACTCATCCCCATTTTGGTGCTTAGACACTTGCATGTTACCACTTTTAAGTGAAACAGGAACCTTCAAAACATTCACACGAGCGTTAATACCAAGTGCTCTGGGACAATTGCAATGCCTACAGATCATCTTTGAATTCGACGTTTGATAATGACCACAAAGTTGGTCGTGCTGGGGAGTATCACCTATGAAATAAGCAACCGCAAATTTCATTCGAACCGACCATTTCTTCTTGTTCCACGGCAAATTAGACCATTCAATACCATCCGTTAGGTTGCAGGCATCTTTCAAAGATGAAAGAGCCAAACGAAGGCCAGAGTGAAGATTGTTCAGATTGTCAATTGATTCGGCACCTTTATCACCGGGACATGTTGGGTGATAGTATATAGCCTCCCACGCATCCGGCCGGGAGTTTCGAGTTAGGGTGTTGAATATGCCAAGAGTCATGTTCAGTGGGGTAAGAGTGGTTTGACAACTATTGTCAATTGCAATTCCATCCATGTAGAGAATAATAGGAACCAGAATTTCATTCGATCCAGATTTGCATCTCTTCTCCCAAGTGTTGATCCACCATTCACCGTGATGCAGTTCGTCAATATCAATATTCCCTTGAAGTAATGGATAACGGACTGGTAAGGTGGGGTCTTCAGCATGGGGGAATGACAGATTATCTTCCTTCACCAAAGTCACATTTGTTAATAGGGAATGAAGTGCTTTTTGGAACGACCGGACGTAGATTTGTTTGCGACTGGAAACATCAGCATTCTGTGATTTCTTAGAACACCAGTCAATAAGATGAGGTTCAAACCCATCGCCTTTTATTTCAGGCACAGTTGCGGAAATCTCCTTCATAACACTTGCCCTGGTCTTTATGAGATTGCCTTTAGTCCATGAAAATAAATTAAGCCGCTCCGATTCAATAGCCCATTCATACAATTCCTTCTCGGCAACTAAGGGTATGCTATGATTCCGCATGATTTTCATTAACTTGATCTTGACCTTCAATTCGTCAGATATGTTCCTCCCTACATTGGGTGTCGTAATTAATAGCGTGTTTGAAGCACGATGGGAATCGTCAACATAAATGTTGATGCCTTCTTCATCATTGACAATCAAAGAGTGGGGGGCCTCTATGATCTCACTTCCTTCTTCCTCATCGTCATTGTTAGGAAAGAAAAAATTGTCATCGGAGACAGAATCATTGTCATCGTCTATGTTTGATAATTCCTGACCAATCAAGGCACGCCCAATCGATTCGACAGAAGGGTCATACATAACTTGATTGTCAAGCACCTCTGGTAATGCGCCGTCACTACTCTGTGTACCGTTACGGGTGTTCGTTAGACCTAATTGTTGACTAACATCCTCAAGCTTCTTCCTCTTTTTTCTAATGAATACGCAAGATGCAAAATCTACTATCCCCGAAGATTGCGTGAAATAAGAATAGCATGATGCGTCATTCACAATATGGTCCCGAAGACCGGGAGAAACAACTACTCCCGTTTTCTTTCTTCGTCGCGCTGTAAACAAGGGGGGTTTCTTCTTCTTGGTAACCTTCTGCTTTCCGTAACCAGTAGTGATCAGAGGAGAGTCCCGGTAGCAACGTAAACAATATACCTGATATTTAGGTATCGTCACCATCGTTAGTACGATAGCCAGTAATAACAATAGAAATGAGGAAACGATTGAGATTGAAAAATTGCGACCATGCACTGTTTGTTTCAGGCATAAAATTCAGTAACATGCCACTACTTCGGAAACAGATGCCAGAGGGGTAGGAAAATGAAATGTGCATAAAAATATTAGGAGTTCGCCATTAATTTTAATAAATAGGATGAAATTACAAAGGGGGACCAGTGGAGTTCGACCCAAATATGCGCGTGATTCTGAAATAACCCTGAATCTCGTTTGTGTGACGCATTCCAATGATTCAATTCCATGATCCACGTCAAGCATTCAATATTATGATTCAATTCTACTATGACTCAAATCTATGATTCCATTCTATGATTCAAATCTATGATTCCATTCTTTGACTCAAATCTATGATTCAATTCAATGACTCAAGTCTATGATTCAATTCAATGATTCAATTCTTTGACTGCAGCATATGATTCAAGTCTATGATTCAAGTCTATGATTTCATTCTTTGCCTCAAATCTATGATTCAATGCAATGATTCAATTCAATGATTGTCTACTATGATTGAAGGCTATGACAATTCAAGTCTATGATTCAATTCAATGATTCAATTCTATGATTCAAGTTAACAACCGGAATTAGAGTTGTTAAGTGAAGAACAGAACAAATGAGAGAATAAGACGCGACTAGAAACAATACGTAAATAACCATATCGTCATTGTCCTACCACAAATAACCGGGGTACACGAGAGTCGTAAACCCGAACCATAACCGTGAATCAAGTATTAGATACTTAACCCTAATTGGCCATGTGGCTAATTGGTCCGATGTGGCAAACTGAGTATGATAAGAAACAGATTGAACAATTGGTGATGAGTCTCATTAAGTAAAGTAATTGCGGACAGTCAGCTAAGGCTAAATACTGCACGGATATACTAAGTGACACGGGATCACCATGACCAAGTACCAAGGCACTATCATGATTAATCCATCACCAACAAATGAGACTTGATATACCCGGTTGGTCGCATATGCTTTACCATCCATCCAGAGAATAACGGAATCGCTTAATTAAGCAATCAATTGCTTAATTAGCAAATAACAAGGGATTGCATGTGTTAACAAAAGGGCTAACACGAGAATACGCAGAACACTCCAATAGAGGTCCAGATTCTTAGATTAATCTAATTAGATCATAATTCAAATTACCAGTTATTGATTAACAGTTGCAGTCTCATATGGAAGATATATATTATACATACATATGAATTTGAAATAACCAAGTCCGATAAAGCCTACAGAAAATCTACGTAAAATACCCTACTGGTAATAATCATCCGAATGCGAAAATTATTCGCGATCGACCAACTATCAAAATAATCCAACCTGAGAGATCATTCCACTGGAAGACCATCCCACTGAAACAAAATCTAACACCACAGCCCAAATCTACTGAAATTTTGGGTTATCTTGTACACCATAAAACAGCTATCACTGAAAATAACACCATTGAACTTCTAAGCCAATAGAAAATTCTTCGAAAGAAAAATTCCAACACGAAATAAAAATACCCCGAAAACACAAATAATACAAAAACAACCTCGTAACAATCATCATGTTCTCTTCATCAGAAATGTTCTCTTTATCGGAAATTCTCATAGTCACCTGTGGTTGTATCATCGCACCAGCAACCATGTACATCATGAACAATCAAACAGTCCAGGCCATCAAAAACCAAGCAAGATGGGATGAACAAGAGCAAAGGATTGAAAGAATGACCAATCAAGCTAAGAGCAATGACCGCAAGAAGGCCAACCAAGTAAAGTGTGAGGAACGGGACAGGGCCATCGAGAGATTGACCCATGAACTAGCCAGACTCAAAGAAAAAGAGAAGGAGCACAAAAAGGACGCCCGCCAGCGCCTCAAGCCACGACAAATCCAGGATTTTGATGGGAGCCAAGATAACTGGATCAAATGGAGATGTGACACCAAAGCAACACTCCATGCCTCCGGACACAGAGACATCATGGAAAGCCGAGAAGCGGCTGGCAATGACCATCCATTGAATAGCGCATTATGGGGTACACTACTGAATGTATGCAGTGGAGGTAGCGCATCTTCCAAAGTTACCAGACACGAGGATGCTAGCGATGGGCATGCTGCATGGAAAGAATTATTGGAATGGTATGACTCTGAGTCCCAACAAGAGGCCTATGCAGCAACAATAAAATTAAAACTTGAAGGGGTTAGACTACATCCTGGTGGCAACATTTCAGACTATGTCAACAATTTCAAAAGTATCTACCAAAAAGGAAGTAAAATCCCATGCTTCAACATACAAAAGTGTGATGCCAAGAATACCTTCGCGCAGAATATATTGGACCCTGACTTGGCTCAAATCAAAATGGAGCTCCAAGAGGGCAGAGCCAAGATGAACCTGGTAGACATGGTGCAGAAGCTTTGAACTTGAGACGAGGAACTACGATTGAATGTACTAGCTGATAAAAACGTCATTAAAAGATCTATCCGCAGAGTTACTGAAGTTCAAGAACCACCACCAAAATGCCAGCAACATGCACCTCCACCGGCCACTGATGGCGCCCTCACTACGGTACACCCCAATCTTAAAGGCATCCTCCGAATACCACCCACTACATGGGCCACCCTGTGCAAACCGCACAGAGAATGGGTTCTCCTTTATAATTGGTCTGCTTGACACCAGGAATCACCACCTACGACTCCAGCAGCTGACATTACTCTTGGTGCCCCGCAGGACGATGGACTCAACAATACAGATATCTACCGCTCACACAACAAACCCAGACGCGTTCGTTGACTCTCTACACCGGCACCACTCGCGCACCCCCTTCCATTAGCACCTTCCTTGCTACCTACTGCTGATGATACAGAAGAAAGTATTGGATCCATCAATGAATCTGCCCTCTTCCCACCAGGGAGTACCAAACTTTTTACAGTCCGATTCCACCTGCATTCTGAGGGGGGAGATGGCACGCCAGAAGCAACAAACCAACAGAATACAGGCCCCAGACCTAGAAATCCAACCAGAAGGGCAAGAGCCTCATCCTTCTTTTCCACGGCTAGACGTTTGAAAATGATGAACATAACCTTATACGAAACAGAAAGCGACAGTGAAAGCGATTACAGTGATAGCGACACGGAGGAAGGGATACCTGATCTGGTCGAACGAACAGCTGTTTACAGTGCCAGCGACAGTGACAGCGATAGCGTCAACAACACCGGCAAGAAAAGACAGAGTAAATCCAATCCAATTGCAAGAAAGAAAAATACTCAGGCTGTCCAGGGTGCACCTCGGAGACAAAAACAACTGCAAGCACTCAGACGCTACCGGGAAGTAAAACCAGATGATAACATCGCAGTAATTGATAGTAGAGGGGGGAAACACCCAACCGTTACGGCCAGGGCATGGACTAAAACAGGAGGAGACACAGGAATGACATCAGTAATGAAACCATACATGTCACAAGACGATGATGATCTAGTGGAACATCCCGTATGCAGCGCAGCAACAAAAGCATTTATCCCAGGACGACAAGAACCAGTGATACTACTGGTACACTACGCAACCTTTATCTCACGAGACAAGGATTTTACAGATGGGGAATCACTCCTTACAACGATGGACATGGGTTCTCACAACGTATTGGTGAATGGACTGCAACCCCAAATAAGCGACAAATGTGGCATCACAATCGAAAATACATTTTTACCATTCAGCTACGACGATGAAAAAGTCTATTACCACATCACAAAACCAACAGAGGAAGAGATAAAGGAATTGGAAGTTTTTGAATTAAACTCGCCGGCACCACCGAATATGAGACAGTGCCCAATGTTAAGAAGAAAAAGATCGAGGGAGAAATTTGCCTTTGGAAATCTACCAATATTGGAGTTGAGGAAGAGATTTGGAATGTTACCAGAAGAAACAGTGAGAAAAACACTAGAAAATACCACCCAATTTTACGAGGAAATCAAAGAAGAGAATTGGGCTATTCCAAGAAAACACTACAGGAAATGATTCAAATCCTTCCACTACAAACGGCAAAACAAGGACGTCAGTACCGATTACACCTTCTTCAGCCAAAAGACCTCACAAGGACACAATGGCGGCCAATTCTTTGCTGGTACAAAATCCAAGATGTGGTCTTTTCATCCTCTCAAAACGGAATCTCAATGTACAAACGCATTACTGGATTATCTTCGGGAAAGAGGCGCGCCTAATACTATTGTCAGTGACAATGCTAAATCAGAAAAGGGAGTCAAATGGACTGAAATTATGAGACAAAATATGATCAAAACAAGAACTTCAGAGCCACATTATCATCACCAGAATCCAGCAGAGTCAGAATGGGCCCGATTATCGAAAATGATTCAAAATTGCTTGAGAATGTTCAAAGCCCCTATCGGATTGGCAAATTGGTGCTCCCTGTGGTGTGTTCAAATCAACAACCTAGCTGCACGAAAATCATTGGGATGGAAAGTCCCACAAGAAATATCACAAGGCTGGACAACAGATGTATCACATTTACAATTCCACTTTTACGAGCCCATATGGTGGTACAATCCGATCTTCAAATCCCCTAAGAGTAACATGAGAAAAGGAAGATTCTTAGCATTTGCTGACTCAACAGGAGATGCAATGACGTATTATATATTGACTGAACCAGAGTCATCTAAGGAGAAACGGCAAGTCCTAATGCGATCAGTTGTGAGAACAAGAAGAAAAAATATTGGAGCTAAAGATGAATATGTGAATGATGATCCAGAAGCAGCAGAATTTCGACTATCAACTTCAGAACATCAGCAGAATCTCAATGACATCCAAAGCACAGATGAAGTCCCATTATTAGTGCCAGGCAAGAAATTTGATGCAACTACTACTGGAATGGAATATTCAACCAGCAACAATCTACTTGATAAACTAGAATCTGAACAAACAGATCCAGGGGAGCAAGAAGAAGATGAAGAAACCAAGCATGAAATCAAAAATTCGGATCAGGAAGCCCTTCCTAGTACAGTCGATGGAACCAATGACACAGAAACACATGACAATATACTTGCAAGTAATGATACCAATCTGGACCTTACCTTTCGAAAAATACTGGGCCATTTCTGGAAAGAAGGAATACTGATCCTTAAATCACAATATTTGAATGACCTGGAAGGAAACACTGTGTTGAATACTCCATTTCCCCAACTACGAAAAGATGAGCCTGTTGCCTGTGCAAAATATATAACACGCTACATTATCGAAGCAGGTGGACGAAGGGGAAGTCACCCCTTGTTGGATTGGGCAAGCTTGGTCCTCAAGCAAGATACAGCAATCACGCGCTGAATTCGATCAGCACTGCAAGCTAGAAAACCACATTGCAACACCAATCCGAAGAAAATGTCTAGAAATCAAAGACAAGCCAAGAAGAAAAACAAAGAAAAATTTGGCCTCCAAATTCCTAATACCTACAATGACTGCGTTCGCATTGATCAAGCTGCTGGAGATACTAAATGGCAAGACTCGATTCAAAAAGAGATGGATAACTTGGACCGACTCAAGTGCTTCAAATATCATCCAGCTGAGAAAGAATTCCCCAAGTCCGAAGGATGGCAACAAGCAAGGCTCAATATGATCTGGGATATCAAAAGTGAAAACAAACAATACAAGAGCCGGCTGGTTGCAGGGGGCATTTGGTGGATTCTACTGAATATAATACATATTCCAGCCAAGTCAACAGTCTATCAGTTTATCTACTATTTCTCATCGCACAACACCAAAACCTTGACTTAATGACTGCAGATGTGGGAAACGCCTTCCCAACAGCACCGGTCCAAGAAAAATTATGGTGCTGGGCCACAGATGAATTTGGAGACAAGAAAGGCTGCAAAGTGGAAATACAATGAGCTCTTTATGGACTAGCAGGCTCAGGACGCACATACGCTGATTTCTTTGCAGACACTCTGATGAATCTAGGTTTCAGACCCTCCAGGGCTGACCCAGATCTTTGGATGAAACTGAGCGAAGACAAGAAAAGTTACGACTACATTGGAACACATGTTGATGACCTTATGGTAGTGTCAAGGAAACCCCAGGAGTGAATTGCACTGATCGAACAAGAATTTGCACTCAGAAATATCGAATCTGAACCTGGATACTATCTGGGTACAAGCTTGACAAGGATAAAGGACGGAAGATTACTATTGAACTCTACAAAATATATCTCAGAAGTCCTAAGGAAATATCAAGACAAATACAATATTACTCTACGAAACGAGAATCTACCAATGAAAACAGACTGCCACCCAGAATTAGACAACTCAGAACTACTCAACAAATCAGGCCACAAGGAATTCCAACATATCATCGGTCTAGGACAATGGATAGTATTATCTGGAAGAATAGATATTGCATATGTCATTTCATCACTATCCAGATTTGCATCCGGACCAAGAGAAGGGCACTTGCAAATGGCAAGACATGTCCTAGGATATTTGAAGAAATACAAAAAGGAAGGAATCTTAGTGGACCCACAACCACCCAAAATCCAGTCAATCGGGGAAGCGACAGTGAACTACGAAGAATTTACTCACCAATACAAGTACTACAAGGAAGAATTGGATCCAATGTTTCCAGCACCATTAATTGCAGAATTAGGTTTAAATATCTTCTGTGATAGTGACCATGCACATGACCTTGTAACAGGAAGAAGTATTACCGGTCTAATTGCATTTGTTGGATCAATGCCAGTATACTGGAAATCAAAACGACAAACATCAGTTCATACGAGCACATTCAGAGCAGAATTCACTGCACTCAAAGATGCAGTGGCTTTAGCTATCATGTTATGGTACCATCTTCGATCCATGGGAATCCAAGTTACCAAACCAACTGAAATTCATGTGGATAACAAAAGCGTTGTAATCAACTCCACTAATCCAGCAAGTACACTCAACAAGAAATCGATTGCACTGGCATATCACTTTGTTAGACAACACCAAGCAGGCAAAGTGGTATCGATCAGTCATATCAAGTCCCATGAGAACTATGCGGATATACTTACAAAACCACTCAACAGTACTGCTCTAAGAAGCCTGCTTAATGAATTCATGACGATGTAAAGTTAAGTACAAAATAAAAATGAGTAAAAACAATAATAACTGTCCACTTAATTCCACGAACACAAATCCATGCCTAAAAATATCCTTGCTTGTAAAAACTCGAAATGTTATACTAGGCATAAAATCTGCCAAGGCAATACAAAAGAATGGCATGGATTTTGGGGAGAACAACCGGAATTAGAGTTGTTAAGTGAAGAACAGAACAAATGAGAGAATAAGACGCGACTAGAAACAATACGTAAATAACCATATCGTCATTGTCCTACCACAAATAACCGGGGTACACGAGAGTCGTAAACCCGAACCATAACCGTGAATCAAGTATTAGATACTTAACCCTAATTGGCCATGTGGCTAATTGGTCCGATGTGGCAAACTGAGTATGATAAGAAACAGATTGAACAATTGGTGACGAGTCTCATTAAGTAAAGTAATTGCGGACAGTCAGCTAAGGCTAAATACTGTACGGATATACTAAGTGACACCGGATCATCATGACCAAGTGCCAAGGCACTATCATGATTAATCCATCACCAACAAATGAGACTTGATATACCCGGTTGGTCGCATATGCTTTACCATCCATCCAGAGAATAACGGAATCGCTTAATTAAGCAATCAATTGCTTAATTAGCAAATAACAAGGGATTGCATGTGTTAACAAAAGGGCTAACACGAGAATACGCGGAACACTCCAATAGAGGTCCGGATTCTTAGATTAATCTAATTAGATCATAATTCAAATTACCAGTTATTACAAGTCTATGATTTCATTCTTTGACTCAAATCCATGATTCAATGCTATGATTCAATGCTATAATTCAATTCTACCAATCAAGTCATTGATCACACAATTTTTATTTGAAAAGGCACGGTTGGAAACTACTGGTGCAACCAATCAAGCAAGCTACATATGTTCATACTTATCCTACCAATTGATCTATACTACCAATGATGTGACGTCATTCATAAAAAATTAAATTCGAACAAGCAAGTTGTACCGGTACGAGCTACCGATAATTACAAGATACTGGTACGTACCGTATCACAAGAACAACGATTAAAGTAGATCACTGCATTTGTTCTTAGATCCAGTACACACTCATAGTACTACATACCTTGCTTGGGTCATCGTTCATTTTTGAGGGGGTGAAAGAAACTATTTTTTTCACTTTTTAGTTTTTCAAAAGATTTGTTTTAGATCCAGTACATACTCATTCTACATACGTCGGACGTACCATGCTTGAGTCATAGTTCATTTTTGAGGGGGTGAAAGAAACTATTTTTTTCACTTTTTAGTTTTTCAAAAGATTTGTTTTAGATCCAGTACACACTCATACTACATACCATGCTTGAGTCATACTACATTTTTGAGGGGGTGAAAGAAAGTATTTTTTCAATTTTGGTTCAAGAGAAACTATTTTTTTATAATTTTATTAGGGGGTGAAAGAAACTATTTTTTTAATTTTTAATTTTAGTTCCCCCCCCCCCCCCCCCCCCCCCCCCCCCGCCCATTTTCTTTTTCTTTTTTGATGGAATTTGCCGCCGTTCAAATTCTATGATTAAATTCTTTGACTCAACTCAATGATCATTCAATTCTATGGTTCAATCCTATCTTGCGTCATAGTAGTACTTCATTTTTGAGAGGGTGAAAGAAAGTATTTTTTTTAATTTTCAGTTTTTCAAATTTAGACGTGGTGTGACAAATTGATGCCACACTGGTAGCAGTAGAATTTCCACTGCTTCCAGACCCGTGCACCTTGGGGGGCCCCACCACTTGAGTGGGGGACTGTTCACTGGTTTGGCTTGCACAGCTACCTGCACCAGTGCTGCCACCTGTGCAGATAGGGCCCTATCCCATTTCAGCTGCCCGGTACCTTCACTCAGAGGTGGGCCCAGTCTGGGCTCCATCAAGCTTGTGTTGAAAGCCCTGATCATGTCCCTTTGGTTGGCTATGAGATATGCTACATGTGCTTGCTTGCTTCCCAGCTCATCTTGAACCTCCTCAGTATAGTGGGTCTTGTGTTGCTTGGTGCTCAGGATGCTGGTAAGCCGTTTGACCCAACATGCTTGGAACTTTGCCATTGAGGCTCCCATGGCCTCACTGTCTGTTTCTCACTACTACTCCAATCTCATGATCATCATCCCATGACGTCTAGTGTGTTGGGCGCCATCACCATTGGCTGTACCCTGCGGTGTTTCCTGAGTCTGCTCCTGTGGCTTCTTGGTGTCACTGGCTCCATACTGTAGAAAATGTCTATGTAGGTTGCCTGTGTCTTCTTGCTAACATGTAATCTCCTGATCTGGGCCTCTAGTTGCTGTACTGCTTCTCCCATCCATTCCTCTTGTGCCCCTGTGGTGTTACTGGTATTCTCAACAGTAGAGGGGGTGTTAAGTGTAATGGTGTAGTACTCTCCTGTGGGCTCAATCCAATCTGTTTCTTCTGACATGGAGGTCCCCTGCTGCCATATCTATTACTTGTAAATAACCATTGTTATTAAAATCCCAGCTCAATTTGTGCTGGTTTGCATCTCAAAATTAAAGTAGTGTTATTTGCAAGTATGAGCCTAAAGTCCCTCTGTTGGCCATATCCTCTTGAAACCTATATATTTCCTCACTGCACCATTTCATTGTGTCTCCCATGTTAATCCTTGCAATAACACTTGTACGGTGTTTGTCATTTTAATCCTTCCTTTTTGCCCAATTCTGATTTGCTAGATTGAACCTCGCCTTCTTATTTATGTATGGTGGTTTCATCATTCTCAATACTTGGCTGGAGTAAACTGTAGAGTAAACTGTCTTTTTTATTATGCTGGGAGGGTTACAATATGTGAGTCTTATCCAAAGGGTAGCATCGCGCCCTTGTCCCTGGTGGGATCATGATTCCCAGCCTCCATAACCATATCATTGATATTTTCATCCCTGATATGTCTACCGGTATTGTCATTATGATCATGATTATCGGTGATTTCTTTCTATTCACTGGCCTCAATGACACTTTCACTATGTGCTAGATTACGGGATATGGGCATTAGTATAGTTACTGGTGAAATGTTTATATTCACTGGCAGTTCCTTCACTAGTTTTACACTTGCTGGTGGTTTTCTGACCCCCAGAATTGGCAGTTGGCCCAGTTCCTGGTGGCAGTGCTGGTTTCTGTCCAGCCACAGGTTTCATTGTGTTTGGTTTTTCTACATCTGGACATAATATCTCAATAATTACCGGTGATTTCTTTATATTCACCAACCTTGATGAAACTTTCACTATGTGCTAAATTACCAGTATGGACATTATAATTGCCAGTGAAATGTTTATATTCACTGGCAGTTCCTTTGTGCTTTCTTTCACTAGTTTTACACTTGCCAATGGCCCTTTGACCTCAGGAACTGGCATTTGGTCCAGTCCATGGTGGTGGTAGTGCTGGATTCTGCTCAGCCGCAGGTTTCATTGTGTCCGTTTTTTCCACATCCAAACATAATATCTCAATAGAATGATGCTTACTGTAATTAGTCTATTATTTTAGTTTGTATTTGTATTTTGCATGTATTTTGAATCCTGTGCACGTACCATTGCTAGCAAGCAGCTACTAACAGTACTAGAAGACCGAAGGAATTGAGAAAGATAAGAAGCTAGTTATTAAATTCCTTTCGTGACCAGAAGTACCAAAGCTACCAAAGGGTAGATTTCCTATGCGCATGAATCAATGAGTCCCGTATCCATCTAAGTAATCGATTCCCACGGCATATCGATTCCCACGGCGCATCGATTCCCATCGCGCATAAACGGTGAGCAATCCCTGTCTTACGATATTGCCATTGTTCTTCGGTGAGCAAACTCTGATTTCATAAAATATCACACGAGCTACGGGAGCAATTCCTGACCTTAATGATAAACATTTCATGGAGTCTTCCTAACGGAACAAGAGAAGAAAACCATTGGCATGTGATTCTCACACAATACATATACATGCATACAAATATATATGGTCAACGACTAATACATGTACGGAAATAATCAGCGAGTAATCTCATCACTACGCAACAGCAGTTGCAACGTATTCATCTCAATAAAAGAGATATCTTGCATTTCGGCAAGATTTCACTTTATCTCATACTTTTAACATTCAACTGATTTAAATCCCAAAATTCACACTAGTTGCTACCAACTACTTGTAATCTACATACTAAGGTCTGTCTAGCTGCAATCTGAATAAGTCACAGCAAGAAGAGATCTGGCGTTTCCCTAGTCTCGCCTGTAGTCCGATTATCCGTTGCCAAAAGTATCCAAACACAATTGTCACGCGTAGAGTACAATCGTTCGTCTACTAACACACTAACACAGCGTTGCTGTTCGTCAGAAGTCCTTGAATCAGACTCTCAACGAATCGGATTTAGAAGGAAAATAATAGATTAACAGTCGCAAGCTCTAAGAAGGCTTGCACACAAGAAGGAACAGGAACGGAATTGAACATAATCCTTACGCTGGCATATGCACGTCGCACATCGCACAAGAAGCAGTTCCCATTCTCAGTTACCACGCACTTCTTTCCAAGGCTCCGAACCACCACAGATGCCGAACATACCGGTAATGCCCGTCAATGCACTCGGAGGCGAAGAGAAGAATGACGCTGAAGTCACCACTATCGAACGCTTTCCCAGCTTCGATGCTGATATGAGAAAGATACTCATATCATTACTCAACGTAACAAGTGAGATTACTAGCAAGTTGTGCCTAGCTCTCAAAGAAGGCGGATTATGCGAGTGGAAGTCGTTCCTCGACGCACTTATCGAACCGGATTTTGCACGCGAACTTACCTATATGGAGCGAGGATTGGCAACGCATATCCCTCGATCCATCCAAAGGAGCATAGAAGCACTTGCGGATTTCGCTATCGACCTACAAGAAGAAGGTGTCGACCTAGGAGAAGACGAGAAGGACTGGAAAGATGTAAAGTCATATACATACAGGGAATTCCAGGCATTCCGCGGAGAGCGTGCCCAACGCTTACGTAACGAATCTGTTCTGAACCCACCACCTCCTCCGGCGGGAAGTAACAAAAAGTCCCCTCAGCAGGTAAAGTACGAATCATGGTGCCGAAAAGCACGAGATGAAAAGTCCTTTACACCCCTCACGAATGACTCGAGATTCGAACACTGGCTCGTCGGTTTCAAAGCTAAACTCGAGGCATACGACATCGATACAGAGACATTCCTCGATGAAACTTTCTACGTCAAACAATGTGCCTTCTTCTGGGTACTAATGTTGGAAGTCTTCAAGAGTGACCTTTCTGCATCATGTGTACACAGTCATTCTTCCACTCGTGATGGATGCAAGGCCTACTTCGACTTCGTAAACCTTCATAGCCAATCAAAAGCAAAGGTATACGACAACTCGACTTAGCTACAAGCGTTGCTCAAGTTGAACCTCAACAATTGGAAGGAATCCAAAGTGAAATTCATCACACATTGGTTTGATGAATTGAATCACCTCAACAAGCTCCGTCCTCCCAACAAGCCCCTCGAGTACCACACTGTAAAATCAGCATTGTGTCAGGCATGCTATTCCAGCTTCCAGCTAAGCGAACAGTTTGCCAAAGTCAAGGATCCAGGTGGGACGAATAGCACCATAACGGATGCAGTTGCCGAAGCCGCTGCTATCCATGATCTTAAAATCACGCTTTTACTCGAAGCAACTCGACTTGATTCCCAGTCTGCGATGTCTGCTCCTCGGTCGACCGTACGTGCACACGTTCATGATTTCTCTTCTGACTCGATCCAAAACCATGAGGACTATGCTCTCCCCATCGAATTTGAAGGAGACTATCAAGATTATGCCGTGTTCAAGGCTGGACGTACCCCTGACCCTACCACAAGGTTGCCTACAAACATATGGAAGGCCTTGTCACGTCAGGACATGAAGAGTTGGCTCAGTTTTTCTCCGGAAGGAAAGAAAATCGTGGTTGCCTCATTGCGACACGACTTACTTAACACTAACCAACCTGACCCCAACAGTGTCAAACCCATTACACGAAAGGCATACCAACATGAACACTCGGTATCTTTTCAAGAAGACGATACTTCAACCAAGGATGAGCATGCCAATTCTGCAGCAGACCTACATCCTGCTGTAGAGAATGATCGTAGAGGCGTTTTCCATGCATCTCTAGGTGTATACAAATCCACGACCTCCTCGTCTAAGGACCAGCGACCTCTCAAGTCTTCCGTGTCACCCGCGCATCCAGCTCAATTCCTCTCAAACAACCCTGACATTCAGTACAAAAAGGACGGTGACACCCAAATACCTGTCAGAACACCATCGTATTCCGCCAATTTTCACCAGTGGTATACTCCCGAGGATGATCTCACCTTTCCTAATGATGGTCCCGTAACGTCATACACATACCGTATACACAAAACTACGGTTACTAGCCCTGGTTTTGCCATGGTCAATCGCGGCGCAAATGGCTGCATCATCGGTAATGATGCATGTCTCATCTCCAAGGATATTCCACCACGATATGTTAACGTCACCGGCATTAACAATCATCAGGTACAAAACATTCCCATTGCTACATGCGGAGCATATTCCATGTCGAACAGAGGCCCCGTCATCCTCATTTTCAATGAATGTGCCTATACAGGACGACATCCTTCTATATTGTCATCCGGCCAGATGGAAGCATATTTTTCCACTGTAGACGACACGTCCATCAAAGCAGGCGGAGGACAGGTCATCACCACCTCCGATGGCTATGCACTGCCTCTTAGCATACGACACGGCTTACCATACCTTGCGATGCGAAAGTATACGACTGTCGAATTTGACACGCTACCACATGTTATCATGACGTCCGATAAACATTGGGACCCATCTGTTCTCGATACCACGATCAGTGCAAAGGATGAACAATTTCTCCAGAAATATCCTCCACAACCACAGCAACTCCCTTATGCCGATTACGACGAATATGGGAACCCACGCTGCCTTGAAGGATTCGATATATCTGTTTCTCCCGGGTCCTCCACGGTCACATCCCTCAGCTCGTATTCCAGCCATTCCACCCGATCTCCCTTTCTTCCAATTGATGATCATAAGAACAACGATCGCACCTTTTGGCTTACTTCCACTGACTACGCTCATCAAGAACGTCTCGCATGCTGCGCGCCAACCGCAGTCTCTGGAACAGTCACTGCGTTTCCGACAGATTGTACAGCCAGTGACACTACACGCATTGCAGCTACGCCCCGCGAAAGATACCCCAACGAACATGACTACTTATCCCTCAAACCTTTCTTTTGTTGGGTTTCCACCGATCGCATCAAAGCTACTTTTGAAAACTCAACCCAATACGGTTCGTTAGCGGTTAGCCCTGATGGTAACATTTTCAAACGGTTTCATTCCCCTCAACCGGCCATGAACGTTCGCCCCTTCAATGACAATGTTATGTCCGATGCAGTCTATTCAGATGTCCCAGCAATTGATGGTGGATCCAAGATTGCTCAGATCTTCTTTGGCCGCAAATCGCATATTATTCACGTTGAAGAAATGCGTACCACCGGCGATTTTCTACCCTGCTTTCAGAACTTTGTTCGAAAATGGGGCAGGCCCATCCGCCTCCTTTGCGACCACGGTAACTATCAATCAAGTAAGAAAGTCATGGATTACCTCAAAATGTTATGGATTGGACTCTGGCAAAGTGAACCGTACCATCAACACCAGAATCAATTCGAACGACGATACCAAACGTTCAAACGCATTGTCAATCGCGTCATGGATCTTACCGGCACACCGCCACACATGTGGTTACTGTGCATGACATACGTCGCGGGTCTCCTCAATGTTGTCTCTGACCCTACGCTGTCCGATAAACAACCGATCTTCATTGCCACGGGTACAATTGGCGACATCAGCGCATACACCAGTTTCTTCTGGTTTGAACCTGTGTATTTCAAGACCAATGACTCTCCTTTCGGTACCAAATCTACCGAACGCCTCGGTCATTTCGTCGGCATTGCCGAACATGTTGGCAATGGACTCTGCTTTCGAATCTGGGATCCAGTTACCAACAAGTTACTAGACCGGTCCGGTGTTCGATCTGCTCTTACACCTGAGTCACGTAACAAACGCGCGGGCTTATTTACTGATGATGGTTTCATCAAATGGCGTAATGCAAAGGATTCCTTACCCCGTCTATACGCCACTGGAGAAGCTCCAGCTTTCAAACATGGGGAGCATACCAATCAGAATAAACTCATTGACGAGTCTACTAAACCAAACAGCTCAGTTTCCCCTAACGGTTCACCTGCTGATTCTGACACCGCCGATGACACCGTTCCATCTGCACCCAACAAACAAACAGATACCACGCTCCACGCATCTGGCACTCAACCAATTCTTCAACCACCCGCCCACCCCTCGTTACCGAGCTTTCTTTATACGAAAGTCGATGACAGCCCAAGCTGGTCACCTTCCCCACTCCCTAACAACTATGGGGAGAGTCTTGATGGTCCTCCTACGACACACATCTTCAGCAAGACATCCGACGGCGTCCTCCTTACTGAAGATGATTTTGACCCACCGGAATTAGCATACTTTGATGTTAGTGACGTCGTAACCCCACACACAAACCCAGCTACTCCTTCCGTAGACCCATCACAGGTAGTTGTTACCGACGAAGAAGGTAACGCACAGTTTGACGATGACGGTAAACCTATTACCATTCCTACGATCCCGATTGCCGATCTACAAGGACGTTCCTTCCTTGTAACCAATCTCGATGGCACCCGGAAGCGTCTTACCATTGTCGATGTTGAAGACAGTCTGGAACGCAATAAAGACTTCATCAAGTTCAAGTGTAAACACTCCGATGACGAACTCGATGATATCATTGCATACAATGACGTCATGAATTACATACATCGTGATTCAACACAAGAAGACGGCAAACTTTGGTCGTTTTGCCGCATCCTAGGACACCAAGGTCCACTGGATAACAAGCATCCTCAATACAAAGGTTCCAAGTATAACCTCTGGATTGAATGGGAGAATATGGAACGCACATATGAACCTCTGGCCAACATTGCAGCCGACGACCCGGTCACCGTTGCAAAATATGGGAAAGACAACAACTTGCTTGATCTCCCGGGTTGGAAACGTCTCAGAAGAATCACCAACCTAGCCCGACGAACCAAGAAACTTGATCGACTCGTGCACCAAGCCAAACTACGTTCCTTCCGTACCACTCCGCAGTATCAATATGGATTCAAAGTTCCTCGTAACCACGAAGAAGCCCTCCGATTTGATCAAGCCAACGGAAACACCAAATGGGAAGATGCCACCACTCTGGAAATGGCACAACTCAATGAATACAATACATTCATTGATAAAGGCGTATACAAGACAAGCTCCATTCCCACGGGATTCCAACAGATCAAGGTACACATGATATACGCTGTCAAACACGACGGAAGACACAAGGCTCGCCTCGTTGCTAACGGTAATCTCACTGAGGCCCCTATCCACAGTGTTTACGCAGGCGTCGTGTCTCTTCGCGGTCTACGTATGTGCCTATTCCTAGCTGAACTCAACGATCTAGAAGCATGGGGCACCGACATAGGTAACGCCTACTTAGAAGCAGTCACCTGCGAGAAAGTATGCATCAAGGCAGGTCCCGAATTCGGATCGCTGGAAGGTCACCTGTTGGTCATTTACAAAGCCCTATATGGTCTCAGGTCTTCAGGCAAGTGCTTTGGAGACTTACTCGCGGCTTGTCTCATCGAACTCGGCTTCGAAAGATCCCGTGCAGAACCGGAAATATTCCTCAAACCCGGAACGAACAAGCATGGTGAACGGGTATATGAGCTTATATGCACATATGTCGATGACCTATGTCTCTGCATGGCAGATCCCAATTCCTTCTTGAAGATATTGCAATCGTCACCATATAACTTCAAATTGAAGGGATCCGGACCTATGAACTTTCATTTAGGTTGTGGATTTGAGCGCGACGAACATGGTGTTCTGTGCATGAATCCCATAAAGTTCATCGAAAAGATGGAAGCATCTTATGAACAAATGTTCGGATGCAAACCTAGCACTAGGTTCCGATCACCCATCGCGGAGAACGATCATCCTGAATTGGACTCCTCAGCCTTTCTTGAAGAAACCGGTATACAGAAATACCAAAGTATGATCGGTTCACTGCAATGGATCATCGCTATTGGCCGTTTCGATGTACAAACAGCCGTGATGACGCTCTCAAGTTTCAGAGCTCAGCCACGAGATGGGCATCTCGAACGTGCTAAACGTATCTATGGATATATCTCCAAGTTTAGACATTTTAAAATCAGATTCCGCGTGGAACCGCCCGATTTTATATTGACTAAACCCGACACCATCGACTGGTCCAACACCGTCTATGGGGAGCATTCTGAGGAGCTACCCGACGACGCTCCTGCACCGCTTGGAAAGACAGTAGTGTTAACACACTTCTATGATGCCAACCTCATGCATGATATTCTCAGTGGCAAGGCAGTTACCGGCATTCTTCATTTCGCGAACAAGACTCCCATGATGTGGTTCTCAAAGAAACAGTCTACTACGGAAACAGCCACCTTTGGAGCTGAATTTGTTGCAGGAAGAACTTGCATCGAACAGATCGTCGATCTACGCCACTCATTCCGATATCTCGGAACACGAGTCCATGATATCTCATACTCTTGGGGTGACAACGAAAAGATGATCCAAACGTCGACCTTTCCTTACGCAAGGTTGCATAAGCGTCATAACATTATATCGTTTCACTACGTACGGAGCATGATAGCGAGAGGTTTCATTTTAATGATGCACATCCCAGGTAAGGATAACTGTGCAGACATTCTCACCAAGCATTGGAGTCACTCAGTTGTGTATCCACTGCTCAGGCCCATCTTCCACTTCTGTGGTAATACTGGTGACCTTCTCCAGGATGATGGAAGCATCATGTAGAGCGTGATGACCCTTCACAAGGAGACATGGGGAGTATTAAATTCCTTTCGTGACCAGAAGTACCAAAGCTACCAAAGGGTAGATTTCCTATGCGCATGAATCAATGAGTCCCGTATCCATCTAAGTAATCGATTCCCACGGCATATCGATTCCCACGGCGCATCGATTCCCATCGCGCATAAACGGTGAGCAATCCCTGTCTTACAATATTGCCATTGTTCTTCGGTGAGCAAACTCTGATTTCATAAAATATCACACGAGCTACGGGAGCAATTCCTGACCTTAATGATAAACATTTCATGGAGTCTTCCTAACGGAACAAGAGAAGAAAACCGTTGGCATGTGATTCTCACACAATACATATACATGCATACAAATATATATGGTCAACGACTAATACATGTACGGAAATAATCAGCGAGTAATCTCATCACTACGCAACAGCAGTTGCAACGTATTCATCTCAATAAAAGAGATATCTTGCATTTCGGCAAGATTTCACTTTATCTCATACTTTTAACATTCAACTGATTTATATCCCAAAATTCACACTAGTTGCTACCAACTACTTGTAATCTACATACTAAGGTCTGTCTCGCTGCAATCTGAATAAGTCACAGCAAGAGGAGATCTGGCGTTTCCCTAGTCTCGCCTGTAGTCCGATTATCCGTTGCCAAAAGTATCCAAACACAATTGTCACGCGTAGAGTACAATCGTTCGTCTACTAACACACTAACACAGCGTTGCTGTTCGTCAGAAGTCCTTGAATCAGACTCTCAACGAATCGGATTTAGAAGGAAAATAATACTAGTATTAGCTGTAGCAATAACATTACCCAACACTGCCACCCAATACTATCAAATGACCAAAAGGTGATATTGTATACCTACTGAGGTAATTTAGTATGTTTCTCAATGGACAGGGCTACCTGTTGGAGGGCACAATGCCCCGAAGTAGATAATGCCATGCCGCTCTCTATTGATGCGAAAAAGACATTGATATGAAGAACAAGAAATAATGGCTTGATTTCTTTGATTAAACAAGCACAAATGATGGGACCATAAGCCCTATACTTAACACTACAGATACTAGCCTTACTTGAGCAACTCTTGTAGGAATTTGAGTCCTGCATACCAAGGCTTGATCCATGGATTCATTTTGTTTTGGATCTGTTTCCAGGAGTGTACCAGCAGAGTGCACAGTAACAACCATAACTGCAACCCAGTCCCTGTGCATGGCACAATATATCCAAAACGCTAGAACCAAAAATTGTTTGCATGGTTGACGTTGACATATTTATCCTCGGGAACTGTTTGTTGTCAATCTCAAATGCAGCCGAACAAAAAGATACTATCTGCCTCAGGCAGATAGTTCAAGCAGCAGCACCAGAGTACAGCTGCTGTACTCTGCTTGAACAAGCCAGCCATTCCTGATCGGGATGCAAGGTTTTGGCAGTCAAGAAAGCTTACAGGTTATCAAGAAAGAATTGTGACGCATCGTAATAGCTTAAGGGATGTTCAATGCAAAAGATTTTCTAGTTTAAGGTCTATAAATATGAGCTCTCAACGCAACGGGGGTTTGGCGCAGTTGGTAGCGCGTGTGCTTAGCATGCACAAGGTCGCTGGTTCGATTCCGGCAATCTCCAGTTATTCGTGACAGTTTACCTTTTGCTTAGTGATATTCTTCTTCGTATTTTGTACGGTACTTTCGAAACTATCGATCTAGAGGAAACGGAGACTACTCTCATACGGTGAGTGTACCGTACGATAGTACGGTACAAGTGTTACCCATGAAGTAAGATCTTACTTCGTATTTTTTCGAGAGTTTGGAGGAACGCGATTTGTTCTTGTTCTACCGGTACTCGTACTGCGAACTCGATTTGAGGTTTGTCGTATGCCTCTAATTGAAGGTAGTAATACAACGAGTAGGTATGTACGGTTTGGTTTTAAATTGAACTAAAATTAAGGTTGGGTGGGAAGCTAATTGCGCTAAATCAACTAAGCGTTCTTGAATGGCATTGAATGGCATTTAACTTTTACAAAGTTCTCGCACATGCAAGAAGTTTAAGATATGTATTTCATTCATTCTTCAACATTGAAGTTTGTCCAGCTGGCTTGTTATTTTGACTGACATAACAATTTGGAGAAGTTCCGGTTTTCAATGAATCGTGGGAATTCAATCGTGAGGAGTTGAATACCACAGCACTCTTTTTCTTCTCATATAAACTTCATTTGGTTGCTCAGCATTTTTATGTTTGCACGCAACTGGTATACACTAATTAGTGAGTATTTAATTTGTGTGATGTGGTGGTTTGATATCGCGAATATTCATAGTTGAACAATATGTTGGTTTAAGAGGAAGGAAACTGTTCCATTTGTATGAATCTGCTGGATAGTGTAAGGACCTTTGCTTCTTGCTTCAAAAGCTGCTGGATTTTGCTTGCTGTTGTTAATCATAATTTGATCTCCAGCTTGGTATTCATGCAACTTCCTGTGACTGTTTTCTTTCATAGCATTCTTGTCAATTTGGGTGTGTCTTTTATTTCTAATCATGGTAAGATCTGCTGTAATAACTGGAATGGGGAGAAACATGCCACAATGGAAGTGTTGTTACTCTAAAAATTGACCAAAAGGTATATGGTGTTAAAATTTAAAGAGATGTGAGCTCGTGGAGACGCTCTTAGATTTACTGTATTTTTACTGTGCCGGGGCTCTCTGTATTTTCTACACGATAGAGATCTTCCCCGGTTATTTGTTACTATCGTCTTCATCTTCTTCCTTGTACCGATACTCTTGCTGCTGTTTCTGTTTTAGTGATTGTGTCGGTCTTACTGTATCGGTCATTCGATGGAATCGGTCGTTTACGAGGTTAAGTGTTTTGTTCGATGGGTCATATGCTTGTTCGTGGTATATATAATAGATGAGGCCCATCTGGAATCGGTATTGATTTTCATGATTCCAATAAGTAATTTCCTCATGGGAAATCAAGTGTATCCATTTGAATGTACTTATGAATTCCAAGTGTTTACTTATCAGTCAGGTCTTTGGAGATGTCTTCTTTCTAACCGATTAACCTCTTTTGTTTGTAGTCTTAAGTGATATCGTTTTTACCACTTAGGGATTTTCAAGTAGTGGAGGTGCGTTTGATTCTAGGGCATGCTCATCAAAATATTTGTATCTCGTTTTGCACCTCGGTCGCCGGATTTTTTTGCTTGTTATTGGCTTTTTCAATCAAATTTGATGCCGACAACGTCCATATTTTTTTGCTGACAACAGGAAGACAAGGGAACCAGGGGTCATTCCAAACGTTTTGTGGATCATTGACCTGACTGCAACCTGAGCTGATGCAAAAACGATACCAACAATGCCGGTTGCTTGCTGAAGTGTTTGAGGAGGGTGGTTGGTGTTGAGTTCCGTTCTCATTGTAGACTTCATTGTATCATGTACGCGTTCAAGGACTGTGTTTGCTTGCGGATTCCAAACTGAGCAGACTTTGGCTTTAATTCCGAGATTGTTGAGGGGAAGTCTACTAAACTCACTACTCATAAAATTTGTTCCTTGATCAATAATACAATTTACAGGTTTTAGATAGCTATCTGGAGAGACATCCATTGCCGAGGGGATGACCAGCCATGAGACCGGTTGGATTGACTTGCGGAGCTCGGATAATTTCCAAGAGATTGCTGGACCCTTCCGAATCAGCTTTTTTACCCCGCGCGCGTGATTTTTGGTGAATAGTTAGTACAAGAATGAAACATGACTGACTGAATGAAAAGTTCATCTCGGTCAGCAACCCTGCTGGCGAGCTTCGATAGATTCAATACCGGTTCTGTATGGTATTATATTATTTAATTGTCATTGTTACACGCATGCCACTTCTCAATGGTCGCGAAATTGAATCGTGTTCCTGGGCAGGTTTTTTATGGACCTCGTACTCACCAGAAAGCTACCAGAAAGTTACCAGAAAGTTACCAGAATTGCTACCAGAATTCTGGTAGCTTTCTGGTAGATTTCTGGTAACTTTCTGGTAGCTTTCTGGTAGCTTTCTGGTAGCTTTCTGGTAGCCGGCCACGAGCTCTTTTCAAATTTATTCTGGTCCCGGAACCATCTGGGATTAAATTTTTGATGTCTTTGGTTTACGTGTGAGCTCTGCTGCAACTAACTGTTCACTCCCCACATTTTGGAATTCTTGTCGCATCCGGCAGCAAATCATTTTTTCTTCCCCCCCGACAATGGCAAGAAATGCTGGAAAGAGAGGAGGATCAAAGCAATTAGACCAAGAGAAGCATCCAGAGATTGTATACAACCGTCTAGAACTTTCGAAGCGCCTTGCTTGTTTTAACTTCTGGCTTCATTTGAATACTGAGGGGGAAGAGGGTTGGTCGCCGACTGAGAAGCCAGGCTCAATCTGGAAGTATAGGAGCTCTAACTACATCAGGCAAAACATCAAAGAATCAAGCTGGGCAAAGAATGGAAAGGTAAGAATCCCCCTCCTGCTGTTTGGTATTGTTTGGACTGTTTGGAATCACCTCTCACGTTTCAATTACTAGGCTATGGCCACTCTCGCACAGGATCTGCAAAAGAGAGGAATCAAGCTAGTTGACCCTTTACAACAACACCGAGACCGTTGCTCATCAATCTTAGGAAACAAGCCTTCTTTGCCAGAGGATTCAGACGCAGAATCATCTTCAGACGCATCATCGTACTATCAAGAACAAGAAGAAAAAGAAGAAGAAGAAGACATGCCGAAGAAGTCGGTTCGAATATCGGAACCTCTGAGACCTTTGAGCCCGGATATCAGTTCCAATCTCAAGAGACTCTCCATCAGTGGACCTGTTCAAACGATTACAGGATCCTTGCCGTATCCAATGCTCTCTGGTCGATGGGAGGTATGGGATCACAACCTCAAGATCTTGAATGGATTCTGTTTGATGAGGATGCTTCTTCATAGTGGAACCAAGGAAACCGACTATTCTTTGAATTGGGTAGATCCTCGGACATTGAAAATCAAGCTCAAGTGGCCTGTTTTCATGCAAAATGCTCTGTTTATGACTGGATTGGATACTCGTACCAATCAGAATGGTAACATGATTGAAAATTATCCAGAAGGTCACCAAGTGTACACCGCTATGGGGAAAAACTCAAAGAACTTGGAAGACGATGATGGCTATGTTTATTCGGAAGGCTTGTTTCGGTTCATAAAGCCAATGGACCAATCTCAAGACAAGTACAAGGCAGAGGTCTTTGAATGTCCAGTGGATGCAAATGGTAACAGAGGCACTATCCTCCAGATCTTATTCCTAGAAAAGAATGAAGAAAAAAAGCCATTTACATCTCCTGTTGCAATCAAGCAATCTACCATTCGATTTAGTAAGTTTCACCAGCAAGTGCAGCAGCAGCTCCAAGCGCAGCTCGTGCAACAGCAGAGGCTTAAAGCAAAGCTTGCGCAACAGCAGAGGCTCCAGGAGCTACTCCTCCGACAGCAGCAGCAGCAGCAGCAGCAGCAGCAGCGGACGAGACCTCTGGCAGATAATGTCACTATTAGTACTAGTAGCAAGAGGGCAAAAACTAACACTTCTGCTGCCGCTGCTGTCACTTCTCCTCAGCCTAATCCTAGTACTATGACTCGCGATGAATGACTACTAGTAGTTATTATTTTCCTTCTGAATCCGGTCCGTTGAAGGTCTGATTCAAAGGCTTCTGAAGAACAGCAACACTGCGTTAGTGTGTTAGTAGACGAACGATTGTACTCTACGCGTGACAATTGTGTTTGGATACTTTCGGCAACGGATAATCGGACTACAGGCGAAGCTAGGGAAACGCCAGATCTCTTCTTGCTGTGACTTGTTCAGATTGCAGCGAGACAGACCTTAATATGTAGATTACAAGTAGTTGGTAGCAACTAGTGTGAATTTTGGGATATAAATCAGTTGAATGTTAAAAGTATGAGATAAAGTGAAATCTTGCCGAAATGCAAGATATCTCTTTTATTGAGATGAATACGTTGCAACTGCTGTTGTGTAGTGATGAGATTACTCGCTGATTATTTCCGTACATGTATTGGTCGTTGACCATATATATCTGTATGCATGTATATGTATTGTGTGAGAATCACACGCCAACGGTTTTCTTCTCTTGTTCCGTTAGGAAGACTCCATGATTTGTTTATCATTATGATCAGGAATTGCTCCCGTAGCTCGTGTGATATTTTATGAAGTCAGAGTTTGCTCACCGAAGAATGATGGCAATACTGTAAAACAGGGATTGCTCACCGTTGATGCGCGATGGGAATCGATGCACCGTGGGAATCGATATGCCGTGGGAATCGATTATTTTGATTGATACGGGACTCATGGATTCGTACGAATAGGGTATCTACCATCTGGTAGCTTTGGTACTTATGGTCACGAAAGAAATTTAATACCCCCCATGTCTCCTTGTGAAAGGTCATCACGCTCTACATGATGCTTCCATCGTCTTGGAGAAGGTCGCCGGTATTCCCACAAAAGTGGAAGATGGGCTTGAGCAGTGGATACACAACTGAGTGTCCCCAATGCTTGGTGAGAATATCTGCACAGTTATCCTTACCTGGGATGTGCATCATTAAAATGAAACCTCTCGCTATCATGCTCAGTACGTAGTGAAATGATAGAATGTTGTGACGCTTATGCAACCTTGCGTAAGGGAAGGTCGACGTTTGGATCATCTTTTCGTTGTCACCCCAAGAGTAGGAGATATCATGGACTCGTGTTCCGAGGTATCGGAATGAGTGGCGTAGATCGACGATCTGTTTGATGCAAGTTCTTCCTGCAACAAATTCAGCTCCAAAGGTGGCTGTTTCCGTAGTAGACTGTTTCTTTGAGAACCACATCATGGGAGTCTTGTTCGCGAAGTGAAGAATGCCGGTTACAGCCTTACCGCTAAGAATATCATGCATGAGGTTGGCGTCATAGAAATGTGTCAACACTACTGTCTTCCCAAGCGGTGCAGGAGCGTCGTCGGGTAGCTCTTCAGAATGCTCCCCATAGACGGTGTTGGACCAGTCGATGGTGTTGGGTTTAGTCAATATAAAATCGGGCGGTTCCACGCGGAATCTGATTTTAAAATGTCTAAACTTGGAGATATATCCATAGATACGTTTGGCACGTTCGAGATGCCCATCTCGTGGTTGAGCTCTGAAACTCAAGAGTGTCATCACGGCTGTTTGTACATCAAAACGCCCAATAGCGATGATCCATTGGAGTGAACCGATCATACTTTGGTATTTCTGTATACCAGTTTCTTCGAGAAAGGCTGAGGAGTCCAATTCGGGATGATCGTTCTCTGCAATGGGTGATCGGAACCTAGTGCTAGGTTTGCATCCGAACATTTGTTCGTAAGATGCTTCCATCTTTTCGATGAACTTTATGGGATTCATGCACAGAACACCATGTTCGTCGCGCTCAAATCCGCAACCTAGGTGGAAGTTCATAGGTCCGGATCCCTTCAGTTTGAAGTTATATGGTGACGACTGCAATATCTTCAAGAAGGAATTGGGATCTGCCATGCAAAGACATAGGTCATCGACATATGTGCATATAAGTTCATATACACGTTCACCATGCTTGTTCGTTCCAGGCTTGAGGAATACTTCCGGTTCTGCACGGGATCTTTCGAAGCCGAGTTCGATGAGACAAGCCGCGAGTAAGTCTCCAAAACACTTGCCTGAAGATCTGAGGCCATATAGGGCTTTGTAAATGATCAATAGGTGACCTTCCAGCGATCCGAATTCGGGACCTGCCTTGATGCATACTTTCTCGCAGGTAACTGCTTCTAGGTAGGCATTACCTATGTCGGTACCCCATGCTTCTAGGTTGTTCAGTTCAGCTAGGAATAGACACATACGTAGGCCGTGGAGAGATACAACACCTGCGTAAACACTGTGGATAGGGGCCTTATGGGACAAGCAGCTACAGCAGATAAATGATTTGGGTATTTTTGTATAACAACCACTCTTGAAGTGACGGCGACTTTTACTAGGTTGCGACATATTCTTCTATTGGAAGAAGGGAGGGGAAGAAATGGTTGTGATGGTGGTGTTAAATGAACATGACGAGAACGAGCATGATGCTATCGGAGTAAGCATGAAAAGGCATGATGGTATGAAAGAAGACACGACTTGACATAGAAACAGCGCGGAAACATATACTACAAAGTAGCAAACAAACACTTCGGATTTTTTTTAAAATGTTATAACTTGGGTTAAGGTTAGGAAGTTTGGCAGCGAGATTACAATTTTATACATTATTCGAACCCAAAAGCCTGAAATGCCGTTCCGGGTAGAGAATTCTGAAACGCCATTCCATGATTGTTGACATAAATTGTACAAAAAAATGTTTCACCACCCCAAAAGAAGTCGTTACTATCATACCTACATTACTACTACTACTACTACTAACATAAAACACCGAGATACATATCTACGAAAAGTGCATTTTTTTTAAACGCCGTTCCAAAAAAAGGAAAAAAGGGATAATGGTTGTGAAATCATGTAGGAAGGTAGTGCTGTAGATTTCTACAAAAAATTCGTTAAAACGAGCATGATGCTATCGGAGCGAGCAGTAAAAGGCACGATGGTATGAAAGAAGACACAACGTGACATACCGGTACCGTAGAAAACAACGCGGGAACATAGCAAACAAACACTTCTGAAACTAATTTTATTTCATATCTTGGGTTAAGGTTAGAAAGTTTGGTAGCGAGAAATAGATTTTTTAAATCAATTTAGTCAAAATTGAGAGATCAATGGACATTTTGAGTCATCAGGGAGAATTTTGGTCGCAACCTGAGGGGGGTCGAAACTATTCACCACAAAAATTTTGAATTAAAAAAAATGCCCTCGCGCATAACAAACGCACGGTCAATTTTCTGAAAATAGGGCTTGCGAGGGGCCGCATGGGGTCGCGTGACAGTTATCGGACGTATTAGTTGAAATAGTAGTAGTTGTAGGTTGAAGCAGTTTTTTTACTGTTTAAACTGTGTCGTATGCCTCTAGTAGAAGGTACTAACATAGTGGTATAGTGTATGAGTATGTATGTGTAAATAGATTAAAACTGAGAAGATTGTGAGCAAGCTCTGCAAACTACTGCTAGTACTCCTCCGAAGAGTTGAGCTTGGTGTGCTATTTCGTGAAGACAGTTGAAAGACGTTGAACTTGAAATCCAGCGTTCTTTGCACATGCGTAGGTACCGTAGAGGAATTAGTAGATGATATGTTCTTCATCCAGCCTTCAAGCAGATATGGTAGAAAGCCGGCTGGTGTGGCATTGTTGATGACATCACGCTTTTCAGATTTTTATGAGTCGTGGGAATTCAATCGTGAGGGTGTGAATGCCACAAGGTTTCATTCCGGGACTCAACCTCTCGTTTTCGTACCGTGTCGTACGCCTCTAAAAAGGTACTAAAATAAGGTTTATGTATTTGTTAAAAACTAAGATTCAGATTGTGAGCTAGCTCTTCTGTCAACTACTCCGAGGAGCAGTTGGAAGGCTAGTAACAGTAAACAGCCGTTGAATCGAAATTCAACGTACATTGCACATAGAGAAGCACATGAAGAATTTGGATATGTTCTTCATCCAGTCTTCAAGGTTGAAGCCCGGCTTGCGTGGCATTGTATTTCAGATTTTCTTGAATCGTGGGTAATTTTCAATCGTGAGCGTTGGAATACCACACTCTTCTCCTTCTCGTAAAAGTTCGATTGGTGGCACAGAATTTTTGTTAGTCGTGTGCGACCAGTATTGCTTAGATAAGAAATTTTTAGTTGGTGTGATATGGTTTCAGATTTCGAATGTTCATGCGTTGGATCACGTGATTTCTTAAGAGAAAGGAAACTGTACCATTTGTGTGAATTTGCTGTATGGTGTAGGGGCCTTTGCTTCTTGCGTCAAAAGCTCCAGGGATTTGCTTTTCATTTTTCACCATAACTTGATCTCCTACACTGTAATCATGAAGCTTCCTGTGGCTGTTTTCTTTCATAGCATTCTTGTCGATTTGAGCTTGTCTTTTGTTTCTGACCATGGCCAAGTCAGTAATTACTGGAATCGGTAGAAACATGTCTCTGTGGAATACAAGGGCTCCGGGTGTCATTCCAAACGTTTTGTTGATGGTTGATCTAACTGCAAACTGAGCCGATGCGAAGATGGTGTCAATAATATCAGTTGCTTCCTGGAGAGTTCGTGGAGGGTTGGTGTTGAGCTCTGTTCTCATTGCAGACTTCATCGTATCGTGGACGCGTTCAAGTACTGCATTGGATTGTGGGTTCCGGACAGAGCAAACCTTGGCTTTGATTCCAAGGTTAGCGAGATGGAGTTGGAAGTCGTTGCTCATGAAGTTCGTTCCTTGGTCGATAATACAATTTACTGGTTTGGGATATCTGGAGAGCCAGCCATTGTCGAGGGCATGAACTGCCATGAGGCCGGTTGGGTTTACTTGTGGGGCTCGAATGATTTCAAGGAGGTTGGTGCACATGTCCATGATGGTAAAGCCATTGAAGGAGACTGTTCCATGGCCAGGGATCTTGATTTTCCAAGGGCCTACTCCATCGATTGCAATGGTGTCCCAAGGAACATACTGGTGTTCTTTGGTAGGGAGCTGTCCGTGGTTTTGGTGGCTATTCTTGTATCGTTGGCACGTGTCACACGTTTTACAGAAGGCGTTGATTTGGTCCTTCAGGGTTGGGGCATATACAAATTGGTTGATGGTTCGATACAATCGTTCTGCGCCGGCATGGCCAAGCACGTGGTGGTAGTATTTGATGGTGGCTTGCACTCTGTTTGGAGGGAGTACAATTTTCTGGCGACCGTTGGAGTCTACAACTTTCAAGTCGATGCCATTGAAGTTTTCAGTTGTATAACGAGGATTGGTAGCAATATCGGCATTGGCTGCTTGATCTTGGGCGAGTTGGTCGAAGGCTAAGGGGTACATGGGAATGTCTTCTGGGTAGTTAAGAAACAAGTCAGAAAGAGCGAGAAGGTCGGAGTCCGTTGAGTCAGTTGCAAGGTCCGAGTCATCCGTTGGATCGGGACCGAAGAACTCCTTCTTCTTCTCCGGAGTATCTTGCTGAAGTGGGAGCCTTGAGAGGGCATCAGCAATGACATTGTCTTTGCCTTTGATATACTTGAATACTGGGGAAAATTCTTCAAGGAGCATGCGCCAAGTCATAATTCTGTGGCTGGTAAGATTTTGTCTGGTTAAGTTGATGTGGTCTGTCCATACAATGATTTCAGCACCCCAAAGAATGTTCCGAAATTCTTTGAAGACTTCTACAACACAGAGCATCTCTTTGTCAATTGTTGGGTATTTGCGTTGAGCCGAATTGAGTTTTCTGGAGAAGCAAAGGATGATTTTGCCATCTTGGAGGATGACAGCGCCAAGCTGGTAATCAGAAGCATCAGTATAGACATGGAAGGGCTTGTTTGGATCAGGGAAGGCAAGGAGGATATCATTGGCAATAAGCGATTTGGCTTTGTTGAAAGCTTCAATGAGTTCTGGAGTTGGAGAGATTTTGCCTTTGGCTCGTCCAGAGAGGTCGGTAAGGGGTGCAAGGACTTCAGCTCGTTTTGGATAGAAGTTTCGATAGAAGTTGATCATCCCTACAAAGGACCGAAGTTGGGTTGTTGTTGAGGGAAACGCAAGTTTCAGAATAGGAGAAATTTTGTTTGGATTGGGTCTAATTCCATCTCGAGAGATGATGTGGCCAAGCCAAGGAGCTTGGGATTGAAACCAGTGGCACTTGGAGGGCTTGACAGAGAAGTTGTGACACTTCAGTAAGGACAGAACAGAGGAGACTGATTTGCAATGGGAGTCAAGGGTGTCTGAGAAGATACCAATATCGTCGATGTATACTTCGATGTCCTTCAGGTGGGAGAGCATTTGTTCCATGCAGCCTTGGGCCCAACTTGGAGAGTTAAGGAAGCCCATTGGCAATCGGAGGAGTCTGAACTTTCCGAATGGAGTAACAAGGACACAAAGCCAGGTGGAGGCCTCATCGAGTTTGAAGGTGTGGAATTGCATACTGACATCGATAAGGGTGACATATTTGAAGCCTCTTCTTCTGTGGAAGATGTCTTGGAGCTTTGGGAGCGGGTAGTGGAGTTTCTTGGTAACTTTGTTGAGTTCTCGGAAGTCACTGATGAGTCTACAGGAGCCATCTGGTTTGGGCACTACAAAGGTTGGCATTCCCCATTCAGTTGCATAGCACCGTTCAAGGATGCCAAGTTTCACTTGTTGGTCAATTTCTTTCTTCACTGCTTCTTGTTGGTGCAGCGGAATGGAATAGGGTTGTTTTATATGATATGGAGTTGCGCCTTGCTGGAGGTCAATGTGGAACGTTTGATTAGGGAAAATGCCTAATTCTTTGTCATTCAAGCCTTCGAAAAGTTCTTCATTTTGGAGGAGTATTGGTAACAAGGCTTGTTTCTCTTGGTAGGAGAGATGATTTTGGTCGGTGACAAGCTTGTGGAGGTCAGTTTTCTCATACTTGGTGGTTCCATCTACATAAGACTGTTGGATTGATTGGGCGGAGTAACTTTCTGCAACCGCGTGTGGTTCTGCGGACATGACCTTGTGGAGCAAGGACTTGTTGTCAAAGTAATTGCGAGGATGGAAGTCCATTGTCTTTTCATACCATTCTATGGTACAAGTCTCGAAGTCCATTTTCATTCCAAGATCTCTCATGGTTTTCCGTCCAATAAGGAGGTGATAGTTGATGTTCTGAGAGACTACAAAGCATTTGATTTGTAGGACTTTCATGGAGTATGATAGTTCTGGGAATATGGTGTTCTCCAAGGTTACGTAGTGGTTGCAAGTGGTTTTGCCGTTTGTTGTTTGCATTTGAATTGGCTGGTCTAGGAGGTTCTTCTTGATTCCAGAGGGAATTGCTGATTCCACTATAAGGTTGTCGGTTGATCCGGAATCGAAGAGGGTTTTCAAGTAGTACTTGCCAAGGGATCCGTTGATCGAGTTGCAGACACTTACTGTGGTTGGAGCAAGGTCGATGTCGACATTGTCCTTGCTAGGGGCAACATCTTGCTTGTTGTTGTCGGAATCGGTCTTTTCAGAGGGAAACCTTTGAAGATCTGTGTTGTAGTATTCTTCATCGATATCCATATCGACATGGAAGAGATCCGGCCAAGGAGTAGCAGGGATGGTAGTATCTTCTGGTTCATTGATGAAGACACACATGTGTTGTTCTGGTTCATTGAAGTTACTGCCATGCGACGAAGAGTTAGTGGATCGATTGCTGTTGTTGGAATTGCTGCTGCGATCATTCACGTGCGAGTCGTTGTTGTCCCTAGTGTTGTTATTAGACTGATTGGAGTTGCTGCCATACTTGTTGGTGTAGCATTGACCCCAAGTGTGATTGGCACCAGGGTGGATAGGACACGGTGAGTCATTTGAGATCCTAGTCGAGCCTTTGTTGTTGTTGTTGCCTTGGTTGTTGCTGCGTTGATTGTTGTTGTTGTTGTTGTTGTTGCGTTGGTTATTGTTGTTGTTGTTTCGGTTTCGATTGTTGCGATTGTTTCGGTTGTTGCGATTGTTGCCGTTACGGTTGTTACGGTTGTTGTTGGCATTGTTGTTGCTGTTGTTGTTGTTTTGAGACTGGTTGTCTGATTTCTTGTTCTTTTTATTCTGTACAGATTGGAATCTTTCGAATCTTATCATCATTTCCGAGAGAGAATCTCTATGGGGAGAATGGTGTTGTTGATAGATGTCTTTCCAGTCCTCTGGCATCGATTCAAAGACTAGATTCTTGAAGTCGCTTTCGTTGATCTCTGCATCTTGTGGCGGGTGTCCCGGTAGTAATGGGAGAATAACATGGTTGTGGAAGTTGACTTGAGCTACGAATTGGTGTACAGTCATGGAGGTTGTCTTCTTAATGTTGGTGAGGAATCTTTTATGATTCTGGTAGGCATCGAGGTTGCTGTTGAACTTGAAGCTGATGAATGCTTCCACTGTAGTCTGGAAGTTGTCCACAGTTCTCTGTGGAACATTGGCTGATACATAGCTGTTCCACCAGCTACAGTCGGTGTAGTCTCTGAGGAGGTCTACAAACTTGTCATAGATTCTTGGTCCTGTGGTTAGGTTGAGGGTCTTCTTAGATCTAATGAACTCATTGATGGTGAAAAGAATTTGTAATTTGGTTGATCCTGCAGTAATCAAAGGGATTTTGATCTTGGTAACTTCTTGGGAGCCATTGACTTCTTGGGTAATCTTGTACTCAATTTTGTCAATAGTCTCTTGATCAAAGTCATACTTGAAGGGAATGACTGAGTAAGACATACTGGTCTTCTTATTGTTACTGGACAATCGTCGGATCGGTTCTTGTTAGATGTGTAGTAGTTGAAGTAGTCTTTACCGGTAGAAAGGGGTCGAAGCGGTTATTCGACTGTTTAAACAGTGTCGTACGCCTCTAAAAAGGTACTAAAATAAGGTTTATGTATTTGTTAAAAACTAAGATTCAGATTGTGAGCTAGCTCTTCTGTCAACTACTCCGAGGAGCAGTTGGAAGGCTAGTAACAGTAAACAGCCGTTGAATCGAAATTCAACGTACATTGCACATAGAGAAGCACATGAAGAATTTGGATATGTTCTTCATCCAGTCTTCAAGGTTGAAGCCCGGCTTGCGTGGCATTGTATTTCAGATTTTCTTGAATCGTGGGTAATTTTCAATCGTGAGCGTTGGAATACCACATACCGTACTACAGGTTCAGTACTCGTACCGTATGGAGGGAGGTGTCACCCTTCTATCCTTTGCTTAATTATTAGAAGTACGAAGTATTCACGGATTATTACTTTTGCTTCTACTAATTTTTTCATTCCTTTGGGACTCCGGGATTTCACAAACCGTTGTCAACCGCTCCGTCCAGTAGGAAAACTCGTGGCTCGTACCGGTACGAACGTACTACGGAGTAAGTATCTTTTTTTTAGCGAACCCTTCCGGAGTTTCACAAACCGCTCCGAAACCGCTCCGTCCGGTAGGAAGTATTTTTTGAAGCAACACACGTCGTTGTCATGATTGGAATCGTCTGAAGTTCGGACCGAATGTTTGGCGAATACGAAGTACTCCGGGTATGTAAGAAGGAGGGCGTGCTCGATTCCTAACATATATGCCTCTCTAGCCGTTGCGTGTGTCATTTTTAAGATGAAGGCGCAACAGTAGTTTTCCGTAGTTGGCAGTCACAAAATGCCCGGCTTCCTCCCTTCACTGTGCCCAACGTCAAGTTACTTAGCGGTTGTTGATTTCAGGAACAGTCTGCGTGTACCTAAATACCCAAAATACCTCGCAGGGGCTGGGCTATGGCTTGCCTTTTTGTCGACAGCATAGGAAAATAATAGAAACACTACTACCGGTTCGTACAATGGCATGGCACATTCACTTGTGTAAAAATTCTAATCCAACCACACGTAGATGGGGTCGTGCTCGTAAAAGACTTACTGGTTGGATACCGTAAATATTATCCAAGTATGTACGAAGTATTAGTTTTACTCGTACCCGGTACAACATCAGTGTTGGGTGCATAAAGTACCGTGTGAATAAACTTTTAGATGAGGAATTTTCTATCCCACAACAGCAGTCCCGACACCCTTCATTCATTAAGTTCCAAAAGCATTATCCCCATCGTACCGATCCAAGACAGCAAACTTGCCCTAAAAGTATCGTTGTACTAGTGAACGGTCATTACCATATCTTGAGAGAAGGCAATAGGCGACGTTGAACGATCGATTGATCCACAGAGAGAGAGAGAGAGAGAGTTGCATCCTTTGTTTTTGTGGATTGCCAGGGCCCTGGATTCAATCCATACTATTCCATGAAAATCAGAACCCGGTGCGGATCAAAACAAAACGAATCAAACCCATTCCATTCCATTCAATTCAATTCTAGTATTGCGACGTTCACCATGACTGTTCAAAAGCGTTTAAAAGATGAAGACAAGAACACTCTGACGAGTCCCCTGCTCGTAAAATCTTCCTTTACTGATCGCCGTGCACGGTACCAGAGCGATACCAGAAGTAGTAACAGCTACAGCAACAACAACAGCAACAGCAACAGCAAGAGCGTCGGGACGAAAAGCAGCACGCCGCGAACGGTCTGCCTGATTTTCTTTGCGTCCTTTTTGTTGTCGCTCAACACAATCTTTTTGACCCGAATCACGACGAATTCGTCCGAGGCAAACTCCATGGGGCCGCCGGCATCGAAATTCTGGGACGGAACGCAGCCAATGGCAAAGGTGGTGAAGGAGGAAGAAGAAGAAGAAGACGATGATGCGGATCAGCACCGGTACCATTTCCTGCACATCGAAAATAATGAGAGAAACGCCGAGGCAGAGGCAAAGGCAAAGGCAGATGACCACAGCGAGGACGAAGAAATCACAGATGCCGATCAATCCATTGAAAATCACGAGAGAGACGCAGACACAGATGTAGACACAGACACAGACACAGACACAGACGGCGAGGCAAATAACTACAGCGAGGACAACGAAATCGCGGGTGCCGATCAATCCACAACCATCATGCTTCACACCGAGGTCCGCCCCCCCGAGGAGAACTCCCAGCCGGCATCTTCCGAAGCAGGATCGGAAACCAAGACGACGGCAGCTCCCACCGAGATTTCCAAAAACGTCAAGAACGTCCACGTGGTGGTATCCCACTGCGATGCATCGATCCAGTGGATCTGGAAAAAGTACCTCAAGGACATTCCCAAGCACGACTATCACATCAAGTCCGTGACGATTCTCACCAAATGCGGCCACGAGATCCCAGCGCAGGACCTGCCGGCAACACTTCCGGAAACCCATGCCGATCATCCAGGTCGTCACCCTTCCCAACGTGGGACGGTGCGATCACTCGTACGCGTACTGGATCACGCAGGTGCTGCACGGAGGAGACACCGGTGGCATTCTGGAGACACAAAGCACCGAGCGCAAGCTAGTGCGCAAGCTCGTGCGCAAACGAGAGCACGGAACCAAGGACGGACTGGTTTACGTGCATTTTCCCAACGATGTGCCCTTTCGACGGATCTCTGCGGACATTCACCCGGACGAAATAGTCCTCTTTCTCAAGGACAACAACAATGCCTACCGGAAAAAAATGGAAAATACGATCGAGGTGGTGGACATGTTCCGTGCCATTGCCCCCACCAGACCCTCGAACGACGACAAGTCCTTCCGGCTAGCATCTATGCCACCGGAGGTGCCCACCGCCAATTCGCATGGTCTGGCCTGTCGGTCTTTTCCCTCCAAAAAGCTTAGGTTCGCCACGCCCAACCAATACCTCGTCACGGAGTGGGCCCACCGATCGGTCCTCTGGACGTTCAAACTGAATCAATACGCACGAAGGGGAAAAAAGGAAGATCCAAAGATCGAGGCCAATCCCGTCCAAGAGTCGAAACTGGACTTTGTGTCGAAATACCGACCGATGGGGAAATGGATCACCTACCTGGCGTCCCAGGGCGGCGACGCCAGCGCTTCCGGCGGCACCGCCAAGGGGGTCGCTACCAAGACTTCGAGGAAGCTCCGGGGCAAGGAAAATGCCCAAGGCACGAACGGCACGAAAAATACGGCCAAGCCTTCGGTCTTTTCGAAAGACTATTGGGAGCACGGAATTTCCGAGACGACGGCCAAGCACATGTACTACTATAACGCTACTTCGGGGGGTCTCAAGGATTTGGTGGACGCGCCAAATCCCAAAGTGAAAAAGGCCAAAGAAAACTACAAAGTCACGCCGCAGTACAAGGCTCGCGACGTCATTCCCACCTGTTTTGGCGGGGTCTTTGCGACACAGTGGGGACAAATCTCCTCGGAGGACGCACCGATTACGCCGCACGGATGGTCCGTCATTACCAACGAACTCAGCCGGGCCGACAACATCGAGGAGGGACACTACATGGAGCGGTGGTGGGCAGACATACTCTCGTGGAGCACCTACACCTCCTCCCAGCAGCAGGCGTGGGCCCGGGAACAGGAAGCGTTGCTGTCACGCTCGCCGACTCTCACCGAAGGCACACCGGAAGAGACCTCGCTAGAGACATCGTACTCGAGCGCGACGGAAGACTTGCACCTCTCGAGTCTGTCAGAGGACCAACAAGCCAAATTGCTTGGCCACAAGTTGATGCACTGGAGCTATCCGGACTCATATACGGGGATCATCGTCCTGAACCCAAATACCTTTGGCAACCACAACTAAAAAAGGGCAGAAGAAAGACGATGAAGAAGGAATAAACCGAGTGTGTCTCAGGCACGTGCAATTGCACATGCATCTGTGCCACATGCGTCTCGTCCCTTTTTCCACAAGTGACATTATACCGCTGTCCTGCCCTCTTTCATCGATACTGTGAGCCAACCAGCTAGCCAGCCAGTCAGCCAGCCAGTCACCATTATTGTACGATGGCCATATCGGATAAACAGATAGAAAACAGGCAAAGCGAATTCGAGTCGAATCCAGCCCAGCGAAACGATTCCAATGGAATCCAACCGTCCTGTCTGGATTGGTCGACGAACGAAACGAAACGAAACGAAACAAAATGACAAGGACGATATGTCTGTGTCTGTGCATCTGACCGTGCGTGAGTGCCGGTGCGTGTTCCCGCTCGTCATTTTTTCCAATTTGCGCTGTCTTGGACTTGCTCCGACTGCTGCTGCCTCCGCCTTTGTCGTGTTCCCAGCACAAGCGTCGCTAATATTGGTGGAAGAGTCCGACTGTGCTGCAGCTGCAGCCGAAACAATGGCTTGGTTTATTTGAAACGCGATCAATCGAACTCCATTGGGTAAACGACAAGACTCTCCATCCCCGCTGCTGCTGCTGCTGCTGCTGCTGCTATTCCATGTACTGGCTAAGATATTATGATGGACTTCAACCATCTCGAGCAACCTCGGTACTATATTATATACCGATTTATATGTACTGTAATTATTAGTATTATTTTTATCCCCGTCTTCAAATTACTTCGTAGAACTTTAAACCCGGTGACATTGTCATGTGGTACTTATAACCTGTGGGATTGGTGACTCTCTAAGATGTTATCTGGTGGTTAATAGAAAGTGAGACAACGGAGCATCTTCTTACTGATGTCCATCGAACAATGCTAATCGTGATCCATCGAGGAGCGTAGTTGATGCAGCGAGTCCGGATGAAAGGAATGGTAGTGCCACGTGGCACTCCCCAGATTGGAAGCAGGATAGACCGGTCTACAAAGGACAGACCGGGGAACATCCTTGAGTATCCAATGTGCGCATGCTATGAAAGATATCACTGTATCACTAAGATATCACCGGATCACAAAATCGCCAGCTTATGTAATAATTGGCAAAACAATTACAGGCTAGCCGTAACAAGCGTGTAAAGGATTCCTCCAGCAAAATCCAAGCATACAGTTCACTGCTCTTTTTGCTCCTAAAACGATTAGTAGTAGAATAAGTTGGCTGACACGTCCTGGTCCAATAGTCATCCCAATTGTACCCACACAAGCCCATCACTGGTTCGATAGTCATCCTATTGTATCCACACCGACCACACGCTGCGCTAGTCATTCTAGTGTCCAATCACACCACGAGTACAACCACAACACACGCCGGCGTCTTCTAGCACACTCCTTCCAGATCCGACAACACCACACGTTCCGGCGCAACTATTATTTTCCTTCGGAATCCTGTCTGCTGAGAGTCTGATTCAAAGGCTTCTGAAGAACAGCACGCTGTGTTAGTGTGTTAGTAGACAAACGATTGTACTCTACGCGTGACAATTGTGATTGGATACTTCTGACAACGGATAATCGGACTACAGGTGAGACTATGGAAATGCCAGATCTCTTCTTACTGTGAACTTGTTCAGATACAGCGAGACAGACCTTAGTAATGTAGATTACAGGTAGTTGGTAGCAACTAGAGTGAATTTATAGAATTTTGGGATATAAATCAGTTGAATGTTAAAAGTATGAGATAAAGTGAAATCTTGCCGAAACGCATGATATCTCTTTTATTGATATGAAATACGGTGCAACTGCTGTTGCGTAGTGATGAGATTACTCGCTGATTATTTCCGTACATGCATTGGTCGTTGACCATATATATCTGTATGTATATATATTGTGTGAGAAGCACACACCAACGGTTTTCTTCTCTTGTTCCGTTAGGAAGATCCTATGATATGTTTATCATTATGATCAGGAATTGCTCCCGTAGCTCGTGTGATACTTTACGAAATCAAAGTTTGCTCATCGAAGAACAAGGGCAATACTAGAAAACAGAGATTGCTCACCGTTAATGTGCAATGGGAATCGATGCGCCGTGGGAATCGATATGCCGTGGGAATCGATTACTTTGGTTGATACGGGACTCATTGATTCGTACGAATAGAATAACTACCGTCGTGTAGCTTTGGTACTTCTGGACACGGAAGGAATTTAATACTCCCCATGTTTCCTTGCGAAAGATCAACATGTTTACATGATGCTTCCATCATCTTGAAGGAGGTCGCCAGTATTACCGCAGAAGTGGAAGATGGGCTTGAGCAGTGGATACACAACTGAGTGTCCCCAATGCTTGGTGAGGATATCTGCGCAATTATCCTTGCCAGGAATGTGCAGCATTAGAATGAAGCCTTTCGCTATTATGCTTTGTACGTAGTGAAACGATAGGATATGGTGACGCTTGTGCAACCTTGCGTAAGGGAAGGTCGTCATCTGAATCATCTTCTCGTTGTCTCCCCATGAATAAGAAATATTGTGGACTTGTGTTCCAAGGTATCGGAACAAATGACGTAGGTCAAGGATTTGCTCGATGCAAGTTCTTCCTGCAACAAATTCAGCTCCGAATGTGGCCGTTTCCGTAGTAGCTTGTTTCTTTGAGAACCACATCATAGGGGTTTTGTTCGCGAAGTGAAGTATGCCGGTTACGGCCTTCCCACTGAGGATGTCATGCATGAGATTTGCATCATAGAAGTGTGTCGACACTACTGTCTTCCCAAGTGGTGCAGGAGCGTCGTCGGGTAGCTCTTCAGAATGCTCCCCATAGACGGTGTTGGACCAATTGATAGTGTCCGGTTTAGTCAGTATAAAATCTGGGGGTTCCACGCGGAACCTGATCTTAAAATGTCTAAACTTGGAGATATATCCGTATATACGTTTGGCACGATCAAGGTGTCCTTCTCGTGGTTGAGCTCTAAAACTCGAGAGTGTCATCACAGCTGTTTGAACATCAAATCGTCCAATGGCGATGATCCATTGGAGTAAGCCGATCATGCTTTGGTATTTCTGGATACCAGTTTCTTCAAGGAATGCCGAGGAGTCCAATTCAGGATGATCGTTTTTGGCAATGGGTGATTGGAACCTAGTGTTAGGTTTGCATCTGAACATTTGTTCATAAGATGCTTCCATCTTTTCGATGAACTTGATGGGGTTCATACAAAGAACACCATGTGCATCTCGCTCAAATCCACAGCCCAGATGAAAATTCATAGGTCCGGATCCCTTCAGTTTGAAGTTGTATGCTCTGACTGTAGGATCTCCAGAAACAAATTGGGATCTGCCATGCAAAGGCACAGGTCATCGACATATGTGCATATGAGTTCATATACACGTTCCCCATGCTTGTTCATTCCAGGCTTGAGAAAGATTTCTGGTTCAGCGCGGGATCTTTTGAAGCCGAGTTCAATGAGGCAAGCTGCTAGTAAATCACCAAAGCACTTGCCTGATGATCTGAGTCCATATAGGGCCTTGTAGATGATCAATAGGTGACCTTCTAGTGGTCCGGATTCTGGACCTGCCTTGATACAGACTTTCTCGCAGGTTACTGCTTTGAGATAAGCATTTCCTATATCGGTACCCCATGCTTCCAGGCTGTTCAGTTCAGCTAGGAACAGACACATACGTAGGCCACGGAGTGATACGACACCGGCGTACACACTGTGTACTGGGGCTTCAGTGAGATTGCTGTTTGCAACAAGACGAGCCTTATGCCTACCATCATGTTTGACAGCATATATCATGTGTACCTTGATCTGTTGGAACCCGGTTGGGATGGAGCTTGCCTTGTACATGCCTTTGTCGATGAAGGTATTGTATTCCTTGAGCTGTTCCATTTCAAGAGTGATGGTGTCTTCCCATTTGTAGTTGCCGTTGGCTTGATCAAATTGGAGGGCTTCTTCATGGTTACAAGGTACCTTGAATCCATATTGATACTGTGGGGTGGTGCGGAAAGATCAAAGTTTAGCTTGGTGCACAAGTCAATCAAGCTTCTTGGTTCATTGTGCTAGGTTGGTGATTCATTTGAGACGTTTCCAGCCTGGGAGGTCAAGCATGTTGTTGTCTTTACCATATTTGGCAACGGTAACAGGATCATCAGCCGCAATGTTGGCTAATGGTTCATATGTCTGTTCATATTTTCCCATTCAATCCAAAGGTTATACTTGGAGCCTTTGTACTGAGGGTGCTTGTTATCCAATGGGCCTTGGTGTCCTAGGATTTGGCAAAACGACCAAAGTTTTCCATCTTCTTGGGTCGAATCACGGTGGATGTAATTCATGACATCATTGTATGCAATGATATCATCAAGTTTGTCATCAGAGTGTTTGCACTTGAATTTGATGAAATCTTTATTGCGTTCAAGACTGTCTTCTACATCGACGATGGTAAGACGCTTTCGAGTACCATCGGGGTTGGGTACAAGGAAAGATCTTCCTTGTAGATCGGCAATTGGGATCGTCGGGATGGTTAGCGGGTTATCATTATCGTCAAATTGTGCATTGCCTTCTTCATCGGTGACAACTACCTGTGATGGGTCTACGGTAGGAGTAGTAGGGTTGGTGTGTGGAGTTGTGACGTCACTAACATCAAAGTATGCTAGCTCCGGTGGATCAAAATCATCTTCAGTAAGGAGAACGCCATCGGATGTCTTGCTGAAGATGTGTGTCGTAGGAGGACCATCAAAACTCTCCCCATAGTTGTTAGGGAGGGGAGAAGGGGACCAGCTTGGGCTGTCATTGACCTTCTTAAAGAGAAAGCTCGGTAACGAGGGGTGGGCGGGTGGGTGAATAATAACCTGATTACCAGATGCGAGAGGTTGACTATTGTCAGTTATTTGAATAGGAGGTTCCACAGCCTGTTGCTCGGTATGTACTGGTGTTGTGTTGCCTTCAGGTGCCACAGGATTATCGAGACTTTGGGCGGCGTCGGAGTTCGCAGTGGATTTGCCAGGATGAGGAGTAGGTGGGACGTCCTGTGGTTTGGGTTTCTCAGTCGGAGCATCTGTAGTGGTATGCTCTCCATGTTTAGTGAGTGCAGGGGTGTCACCGGTGGCATATAACCGAGGTACCGAATCCTTGGCTTTACGCCATGCAACGAAGCCGTTGTCAGTAAAAAGACCAGCACATTTGTTGCGTGACTCAGGTGTAAGAGCAGAGCGTACACCAGAACGGTCAAGTAACTTGTTAGTGACTGGGTCCCATATGCGGAAACATATTCCATTGCCAACATGTTCGGCAATGTCTACGAAATGACCGAGGCGTTCGGTAGACTGGGTACCAAAGGGGAGTCATTGGTCTTAAAATAAACAGGTTCAAACCAAAAGAAACTGGTATATGCGCTTATATCACCAAGGGTACCAGTGGCAATGAAGATTGGTTGTTTGTCCGATAGAGTAGGATCAGAAATAACATTGAGGAGTCCAGCGACGTATGTCATGCACAACAACCATAGATGTGGCGGTGTACCGGTGCGGTCCATGACGCGGTTGACAATACGCTTAAAGGTTTGATAACGTCGCTCAAATTGGTTCTGATGTTGGTGATAGGGTTCACTCTGCCAAAGTCCAATCCATAACATCTTGAGATAATCAAGAACCCGTTTGCTAGACTGGTAGCTACCGTGGTCACATAAGAGGCGAAGAGGTCTGCCCCATTTTTGAACGAAATTCTGGAAACATGATAGGAAATCACCAGTGGTGCGCATCTCTTCAACATGCATGATATGAGATTTTCGACCAAAGAAAATCTGTGCAAGTTTGGAGCCGCCATCAATTGCTGGGACGTCAGAGTAAACGACATCAGACAAAACGTCATCATTGAACGGTCGAACATTCATTGCCGGCTGAGGGGAATGAAAGCACTTGAAGAGGTTACCATCGCGACTAACCGCTAAGGATTCATATTGTGTTGAATTCTCAAAAGTAGCTTTGATGCAATCCGTGGAAACCCAACAGAAGAAGGGCTTCAGGGATGAATAATCATGCTCATTGGGATAACGTTCACAAGGTGTAGTTGTGATACGGGGGGCATCATTGACAGTACAAGCCATGGGAAAAGCAAGGACCGTATCAGAGATTGGGGGTGGAATACATCGTGCGAGGCGTTCCTGATGAACATAATTGGTAGATGTAAGCCAGAAGGATCGGTCGTTGATTCCATTATCATCGATAGGGAGAAAAGGAGATCGAATGCAATGACTGGAGTACAAACTGAGGGACGTAACCGTCGACAAACCAGGAGATACAGAGATATCCAAGCCTTCAAGACAACGTGAATTTCCGTATTTGTCGTATTCTGGATATGAAAGTTGCTGCGACTGAGGTGGATATTTCTGAAGGAAGGTTTCATCCTTAGCACTGATAATGGTATCAAGAACGGATGGATCCCAGTGTTTATCTGATGTCATGATAACATGTGGGAGCGTGTAGAATTCATCAGTGGTATATTTTTGCATGGCGAGGTATAGCAAGCCATGGCGGATGCTGAGGGGCAGTGCATATCCATCGGAGGTGGTGATTACTTGCCCACCGTCTGCTTTGATGGATGTGTCATCGGCAGTAGAGAAATATGCTTCCATCTGGCCAGAAGACAGGATAGAAGGGTGTCTTCCCGTGTACGCACATTCATTGAAAATGAGGATAATGGGACCTCTATTGGAGACTGAATATGCTCCACATGTTGCAATGGGAATATTCTGCACTTGATGATTGTTGATGCCGGTGACATTGACATACCGTGGCGGGATATCCTTGGAGATGAGACATGCATCATTACCAATGATACAATCATTGGCACCACGGTCGACCATAGCAAATCCGGGGTTGGAAACGGTAGCTTTATGAGCACGATAGGTGTATGAAGGTACTTGATTATCGTGTTGGAAGGTTAAGTCATCTTCGGGGTTATACCATTGGCGAAAATTGACTGAATAAGAGGATTTTCCCACAGGTACCAGAGTGTCATCATCCCTTTTATATCGAATGCCAGGATTCTCAGAAAGGAATCTTGCGGGATGGGCAGGCAGCACGGAAGACTTGAGGGGTTGTTGATCCTTGAGAGAGGAAGTCTGAGATTTGTATACACCAAGTGATGCATGGAAGACGCCCCTACGGTCATTTTCCACAGCCGGATGGAGGTCATCTGAAGCATTGGTATGGTTATCACCGTTCAAGGTGTCATCTTCAAGGAATGTGATGGAATGTTCATGAGTATATGCCTTCCGGGTGATGGGTTTAACGGCATTGGGGTCCGGCTGACCATCTGGGAGCAATTCGGATTGCAACGATGCGACCACTATTTTCTTGCCTTCGGGGGAAAAGTTCAGCTAATTCTTCATGTCTTGACATGATAGGGCCTTCCATATCCCAGTAGGCAAGCGTGTGGTAGGCTCAGGTGAACGTCCAGCCTTGAATACCGCATAGTCTTGATAGTCACCTTCGAATTCGATAGGGAGAGCATAGTCGCTAGAGTTGTGTCCTTGCTCTGAGGAGAAGTCGTGTACATGGGAACGTACTGTGGACTTTGGAGCAGACATTGCGGACTGAGAGTCGAGGCGAGTCGCTTCGAGTAGGAGCATGACCTTGAGTTTACGGATAGCAGCGGCTTCAGCGACTACATCCGTGACGGTACTATTCGGGCCACCGGGATCTTTGACCTTAGCAAATTGTTTGCTTAGTTGAAAGCTGGAATAGCAGGCTTGACATAATGCTAATTTTGCAGTATGGTACTCAAGGGGCTTGTTGGGAGGGCAAAGCTTATTGAGATGGTTCAATTCTTCAAACCAATGCGTGATAAATTTCACCTTGGATTCCTTCCAGTTGTTGAGATTCAACTTAAGTAACGCTTGCAATTGAGTCGAGTTGCCATATACCTTGGCTTTTGATTCACTATGCAAGTTCACAAAATCAAAATATGCTTGGCGTCCATTGCATGTGAGGGAATGGCTGTGAACGCATGACGCAGATAGGTTGCTTTTGAAGACTTCCAACATAAGAACCCAGAAGAAAGCACATTGTTTGACAAAAAGGTCACGTGTGTATCCTTGTAGTGCAGCAGGGGGCCAAGTTTCATCGAGGAATGATTCGGTGTCAATGTCGTATGCCTCAAGTTTAGCCTTGAAACCCACGAGCCAATGTTCAAATCTTGAGTCATTCGTGAGGGGCGTGAACGACTTTTCATCACGTGATTTTTGGCACCAAGATTCGTACTTCACTTGTTGAGGGGACTTGTTCTTATTTGTTCCTGGAGGAGGAGCTGGAGGATTCAAGATAGATTTGTGCTGAAGACGCAGTGCACGTGTCATACGGAAGGCACTGAAACTGTCGTACGAATATGATTCTACATCCCTCCAATCCTTTTGGCTCTTGCGTAAGTCATTTGTGAAATCCGCGAGTGCTTCGATGGTCCATTGGATGGATCGGTGGAGTTGGGTTGGTAGTCTGCTACCAGTATCCATGTAGGTAAGCTTGCTGGCAAAACCATGTTCAAATAGTGCATCGAGGAAAATTGACCAGTCGCGTAATCCTCCTTCTAGGAGAGCCTCACACAGATAGCTATTTTCTTCCTTTGTGACGCAGAATATGGATACGAGTATCAGCTTCATATGGTCATCAAAACTAGGAAGGCTGATTTTGTTTGCGGTGCCGCCATCTCCAGCATTGTTCCCACCACCGGAGGAATTGGCACGCATGTTCAATCGAGATGGTTCCGATCCGTCGGAGGAATGGAATGGTGAAAGGGAACGACTTCGTAGACAATCTGCGATCAGCATATGCCAGTAGAGGTATTGTGGTCACCTTCTTTTCTGTTCTTCGTATACAAGCCACCTTAGAGCTTGCAACTGTTAATCTATTATTTCCCTTCGGAATCCGGTCTGCTGAGAGTCTGATTCAAAGGCTTCTGAAGAACAGCACGCTGTGTTAGTGTGTTAGTAGACAAACGATTGTACTCTACGCGTGACAATTGTGATTGGATACTTCTGACAACAGATAATCGGACTACAGGCGAGACTATGGAAACACCAGATCTCTTCTTACTGTGAACTTGTTCAGATACAGCGAGACAGACCTTAGTAATGTAGATTACAGGTAGTTGGTAGCAACTAGAGTGAATTTTGGGATATAAATCAGTTGAATGTTAAAAGTATGAGATAAAGTGAAATCTTGCCGAAGCGCAAGATATCTCTTTTATTGAGATGAATACGTTGCAACTGCTGTTGCATAGTGATGGGATTACTCGCTGATTATTTCCGTACATGCATTGGTCGTTGACCGTATATATCTGTGTGTATATATATATATTGCGTGAGAATCACACGCCAACGGTTTTCTTCTCTTGTTCCGTTAGGAGGATCCTATGATATGTTTATCATTATGATCAGGAATTGCTCCCGTAGCTCGTGTGATACTTTACGAAATCAAAGTTTGCTCATCGAAGAACAAGGGCAATACTAGAAAACAGAGATTGCTCACCGTTAATGCGCGATGGGAATCGATGCGCTGTGGGAATCGATATGCCGTGGGAATCGATTACTTTGGTTGATACGGGACTCATTGATTCGTACAAATAGAATAGCTACCGTCGTGTAGCTTTGGTACTTCTGGACACGGAAGGAATTTAATACGCAGGGCCTACTGCAAGATGAATTACCGGGAGTACTTCCAAGGGGACAGCCCCTTTGGGAATGTACCGGAAAGAAGGAATGAATCCTACCGGGCCATCTACAGCCTCTTCCTGGGCGCTGAAGGTGATCAGCTCTTAGCGCAGGTGCTGGATTTGTTCGAGGCACAGGCTATTGGAGGCCTGGGGGTCTTTGTAGAAGACGCTGTTGGCGTTATCAGGCTCCGGATCATCCATGGTATCCGGCGGTACCCGGGAACGCTATTGCAGCCCTCAGCCAACCAGGGGAATGTTTGTCCGACGCTTTCGGCTACATAGATGACATGGAAGGGGATGCCTGTGAGCTAGTCCAAGTGAATGCCGCCATGCTTGCCATGCAGGGGCTAACAGGGTTTCTTGACTGAGCACCACAGGGCCACATTGGCCCAGAACGTCCACCATGAGTATGTTCTGGCTATCCTTGAAGGAGGAGGGGTCCACACCGAGATGCTACAGGCTTACAAAGTTTTCTTTCTCCCCTTTGAATTTGTCCCCTTTGTCTTGGGGAAGGGTCTCACCCCCCCCCCCCGGACAAGCCTTTCAAGTCCTCTACTACTCGCACATACTCCAACATGGGCTCAGGGAGATTTGCAGACCCCTCCTTAACACACTCCTCAGAAAAGGGCGTTTGCAAAGAAAAATGGGGAGTAAAAAAATGGTCCCAACTTTGCATGTCCAATATTGCTCTTAGGAATATGAATGAGTCCATTTTTGCCTTCCTATACTATGCAAAGGAGATTTTGAGTGAACAATCAGTGTCAGGCTTGTTTTTTGTTCCATACGCACACAATAATGCAAGTAGTTTGGAATCTACCTTCTCATATTCCAGAGCCACGGGCAGGGACACTTCACAGTTGCTTGCAAAAGAATGGTCAGAAACAATGCAAGAGCATCAATAAGACTTGCATCTTCTACTACATCATACTCATCACATCATGATAGCATAAGCGAAAATCTGAATCGTTAGCTATAAATCAGAATTTGATTTACCAGCTGGTTCTAAACAAAGAGAAAAATGGGTGAAGAACTTAATGGAGGAAAGGAGAGCAATTTCAATATCAACAGATATTTCTGAGATTCAAAAACTGTCCATTTTTCCACCTGACATGACAATAGATGATAAGATGAAATCCTGGCTGAACATCATTGGAAACGCTGCAATAGTTCAAGCTATTCAGAGGTTTCAATGGATAATGATGCATTCAATGATTATGCAGCAGCTTCAATGCTCACACAAGAAGGGATAAAAAAATGGTTCAAGGAGATTATTCTAGGACAAGCTGCTGATGTCATGTTTGATAGTCTCTGCCAAAAGATAATTCTTAAGCTGCTGAAATTTCTTGTTGAGACCGCAGAAGAAAGAAAGAGAGCAAGATCGAAAAGAGCAGCAACTTGGATCTCATTTCATGTGAAACTATCCAAGATGCTTCAACACAGAAACAAGAATGGAGTTATCTCAGCAGGTACATACTACTTTGTCAGATGAGGAGACAAGAATAGGAATTGCATCAAGAATTGTATTGATTTTGAAGGAAGAAATGAAGAAAAAACAGAGCAAAGGTCTAGTCAAAGAATATGCTGAATCAAAGATGGCAAAAGAACAAGGTAAGAAGAAGCATCTTGATGTGAGAGATGTGAATAAAATCCTTGGGTGGGCAATCTTCCATTTGAGGCTGAAAAAATTTGAATGATCAACAGGAGCATAGAGGATGAAGAGAGTGAGAATGGTCTTCAGTTGCGGAAAGAAATGTATTTCTTATCAAGTATTAGATTTTATGCAGAAGAAGCCCTCCAATCACAAGTATATCTGGATAAGTGCTATGATAGTTTTCTCAGGTCATCAAATAGTAGCGGAAGGTTGAGGACTCTACTAGTGAATGAGCAATATTTTCATTTTGGAGTGATGTCGATGAAGAAAGTTTCAGCTTCTGTGGACCAAGAGAAGCTGGGCAATAATCCTGATGTAACAACAAATACAAAGGACGGCATTTTGAAGAATGATGAGCTGCTGGAAGTATTTCTGGACTGTAGCAAAGGTAATATTTACTTGGGAAAGCTTACTAGTGAAAAGAAGAAAATATTTGCAGAGTTGGGTGACAAGGTGATCAATGCCAGATTCAGTGAGGATATCAGAGCACATATAGAGGAGCATGCTGCAAGAGGGACCAAGTATAAGGGAATAAATCTTACAATGAGAGAGGAGATTGATGTTATAGTAGGTTCAAGAAAGAGAGCTAGAAATAGTGATGCTGGCAGGAGCATTGAGGAAAGGAAGGAAGAATAACATGCATGTAGTTAGAATATTAAAATGTTGAAGTTATAAAAATATCATTAAAAGAAACAGCAACTACTCTCTCACTCTAGTTTCATATTGTGGTAATTAAGCAATAAGGATGTAGAAAGAAAGATAATATTCTTGAACTACTAGGTTGAAACAATGTGTAAGAAAAATGTTCTAATTTTGAATCGTTAATGAATACTCCGTACAATTCTGTGCATAATCAGCCCTAACGAGCTGAATATTCAGCTTCCTCATAAAAATTGGTCTTGAATGAACCCTGTCACTAATTTTAACATTGCTTTTTTATTGAGTTGCTATCATTTGAAAGTGTACTAGTAGTTTTACGAGCATTATGCAGTAAAAACAGACTTATAAAATTTTAGCTGGGGAAGTTTTTAACAAAATCCTACGTACGGTACTCGTACTCGTACCATCATGGTTTCAAGGACACTCATTTTTTTCAATCTTTTCTTCTCCTACCGGTATCATTCGTTCGTAATGTACAGCGAAAATGTACACAGACAGATGGAGCGTCGCACCCCTCTGAAATTATGACGCCTGACCCCAACCACACCAAAACGCTTGTTGTTTGTGTTGGAATGAAGCAGTCGGAGGATCCATATTTTCCTAAACGATAATAATTAATAGAGAACACTATTAACGCCTATCGAAATTTTCAACCTATTCTAACAGTTTGCCACTCTCGGCACAGAACAGAACAGAACAGAACAGAACAGAATGGCCAATCCCGACGACGACAACAGCAACAGCAACAGCAACTGTAATAGCAACAATAGCACCATCGATCCGACGATGCCCACCGCAAACACCCGTGGCAGCGATTCCGAAGCGGTTCCCGCGGCTTCTGCTTCTGTCTCTTCTCAATCTTCCCCCGACGACTGGACGATGGCCCAGGTCCTGCAGGCGATGGAAATCCTCAGGGCCGTGTACGGATTTTCCGGAGCCGTCGTGAGCGAGGCCCTGGAGATGGTGACAACAACAGCATCTGACAACGACAACGACAACGGCAACGGCGATGGCGATGGAGCCCTTGGCCAGAGTCAGCGTTGTCAGCGCCAACGCCTTGCTGTCGACGAGCTGGTAGCGGCCTGCTGCGATTGGATTCTCGACCACGGACTGGCGCCGGACGCGGGCGGTCCCGTGACTCCGATCGACGATTGTCCGCACGTTGCGGGGAGTGTTTCAGATTCAGCAATAACAGCAATAACATCAACAGCAACATCATCTACAGGAAAAGCAAAAGCAACCGACATTCCGGACACCATTTTCGAATCGCGGTGCTGCTACTACCAGGAACCGGAAAGAGCGTCGGCACGGGCAGGAGCACTAGCTCGAGCAAGAGCTCCCACCGGTGGATTCAAGGACGCACTCGACTACGACTACGTCGGCGACACCACCAACACTACTACCACTACCGCCGCTGTTGCTGTCTGCCACGGGGGCGAGAACTGGTGGTGCCTCCGGTGCGGGGGGATCTACTGTTCGCGGTACGTCAACGGCCACGGAGTGGAGCACTACCGCCTCCAAAAAGAACGCCAAAAAGAACAACAAGAACAAGAACAACACTGCGTCATGGTCGGACTGGCCGATCTCAGTGTCTGGTGCCACGAATGCGGGGCCTACCTGGAAACCCGCCACCACGCGGGCCTCGAATCGATCCTGGACCGGCTCCGGGAGATCAAGTTCGGGGAAACATCCGCAGCAGCCGCAACAACAACCGCGAACACGACAGCGGCGGCAACCTCCTAAATGATGGGGTGATAGATTCAATTCGATTCGATTCGATTCGATTCGATTCGATTCGATTCGATTCGATTCGGACACGAACGCAATCCGTGTGGTGGGGTCGGCCGTGTCGTGTCGTGTGTCGTGACACCGCAGTGGAATCGGCCGTACAGTGCCATACGTACGGGTAGTTTGTGTGTTGTGCCGATCCGCACACTCGGCTCGGCTCGATCCCGACCGCCCCGATGCGATATGATTCGATATCATACGATGCGGCGAATGGGAATGTGGGCGGTGCGGTGCGGTGCGGCGTCAACCACAAGGGACACATCGGCATGCAATGCAATGCACACCGGCACTCGCACTCGTCGCATCGACGCGGTGCTCGCACAGTAGCACGGCGGCAGACAAGTGCAGCACCAACTAGATCCATTCGATCCGAATCGACCCGATATCATTATCATCAACAGCAGTCAGTATGTACCGTACCCGTACCATCAGCACACAGTGTGTGCTGTGTCGTTGCGGAGTCCCGCGATTCCGAACGTTCCAATCCTGCCACAAGACTTTACGAGTACAGGACAGTACCGTACCGTACGGTACATACCGAGTGTCGAACGGAACGGGCAATAATAGTACGATACCGTATACTTCGTACTTCGTAATACCGAAGCAACGAATATCGAAACCGAGCCACTACCCTACTAAAGCATGATACTGTGCATACTTTACGGATACCGTATACCTACCGAGGAAGGAGGGAAGGATACGATGAGTGATTGGGCTTCGTCTCGTCTCGTCTCGTCTCGAACATGCGTTACTCAAGAAAACGTACCGTAGTTTGGTACAGTATACGTAATAACACGGATGTCAATGCCAATGTGAGTGTGAGTGTGAATGCGAGGTAACCATAAGTAAGGAAGTTAGTTAGTTAGTTACTTAGGCATGATTGGAATACTTCGTGGTACAGCCTCATCATCTGTTTGTGGACAGAGAACGAACGGCAATCTGCTTCGTGGAATTTAACAAGAACACTAGTCAATTTTGAATGAATTAAAGCTACCGGTAGTTAGTAGTTACCGTATTTTGCCGATCCGTCGAAAGGGCGGAAGGAGGGTTAAAAAGAATCATACCGGAATGTTGTACCGGTAGTGCTGGTTTGTGTAATTCCATTCGAACCCAAAAACATCAAAATACAAGAAATAATAATAATAAGAGATTATTTATACTAAGTCAGAGTCAGTTATCATATACTCAAGTCAAGAATTTTCATGTGCCCGCAAGTCACAAGTCAGTCAGCGAGTCTGACTTCGACCCTTTTTTGGTATAAATAATAATACGGTACGAAGGACAAACGAGTAGAGAATACCTGTACGTGATGTGGAACACATCACACTTCACTAAGATTACACACACAATACGAGAATACGAATATACCGTACATATCTACCGTTCGTCGCAGTCGTCATCTCTTGTAGCTTTGTGAGGTCCAGACAATAGTATTACGTTAGCATCATTCCTGACGACCAATACCGTAATCTTACGTACCGTGCCTCAATCCCAACAACGTCGTTCAGAACCGATACCACGATCTTGTGACGGGACTGCTGAGACCTACCGTACCGTACCGTACCGGTACGAGTCTCGAATATAACAATAACAACAATGGCATGAATTGTTTTTGAATTCCTTTGTAACGTTAAGTAACGGGGCGGGTTCGAGGGCGCCGACTCATGTGAGTTCTTCTATCCCTAATGAAAAGAACCGTTGACGAAATCAGGACTCAGATTTTGATACTTGTGTACCGATTCGATATTGCAGTCTTCTTGCGTGATCTTCAGGCGCCAACCGATCGCAAATATCTTCGTTAAAAACTCATCGGTTGTTAAAAAATACGAAGTTCGTACTTCGTACGAATTGGTATCTTAGAAGTAATACAGATATTTGGGGAAGGCATAAAATAACACATGTCGTCATTTTTTTTTTAGTCCCGTTCAAATCGAAGAACAGACATTCTGGCACGCCAAAGAACAGATGTTAAAGAATAACGACCCTACAGTATTAAATAATTGATTCATACAACAAATGAAACTAAAAATATATATTTCCACATCGAGGTATTATAATGAGTGATTCCCGGCAGTGATAAAGTAATAAAAGTTTGCGACCAGAGTAATAAATTTATTCTCTAAGTAATAGATTTATTCCGTTTTTATTCCATACTCAACAGAATCTGGCAGTCGAAGCAGCCTCGTCTGCCAGATTTTATGACAGAGAATAAACTCTAACGGAATCTTAGAATCATACTAAAATCAAATATTTTAGTCCCCAACGCACGAATGAATCATGTGCACCTCTTTTGCCGGGCATGCTTGCATGCTATTTTTGGTGATCATCGCCAATTTTGCTGATTTGAAAAATTGCAAAGAAAGTCCGCAAAGAAACAGCAAACAGCAACAACAACAGTACGACTTGTTGCTTGTCTCTCCAGCACGACACCATTAGACAGGGGGGCATTGGCACAACCCATGTCATCGTACACTACTGTTGCTGCGCTTCTTGCGCTTGCTACGATATTAGTAGACGATTCGTCAGAAAATGAATCGAGTTCACATAAGAACAAGTCCAAAGAGCAAAAACCAATACCATCGATCATAACAATCAACAACAACATGCCCTCGACTATTAAATTCCTTTTGTGACCAGAAGTACCAAAGCTACCAAAGGGTAGATTTCCTATGCGCATGAATCAATGAATCCCATATCCATCTAAGTAATCGATTCCCACGGCATATCGATTCCCACGGCGCATCGATTCCCATCGCGCATAAACGGTGAGCAATCCCTGTCTTACGATATTGCCATTGTTCTTCGGTGAGCAAACTCTGATTTCATAAAATATCACACGAGCTACGGGAGCAATTCCTGATCTTAATGATAAACATTTCATGGAGTCTTCCTAACGGAACAAGAGAAGAAAACCGTTGGCATGTGATTCTCACACAATACATATACATGCATACAAATATATATGGTCAACGACTAATACATGTACGGAAATAATCAGCGAGTATTCTCAGCATTACGCAACAGCAGTTGCAACGTATTCATCTCAATAAAAGAGATATCTTGCATTTCGGCAAGATTTCACTTTATCTCATACTTTTAACATTCAACTGATTTATATCCCAAAATTCACACTAGTTGCTACCAACTACTTGTAATCTACATACTAAGGTCTGTCTCGCTGCAATCTGAATAAGTCACAGCAAGAGGAGATCTGGCGTTTCCCTAGTCTCGCCTGTAGTCCGATTATCCGTTGCCGAAAGTATCCAAACACAATTGTCACGCGTAGAGTACAATCGTTCGTCTACTAACACACTAACACAGCGTTGCTGTTCGTCAGAAGTCCTTGAATCAGACTCTCAACGAATCGGATTCAGAAGGAAAATAATATCGACAGCTGGAGGAAGGAAACCCGGCGTCGGTAACTACACCAAAGCCGAGTTGGAGCACATGTTTGCCGCCATTAGATCTATCATACCCACTGGAGGTGAAGAGTGGGATGATGTTGCAGACCTACATGCTACCAAATATCCTGGAAGGGATGCTGAATCCATTCGCAATAAATACAATCGATTGAACCGGATGATGGCGCCAACTGGCAATCCAAACATGAAATGGGACATTAGGGAGGCAAAGGAAATCAAGGATCTCATTGGTGAAAAGGCGCGGGTTGTACAAGGAGAAGATAGGTACAATGTGGAAACAAATGAGTTTACTCCTCCTGCTGCTGCTGCCACCACAACTCAACCGGTACCACTTCTACTCGGTCAACCAACACAAGAACCTGAACAAGTCACCCAACAGTCAGAAGTAGCAGAGCTAACAACAACGACCGAGCGGACGCCTACCAGTACCATTACTAGTAACAAGACGAAGAGACACTACCATCGCAAAGGCGACAATGAGGCAAAGATGATGAATGTGATTGCTACTGTATTGAAAGAGGGAAGAGAGGATAGAAAGCTTCAGCTGCGAGCATTAGAACTTCAGCAACAAAGACAGGAGAGGGCAGATGAAGAGAGGAAGCAGGCAGATCAAGAGAGGAAGGTGATATTGCAGGCACTCCTTGTTCAACTTAGTGGTCGTACTACTAGCAGCCCTCCTACTAGTGGCCCTCCTAGTACTAGTGGTGCCGGCGTTGGTCGTGCGAATATTGGTCGTCCAAATATTACCACTCCACAGGTTTCTACTCCCCAAGTTAGTAACCTCAAAAGAAAGAAAGTGAACACTCTCCAGCAGCGTTGCAATTACAGCAGCAGTGACAACAGCAGTGTCAGCAGCAGCGACGATGACTTAGACTTGTTTGACAAGTAACAAGTGAATCTAATCGAATCGATACTACTTGTAGAATTGAATCGATTGTTAGTTAGTTAGTTAGTTAGTTCAAATAAAGGAATCGATTATGATTATTAGTTAAACTCAACAACAACACCATCATTGCTCCAGACAGAAACTTAGGCTACGAAGAGAATACAAAACTCCATTGCAACACCTTAAAAGAGGGGTCCAAAACCACTAGAGGTGCGCTGGAGCAAAATTATTCAAACGTGTCGTCAACTGCTCTAAATACGACTAATCAATCGATCGATCGATAGTACTACAAATCGATTGGACGATCGATCGATAGTACTACTACGAATCGATTGGACGTGATGACAGTAGTACCATTTCAGATTACAAATCGATTGGATACAAATCGATTGGACGTGATGACAGCAACGACAGCAGTACCATTTCAGATTATACTTATGGAGAAAGCCTCAGCACCTTAAAGTACACCACTGTGAAACGATCTGCAAAGCAGATTTTTGCACGCACAATGTACAAGTGGGCTTTGTCTCCGTAAAGCGACAATTCTAATCCCCCCTTGAAGGTGAAGGATGGAAATGACATCTTACTATGGCTGTTGACGAACACTACTACTTCCATGGTACAAATGTACACTTTTGCCATACACTTTTCAACTATAACAAGATCTAATTCGTAACTAGCAATCAATCGATTTGTTGAATCAATCGATTGATTGAATTGATCGATTCGACGACTCTAAAATATGTCGTTTGCGGTTTCAGTTGGTACCACTCCATAGGAGAAGAAGAAGCCTTCAGTCTGGCTCATGTAGGTGTTGAGTATGGTGTTGATTCCAACCTTAGCTGTCTGGAAGTTGTACAACAACACGACAAGCTTCAGAATGATCCTCCTGTCTCCCGTTTCTTCCAGCAACATGTTATCTTTGAGTCGAGGGAACCCACCTTGGATCTGTCTCATCCCCCATTCAGACATCTGTCTAACACTATTTGCATCTCTGTTCACTGTAATAGCCGTGCAAATGGCACGTTGTTTCATCACAGCGGCCTCTTCAGTAGGTGTACCCTCAGGTATTTCTACAGGAGCTGTTAGAGGGTCATATTGACTACTTCTAACAAGGTAGTCGTTTGTAGATAACTTAAACGCCGAATCGACAACAACCTTTACCATGTACAACTGATACATAAGCTGCATCTTTTGATAGAGCCCATAGTCAGCTTGAGTACTATCATGCCAAGATCCAGGACAGTTCAAGACACAAGCCCGGATCCTCCCATCTGGGCAGAAAAGAAAGACGCTGTTGACATATGTAGCAGACGTCCAACCATTGTAGTATGGGTTCTGTTTGGTCCAGTCACCAGACTGCTGGATATGGAGTTTAAGCCCGTCGCAAGCGGCCCACACCCGGTGTGGACCAAGCGCTGGATACTTTGCAGCAATAGCATCAACGTATTGTTGTGTTTCTTCTTTGTTTGGCAGGCAAACCTTGGCAGCAGGATGATCTTGCAATGCGCAAAGAAGCAGTTTGCGTCCAAATTTCAGCCATCTGTACATAGGAGAAGCTGTAATTCCAAATGCTATGGCAACTGCTCTTGCTGCTGATCCTCTGGTTCGAAACCAGAATAAAATAAGAGCAAGACATCCAGTTGCATCAAACTCTCGACGTCAACTATAATCATGATGCTTAAACTTCCGGATCGATCCAGTCTTTTCATCATACATGTATTGATTGTAGAAAGGCTCAAACAAATCTAGGAGCTCTCTGAATACTACATGATCAACTCCACAGCAGCTGAGAAGGGCTTGATCATTGCCTGACCAATAGAGATACATGAAAGCAGATTGGCTGTATTGCTTAATTGCAATCCTAGGAGTTCTATGATCCCTTCTTTTCTTATCTTCCTCGCCAAGCAGTGGATTGTTGTAATCGGGGGTTAAGTAGTTTTCATAGTAGTATCCAAGTAGTGTTAACTCCAGGGCCATGGTGATTGTCGATTCTAAAAGAAAGAGTGTTTCGCAAAAGAAGAGTGTTTCGCGAAAGAGTGTTTTGCGAAAGAGTGTGGTTTCTTGCTGGAGAGCAATGTGAGTGTTTTAGCGAGGATATCTACTAGTACTCGTAGTAATTGGTATCAGCAAAGCCAATCGATACGGTACATAGAAAATTCTGAAAATTTCAACTGCCGGCCAGTCTTGAATACTTAACAGGCTTGCTTGCCAAAATTAGGCCGGTAGGTGGCGCGGATAGTGATTCAACAGACGTAAACAGACAGTTACTGTTTCTTATTTAGAGATTCCAAATTCCAAATTTGCTCTGAGTGATAGTTAATAAAAAATATTCGTGCGTTGAATCTATTCAATCTATTCACTCGCGAATATTTTTTATTACTCTGGTCATTTATTACTTTATCACTGCCGGGAATCACTCAATATACGGTACCTTCCCTGTCCTTATTTCGGAAAGTATAAATGGGCATGATTCCGAGTTGCAAGGGGGCTTGCAAGTTGGCCTATTACCGGTATGACCTCAAGCATAGCTTATCACGTTAAAACAACAGCTCCATTTTGGTGCATGGCATCTTGTACTATGCCCTATTTCAATACAACTGTCCGATTGAGGTGTGGGGATCCTGATAGGCCTTGACTCCGATTAAATATGCTCCATTTCGGTTCCTAAGATTATGCCTTGTCTTCTCCGCCGATGTTTCGGGTTTGAATTGGAAATAAAAAAATATGACGACATATACATTTTATGTCATCCCCTTTTAAATAAATTGTTGGCTTCTTGAGGCGATGGGAGGCATGTTTGCAAACTTGAGATCCAGGATGAAAAGGATCCCGCTTCCGCTTCCGTATCCACAAATCCGATTACTTAAGGTTTTGATGATTTGTCTCTTGAAGGTGTGACAAAACATTTTGGAGCATTTAGAGGCGGTCCGATTACGTTGTTCTTCGTACATGTGCTGACAAACTTAATGATAAGGAAATATTCTGTCCAATCATTCCTTGATTCGGAAAAATCTCGTGTTTGAGCGTTTAACGTTACGTGTATTTAATCCTGGAACAACCTTAAGTAGATGGGAATGTCGTCACAATCTTATTTCAATTGGCACGCAACGATATGAAACTAAGATTATGAGCATGCACCTTATGTTGGATGGGTTTCCATGCGGATAACGATCAATCCTAGTAGGATTGATAATAATAATCACTGATGCACTTTTCTCTATCTGTAATCTGATGAGTACCGATAACGGTAGGTTTAAAGGTTTGTCTAACTATCTACGGAAACTAAAGATCTACTATTGTATTGTCCTCTCATCAAACGTCACCAACAAAATTGAATTACTGGTCCCGTATGAACTCCTCTCGTTCCGCCCACAAGTCTCAGCCAGCGAAACATTGGAAAAGAACTCGTCGGATCTTTCTCCCTTTCGATAGAGTCCTATCTCCATAAAAATTCCTCTCTCTCTTCGTTTTTGTGGCAATAGAGCAACAACGCTTCGAACTACTACTTCAGGATAGTCTTCTGGGTCACACAAGTTTTGGATTTCATCGTACATCGCAATGACACTCACTGCCGATGTCACTAATCCAACGGCCTCCATTTCCAGTATTGCAATGAATTACCAAGCTACAACTACAACTAGTACAACTACACCTACAACTAGTACAGCCATACTAGCAACGGCGACTAATGCTGATCCCTCCGTCGCGGTGAGTGATACAAACGCTACTACTAGATCAGCACTCGGTACCGCGATAGCATCTCAATCCCATCTGTACGCACAGCGACTAAACAACAGTGCAGCTCTCTGCATTGAAATAGGACACTACGGCAGAGCTATTTCCTCGCTGCAGAAAGCGCTAGAATTGAACAGAAACCACAGTAAGGAATGGAAGGACCGAAACAACAACGAAGAAGTTTGCAAGTGTTATAACTGCACACTCGACGCGTGCATCACGTTTTCGGAAAAGACTGCCAGCAAAGCTACGGTCGTTGCCGATATCAATTCGTTCGTGGCCGTTCCGACCGGTAGCACAAACGACAAAAAGATAAACGACGCGAGAGCGAACACGAGCGCGAACGCGAGCACAATCGACAATAGCAATAATAAACGACGGAAAGTTTGCACATCCCCTTCAATGAAGATAGATTCAACGTTTTGGAAACCACCTTCACATACCAAGCAGCAACAGCAGAGGCTCCAATCCATTTCGAAAGACCAACAAGACAACAGTGACAATGATAGCAACAAAGAAAACACTTTGCAACACGTAAACTTTCAAAAGGGCATTCCGAGTCCATCCTCAATAGAACAACAGAAGCAACGGCAGAGTGAAACACAAGAAGACTACCACGAAGAGGAGCACGAGGATGATGATGATGATAATTGCAGCGGCGGGTATATTTACCGAAGACCCATCCGTGTGAGCTGTGAAGGTCACGCCATGGGATCGACGCTCTACCTGATCATAACCTTCAACCTCGCCCTAGCTCATCATCTTCATACCATCAGTAGCTGCGACGTCGATATCCAGCGCCGAAGCAAACTTGTCAACCGGACCCTAGTCATATACGAACTCACGTACAAGTGGCATCTCAAGCTGCTTAAATTTCGAAGCGGACGCCAAGCTTCTTCTGCCACATTCAATACCTCATCGCCTTCTTCAATATCATTACCTTCACCATCACCATCATCATCTACACCCATGTGCACAGCTGTCACGAGTATTCGATTCAACATGATCATTCGAAACAATCTGAGCCAGATTCATCGCTTCGTTGGGAACCATACCAAACACACGAAATGTTTGGAGCATCTCTTGAGCACGGTCATGGTCGTCGCCGAATACAAGTCTAGAATGCCCATGATGAACCGAGTCATGAGTCACCGCACCAAGGATCCGCGATGCATGGAACTCGACGGTTTTTTGCAGAACACAACAGCTATTGTGCTACAGAAGGGTCATTGCGCAAAAGCCGCATGAAACAAACAAACAAACAAACAAACAAACACAGCTATTCATCGATCCGCTTGCTGGTGGTGGCGCGCGAAACGGTTTCCATCGTCGTCAACGATAATACCTTACTACTACTAGCCATTACTAGAGCAGATAGAAAGAATGAAATGAAGCAAGATAGGCTCACACAAAAAATGATACCGTACTATAATTAGTATTATTTTTTCAAGCATTTTCTATTACTTTGAGGTCAATACTACGGTAGCACAACGCTATCACTTACTATATGTGCGTGATAGCCTCAGTAGCCATTCCACCTTGGAGGGGGCGAGGGAGGGGGTGTCTGATGTGGGCCCCCACTCCTCAGGCAGAAAAGAGTATGTTCCATTGTTGAATATGAGAGCAGCAAGGTTCTGGAAAATGGGGATGAACTGTTGATGCAGATAGCGCATCATCATGCCGCTGTGCCATCTGGCCAGAAGCTTGCTGATAACATTAGAATAACATTTGCAATGCCAGTAGTAGGGTACAGGGTCTTGGCATGATAGATCCTCATAAACTTGGTAACAGAGTCAGCTTTAACCGAGGTCACCACACCATTGAATATGTAGCTGGCTAAGCATAGTTAGAGACTAAAGAGTGAGCTGCTGGGATGGAAGCTTCTGAGATGAAGGACTTGACACACGCAAGTCGCTAAGGAACAACACAGAGGGTCTCCACTCCAAGCATGGGCTACAACCCCCCTCCCCCCTTCTCCCCATTCTTTTGTGTGGTAAAAGTGAGAGTAACAGAGGTGGTTGCTTCTAAATCATGAGCCAGGCCAGCGTGCTGGAGCTGTCAAGCACCAAGGTAGAGGGTTACGTCTGCAAGATGGAAGGTTTCATCATCTCTGGTAGGGCCTGTGTATTCTTCCGGTCGGAGGCAGAAGAAGAAAGCAATGCAGATCATATTAACAATTACCTGTCTGGCTGAAGTGGGAGACTTCTTGTAATAGGCAAGCCTGAGTGAGTGCATGGCCAAGGTGATAGAGACTGGCTTGACTGGGCTTGGTGCCGGGTCTAGCTTGGCATAGCCTCAAAATTGGGTAGTGAGTCTAAAGTCAAGGTTGCCTGTAGCATTGGTTTGTGGGTCTTTGGCCCCCAACAAGTATGTCATCTTCTGCTGGCCCATCACTGATCAGATGGCGTCCGATACTGTACGAGACCCAAGGGGCTTGTTGCTACAGACCTGGAGGAGGGGGATTGGATCTTTAACAGACTGGAGGAAGGGGTCAAAGGCAAGCCTTCTTGTGGCAGACAGTATTGAAGCCATTGAGTCCAATGGGTGCGCTTGTACTTGGCGTGGAGCTCAGTAACAGAGGACTACATCTTCTTCTGGATGGAGCCAATGTCAGTGCAGAAAGCATCTGTGGCCTGAGGGGGCATAAGATCCAAGCCAAGTCCTGGGGGTAGTGCATTTCAAAATGGTGCAGCAAAGCAGTGTCAGAGAGTTGTGGGGATCTGGAGAGCAGATCAACCAAGTGACTCACTGGAGAAGGGGATGTAATCCCTGAGTGGAATGCACTTATGTATCCTTTGGTGTAGGGACTACAGCCTGAGGAGCTAGACTGGAGGCCCTGTGGTGGTGGTTGCATGCTTTTGGTGCCAATAGACAGCAGTTGTGTTAACATAGCACTTGTGGGTAGTTCTCTATGCAACACAAGCAACATTTGCCAGCACATCATTATGAGCAATGGAGCTTGCCAATTCCAGGTCACTAAGTGGGCTTGTTGAACCAAGGGTGGGAAGGTGTCCCACCAAAGGAGGGGTTGTACCTTGCCATTTGGGAGGGGAACAAAGTTGCTGATGGATCTTCTGTCTTAATCCTTAGTAGATCATTTTTTGCTGGCGGATTGCTGCTGAAAGGGGGGGAAAAGATGCTGCTGTATAATTGCCATGCAGCGTGGGTTGGAGTGGTGTTTATTTTTGTTGTTGTTCCGTTTGCGTTGTTTCATCCCATTGTTTTGTTGTTTTGTTGTTTTGTTCCATTGTTTTGTTGTTTTGTTCCATTGTTTTGTTGTTTTGTTTTTGTTATGAAAAATAAAAATAACAGAAAGAAAGATCAGAAACAAATAGAATCTCCAACAAATTGTTGTCATTGTCACTTACTTGCATTCTTTGTTCTGTTCTGTCGTCTTGTTCCATTGTTCCATTCCATTGTCCCGTTCTGTTTCATTTGTAGTTCCGTTTTGAGTGCCCTCCTTTCCTCTGTTGGTTAATTTGATTGTTGTTCCGTTTCAATAAAAATACATATAAAAGAAAGAAAGATTAGAAACAAGCACCATTCATTTCGTCTGATTCTGATTTGCTAGATTGAGCCTCACTCACTTATTCAAGTATGGTGATCTCGTCAGTCTCCACGCTTGGTTGGAGTAAACTGCCTTTGTCTCTTTTATCATGGAGGGGTGCATTGTGTGAGCAATCCTAATGGGATAATGGTTAGTGGCTGGTGGCTGGTGTCAGGATTCCTACTACCCATGTGTGGATGTTCCCAATGGGATCCTAATTCCCAGCCTTCTTATTCCTATAGCCAGTGATTCCTTCATGGTCACCAGCCTTGATGACATTTTCACAATCATAATAACTATTGGTATGAACATTACAATTACCAGTGATTCCTTCATGTTTACGGGTCTCGATGATATTTTCACTATCATTATATTTACTGGTATTATGCACATTGTAATTATAACTACTACCGGTGATTCCTTCATGATTAGGGGTCTCAATTATATTTTCACTATCATTATAATAATCGTTATAATCATTATAATTACCAGTGGTTTCACTATGTTTACCCAAAAAATACTGGCACTTGTGTAGTGCACATTGACACCAATTGTTCCAGTCTGTCCACCATCTGTAAAGAGTGCTGAATGCTGTCTACCTGGGTTACTACAGGTTTTACAATGACCAGTTTTCCCTCTGCCGGTCATAATATTTCAATACAAAGGATGTTTAAAATAATTGAGATGTGAGCTCATTATGACACTATTATTTTCTATGCAATTTCTGTAGTGGGCTGGTCCTACCAGTATTATTCGTGTTGTAGGGATGTCTGTACCGGTCTCGGTCTGTGTTGTTGAAGGTTACTTCAATGGGTCTTTTGTCCGGTCATATTGTTGTGTTTTTAATGGAATAAATGAGGCCTTGTTGTCATATTTATATACTGCTTTCTGTCTTCAATTAAATTTACATATCACAATCCAAGTGTTTACTTAACCTTCTTTGTTTTAGTGATTTTGGTAGCTCATATCTTTCCGTACACTGAGGAATAGTAAGTAACATTACGTGTGTAGAATATACATTTGTAGAACATACATAAGTACAGTGGAATGTATGTAAGTACAGTATATGTATTTTTAACTGGCAACAGAGGCGGCAACTGCTGCCATCCACCTAGTATTCACTAAAAAAAATAATAGAGATGAAGGCACAGTTAGTATTACACACACATACAGCCAGCAGTGGTGGTGGTGCTAGCCTCCTCTGTTGCCCTGTTTGCACTGCTTTTTGGCAGTTTATGTTCCATAGTAGATAGAACAACCCAGCTTCATTCCCAAGACCCCTACTATGATACTAAAGCAATCAAGCTGGCCAACTACTACAGCAGCCATGGGGTCCTCAGCATCAGGCATCTCTCTTTCTTCTCCCCCCCCCCCTCCCCCCCACCACCACCACGTCTCGGACTCCATCCCAATGACCGTTCTTGGTCCAGCATATGGTACTACTACTAGCTAGTAGTAGTAGTGTA